>JACXIL010000166.1:677500-1887712 GCA_014737365.1 Bombus soroeensis
AGGATTTCGGTGAAAATTCTAAACCGAAGGAGTATTCATTGCGAGACAACGGGATAACATACGCGTCCACGTATACGTACTTAGATCCATGACGTTTAGGTTCTCGCGATGATTACACTTTGCAGTGTAGCTCGTACGAACGGAATCTTAATAAACATAAACGCACGATTATCGACGAGAACGAGGAAATTCTCGTTTAAACGCGTTGTATATTTTATACGTATATCTTACTCGACGATCGTGAATTAACCAACGATCACGTACTTTGTACGATCTTGCCGATCGAAAGCTGTTCGGCTGCACTGAAGCAACGTCGGTGTAAATTATTACAAAATTCAAGATACGTAAATAGCGATAAAATAAGCATAATAAAAGTAAGTATGTACACGGTAACTGTAATATATAATCGAACAAAATATATCGCTGATATATTTATATTTGTCTACGTGGTAAAGGTACTCTGTCGACTAAACGAGCACGACGCTCCGTACTTGCACAAAATCAAACGCATATATCCGCAATCGAATTCTCGAATCAGAGCCGTGCGATCTTTCTCCTCTTTGTTCGGTATCTCGATTTAATGAAATTTATTAAATTCGTTAGATTTATTAAATTTATTAAATTTATCAAATGTATCGTTTAGAACAACGTATTAATACGATAGTTACGCTATTAATAATTAATTACTAATACTATTTACCGCTTTAATTATTACCTTAGAAAAGGTATTGTCGATTATCACATAATTTATAACGGGTAAGAAGGATCACGAGTATAACAGTTCCGTATAAATTCGAGAATTCGTTCGTAATAAAATATCGTGGAAACAGCTTAAAAATCTTGCAAAATTGCCGATCGTTTTTCACCTTTTCATATATCGAAGACAGCGGGTAAAATGTTGATATTCCTTAGCGAAATGCAAGATATCAAATTACGGAATTATCGATGACAAACCAGTTATAAATTAGCAACAGAGTTCTCATTCCGGCTAAATCTCTACGTATTGTGCGCTAAAAAGCAAATTCTTCTCTTTAACGGAATAGTATTAAGACGCAGCTGTTTTTTTTTTAGTAGCCTGTGAACTCGCTCTTACAACGAATATCAACAAAATATCATGTTTGCGTGTATAAAAGTATTACAGTATTCTAAACTGCAAGCGCGAAAAAGAATAAAACGTAAGCGTCAAATATTTCGACGAAAGTACATTAATATTTAGCTTCGATTGGCAACACAGTTTCCTTTTACGTAAAGTAAAATAAGTATGTACATAGATGCGAAACCTAATAAACGATTGGATTCGTAATTACGTGGCGAAAAAAAAGATATAAATTTGTTTGTTCGTGGAAACACGTATTTAATTATCACACGCGTAACTTTAATTAGCTTGGATGTCTTAGAAAACAGCTGGCAATGCAAGAAATACGTCTCGTTTCTTTCTTGTCGAATATTTATACTGTACGTATATACAATATACTTTAAAGCTTTATTCGTCGATCTAGAATCGACGATCCTCGATTTCATGGTAAATTGATCGAAAATGAAACGCAGCGTAACAAGAATAAACAACGAATAGCAAAAATTGAATAAAACAAGTTGAAGGTTTCCGTGAAACGGTGTTGCTAATGAAAAGAAAAATATTAAATTGTAAGAAAGAAATAATCACCTTTACGATTTCCTTCGTTTCGAATTTTGCGAGACCAAAATAGCGCGCGCTAGCGATCGTCCTTTTGCGATGCAAGATTTTTCCTCGATCGATGCTCGATAGTTCAGACGTAATAGACGTTTGGTTGGTAAAGTATTCACGAAAAATCTCATATAACGGTAAAACGAATATTTGATACCATAAACGAAAGACGTATAGCTACGCTGCCCTTTTCAACGTTCGCTCAACTAGGCTAGAACGACAAGGCGCGTGTTCCTCTTTATCTCTGTTTCATCCTGTTCTTCTCTTTTGCAACTCATTACGCAAAGATAATTTGTAGTATCATAATAGAAGCGATATCCCGGCGGGATCGCAACTCGCTCGAGCATATAGAATGAGACGAGAGATCCTCGTGAATCGTTATACAAGCTACGAAGAAACTCTTTCGTTACGTCGATCAAAGATTGGTAAAAAATTGAGGAAGTTACGCGTTAGAGAACTCGTTTGCAGTAATAGAAATCGTCTAATCGTCTACGCGCTCGTTTGCGATTCGAAAGAAGATTTAGCCGAGAAAAGTTTAAACTTTTAATTGGAATCCACCGAGGATAAATTTCTTAGAACACGATCGAACGAAATGTTCTCTATCTTTGGTAATGATTTAACGCGATCGAAAGAAATTGACGGGTCAGATGGCTGCAAACAATTTTTCACGTTCTTAATAGATGAAGAAAGGTAACTAACTACTTCTCTTCGTAAGTCTCGAGCATTATTTCGAGAAAATGAAATTATCAACGCGCATCGTTCGCATCTGTCGAACGCGTCTGAGAACGATGCAAAATACAAGTATAAAAACATCCACTCGGATCGTGTTAGAAAAGTTGTAAGAAATCGCCGGATAGACGTTCTTACGACTTTACAAATTTGACGAGTGCTCGAACGTCGCAGGATTCTTGCAACTACCTAAAGCTCTCTGTTCCATCGACGATTTATAGATCAGTTTAATTATTCGATCGTAACACGTCGTCGATCCTGGAACGAAAGTCGAACACTTTGAGTGAAATTCATTTCGACGGGCGCTAGACAATAGTTTTTAGAAGCACATAGACGTCGGTTATCTTCATTTTCTTTCCTCTTTCTTCTTTCTTATCTCTTAGCTCGCGTAACGTCTATACTTTCGCGGATCTACGATATCGAGAGAACGAAGAACATTCCGAGGCAATTAGAACTTTAAACACGGCGAGTTCTCGCATTGACTACCCATCGGAACGGGTGCGCTAAACGTTTACTAAAAATAGCTTATATAAAACATTTGTTTGGGAGAAATAGAACCTTCTACTTATCTTTTCTCGTCTTTTTTACCCCTTTATATAATCGGCATATACACTTTCGATCGCTTATTATAATAAAAATACTATATAGACGTGGACCTTGCACTTACGGATCACGACTTCTTTAATTCTCTTTTCTTTTTTTTAAACTTTTCATTCGATATAATTGTATTTTGAAATTAGTTTGCTCTGTCATCTCGTTTGTACTGCTCTAAATGTACTATACTTTCTCATCTTCTTTCACTTTTTTTTTTCTTTTTCTTTTTCTTCTGGGAAGACTTTAGTGACGAACGACGGTTGTACACTTCCCTTTCCAGCGTTTAGATGCTCGCGACAGTTTTTTCCTTTCTTCTCTTTTTTTCTTTCTTTTTCTTTTTTTTTCTTTTTTTTTCTTTTTTTTTTCTTTCGAAGAAATAAGCCACGATCTGTTTTGCTCGCGCAGGTTCGAAGAGTCCGCTCTCGATAAGGGCATAACTTCTGCTTAAGATATGTTTTCAATAGGAAAAACATATATAGATATAAAAAATACGAGTGAAATCCTATAACGAGTAAACGAATCAACGGATAAAGGATTGCTCGAAAAGTAGAACGAGAGAAAAAGAAGGTTGAAACGAATTTACACGATCAGATCTTTCTTCCTTCGAATTGTCTCTCGCGAGCATATACATCGGACAGGACAATGGAATTTGTACTGGGTGACGCTTGATCGTTATCAGCTGTACGAACGACGATTGGATCGTCGTAATCGCAATGTCGAGGACACGATGGACGTGATTTTCGCGCGATAGAATCGTCCGTTTGGAATATGTCGCTCGGAACAAAAGGCTTTCCTTGGATGCGAGCACTGGAAAAAACAGGCGCGACGCAACAGAATGGTCGTTACGCGATAGAGAATTACCATTCGCTCTGCTACACGAGACGGCGAGACGATACCGTATTTACAAATTGGTTGGCACTTTCTTCGGTTTGGAGAGTACATCTGGCGGCGGGAATGCGATCGATTCCGATGCGTGGTCAACCGGGAGAATTTCGAGTGCGAACGCGGATCGAACGAGGATACTCGAACGCTCGTTTGCGCGTTCCGTCTTTCAGAAACTTTTAGCTTTAAATTTATCTTCTCGAATTAGTAGATATTTTTCCTGTATCTTATTATCGTTGAAATTGTCGTAACTTTTACCCGAAACAAGAGATTTGATCGCACGCTTGGCTAGAAATCAGAGCGAGAAGCGTAGAGATTAGACAGAGTGACGACCGATGAAATATTAATTCTATATATCTTACTCTAATGTTTGCAGGCACACGCACACACGATAAATACAACGGTCGACGCGTATTAAAAAGACACGCGGTGCTACGTAGAGAAGGTGGTTATACTTTTCAAATAGAAAGTCAAATTCTAGGAAAACACCACTCGAAAACTTTTATCGAATTTTTACATAAATTTTCATCGAAATATTTTATCAGAAACCACTCTGTACAAGTTCGTTTTAAATGTTTCAGGAAACGACGGAGATATTTCACGCGACAGCCTCGATTCCGTCGAGCATCTGAAACGTTCGAAGCGTCTCGTTCCAAACGATGTAAGAGACTCCAGTTGCTATGATACACGCGTTACTACGAGTATGTACAACACGACTACGAACAGTTAATTCCCACGTCGCCTATATCGCACGAACGATGATTGTATCATCCTCTCTCTCTCTCTCTCTCTCTCTCCTTTCCCTCGTTAAATTTCTTATTTATGAAGTTGAACACAATTATCGAAAATCTTCGATCACAATAGATTCGGAAATAATAGCGATATACGCGTATCGTGTACTCGATTTCCTCTTCCAACGAGCTCCCCTAAGATTCTTCTTTCTTCTTTCTCCGTTGCTTCTATCTTTTAACATGACGTTGCGCGACTAACAGTTGCGTCGATCGAAGTTCGGTCGTGAAGAAAGATTCGGTAGGATCGAGGAGATGTTCGAATCGACGTGCACGAACGACGATAAAGTGGAGACTTTTTATGTGCGTTGTATAAAGTGGTCCAGTATCGCGTAACGAACCATCGAATTTGCCCGCGTATACGTTCGAAATTATAATCGACGCATTCGTGGCGGAGATGCGACCCCGATTCGATCGATTATGTTCGGCGTCGCTTCATCTACGTTTGAGGTAGAGTAATTCGGGAAAGAGAACGAAGTGCAGTGTCACCGGTGGATGATGCAGAGTAGCAGAGAAACCTTTGGCAGTATAACGTTCGCTCCTTTCTTCACCCGATTCCAAGTGTCCGATCGCCTGGTCGCCGTTGCTCCCCTTTCGTGCTCCGCCATTACTTTGCTCCTGGTATCTTGCTCAACACCTGAAAACGATTCAAACGTTCGAACGTTATTTCGCGTCGAAACTTTACGCGACGAAACGAAACGAAACAAAGTACGAAGTTGAAAGGCGCGCCGCTTTGCGACGACGCCAGCGTCATATCTAACACGTTAGATATTCTTTCGCAATGTTCGTACGGTTTCGGATATACTTATTTTATCGTTTAATCGTTTTAACCGAAACGATAGAAAGATCATCTCGAAATTTTTAAGTGCTCGTTGTATAATATTTAGTAGAGCGAACATCGCGTCGACGCAGCATTTCGCAAACATTTAATACATCTTTGCTTATTATTTTACGAAAATTTTACGAAAGAGCAACGATCGGAATAGTTGCGACGGCGCTGTGATAAAGTAGATTTTTAAAATCATTTTTTCCCCTTTCATGTTTTAAAGTTCAGGCTGGTTCTATGGAAAACGGTACTTTCGATACAGCGCGTTATCTGTATACAGATAACTAGGGGACCAGTGACCTTTGGAACATACTTTTGAAAGATCTACACCGGTCAGTGCTTGAACAGCTGGAGGTACTTGCCCCACAAGGCGTGTAATTTCACCGCTGGTCGTATCGCTTCCGCCCAGAAGCACGATTTCCTCTGTTCTCGCTAACGGCGCGGCCACCTCCGCGGCAATCTGCAGAAATAAATATATCAAAGTTGATAGTACATTCGTGCATACGTAGTTAGAGCATAGAATTTTTACTTTCTTCCTTTTGCTTAAAATCGAACGAAATTTAGATAAAATTTACGATTCGCTTTAATTACAGTGGCCGATCTCTTACCTTTGGCAAGGCGTTCAGAGCAATGTTGAGAATAGCAGCCTCGCCGTACTTCTTGTAGACGGCGGCTTTCATTTTCATACGTTCGGCTTCCGACATTCCGACCGCCTCTAGAGCCTGGGCCTCTGCTCCTCCGATCAAACGAATCCTCTCGGCTTCGGCTATGGCCGCGTTCACCGTCTGTGTTCTAAATAGCAGGAAAATTTGCATCATCGTATCGTTGTAATTTTGATCATCCGTGTTTCGACGTTCGTAAGTTGTAGGCCTGAAGGATGTTTCGATACGAAGATAAAGTTACCTTTTCCCTTCGGCCACTTTGCCAATTTTGTAATGTTCAGCTTCCGCGGGTAATCTCACGGTGCTCTGAAGCTCGTGTTCCTTACGACGTACCTCCTGTTCCTCTACTTCGATCTGTTTGCGCCTCTCCACGATCTCTATCTGAATCTCTTCGTTTCGTATCCGTTGCCTTATCTTCGCCGCTTGAAGCTCGTAAGCCAATTGCGCCTCCGCTTTCTATGTATCGATCAAATCGGTTTTCATTCGAATTCGCGCCCAACTACCACCATAGGGAAAACACGTTCCATCCAAACTGCAACTTACCGCCGTGTTCACTTCCTGGTCGAAATTCGCTTTCTGCAGCTGGAAGAGTCTCGCGTTGTCCTCGATCTTCGTGTCGGTATTGTACTTTATGTCCATCGCTGCTTTCTCGCATTCAGCTTCCTATCGATCGGCGTACGAAATAAAGTAAATACGTTTCCACTCTAGATAAATATACGTATGCGGCATAACGGTATCCGACCGAATAACAGGTACATACGTGCAAGCATATTTTCCCAACGAAACAGAGTAACGAATAAATTGGAAAATTTGTCCTACTACGTCGTGTACCAGATCGATTTCGATGATTTTCTAATACGTTGTCGGGGACACGATTTTGAATAACTTTTTCCTGCACACGTAGCCAAACGAGAAATGTCGATCGATTCCTAGTTTTCCAGATATTTCACATTTATATTTTATACCTATTTTATTCAATTATTTCTATTACAAATTGAACTTGCACCGAATTCGCGCGTATAAAGCTTCGACGTTGTTGGGCATCTTGGACGCAAAGTTCCCTTGTAAGCGTCTAATTTTTCTCCAAGCTAATCCACCGCTTCGTTCGGCGACTCTGTCGTCTGCGTTCGTTTCTCTTTTCTTTCAAGACATTATACGCGATAATAAGGCACGAGTGAATCTCGAGTGGACGCAGAATCTCTGAAACGGAGCTCGATCTAGCCGTTTAAAGGGACAAATTTTATTCCACGCCTTTGATCTATTTTCTGGAAAATGTTCTTCAGAGGTTCTTTCTTGAAAACTAATCGTCGGACGATAGACAAATTTTATTGCATATTTTCTTCTTATTTTTTCGTAAGGAATACCTTATTACGGTCGCGACACGACTGACGTATGTACGTGTAGGCGGTCGGATTCAGTATAGTCTAGGATTATACGCGCGATTGTATCTGGGTCGTACGCTCCTATACAGTTTTGCGTATCAACGTACCCGAATGCCAGCGTCGCGGTTCGCCTCGGCGACGCCAACGTCGGCGTCCCGTTTAACAGCCGCAGTTTGCGCTTTGCCAAGCGAAGCCAAGTATTGAACGTCGTCGTAGACGTCTTTTATCGTAAACGATAGAATTTCGATGCCCATGCGACCGACGTCTGGCGCGGCCACCTCTCTCACCAGCGTCGCGAATTGATCTCGATCTTTGTACACCTCCTCCACCGATAGCGTGCCTGAAAGTTTTTCCAACTTTTCCTCCTCGTTTCCATATCATACGCATCTTAGAACATACTTTCACGAGCTTTAAACTTTTTCCAATTCCATGCGCTGCGATATCGTTGTCCGTAAAACTGCATAAGCTTAAAGGTAAAAGATTTGTAGCTTCGTTACGAGGTTCGCGTCTCGATTGCTCGAAACAGCCGAAGCATTTTTAACTACCGCGGAACGGTGTAAGGTACAGGTGCTCGATCGGCAAAGTATAAGATAGCTGCACCGAAATTACTATTTCGTCGTGTCAGATGCAAAGACGACGGAGGACCGTTATCGTTTCGAGAATGTTACGAACATTGTAGCTATCGATTCGAAACGTCTCGCCGTTGTGCAAAAGCTACGAGAAGTTAAAAACGCGTATCGGGGACACGAAAACCGGCGATCCACTTTTTAACACAGTTGTCGTAAAATTTTTACCTAGTATTGCACGAAGATGACCCTCCAGGGTGGAGAGGATGGTCGATTTGATTTCGTAAACGCTCTTTCCTAGAAATTGTTCGCTGGCAGTGTGTAAAAGCTCGTCCGCCTTCATGATCTTGCACTGTGCTACTCCGGTGACAGTCAACGGCACACCTTGTGCGGTTTCTACGTTTTCGCAGACAGGGTTCAGCGTCATAACCTCGAGGGACAATCGCTGAACGTCGGTAACGAACCACCACGTGAAGGCGTAGCCACCGACGATCGTTCTCTTCTTCATGGACCCGCAACATCCTCCTAAAAACATATTCTTCGTACAGAGAAGAACATAGACTTCGTACAGAGTCGCGCGCACCTTATTTCCAATGGAATGAAAGACCGAGTTCTCTTTTTTTATAAATATTGCGGTAAAACAATCTCTGTAACCGTAGCACACTGTAGATGTATGGTTGTACGATGTTACGTTTAACAGGAACGGAAATTGTTCGAATATCGAGTAATAGGTGTTTGCGTGCGCGAACAATCGTAAGTCGCTTAAAAATTTGGAATAAAAGCGTGGTAATCGCGATCGGTGCGTAATTTAAAAATAGGAAGCATTGCAAAGTTTAGGGAGAAAGTACGACTTATTACGCAGGGTGAATCATCGCGGTCGCGATGAACCATGTTTCCTTTTCGAATCGGATTACCTTTCGCAATAGAAACTTTGAAGAAAATAATAAACGGCAAGCACCGAGAAAACGTTTGACAAGCCGAGCTCGTTGCAACGCTTAATTCCAATTTAAACGACTGTTTTCATTGGATGTCTATGAATTGTAAAAACGGCTGTTTCATTGATCGCCTCGACCGCTTAAACGACGACGAGAAAAGCGACGGATTAAAATACGAGTTTAATGAAATTCGACTGAACGGGCGAACTTGTTCCGTGTCTCGTTTGTCAGGATACAACGATTCGAATTGTAATTCAACGATCGTTAAACGTAACGAGGATGATGTTGCGACAGTAAGTAGGCCGTTGTCGTATGGTAGCCGATGGCGTGGCGTCGCCGACTTTTTACCGTAACTCCATCGGGTGACGTCAAAGGTGATTCCTCGAACGCAGGATATCGCGTTCGCCACGAACGTGACGCGTAGCACGTAATCTACCATCTCGGAAATGAGAGAAGAAACGTTCGATGGCTTTCGAATCTCTTTGCCTCTGTTTCTCTACAGCCTACTTACGTACTAGGCATATAGCTTGGAGAGACAGCGATTAAACGAAATAACGTAAATAAATACCGATATTGTGTAAAGTGTGAGATTGGCAACGATTGGGATCGTTAACGTCACTGGCGCATGCTTGGAATACGTATCGAGAAATTTTCCTTCCCGCGTCACGGTGATTCAAATTCCGTTTACGGCGCTCTTTGGTCTTTCTAAATTCCATCGACGACGGTCCAGTCTTTCCAGTTATTTGCGTTAGAACGCATCTTGAAACAACCTCGAAATAGAGAAAATACTCGAAATGTTCGTCTTGACGACAGATTTCAAGGCCATCGTTAGCTAGCTTTAATAATTAGCGTGTCTCTCATTACGCTATTCTCTGAAACCGTTAAAGTTCGTACAACGTTGGAACAAGCTACTGAAAGTACAAGTCGCATTCGACGCGATATCTGGCCGTATAAGTAATACTCGGTAGTTTCGTACGCAGTTTTACGTTTCTTAGATGGAAACGCGAGCCATCTCGCATCGCTAACCGAAGAAAGGACGAGGATACGAGAGACGGAATATGGAACACAGGGATAAGGCACGGAGAGTGATTCGACGTTTACCGAATTGTACGGTGCGAGCGTAAAGTTCCATTTCTACCGGGCGAGAATAGAGGCGGGAGAGAACGTTAGGCGAAGATGCGCGTGGAGAAAGAGCGCGAGAAGGGGCGAAAGAGAGGTCGAAGAAGAGAAGGGAGGCGGAGGACCGTTATGCGGAACGTTCGGCTTCGAAAGGTTCGTAACTTGTTTCGTACTCCGCTACTCCGATCTCGATGAATCTACCGTGTGAAAAGTAGCGATAGGAGCAAGGTCACGGTCAGTGTTACACCGTCTTTTGACCGGTCGCTTGTCCTATAACAAATAATCCATAGATCTTCTACGTAATTAGTGATTTTCGTCAAGTTTGGTGACGGTTAAAGTTCGGATCGTCGTTGAAAGAAGAAATAAAAAATTCGAAACCTTTGCCGTTATAATGAACCGTAACGCGCTTGCGTTAAGGATTGGTGTTAAGTTTGGACAATTTTTTCATACAGAAGTATTCCATCGTCCTTGTTCGATCGTTCAAGGTTTACAAAGAGCATCGACCGAGTCTTTAAACCCGTTTCGTCGAACTCGTTTCGAAGTGACCAAAAAGAGTTCCTTGTTTTCGGAGTTATCGATTTAACTTTGAAATATATCTTCGCAGATGATTTTTTAATACATCGAATCAAAGTCGGAAGTGAAAGAAAAAAAAGAAAAAGACGATGTAGTAAGAAGAATACTTCTTACGAAATCAGCGAACGAAGAAAGTGGGAGAATTCGTAAATCGTGGTGACACATCGATCGCGATTAAAGAGCAAAGACCGTGTAAATTGTGAATTCACCGACTGCTACGATCCGTTAAGAATTAGAAAGAATCGATCAACTTTCGATCGCAACGGGTAACGCGAAATCGCGTGGATACTAGACGACTAAATATCAAAAGACCGGTAGTCGATGCAAGAAAGCGGTGACGCGACAAAAATCTTGTTTCTGCGGCACAAACTCGCAAGTGTATCGATTATTTAGAAGAAAAGAAGCTTCTAGATTCCACGCTATCTACCGTTCCTCGAGAAGTAGGTGAACAAGTACTGCTTTCCTTTTCAAACTCGTCAAAGTTTTATCAACTCGCTGAGATTTGAAAATTTCATACACGGTGCAGTTATCCAGCGTGTCAACCTCTTTGAGGATGGGCATTCGCGTTGGACCTCGAGCATTTAGGAGCAATTCAGAATATGTTATACCACGCAAATAATAAAGATTCCTTCCGTGGATTTGACCTCGATTAAACACGTGGTTTGTACAATTTAACCAACCGTTAATTCCGACTGAACGGATCGGCCGAGTTTCCAATTGGACAGGTGCTGTTGACGATCGTGTAACTTTGATTAAACGCTATTCGGACAAACGAATAATCGGCCGTTGACTGACCAGCTGATCGGAGACAAGCGCATACCTGTATCCCGAAAGTTGCCTTTTCGTTATCGAAGGAATTTTTGAACACGATCGCGCTATGTTTCGACAATAGGGTGTACGTGAGGATCTCCGCCACCGCACTGACCGCGTTAACGCAGAATTACTTAACAGCTGAAAGTTTCACGTGTCATTGATATTCCTCTCGTACGCACTCGATCCACGTGTGTAGTTGCCTCGCACTTTTCTTCGCCCGATTTCTACGCGGCTGTGGATTGACTTCGATTCGGCAGTATCGAGGGACAGGTCGACCAAGCCGGTCATCGTTGTGAATAATCGTGAGAATACAGTCGCGATTCTGTAGCGGTCGTTGCGTTGACGATAAATACCGTGGCCGAAAATCGCGATACCCACACGAGTAGGTTGGATTCTTCGTTTATCTTTAATTAAACAGTAGAAAATTAGCAATAAATTGATCGATGAAACTTATCTGAAAGTGATAGTTGCTAAGCGTACCGTAGATCCGAAAGGAACTTTGTAGATAAATAGAAAAACGAGTGCTAGCGTTGAGTAAATCTGATTTGATATTTAGATCGAAGTCGTAGCGACTCTCGATAAATTACGAAATATTTAGAAACGAGATTTGCCTTTTCATCTAAATACAGAAACGAACGAACTTGCTGGCGATTTAACGTCGCGAAACTTGGTGTTACAGACGATCGATAGAACATGGGCATCGAAAGCGTTTTAGCGGGAGGCTTGACCTCCGCATCCAGCGGACTATCGTGGTTCATTCCGGTGCTGGCAGCGGCTCTCGTCTACTTCGAATACGAAGTGATGGACAACGAAGCGCCACCGATTAATATACCTTCGGAAGTACTGCTGCCATCGTACGACTTTATCGTTATCGGATCTGGTTCCGCGGGTATGTTTTTCCTGATCGATCGATATTACGTTTTTTTATCCTGACTCTTTTTACGTTTCCAGCCATCAGAACATAAACGTCTAGATACCGTTTCGTAGAAATATAAAATGTAAAATAAAAACGTTAGCCGGAGGAATTTTGTTGACACGTTAAGACACATATCGTTAAGCCGTGATACGCTTTATTCGCTTTCCTTAGTCAAGAAAACTTTACTATCCTTGTTAAATTTTTATTTAAAAAGCAAGCAAACAAAAGTATCTATATGGAAGCATAAAAATAGTAGTAGCAATATCGTATTGACATCGATAATGTCCTGGTATTTCGTCGGCGTTGGAAAAATTCGAGATTTCGTCAATTCTGATGTAATTTTATCCACCGATTTTTGTTTCAATTTCTTTCAGACGTACATCGACGATAATTACGTCGATATGAAAGTATAAATTAATAACGCAACGGTAAAATGTATTTTTACTTTCTTTGTTAAGACAAATGTACAAAATTTGATGGGTGTACGTATAAATAAAGTGGCTACTTTTTTTAGGAATTCTCTGTCAGCCAGCAAGACGAAATAAAAATTAAACGTTATTATCGTTTCGTAATAAATGTCGATACGATGACGCGATTAATGCTTCAAATTTGACTTGAAAGCCACGTTTAAAGATGTTCTTTTCACTTTGTCCTCAAACTTTCCAGTTCACATTTTTACGAAAACTTCCTCGATCCGCGTTCTTCCACTTCCTGTAAGATCTTGCGTTTCACGGGTGACAGGTTCTTAACCGGCCCACGGTCTACAGTTTCGTCCTTCTTGTTTCAGCAAATGTTTCGCGAGTTTAACGACGTTTCGTTCATTTTCTTCATATTTTCTTAGCGTCGCCTGATCGATTTCGATCACGTTTCTTAGCGTTTCGAATATACTTTCGAGGAATTAGTTTCCTTTAACGATATCTCCATTCTACTCTCTACTATTTCGTTTCTCTCTAACAAAACTTGGCATAGATACATCGTATCGTAGAGGCTCCTTTTAAACGACCTCCCTAACGAGATTCAATTATTTTCACTACGAATTTTCGTTAATTAGGCTCGCGTCACGATTCGATTTTCTAAATCTTTGCTAAATTCTCGTAAACTTTGGCTGCAGGAGCCGTGGTAGCGAATCGCCTGTCCGAAATAGAAAATTGGAACGTGCTTCTTCTAGAAGCTGGCGGTGATGAAACGGAAATCTCCGATGTTCCTCTTCTCGCCGGTTATCTGCAGCTCAGTCAATTAGATTGGCAGTACAAAACGGAGCCCAACGGAGAAGCCTGTTTAGGTAAACGACATATTGCCAGGTTGATTATTTCAAGTTGGCAGATTTTTTCATCTATTACGGTTAAAACTGCGGTTCTTTATGTATCTTTGAACCATTGAAAAAAATCAAGGGTGCAAAGGTTCGCAGAATGTGAATATAATATGCAAAGGTATATAAAATGTTCAAAATAGAGTACCTATTCTAACGTTCAGTAGACGACAACTAACGAACGAATCTGATTTAACTTCGATTTCTTTAGTCGTGTCCATACGAATATAAAAATGCATAAATATCCGCAGTCTAATTCATCTACGGACGATTGCAAGAACGATCATCGAGATATCTTGGAAAATTTGTATTGCATCTATGGCTTTTTCTGTTTTCTTTTTGTCGC
This sequence comes from Bombus soroeensis, assembly GCA_014737365.1. Taxonomy (NCBI): domain Eukaryota; kingdom Metazoa; phylum Arthropoda; class Insecta; order Hymenoptera; family Apidae; genus Bombus; species Bombus soroeensis. The sequence goes on from JACXIL010000166.1 coordinate 691,625, forward strand.
AACCACAGCGATGGAAGAGGGTCGCTGTAACTGGCCACGTGGAAAAGTGATCGGAGGCAGCAGCGTGCTCAACTACATGCTCTATCTTCGCGGCAACAAGAAAGACTATGACATATGGGAGCAGCTGGGCAATCCGGGTTGGTCTGCCAGGGATGCACTCTATTATTTCAAAAAATCGGAGGACAACCAAAATCCCTATTTAGCCCGAACGCCGTATCACTCGACCGGGGGTTACCTAACCGTTCAAGAAGCACCGTGGCACACCCCGTTGGCCGCAGCGTTCGTTCAAGCGGGCCAAGAGATGGGCTACGAGAACAGAGATATTAACGGGGAACATCAAACCGGCTTTATGATCGCTCAGGGAACCATCAGACGCGGGAGTCGGTGCTCCACGGCGAAGGCCTTTCTGCGACCAGCCAGACTGCGCAAGAATTTACACGTCGCTATGCACGCGCAGGCTACCAAGATTTTGATAGACGCGAAATCGAAGAGGACTTACGGCGTGGAATTCGTGAGGGACGACAAGATGTTCCGTATTCGTGCTAAAAAGGAAGTGATCGTTTCCGCAGGTGCTATCAATAGCCCTCAATTGCTGATGTTGTCGGGAATCGGACCTAGAGATCATCTACTACGACACGGGATACCGGTGATTCAGGATTTAAAAGTGGGAGAGAATCTGCAAGACCATGTCGGTTTGGGAGGTTTGACGTTCATGGTGAATCAACAGGTTTCGATGGTGGAGAAGAGGTTGCACAGCGTTCAAGCTGTGATGCAGTACGCCGTTTTTGGAGACGGCCCTCTAACCGTTCTGGGTGGTGTCGAAGGCCTAGGCTTCGTCAATACGAAGTACGCGAACGCCTCCGACGATTTCCCGGACATAGAACTTCATTTCGTATCAGGGTCGACGAACTCTGACGGTGGTAGGCACATCAGAAAGGTTCACGGATTGACGAAAAGATTCTACGACGCCGTATTTGGGCCCATTAGCGATAAGGACGTGTGGAGCGTGATTCCTATGCTTTTAAGGCCAAAAAGCAAAGGTGTTATCAAGCTACGAAGTAAAAATCCATTCGACCATCCTTTGATTTATCCGAACTACTTCAAAGAACCGGAAGACATCGCGACACTGGTCGAAGGAGTTAAAATAGCAATCGCTCTGAGTAGAACCGCTTCGTTCAGACGCTTCGGAAGCGAACTAAATTCGAAACAATTTCCCGGCTGCAAACACATTCCTATGTACAGCGACCCGTATTGGGAATGTATGATCAGGCACTATTCCGCCACCATCTATCATCCCGTGGGCACTTGCAAGATGGGTCCTTACTGGGATCCCGAGGCTGTGGTGGATCCTCAGCTTCGAGTTTACGGAGTTACCGGACTCAGAGTCATCGACGCGTCTATAATGCCAAATTTAGTTAGCGGTAACACCAATGCACCGATTATCATGATCGGAGAGAAGGGTTCCGACATGATAAAAGAATTCTGGTTGAAGAGAAGAGGCCGAGGGTGAACATCGCACTTCTCCTACACTGATTTAAAGCGATCGTTGGTGATACGTGATAGTTGGTGATAAAAGCGTTACTTCGAACCTTGTATATCCCTGTACAGCTACGGTACAGAGATATAAACCGAATGTCGGGCGATGTAAATTAATAAATAAATTAACCGCGTCGTTGACTTAAGATGCGAATAAACTAATTACTACGACTGCGTCGACGGTGGTACGAAGTTACACCAAGTTTTCAAGTACACGTAACGGATAAGTGTCCTCGCGCGTTTTCCTGCTAAAGTAATCGTATTCGTTGTCCTTTTCTAACGAACTTGTACCATTTATGTACAGTAAAAATTAGTATAACGGCATTCTATTTATTCCTCGAGTTATCCAGAGACATAACTCCGAGGATCGTACAGCGATTGGACCTCTGGTTTTTCGTTCGCGCGTTATCGTATCGTTACTGCAATTCGAAGCGTAAGCGAAGCGGCATAAAGGATAACAAAAGCGTACAAATAACGTATACCTGATAGAACGTAGCCAATTTTTTAAACGGCGCGGCAAAATGTAAATTTTTCTTTTTAATGTAAATACTAGGTATAGGTTTATCGTATTGGCACGAATAAAAGAAATCGAATTCTTGTTGCTCGTTTCATAAATAATACGAATGATTTCCTTGTCCAGTTGTTTTCATTGTTGAAGAGATTTTTGTACAGAGTTCCTTCCCGTCTTCCGTTCTAGATATTAGACGCGTCGTAGACCAACAGATACTAAAGCTCAGACAAGATACGGTACAAAAAAATAATAAAACGGAATACAACGGTTGAGAATTTGGCTTTCCAGACGTTTGTACGTTCCTAACGAACTCGATGATGTATTTGATCGATGGAACATACAGAAGTTGTACGCTTTATATTTTCGCGCAGGTCGCGCAGTGCTTTTCGTACGCGTCTTTGAAATATAAGTCTAGCGTGTTTAAAATAGCGATTAGCAACGGTGAGGTGAAGTTTTCTTTATCACCGTACTCCGGACAGCTTCCGGGACGCCTCCGGACGTAATGTTCCAAAACTGGTCTAAAAATATGGCGGAAGTCGATATTCTTGCGTCGAGAATCGAGCCGTACGTAACAATACATTTCCTCCCAATCCGATTGGGAGTGATTCGATCAGATTAGTTCTATTTTTTAAGCAAATATACGATCTCCTATAAAAAGGAGATTGGAAAGTTAATTTTTATTTTTGACGACGATCGATCAGCGTGCGTCCTGCACAAAACGCTCCGGCTCCGAACGTTCGGAGGAGAAGGCAGATATCGGACGCTTGTCAACGTTCAACCGGTTCAGACATCGTTCGACCGTCGGACACTTCGGACATCCTTCGATCCTCGAACGAGACAGACGATCTTTAATACTTACATTCTCAAAGTACTGGTCGATCAGATATTCGCGATAATTATAAATATTCGATTCGAAACAAATGTATATTCGCCTCGGTTATTTCCTTTACATCGATTACTTACACATTCGTGCATCGTAGCTGATAACTTCAGTTATTACTTATTAGCATAGCGTTCGTATCGACGCTGATCAGCGGGTTACCGGAGATAGACACGTTCTTGCGGTCTTTACGTGTCTTCGCGGTGTACATCGCGGAGTAACGCTAATGTTAGTGGCATGTCATATTTCAATATTTATATCTCGATAGCGCATGATGCGAAAAACACAAGCTTTTAGCCAGGTGATTTCTGGACGTTTCAATATCAGACGATATATTATTAAAAAAAAAAGCAGATTTTCATATATATCTATCGATCATATTTTGTGCGTTAGGGTTAAACCGGATGCACTTTACACGTATGTACGTAGCGTGCAAAATTCTTAAGCTATCCGAAACGATGATTTTACTATTCTACGAATCATAGTTTCGGGTTGCATACTCTGAAATACCGATAACCGAGATGTATGTATTTATGACGTCGTTTCTCATCGCCGATTCGGTCGACGAAATTTTAATCGATTAGGTATATCGATATCGTTGGTTATTTCTGATGTTTCAGTCGCGTCGATTACACACACGTATTTCGCATCCACTTTGTCGAACGCTGCAAAAGTCGTACTCGTATGTCTGAAAGCAATCGGAAAACAGCCGATTCAGCGATACGTAACAATAGCGCAATGTCCCGCGGTTTTGCATAGGCAATTTGTTCTCGAGCTTTGTCGGAATACCATCGTGTCGTCATTCTGAGTGTGCGCGTAAAATATAATTTTTGCCTGCGCGATATAAAAGATTCGTCTAACTATAATACATCTCGTTAAAAGACTAGGAACGTACGCTAAATATAAGCGATGTCGAACGATCGATATTTCGAGAAGCATTTCGTTCGAAAGTGCCGCCTTTTCTAGACTGTATCTACGATATTGCGATATATTAAAGATCTTTCAGTCGGTGTAGTTACAACGTTTCGCGTTTAAATAGGAAATATCGCGAGAATCGTATCGATAAAAGTCTCGTACGAGTTTTACGCTACTGTTTTGTAACAATTTGCGTTTATTTTCATTTTCAGCCTCGAGCAACGGTGCTAAAGATTCGAACGATGATTCGAACGATATGCTGGTAAGAACGAGATTCATTAATTCGTTGTCTTTAGGTATACGATCGGGCATCAACAAGGAGATAAAAATCATTGTTAAAAAAAAAAAAAAAATAAACGACAAACAAGGTACACTTTCAGTTATATAACCTGACCAAAAAAGTAGATTAAATTCGAGACGTTGTGTCATTTAGATTTATAAGAAACGAAATGTTTCGAATTGTTTGAGAAACGGTCGAGCTTGCGAAAGCGTAACTTGCTTTGAAATTGACGTGATTTGTTTGGCTTAAGTGACATAAAATCTTTCGTCGGAAGCGAATACAAATAACTTTACGTACATTGAATGAAACATCGGCCGATCACGTATTGCCGCGATTGTTTCGGAATTTAAAACATTATCGAATTAATATAAGCGCGACAGTTGCACAGAGGACAGCTCGCTAGCGTTAACAGAGATTTTAACGAAGGAAAGCAATCCGCGAAACACGTTAATTTTGTAGTACAGTACGATCGAAGTACCAAAACCTTTGGAAAAAAAGTAGCATAAGAAGATCGTTGTTGGAGCAAATTCTTCCTAGAGGATCACCGATCGTTGGTTATCGATCGATCGAGAAGAAAGAAAGAGAAAGAGAAAGAGAAAAAGAAAGAGGAAAATATGCCGAGCGTCAGCAGTATCTCTACGATGAGGATCGCGATGTCGTACGGACCCGAATTGAGTTTCCTGGTGCTCCTTCGTGTGTTGATCGGCATGTACAGGCCGGATATCGTGAGTCGCGAGACCAGAGTGAATCCGACGACGTTATCGGATCTTCGAAACAGCTACGATTTTATAATAATCGGAGGTGGCACGGCTGGCTCGGTGATGGCGAATCGTTTGTCGGAAAACGAGAATTGGACGGTGCTGTTGTTGGAGGCTGGCGTTGACGAAAACGATTTGTCCGACATACCGATTCTGTTCCCGGTCCTTCAGCTCACCTCGATGGACTGGCAGTTCAAGACGGAACCGTCGAATAATTATTGCAAAGCGATGAAAGCTAACAGGTGCAATTGGCCACGCGGCAAGGTACTATTTTCCAATGACATTTATTATTGCTTATTGTTATTATTAAAACGATGGATGCATAATGTGTGAATGTGCCCGGTATAAATATGTATGCAGTTACGTAACATCGTGATCAAGGATTCGCTCTATCCGATGTTAGTTTCTCCGCATAAATCAAGTTACGTCGGCATGAATGATTTCGACTATTTTTCATTCTCACGAGGGATATAAGTGTGACGATTGTCGTTTTAATTTTTTTAACGGAGCATATTCGCATAATATATTTGTGTAACCGAATCTTTTTTGCATCAAACATTACTTAAACTCGTAGAAATTTCATTCTACGCGCGTATCGATATCATTCGCTATACTCGCGATAATTATATCTTTGGATACGTAGCAGGTGTATACGTGAATTATCGTACAGGTACTCGGAGGAAGTAGCGTGCTGAACGCGATGCTCTACGTCCGTGGCAACAAGAAAGATTACGACAATTGGCAGGAGATGGGTAATCCAGGATGGGATTACGAGAGCGTATTGCCTTATTTTAAGAAATTCGAGGACATGAGGATCAAAGAATACCAAGATTCCCCTTATCATCGGACCGGTGGATATCTGGCCATCGAATACTTTAAATATCGTTCGTCCGTGACCGATTATCTGATACGAGCGGGCACGGAAATGGGCTACGACGTCGTGGATGTGAATGGACCCACACAAACCGGATTCACCTTCTCTCATGCAACGGTGACAGACGGTCTGCGATGTAGTACCGCGAAAGCTTTCCTTCGAACGGCTTCCAAGCGAAAAAATTTACATATCAGTATGAAATCGATGGTAGAGAAGATTTTGTTGAGCCAAGGCGAGTTATCGAACGTCAGCTCTTCCTATTATTTTATCGTAGTTTCGCTTAAAACCGTAAAGCTTGGAATTGTTATTATCGGAGACGAGGACCACGAGAGACGATCAATAGGCGGATGTTGATTTTCAGATGAAAATGGAAAAACTGCTTACGGCGTGCAATTTCGAGTAGGATCGGCGCGCAGGACGGTGAAAGCCAGTCGCGAGGTAATTCTATCGGCTGGCGCGATACAATCGCCGCAATTGCTCATGTTGTCTGGAATCGGACCAAGGAATCACTTGGAACGACTCGATATTCCCGTGGTCCACGAAGCTCCCGGCGTCGGTAGAAATCTTCAGGATCACGTCGCGATCGGTGGATTGAATTACTTGGTGACTAAGCCGGCCAACATCACGGATCCAGCATCTTTCACTTTTAACTTGATGAGGTCCGTCAATGCCCATACGCTCAATTTGTTCGTCAGAGAACGTACCGGACCGTTGTATTCGATTAACGTGGCCGAGGCTATGGGCTTCGTCAACACCAAGTGAGTATCTATTAACGTCAATTCGTAACGACCTTTGCCAATTTTTGTCCAAGTTTATACTCTTATGAACGAGAGAAACGAGACTGAAGTAAGAATTTGTTTTTATTTTATATATTTCCGTGCATCACGCGGTCGTGTACGTCTGTACATCTTTTCGTCTTTAAATTCGATGCATACGCGCGCATAAAAATCGCGATCGAAGAATTTTTCACGCCTGCTTGTCTATGCAACGAATGTTTCCAGATACGCGAACAAGTCGGAGGATTATCCCGATATACAGTTGTTCATCTCTTCGACGGCCGACAATACGGACGGTGGTCTCTTTGGCAAGAGAGACTGCAACCTTATGGACAGCTTCTATGCGCATTTGTTCGAAAATATCCTGTACCAGGACTCGTACACGATCATGCCGCTACTGCTGCGACCTCGAAGCAGAGGATACATCGAGCTGCGCTCCAAGGACGTTAATCAGCAGCCGATCATCGTGCCCAACTACTTCGACGATCCACGCGATCTCGACGTTCTGGTAGTAGACTGATTTATTATTCCTTAAAAAATAAGTACAGCGAACGTTCGTCGAGCTGACAGTAGCTGACTCGATCGATTTCGATGACACAGTGACGGAGAAAAGCAAGAAACGAAAGCTTAAAATCGATACTCGCGTGTACGAGTATCGGGCAAAATTTGCGTTAAACATTTTTCCTCCAAACTAGACTACTCGTTTACTATAGGATATAATACGTTATATCATACGTTTGTTTCTCTTCTCAATTACAATTCAGTTTGCTAAACTCGGATTAATTTCTTATTTCGAGCTTTCTTTCGGCCATCGTCACTGTACAACGAGTTTCGTACCTTCTTGATCAATTTATAAAGCAACGCTCGGAAATCGAATCTTCGAGAATTTAATAAATCGTGTATCTGTTAACGTCGACGGACGCAGGCAGAAGGCGCAAAGTTCATCTACGATATGACGAAGACGGACACGATGAGGCAACTGAAAGCTCAACCGAACCCAAACAGAGTTCCGGAGTGTTCGCCGTTCGAGTTCCCATCGCTGGATTATTGGCGTTGTTTCGCTCGATATTACACGCTAACCATCTACCACCCGAGCGGAACGTGTAAAATGGGGCCCTCCACGGACAAGATGGCGGTGGTCGATGCCAGATTGAAGATGCACGGCGTAAATGGACTACGAGTGGTCGATACCTCGATCATGCCAACGATCACTTCCGGCAATACGAACGCACCGACGATCATGATAGCCGAGAAAGCCGCTGACATGATCAAAGAGGATTGGAAGATTTAAGACACCGGTTCTCTTTTCCATCCTCGAGATATACCGCCTATGAGTTATCCGGCGATGAATTTCAACCACGTTAACGTCTACTCGATGATGATTATGGCGATGGAAGTGGGAACGCGCTTCCTTCTGACAGCGATAACGACGACGGCAATGTCGATATACGAAGAGGACAGCAATAAACATAGAATGCAAGTGTTATTCACGATAATCTTCGATCGATATCGTTGACTATCGACTGTTCTTTAAAACTTTAACTTTTACCAGTTTTAGAAATTCGGAGAATCGATAGATATAGATTAGATAAATTTCCATTTTGGCACAAGAATCGCCGTTCTTTTTCATTCCTTCTACGCTGTCGGCGAAGCTCTAGATCTCCCCAACACCGGATATCGACACGCGCGTTCACCGATCAACCAAACATCCGCGAATCTATAAAACGGTTGATGTACGCGATCCCATGGGACACGATCGCCGTTCGGAAGAACTACGATACCCGCTGTCACTTTGTTCCATCACGCGACCGAGACTATATGAACGCGACTATATGCTTCGTTTCCCCGCCAAACTAGCCTAAACTGTTACTCGCGCGAAGAGAGTGAGAGAGAGAGAGAGAGAGAGAGAGAGAGAGAGAGACTGGTGAAAAGAACGTAATTAGGCTTTTATCCGTTAGGCGGATTTTTACCGATAGCAATTAATTCGTGCGCTCGTTCCTCGTATATCGATCAGCCAACGCTTTTCACGCGTGACTTGTTTCACGTGTATAAAGTACCGGTTCTCGATCGGCTGCCAAAGGTAACACGAATACGTTAGCTATGGTTGGTCGCGAGGTTGAATGGATAACTGGATAAAATTCCGCTAAACTATTATTATTATAATATTTTTATATTAATTTATTGAATTATGCAGGAACATAATAATAGAAACAGAAACGAAAGAAACTTTTCCGACAGCCTAATAGAAAAAAATATACGTAATGATTTAGAAAGCTACTGCCATCTTGGATTTCGATGATCTTTCGTTTACGTTTACGATTAACGTACGCGTTATTACTCTAATACGAACCTTATTCTTATCTTTTGTATGTAGTTTACACGGGTTTGACGACGAGGCGGCCTGCATCCAATACTAACGCATACGTTGTCGCGGATGCACAACTGTAGATAGAATTTACTATAGCGGTAGGGACGGTGTTTTGCAAGAGAAGACCGAGCGGCGGTAAAGCGCAAAAAGCAGAGTCGTTGAAAATGTTGATTGATTTTTTGAGATCCGAGAAGACGGCAGCTTTCTAAACAATTACCAAAATACGTTATATTTGGTTCAAAACGTCGAGAGCAACGTTCACACCGAGCGGCTATTGTCTTTTTTTTTTTATTTTACAAACTAAAAGAAAAAACATCGGTGTATCTGACCAAATAGTTAGGCGTTGCACGTTTAAAAAATTCTTGCCGCGCGCCAATCGTTGTAGATTAGAAGATTAGTCGTAGATCGCGGTTCTAACGTTTAAAATTAGAAACGAGGGAAAGTCGCGTGGGTTTGGACGAGATACTCCGTTTCGTTTCGAACGATTCGATGGCTTTAGGTTCTCTTGCATTTACGACTGTATCGCTTAAAGTTCATGTTTTTACTAAATTGTCGGTCGAACTTGCAGATATAACCAAGAGCAGCGAAGGGGAAGAAAGAAGGAAGAGAGGAACGAATCTATCGATTTTTTAAAAGAACCGTACCGCTAATCTGTGTCGTTTACATGCTGCTATCGACTACGTTTAACAGGCCGACTTTCATCGTACGAGCCAATTCATTTGGCGAGTAAAAGTCCGTGTCGGATACCGACCCGCGTAGATAATTCAACGATGGGAACTAAAGGGAATTTCGCGACCACCATCGCGTACGATACACTTATCGCACGAGTCTCAGCTTCGATAATTAGTTAATTGGCAAAGTGAATTGGATTCGAGGATACGACGATGCTTACATAAGCCAAGTTTAAAGCAACAGTTTCAGAGATAGTGGATTATTCTACGGAATTTCTCGAACGTTGCCGCGTGTATTGTAATTGGCGCAAAAAAAGACATCAGGATAAACGAGCGTAATTTGATGCAGCATTTTTTTTTTTTTGTTGGTAATAAAAAGGATATGGCGCAAAAATGAGAATTGCGCAACGAAGAACGGCTGTCCATCGCTGAAACTCTTCCAACTAACGTCGCGTCTCGAAGTATTTCTCGATGCGAGAGCGGAGAAGAAAGGAAATCCGTTCAAAATCGAGGAAAAGCGGTTGCGGCATCGAGAATCGGATCGAATTGAAACGAAATCCTGATACGGTGGAATCGCATTTGTCCGAACCTGTCGACGGACCATGTAACAGATTTACGCAACGGTCGCTCACGTTGAGCGATAGAAGCGATAGAAGCGAATGTAATTAGCAAAAGTTAACTAAAATTTCGCTCGGATAAATGGAGTTCTACTGTATGACTTTGGAGAACGGTGGCAGGGCTGATGTTTCGAAACTCGACACAAGGAATACTTTCACGCGAATGGGACGAATGGATTTTGCAATAGACTTTTCTAATTAGAGATCTGGTATATCTTTCTAGCGGATTAAGACGATATCCGAAATTAGCGCCGGACAACGTATATATCGATCGGCAATTTCAGCGTCGAATCTTCGAAGTAGCTGCGGAATATTCTGTCGCAAGTCCAGTGAAAGCCTCTGTCTCGTTTTACGATCGCGTTCCATCGAAGCCTATAGACCGTACTCGCTTTTACACCCCTTTCGATATGACTGCAACGATTTCGCACAGGCCGAACGATCTCTCGGACTCGCCATCACCCAGACCGATCTAGGTAACTTTCGTTCGTGAAAACGCGCCGCTATTTTTCAACGCGATACCCGGTCGATTCAGGTCCTACTTTCAGCAGGATCGGTGCAACAGCGAAACCGTGAACAACCGAACGCGATTTAGTGATTCGCGGTCGGTCTGTCCGCGTCTATCGAACCGAACGATCGTTCGCACGTGCTTTCCTTCAGGACACGCGCACGTTTTCCTCGTTTTCTCGGCTCCTTCTTCTTTCTTATTCCTCGTGTCGTTGTCAGTTTCGTCGTTTAAACCGGCTGAGGCGATCGTGTTCTCGGCGCGTGGCGCATCTTTCTCATAGTGTAACGTTTGTAACGTGTACAGGCTTTATATGTCACGAGAATGTTTGAACAGTTGGCGCGCAAATCTTTGACGTACATATCGTATGTTTTATAGAAAACGTTTTGAAATTTCGTTAACATTGCCATGGCATACGACTGTATCGTTCTTCCATCGGTACATCGATAAAATTCGGAACTAGTCTGAAAATCTATGTAGAAATTGCAAGATATTGTTGCTCGCGTGTATTTCGTATGAAAAATTAGTACAGCATGAGACAACCGTCTTAAATATATGACAAGCGTTAAAGATAGCCTTGTTAAATATCGAAATCCTTTAATACAAGGTATAATCGACTGTTTATAAACGTATTTATCTCAGATTGGTTGCAACATTTTGCCAATATAACCGTGGTAGCCTAATCTCGTGACAGCGGTGTTAACGAAATCTCACGATGTTCCACATAACGCACGTAATATACTCGTTAAGATTATGCGTTCGAGTACTTTCGAGGGCCTGTGTGTAGATGACGATAGGCGAGATCGTGTTGAAGAAGATACGTTTAAGTTGACATAGAAGAAAGAAGTTGAGAGTATCTTGCGTATTTTTTTGTATTTTCTTCCCGTCAATTCTTTCTTCTTTTTATATACTTCCTTGTCGGTTTGGTTTCTTTTTTGCTCCGACCTTATCGTCGGCCAGCTTTACGAATCGGTTCGCTGCGACGAGGATCGAGAACGGTTCGAAACGAACGGTCGGCGGATTCGTAGGACGGAAGCGAATATGCGATTCGTGCAAAATTGAAACGAACTGTGATCGAAGCACAGGGACGAACTAAAAGTGAGAACTGCAGCGTGCAGACACGAATCTGACGCCTAGTGAATTTGATCTGTAAGGATTTCGTTCGAATTCTCTTTCAGATTTAAGGAGTAGCTATGTTGCTAACTCGTAAAAAACGGAAACAGCAGTAGCAACGAAAAGTTTTCGAATATTTTCCGCGATCGGTAGCATTACGATGCATTTTCCGAATCATCCCGATCGTCATCTCGCTTTCTCTTTTTACGCGAAAAGTAATGCGTCTTTCGACAGGCAAGTTTTGCTTAACCAAGCCTCGTAAATCCGGTTTGCGTGAATCGTTGTAAAACTTGTATAACTCTTAGAAAAGTTCTCTGCAACTGCAGGAAGCAAAAGTTTGCTCATACATAGCGTAAATTTCTTTTACGTAATACTATTCTTTGTTAATCGAGGGAGAAGTAAGAGACAATATACGTATTCCTCTGTTCGTGATTTGTGCCACAGTCGCCAAACTCGACTGATTTGCAAATACCTAATTAAAAGATACGTGCGTAGTTTGTTTAGAGGATCGATACAATTGAAATTGAATAATAAATTTGAATGGAATTTAACGGATATTTGGATATTTTTGTTAGTCGTAAGAGTAGTACACCGATCGGAAGATGAAATTAAGCGTAAAAGTAAATGGGTTCGTCTCCCACGATCTTCGATAGAAGTTGCATGCGATGCACATGTGTGCTACGTACGATACGGAAGAAAAAGTGTCGTGCTTTTTGTCGTTCGGTAGCAGGAAAATATTGCTTCAGTTTCGAAGAAATAAACGAAAAGCGAACTTGCTGTTTGCGTAATTAAATTGTATAATTAAATACAGCGTCTCCGAATACAATGACTCAGAATCGATTACCAGATAAAATATCGATCAATTTACACTTATATCGCGACATATTACGTGAGCGCTGACATATAGTCGGTTTCAATTGATGTATTAAAAACAAGAAGTAACAAGTTATACGTACTTGTAAATCGATTTATTTATCTGCGAGATATATAATCTTGCGAGACATGCAGCACGTAATTCAGAAATCTTCCGTTTCTACAAAAAATCTTCGATAGCCTAATCTTTACTAGCTTCTTAATCTATAATTGTTGTTTAAACATGAACGATATGACATCCAAGTCAATACGTTATATGTTTTAATATAGACTCGATAAAATTAAATTAGATTTAAATAACAGTTTTGTTGTGATTTTATGATACAGCGTACGTGTAGTACATGTAAATTGCGTATGTTCTTATCGATGAAACGACAGACGAAAGGAAAACCTGAGAACCGAAACAGTACAGAACGGTCACCTTACGATTTTCAATGGACCGATTAACGCAATACGCTCGCCCGAAGAATAGGATTTAATTGGATTAATTACAACGAAATATGCATTTCAGCGATATATCGGTACATTCTCTTAGCTTCGTTTCAAATTGCTCTTTTCGCCGAGATTCCAATCAAAATCGGATTAAAAGTTGTACGAGATCCAGATGTGAGAAAAAATGAAGTTAACCGATAACGTAATTTATCCGTGATTTCGCTTACGTAGGCGATAACCTATCTAATTTAAGCGTAAAAATACATATAAATGTCGTGTGGACGACCAATTTCATTCTATACGCGGAAAGAGTGCAGTGAACCTTTCTACATACCGCTCGGTGGTAAGTTCAATGTTTTTACGTAATTATCGTTTAATATTAATCGCGTCTTTGTACATTTATATCTTTGCTCTGATTTTCGCTTCGACCGAATCGGTACTTTCCTGTCACCGCAGAATGCTTTTTCTTCGTATATTTTGTGTTTGTCTTTCTCTCTTTTGTCTTTGTCTTTCTTTTTTTTTCTTTTTTTTTTCTTTAATAGAGTTTTCCTATTTTTCTGTCAACAAAAGCGTAATTCGTATCGTCTGCCTTTTTCTCTTTCACCCGACTTTCACCGACAATGGGAAAGAAAGGAGCGAATTATGTGCTTCCTTTCTATGCTACCGTTCATCGATCAGAACGTTCGTTCTTAGATAATTCATACGTAAGAAGAACTTGTCGCGTCGTTAGAAGAGCTTTGTACGCGGGAAAATACGACGAAAAATCAAACGTTGAGCTACTCTTTTCTTAATCGTTCGCGATTCAACTTCTTACGTCGATCGCGCTGAATTCTGGGTGCGCAAAGTTCGGAACGCAACGTGTTCGTAACGTAGCGCGAACCATTGAATTCGAAATCTTCACAACGACGCAAACACGTTGTATCTTTAATCGTAAAGAAATCGCTGAGATCTTCGTGGAGAATAAATTTTCAAATCTTACGAAGAATCGTGTTTCAAAATCTTTCGTACGCCATCGTTTGAAACTTTCACGCGGTGTGTCTCGCTCTACTGCTTCTCCGTCCTGTCTTGCACGAGTCTCTCTTTGTGTCACTGCCCACCGAAAAGACTATCGCGCGAACATCATCGTTTGGATATTTTGAATATCCTCTGCGCGCAGATGCAATAGCATATTATCCCGTATCGAAAGGGAGACTATCGCGCCGATAATTACACGATGTCGTTACTCGCTGATGGCACAATACCGATACTAACGTCGTGGCTAATTTTTGAAAATCGTCGCCGCGAGTTTCGCCAACTATTTACTATTTGCCCGTCGACGACGAGACAAGACGGAGAGGCGTGTCACGAATAGAACAATCGTATCGGTCGTGGGAAAGGAAAATGCAACGTGTATAGGAAGAAAAGCGCTAAACTAACGCAAAACTTTTTCACTTGGTAGTGACCTGAACCGTCCCTTCGGTCGATCCTCCGTACGGCCTTGTTTATTTGTCCTCCCTCTCGAAACACGTTTTTCAAGCGATTCTTTCGTGCCGTCCCTCGACTTCATTTCGCATGACGCATTCGAGCGGTTTACTGACTGGATGACGTCAGGCTCTTTCTCCGGAAGAGAGCGAGCCCCGATCTCCCTTCCAGTTCACGGTGCGTCGAGCCTCTTTAATTAGCCCGTCTAGTGTAGCCACGGCCGTGGCTCTTGCCCAACTGTGTGTACCCCGTCGCGTCGTCGAAATAGATGAATCGTTGCCGTTCTGCGTCAGGCTTTCACGCGGCGCGCCGCAGACTCACGACTGCACCGTTCTGTCTCGGATGAAGCTCCTCTTTGTGTTGCTCCCGACCAAAAGGACTATCACGCGCGCGCGTGCTCCCTACTCGCTACAGCCGCCCAAATGTCTTCGAATTCTGCTCCACGAGCCACTATCGGCCTCCTCTACTGCGCGCCGCTTCCCTTTGGACGATTCTTCAGGTTTGTCTAACTGTCAGATCACCATTCTTTCTTTCCTCCTCGTTATTTCTTTCCCGAAAAGTGAAATATTCTTCTCTCGCCTTTTGAAAACGAAGATTTGCTTTTAGATCTTTTGTTCAAACGGAATAAAAGGGATTACGGTTTTTTTTTTTTTTCATTCGACCCAAGGGACGGGGTGACGTTTTCAAAGTTCGTTTTTGAAGAAGACTCAGTCGAGTCGAACGTCTATTTTGTACGGTATTTTCTACGTTGTTAAAATCAAAACGAAAGAACGCAGAACGGAAGATGAATAAAGCGAACGAGAGAAAGAACGGGAAACGTCTATACAAATACACGGATCGAGAACATACTAATTTAGTTCCATTCGAGAACATATTTTCGCTTTGCCTTGTGACTACAGTCTTTCTCATCGGATTTGCAACTAGCAATGGAAGAATATTTGCGTAGTAGGTTTGTCTTTAAATAGATAGAGGGATAATGTGTACTTTGATTCTATCTTATCCGAAGGTTGGTTGAGCGGGGTTGTTGAACGTCGTGGTGAAAGGGAAAGTGGTGAGCTTGCGATAGTTTAAAATTCAACGGGACAAATGGGAAATAATCGTAACGAACTTGATAAAGACGCTTCCTGTACGAATTCGTCTTTTCTCGGGAATTCTTTATTTCGTAATGTTCGCTTCGAGTGATAATGGAATGGAATATCTATTCGTCAGCCTGAACGTTTCTAGCGATATACGTATACTTTCACGGTATACCCGATACTATCCTCTTCGCTAGACCAACTTCCTCCGCGCTAACGACGTTATCGTATCTCCCATGTTGCATTTGTTTCGCGCAAACAATTTTACCAAGCGTTATCAAACTCGCTTCCAAACCTCGCACGTCATACGTTCCGTCGAAGATAAATTCTCGCGACTTTCGAAAGTCCGCTCGCCACAATTTTGCACAAACCAGACACGATTAATTGCTCGTCAGCTGTCGGGACTTTCACACACAGAAAGCATATCGCGAGTCGATTCGAGCGTGCAAAAACCCGACCTGCGATCGCGTATGATTTATCCTCCGACGTGATTATACGATCTATCGACTTTTCCCGATATGCTCCGCGTCGCTTCGAACGCAGTAGTAGTTGAAAGAAGGCTTAAAATTGCAACGCGAATATAGGTATTAGTAACTTTGTGTTAGATACGTTTTACCATGTCAGTTAACGATATCGTCTATTTCTGGATGTACAGTCGGAGAGGATAAGTGGATAGATAGAGGAAGTCAACGTGCCGATGAAGTAAAGTTAAACGTTTAACGAAACTTCGTTGACACCTATTTCCGCTATCTATCGGTTTATTTCTCCTCGCTGACTCTATATTACTCGTCGTTCTTGTAAAATAGAATTCCGTTTCCCAAAATTATCATACAGCGACGTGTTATAAACTATTTTTCGTTCGTCGCTGTACGTACATACGTTGAAAACTTGGAATCGCTACAAAATCGCTGGCTGCAACGCTACGGATTGTTGTCTCGTTTCGAGATCGTCACTTTCACGCGAAACACCGTTTCGATGATCGTCGATCACCGGTCAGATTTTACAATTTTACAGCCGTTACCTTCCTCGTTCGTACTCGCTAGCGCTTTATCATCGACGAAACAACTTCGATTCGACAACTTTTCGTTCGTGACGGCATCGATGAAACCGTAATTCGTTCAATTTCAACCGTATAGACTTTCACGTTGAAAGTTATTTCGCGTTTCACGCGATACTCGCAATTTTCGCTAACCGTGCGTTCGTCTTAGTTCATCGAGGAAAACGGTGAAATAACGCGTAAAAGTTGCGTAAGCGCCGACATCGGTATGAAAGAATTGCGAAAGAAGAAAATCGATTCGGCATAATTTTTCGAATGCCCGATAGTATCGACGATTCTCTTAAAAGTTAGCCGACGCATCGACTATGTGATTAAATTGCTTTGAAAGATTAGCGAGGTTCGAACGATACTGGCACGCTTTTGACTTAACTTCGGTACACGTGGAACATTCTTTACGGAAAGATGGAGCGGATCGATGAAAACTATCGAGTTCGAGCTGCCGGTACGCGTCAATTTCTTCCAAAGCGACATCAACGAAACCAAACGAAGAAGCGTATTTTCGTCCAGGCGATCCAACGATAAACTACCAAATATTAACGCGTATCGTTAAAATTTGTTTGAATTATACCCTTGGTAGCAGCTGCGACGTTCTTCGTTGCGTTCCGCCGATTCCAAATTACACGCAAACTTAGCATTGACACATTGACTCGAATTCTGTTGCTTTCTGTTCGCAGGTGATACCGACCTCTAATTGGATAAAATGCGAGCGTACGTGCTGCTCTCGCTCCTGGTGCAATTGGCATTCGCGTTTCGACTCCCATATCCGGTAAATAGAGCCGTCCCGATCGATCGATATCGGCGATTATCCCCAAAAGGAAACTCGAAAGCTCGCGACCCGTTGATACTGACAAACGATGTTCTACTAGACAGCGGCGCGCCTTTCTTTTCGCGTATATTTCTCCTTCGATACATATTTTTTCCTCTGTATATTTTATCCCTATCCCATATTTCATGTAGTTTAATCCTCCATCGACGATGTTGTCTCGAAAGTCGGTCAGGTTTTAATTTCCTTGAGACTAGCCTACCTTATCCTAATTATCTCGAGTCGGAAGGAAGAAGTCGAAGGAAGAACGATCGATCGGATCGATGCCGGCTGTAGTAAAAAGAAACGAGCTTCTATGGAAAATTTATAAACCAAACACCCTTGTACATGGTCGTAATCGTATTTTGGATGGTCCTTCGAACCTGAGCACCATCCTGGCGATGCATAGGCAAGGCCGCGAGCACGAGAATTCCAAATGCGGATGACTCGGGGAAATGTCTGATTTTCGCGAATTCTCAATATATAACGTAAACAGCACCATGCGTAAACCGCGCATGCTTAACGATACTTAGTTAATATTAGAATACTCCTTTTCTCTTTCTCGAATCCAGAGTAGCTTTCGCTTCGCGATAATCTCGCGTTTAATCTTTGCTTTACGTCGATTCGTACGAAATTTACTTTTTCTTCGTCTATCTGTGAAGAACAGGGATACGAGCAAAGCGTAGTTAAATCACGAAGGCATACGAAAGTGAAAGTGATTTAATTAAAGACCTCGTTAACCAGTTTCAGACTGGCCTATTGGATACGAGCAACGGAACATCATGTTGCTCCTGCAGCTTCAAAGACACGTCGTACATGGCGTCCAAGTGCGGCGTGAAAACATCTTTCATGAGCTTGGTTGAGAAAATAATCGCGTCTACGTGCGACGTGTCAGATCCTTGCCACAGACTCGGCAAAGAGGAAGTGCCCAACGAATGGTAAGGTCTTCGCGACTAATTTTATTCTATTTCTAAATTCTCCGAATTTTAAATCGTTCGCTTAATTCGTTAAACTTTCATTTTTTTTTTTTTTTTTTTTTCTATATTGTCTGGCAGCGATTCAATTCTTCCGGTAATTTAAACTCGTATGGAAACCTGAAACGAGGGTTTATCGCGCGTTTTAAGTCGTAAAGTTAAATTGCAGTTGAATTGTCGATAATGTAGGATTTCGTACGAAACGGTATTACGTAAACGTCGCATTTTCCGAAACGCGACAGATGCGTTTTACACTGTTGTTCGAGGTTCCGTTTAATTTATAATTTATCATGGATACGATCGGCCATCGATTCATTGCTCTGTACGATGGAAACGTAGGTTCGACTTTATCGTGGTCGGCGGCGGCGTAGCCGGGCCTGTAATTGCCAGGAGATTGAGCGACAATCCCTGGTGGAGGGTTCTGCTGATCGAAGCAGGGCCGGAAGAACCGTCGATGACTTCTATTCCTGGACTCGCGGTTCACGCGGTCAATTCGACTTTGGATTGGAATTTCAAAACGGAACCTACACAGCCTCATCCGACCGCGTGTTTAGGTAACCGGATCTGCGTTCTTGTTCGAGGAATTAACGAAATTCTATCCTTCCTAACTTTACGTATCATCGACAGAAACGGACGGAGTGTGCACTTGGCCGCGGGGGAAGATGATGTCCGGTACCGCCGGCATGTACGGAATGATGTACGTACGAGGACATCCGGAAGTATACAACAGTTGGGCTCGGGCAGGCGCCACAGGTTGGTCCTACGACGAAGTCGCCCACTACTTCGAACGCGCCGAAGATCCCATAGATCCGTCGATATTATCCGACAAACCTAGAACCGTTCCCGTACCAGGTCCGATGAAGATTCGATTTTATCCCCATAAGCCAGCGTTCGCCGACGAACTTCTGAAAGCTGCGGCCGAGCTGGGTTACAGAACGTCGAACTTGAAAGAATACAGCCAGACAGGCTTCATGGTGGCTCCCATGACGACCGACAATGGCGTACGAGGCACGACTTCGAGAAATTACTTGAGATCGGCATACGGTAAAAACAATCTAAGAGTGTTGATCAACGCTCAGGTGACGAAGGTTCTAACGAATCAGTGGCAGAGCAAAGCGTACGGCGTCGAACTGATCGATAAAGACGGATACAAGAGGATCGTGAAAGCCAACAAAGAAGTTATTCTAGCGGCTGGTGCGATTGGCTCCCCTCACATTTTATTGAACTCCGGGATAGGACCCAAGGAGCATTTAACCAAATTAGGCATGAACGTGATCAAGGACCTGCCTGTAGGAAAGAATCTTCACAATCACGTGTCGGTTGCGGTTCTCTTCAGTATTAAGGATACCGCGTACGAATCTATGAATATGAACAGCGTTAACGAATACTTGGAGACCAGAACCGGTCCTTTGAGCAGTACCGGATTGACCCAAGTAACGGCGTTTCTCGAGAGCAGTTACGCCGCTAGCGGAGTACCCGATATCCAGATGTTCTTCGACGGATTCGCGCCAAACTGTCCAAGAACCGGACTGGAATTCGAGTGCTTGAACGGCGCGCTTGGCTTATGCTCGGACAGAAGGCAGATCGTGGTCAGGCCGACGGCTGTTACCGTGGAGAGCAGAGGATACATGAAGTTGCGTTCCGGCGACCCGATCGCACCGCCCCTCATTTATCCCAACTACTTTACCGACACGAAGGATTCGAAGGTGTTGATCGAGGGTATTAGGAAGGCCATCGAGCTCACCAACACGCAGACTATGAAACAATGGGATTTTCGATTGGAACCTGTCGTTCATCCCCTTTGCACCAAGTAAGGACAGTGTTACACGGCAAGGCCCGTAATTCATGCAACGAACGTTCTCGTTAAAGCCTCGAGGCCCCGTTCCCGAGAAAGTAGAATTCGAATACGTCGATAAATTTTCAAATTCGACATTCTCGAGAATCGGACGAACACGTTTTATTCCACCTTCTTATATTATTTATTTATTCTACATCTCCGCTCGAGAATCCATCGATCGGTTAATTCAATTAACCGTTTAGTATTGGAATCTTAACAAATCTTTACTTTCTTAACGATTCTTGACTTTCGTCTTATTTTCAACCATAAAATTCCTCCTACCACATTCGTACCATGAATTACGGATCACCCTGTATATTACGGATGAAAGTAAAACGTTCAAAGATATACGTCATTTTGCGTAATTGGCACTAACGTGAAATTCGTTTGGTTCAGCTATCACTTCGCCACTGACGCGTACTGGGAGTGCTACGTGAGAGCGGCGACTGGACCGGAGAATCATCAGTCGGGGACATGCAAAGTAGGCGCGTACGATGACCCAACGGCCGTCGTCGATCCAGAGCTACGAGTACGTGGTATATCGAACATTCGAGTCGCGGACGCATCCGTGTTTCCGATCGTGCCAAACAGTAATCCCATCGCAGCGATCATGATGATCGCGGAAAAGGCGGCTGACATGATCACGCATACATGGTCGAAGATGTGAGAACTGGAAGATGCGTCGGAAAAGGTCTATGCCATGCTTCTTTATTCTCGATTCTCCTGTCGTATGGTATTCCGCGCGATGTCCCGTTTGTTCCAAAACATTCTTACGCGAGTGCTATCTTTCCAGAAGATACCAATGATGAAAATGTTCCTTACCGGACGTTGCTCGCGTCGCCACGATGCTATCTTTAAATCGTTTTAATTTGGTCAAGATTGGATTTGAGATATGTTTAAGCCAACTTTAAAAGACGCGACGTATTGTTTAATATACTTGTGTGCCATATATGACAGGATGAGTAACGACGAGTTTATCATTTCCAAATAATCGATGCGCAACTATTACTCTGTATATAACGACAAGCAAATAATTTACGATCAATGTCGAGCGATGCAAATATTTGTAGAATAGACTCGAGTCTATCTTGTGAGTAATTTTCCAAATATGATAATTCAAATATATCTTTTATTCGATATCCCGCTTATTTCACTTAGGAAATTTTATTCATAGAAACGATGACGAATCGATTTAAGAAATATTCGTCTCGTTCCGGATACGAATAAAAATGTTCGCGAAGCCTTCTCTCTTGGTGAATAAATGCATATCTCGTTTCTATTTACATGGTACGTACTACACTTTATCGATCGAAAATCGACCGTTGATAAATTAAAAATACGCGTGCAATACGTACCAAAAACGAGTCAACCTCGCCTGTCATTTACGCGATGTTATACGAGGGCCGTGCAGAAAGCATTTCTTGCTTTCCTACTTTCGTATATGTATCAAGTTATTTTTTAATACAACCACCAGCCTTATTCCAACACTTATCGAAACGTTCTACGAGATCTACATATCTATCGTCTTACGCAATCCTTTAAATAATCTTTTCTTGCGAAGCATTATCGACCAAACATGTTTTACTTCAAATTAATTATTTCTAAATATCGTTTCTAATGAAATCGCTGACACGTTCTTGAGCTGCTCTGTAACGAGAGACAGCCGACCTGAATGCTTACGATCGCGTGCAATTTCCCTGTCTCTATTGACTTTCCGCAACCACGGTCTTATTCGATAATTCGTCCATAATTCTATTACCGTTGAGGCTGCCGGGCTACTGCTTTTCTTCTCATTTAGAGTCGTGGGAGAAGAATCGGTGTACGGGTGTCGGGATTGAAATCCGGGTGCCGAGCCTAAGGCGCTAACCACTGCGCTATCGTCGTCCGGTGTTAGTTGCTGTCGAGTGCCGCCACAGTACCCCCTTATCAGCGATAACATATTTCTTCTATGTGTTGTGTCTGTACTGTCAAACCGGCGCAGATGTTGCGCGAAGTCTTCGATGAGCCGATGGATGTCTGTCGGTACGGTGCGGGCGTTTCACGCACGACCGTAGACCTTTGTCCTTTCTTTAGTATGACACGTGCTGATGATGGTGCCCATGGACTTTGCGCTGGTCACATAATTCCTGGTTTGCTCATCGTCTCGTATCTTGTCACTCAATTGCGCGGGCCGCCGGTGTAGCGCCCAGGTTTGCTGAAGATGGAAGGATGGGTCGTAGCGGTGGGTCGAGACTGCCGGATCCTTAAATTCGCGTGCTTGAAGTTTCGGTAGCGCTATCACGATCACACCTCTTTTCGCTGTCGATCACGTCGGAGTCAGCAATTCGAGGCGATAGTTGGGTAAGTGCACGCAAGAAATTGTTCTCGTTGTTCAGCAAAAAGGTTTATCGAACGATTAACGAATCAGCGATCACAGTCAATTAACAATTAACGACCAACGATTAACGATTAACGATTAACGATTAACGATTACCGATTAGCAATCAAGAGTTGACGATTAACAATCGAGAGTTAACAATCGACGGTTAACGAATGTGTTTTCTTCGATACGACCTAAAAACCAAACGGATTCTTTTCATCGTTGCCCTCGATATCCCCACTACGCACGCGTTTATTAGACGTCCGCGGCGGTTTCCACGTATGCATTCTTACGAATATTCGGCAAAAGGACCGTAGGAGATATCGATGGTAGGTTGGGCATGTCGGCCTTACGCTTCGTTGGCATACCGCTTTGTGTCGCGAAGCTGTTAGAAAGTTCCATGGTCCAGTGTCGCCACACCGTCAACTGCCGTAATTCCGTGATGAATTTCATTTGCAAGAACTTTTTCAGCCTTTGAAAAGCGTAAATACGTAAAAGCGCCGTCACCGGGATTTTCAATTCGCATCGTCATTCTAAACGTGTGATACAACGACGATATCAAGCATTTAAGCACGAATTTTGTACGACTTATGTCAATATACGAAGGAAACTAGGCGATCTTCTATAAGTACATTCCATCGTTTTATATGTCTTCTATATGTAAAAGGACAGTACTTTCTGGGCGACCCTCGTATTATCCATAGAAATTATGCTTGTTTTCAATAACAATTCGTCTATTGTGCTGAAAATTCTTTTCAAAGCTGACAAGAAGGCGATAAGATCTTTAATCTATGTATGTATGTATATATGTATATACAGGGTATGCCACCTAACTTTATCATCTGAAATATATACATGTATATGCGTCGTAATATAAAATTTGAACAAACGTTTCCTATAGAAGTTGAATAGTTCTGTAGGGAGCAGTGTATAATGGAAGTAGTTTTATAACGTTACAAAAGACTTTGGTTATTCGACCTTCGCTGGCCTTCACATACATACAATTAGCATTAGTATCGGTCGTGTTTTATGAATTTTTCTTTAAAGTGACTATCATTTACGAGCACAAAAAATGTAACATTCCACTAAAAAAAAAAAAAAAAAAAAAAAAAAAAAAAAAAAAAAAAAAAAAAAAAAAAAAAAAAAAAAAAAAAAAAGAAGAAAAAAGAAACAAAGTTGGTTCTTTTATCTCGTTATCCTTTAGCAGTAGAAATCTTTTGCACGCTCCTCTAATTTTAAAACATTTCACTTTTCTACTCCATAGTTACATCATCGAAAAATGTTTCATCATATATCACGTTATATGCATTTAATGCATACGACGAAAATATACGGTAAACATTACGGTATAGTTCACTGAGTAAAAAGATACGCGTGCAAGTGAAATAGTGCAGTGAAATAAAAAATACGCGGATCGAGGTGCCTATGCATGTAATATACATAAACACCTGTATCTGAATTGTATTAGTCTTGGAACGTTTCGATTCGAAAATGCCTCGTCTAGTTGTTTTGCCACAGAGGATTAACATTGTACGAATCACATAATGTAATAAGCAAGCTCTGGGCAAAGCAATTTCCCTGCTACTTGAAACCGACAACCCGCGACAAGTACAAACCTTCCGGTACCCCCCACGATCGGTATAAATAGACGATCATGCTCTCCAGACATGAGTAGTATCCAGTCATCGAGATCATCAGCCAAGCGAATAAGTGTAACGAATCAGTCTAACGAATCGGCATAACGATCAGTATTAGTATCGCGGTATCGCGCAATCATATAACAAATACCATCGGGCGAGCAACGCTTGCGATTAACTTTGTATTCTACATTTTAGAATAACTGTAAATATAGCTAACGAAATCAACTCGTCTCGTTATTACTTTAACCAACAACTCGTCTAACCGTCCACCACAGAATATACGTGAAACAGAGATTTATAAAAAAAAAAAAGTTTATCCCGACGTTCGTATCGAACAAATAATATCGTATTACGTGTTGTACGTTTTACGTCTTACGTTTCACGTTTCGTCTACCGATCAAACTCGACATGTACCGACATTTACACGTTCTGCGAAGAGTCTGGTTGACTTTTGCCGATCCCAATCGATCGTCGAGAATCTGGCCGGATTTCTGTGGATATATGCAGTATCGTGCAGAAGTTTCCGTCCAGATAGACCTCTTATTTTGTATTTCAAAAACGATATTTTAAAGAGTTTTATATAATATATACAATTGTATATTTAACGTTCTTTCATATATCTTTCTCATATCTCACTCTCACATAGCATTTCGATTACAAACATAGCATTGTACTTCTATCGGTAATTTATTCGATATTATACTTTAGAAACGTAGTACAGTATGTACGAGAAGTATTCAGATAATTTCTTTGCGGCAAAATACTACGCAATCCATGAAATTCAAAGTTAAGTAACGTCTGTAAGCAGAGCGGTGTTTCAAGCAGCAATTTTCAGCAAAGGAACAAATTTCCCGCCGGGATGAATTTTTTTTTTTATATTCGAACAACGATATCTAACAGAATTTTAAGTAACATCGATATTAGCGGTATGACAAGCAAAAGAAAATAGTATAATATAGCAACACTGTTGTACAATTGTATAATATTAAGTACTTATAATTTTTTAGAATGTCACATTTGAAATATAAAGTGACAAGCTATGGCCGAAAACTTTTGCACGAAATTGTACGTACATGTATATCTATATCGCTCCGTTATTCAGGATAACGTGAAGATTACGATTTATCAGGAAACAAAGTGGGTAATTAGTTCGCGAACGACGTGTCAATGCCAAAAGTAATTCATACTTGCGGTAGGAGCTGTAGAGGAAGTGAGAAATCGAACTGGATATCTTATTGATTCGTTCCATCAATTTTATATTGGTAATTAAATTTGAAAATGCTTGATATTCTGTGAAAATCATTTTCCCTACACGTATGACCATCGCACGGCGTTAGTTTTCAACTTAAAAAGCAATTTGTGTTTTACGCTATATGTATTAACTGTTTATTTCATATTTGTTATAGATAAATTGAAGGCAAATTTAGATAAACATGTTATACAGATGAAAAATAATTATCTCTCTGGTCGAATAACTTTAGATCAGGCTACATAAAAATGCGATCACCTTAATACGTTTCTCAAATGAAAGAATGTAGAATGTTTCTGCAAAATTGTCGCATCGAGACGGAACTTATCTTTTACGTATATATTACATAATTCGTTCCCTATAAGTGAATTTTAATGTCGTTACCTAATACGATTTCGAATTTACTACGAATTTTACACTTTTGTTTTATAATTTTAGGAGGCGCTAATAGCGTTCAACTAAAAAATAAGATATGGAGTCGTGTATGAGCGCAAACTGTGCGGCAGCGCTATCGTCGACGCCAGGCTCCATTTTTACTCATCTCATACAAGTATTGTTGGCAAGCCTGTGTACTTTAAACAAAAGCGGGGATTACCCAACCGATCGGACGGAAGAGATTTTGGTTTCGGAAAGAGAATTCGATTTCGTGATCGCGGGAGGTGGAACGGCGGGTACTACCCTAGCTCATAGATTGACAGAAGTAATGGATTGGAAGGTTCTACTGATCGAAGCTGGAGAGGATCCTAATCCCATTACCGATGTTCCCGGTCTGATGTTCACGACGCTCGGCCAATTTCAGGATTATTCTTATAGGGTATGAAAATTAATGTAAATTAACGCTGGGGAAATTGATCCGAATGGAAGTGCGCGTCAGACATGCGCACAGTGTGCGTGGTTGCGGTATATAGTTTTTCCTAAGTTTTAGAGAATAATAATTCTTGTAAGAACCTTATATGAAATATCGTTTCACTGTCAATGGATNTTAACAGATTTTTTAGCACGAAACAGTATACGATCGTTTGGATGTTTGAATTATATTGCGTAAAATAAAATATATTGCGCCGTCTATAAGCGGCACCCGAAGCGAAAGGGTTAAACTAATCACGGCAATGGTTATTTTCATTAACAAGTACAATTATTCTTAAGTTTTTGTGTTCGAAGGAAGAAAAGTACAAAGAATGATCTGGGTAACCTTCGTCTCCAGGTGTGGGCTTAAAGTACTTTTGCTCAACCGTTTCTGTTCACAGGTCGAGCCTCAAGAGGGCATCTGTCAGGGTGTGCAAAATAAGCAATGCAGATGGTCGAAGGGCAAGGCTCTTGGCGGTAGTTCCGTCATCAATGCCATGATACACGTATTTGGGAACGACAGGGATTACGACAATTGGGCCAGTCTAGGCAACGAAGGATGGAGCTACAAGGAAGTGCTTCCCTACTTCAAGAAATCTTTGAATTGCCCGGCAGAACATGTAGCTAAGTGGGGAGAAAAGTATTGCGGAATCGGCGGGCCGATGAACATCAGTCACTCCAAATACTCCATGACAAACATACAAGACATTGTCCTAAGTAGTGTACGTGAGATGGGATTGAACGTTCTCGAACCACTGGTCGGTGATAGTTTCGTCGGATTCGGAAAAGCAATGATCACCGTGGAAAATGCGCGTCGCGTCAATAACGCGAAAGCTTTCCTATCTCCCATCAAAGACAGAAAGAACCTGTACGTGATGAAATCCAGTAGGGTGAGCAAGATTCTATTGGAAGGTGATCGAGCGACCGGTGTTCGTGTCACCTTAAAGGATGGTCGCTCGATCGATGTAAAAGCATCGAAGGAAGTGATTCTTTCGGCTGGAAGCATCGCTAGTCCTCAAATAATGATGCTTTCGGGAATCGGGCCCAAGGAACATCTGACAGAAATGGGAATACGGACCGTGGCCGATCTGCCGGTTGGAGAAAATCTACAGGATCATATCGTTTGGTTAGGAATGCATATGGCTTACGTGAACGAATCAACCAGGCCACCATCTGCAACATTTTTGATGGACGCAGCTTACGAGTATCTAATGCACAAATCCGGAGAATTATCCGCTTCAGGGGTCGATCTTCTCGGTTTTGTCAACGTCAACGATCCTGATTCCGTGTATCCGGATATTCAATTTCACGTTGGCCATTTTCCACGTTGGAACCAGCTCAAAATAGGAGCTATAATGGGATCCTTTGCGTTTAACGACGAATTGGTACGAGAAGCGCAACGGAACATCATGGAGTCGGACTTGCTCATTCCTTGCGCTGTTTTACTGAATCCTAAGAGTCGAGGTGTGCTAAAGTTGCGCAGCGTCGATCCAGCTGAGCCTGTCAAGATCTTCACGAATTATTTAACCGAAGAGGAGGACCTGAAGACGTTGTTAAAATCCGTCGACACTGTCAAGTCTTTGTTGAATACCGAAACGATGAAGAAGCACGGTATGTGGTTGCGACATTTCGATATTCCCGGATGCCGGCATACGCAGCCCGATTCTACCGAATACTGGGAATGTAGTATCAGACACGTAGCTACTACCTTGTTTCATGCGGTTGGTACGGTTAGAATGGGACCGTCCAACGACCCCAGGGCCGTCGTGGATGCCAGATTGAAAGTACACGGTATCGAAGGGCTACGAGTGATCGATGCGTCGATTATGCCAAATATCGTTAGCGGAAACACTAACGCACCGACGATGATGATCGCGGAGAAGGGAGCAGATATGATCAAAGAGGATTGGGGGACAAGAGTTCACGCGGAACTGTAAAAGGTCTGGCTAATGTACGATATGTTTCGTAGCACCGTTACAGTCCGATANCAGTTCGATACGGGAAACACGCAAAAGCAGGAAACGAATTAATAATTCATGAAATTATACGAAAATTATTTTTTCCCCGATTATAATAACAACGATAATTTGTACCGTGTACTGCAAAACGTTGTAATAAAATTAATTTAGAGAAATTGATCGATCACGTTTTTAACAAATAAGATAATTCAAAGTATTTAAATGGCTCACTTATCGCGCAGCTTGCGAACAATTTTCAAACTGCATCACACCACCGTTTCTCTGTTTACAGAACAACAATTCCTAGGTAATTGCATCGTAACATTCCGATGCATTTTACGCTTCTTTTGTAACTCGGTGAACGCACTTATGTGTCAATATCAGTACGTTTTACCCGTAACAACGACAACTCGTCGACGTCGATGCAGAGCAGATGGTAAAGAATGTATTCGTTAAAGAATCGCTATCGTTTACAAAAAAATATCTAGCAGATCGTTGAACAAACTTCGTTTTATATCGTAGCAAATTAATAGAAATTCGGTGAAAATTTTTATCTACGAACCACTCCATAAGATTCGTTCGCAACTCTACTCGTTCGTTCAAGAAGAATCCAACTTTTGTTGGATTCTTTAGAATTTAGACTATGACGATAGTAGCTGAAAAGCAGGAGGTGTCGATTTCGCAAGGCTTTAACCAGGAAACGAAGCGAAATGACTTTTCTAATAAATGAAAGCGTGCAACACTTCGAGCCGTTGTAAAAAGTACGGGGTAACAGGGGGACGTCGCAAGAAACAAAGCCATCGGCTGCATTTCTATTGATCTCCGACAAGAAGGCAACCAGGTTGCCACTTTCCTTCTCGAATAGTCAACGATATCCGTAACAAAGTTCCCGCGATCCTTCCCGTGGCCAACCTAGCCTTAGGTTGCATCCATTTGTGTTTGGACGTTCAACGGAGTCGTCAGGTAGGACGGTTTTCATATCCGCTGCAGATAAGTGTTGTTTTAGTGTTTTAATGTTGCGATATACTCGATAATTTTCTGCTTTAACTCGATAATAATGGGGTTTACCGTGTGACGTATGTATAAAAAGTTGGCGAAAAGTGAATTCCATAGTGTAAAATTAACGATTCGAAAGATCGTCTTTTCTTTGCTTATGCTTTGCTTTGATCCTTCGACGATGATTTACTTTAGAAACATTTGATTCGCCGCGTTTTCTGGAAGTGATAATGCGAGCTTGCGCAATCTGATATTAACATCTTTCGCGTGAAATTAACTCAAATAAGAAGCCACGTGCCTGTAATCAATTAAGTAATAAATAAACTATATCGAACAAATAGATTATCGACAAACGAATAACGTATTATACGAACGAATGACAATCACCCCGTGTCGTTGTAAACGAAGAAGGCGATACA
The DNA here is from genome assembly GCA_014737365.1 of Bombus soroeensis. NCBI lineage: Eukaryota > Metazoa > Arthropoda > Insecta > Hymenoptera > Apidae > Bombus > Bombus soroeensis. Next base: position 721,405 of record JACXIL010000166.1, read on the forward strand.
ACTAGCTGACGAACCCTTTGTGGTTTAAGGGACATTGGAAACCTCTTTCTTCCGCTACTGGGCACAAACGGCTCTGTATTGGAAAAGAATAGAAGGAAGGACAGTCCTCGTTCTCGTTCTCCGTTTACCACATCGAATTACATACTTTTCAATCGTAAGCGTAATTTAATTAATTATAAAATTGTAGAATCTACGTATGTTGAAAATCGGAAACCTTTCGAACAACCGAATAGCCGTTAGCAAAATTGTTATCTACCTTACATTTATCGATGGACTTTGCCGCTAGAATTCCTTTGCCCAGAAACTACTCTGCACAAACACGTCGTCAAAAATCAATACGTAGCGTCCAATTCCTTCACCTCGCAGTCAAACCATCGAAAAGATCAAGAAGGGTTATCGTCTGGAGAAACGATGTCGTGGGTGCCTCCGGATCTAGCGAGCCTGTGTTCGCCCCATTCCACCGTGTCGACCTGTCAACCGCCTACGTTCATGTTTCTGACGCTCGTCGCTCATCTCTTTGGTTATTCGGAAGACTCTTATCATTATTCGTTTCACGATTTCGATTCTCAGAGTTCACCGTGGAAATTCGATCACGTCGAAGAATCGACGAAATCAAAAGCCAGCGTAGAATATTTTGCAGACTCGCGGCAGGATGATATTCATAGCCGGAAGATTTCCATCCTGGACGATCCTGCGTCGATGAAACCACCGAGCGGAATTTACGATTCGGTGCTTTGGTACGATCGTGGAACTTTAACGAGAGCCAAGGATGAAAGCGACGACAACGAGGCCGTTAACGCTAAAATAGGTCCGTCGATGGCGAATTTAACAGGAATTTACGATTTCTATCCGCGAACGAGAATCGTGGATCGACCGATCGGCACGCCGGTTACTATTTACAATGGCTTTGTTGCCGAGAAAGGTAAAGAACGATCGATGTTTGTATGCGCGTTATGTGTTTTTGTTTGAGAATTGCACAGATTTCACCCTTTCTTCCCGATTATGAGATAAAAATCGTGGAAAGTGGTAGAACGAAGGAAATTAGATGTTTTTCTTGGAATATGAATATTTTATTCTTCGTGTTCTATCATCCTCTATGTTGTTTAATGAAATTCGATGTTAAAATTCGCGTATGTAACGTTTGAATCGCAGTATGAAATTGTTTAACGTTATTAGCGTAAATAGTAGCATTACGTTCACGCGTAATTGCGACAGAGGCAATCAACTTTTTATATGCAAGTTGACACCAAATAACGTCGTTGGAACGCTTCAAATAGCTACTATCTGAGTGAAAGTATTTGTCTAACGTGTTTATTTTGCAATTAATAATCTGATAAGGTTAGAATATAAACATATACGCAGTATGTAAAAAACATTTACGTAACAGAATGAAAACTGAAAGCAAGACCAAATACAACAGATATCGTCCTCTTTTTTAGAGGCATGAAAATTCTTTAATCGTTCATTACTTAACTCGAATACGTATTTTTTTAATTTACGATGCTACGATCAACGATTGCTAACTTCCACAGGAAAAACGTACGACCAACCACGATGGATAAACGACGCCACAAACGGACATCCACGTTCGTTAACTCTCAAAAACCAAGTAAACGATCAAAATTATAATCTACGAGGGACGCAACAAATTTTCATGGGCACCGAGGTCACTGTAAATTCGCCGCAAGCGACGAACTTGCCAACGAAAGTGTACGATTTCATCATCGTTGGAGCTGGATCGGCGGGATGCGTCCTTGCAAATAGACTAAGCGAAGTAAAACATTGGAAGGTAGGTACCTGGTTCGTCTTTCCGTTTCAATTTGGGATCACACGGAAACTGTCGGAGTTGGTAGTGGTGCGATTAGCTTGGAAACGATCGCTCGAGCCAAGATAAGCCGAGGAAAAATGCAATTTTTCTTTTTTCTTCGAGTCTTGATTCGCGAGAAGATCGAGTTTGAATATTCGTCGAGTACACACGCACTTAACTAATTTATTCAATGTTTCCAATTTAGTTGTTGGCCAAGTGCCAGCGATTTCTACGTGCTTCAAACGACAAATTTTAGTTCACTTGCTGTTACTCGTGGAATGAAACCTGCAGACCGGTTGTGATTATCGTCAGTCGTACAGCGCTGTACGTATTTAACATATTCGTTAGTGACCCATGACGAATCTTTTATTTTTATCGCATTGCAAAAAGTAACTATTTTTACATTTTAAACAATGTAAAAAGATATTCGTTCAGTGTCTAAAATATTCGTTTTTCAAAGTAATAAAGTACATCTTTCGAATGAATTTATAAACAGTCGAGTTTACAGGAAGAAAAATCGTTGAAATTTTTACGTAGACGAACGAACGTAATAAACCGATGCAGGAAAGTCTGAGCTAAATTCCATCGCCGTTCAACGAACAGAAAGGATACGTTTTTACGGACACGTGGAAGTAAGAATTAGCGAGACTTTTACTAGCGTGACGCATTGCAAATCGGTGACTAACGGGTGACTAACGGATGACTAACGGATGACAAGCTGAAGCTATGTAAGCGAAAGAATCAAAACGACCGAGATAGATAAAAGGAAACTCTGCGCTTTTAACGAAATTAAAGCTACGGAAAATGAAACTATAATATACATAAAAAAAAAGATGTATAGAGTCGATGTTAACGGATTACGAAGAAAAAAAATATTTTTGCTTTTTAAAAAATATTTTATGCCGTAGCACGCCTTGTTGCGTTCGATGCGTAAAGCTCGAGAAAGCTGATAATTCTCTCGTTGAAAAGTCGAGGGCTTCCTTGAAACGGGTCACGGAACAGAAGATCGTCGATGATTATGTCGTGACCGTTTGAAGGCTTCGCAGCGATTAAAACAGGCCACGAAACGCATCACGCTTATTGGATTATTTTGAGAATCGTCGACGACGATGATTCTAGATGTGTATTTTCAACGACAGTATCTTGCTAATTTACTATGATATAGTGATTTAAAGATTTAACGATTTAACGATTTAAGGATTGTAAATACGTCACGTATTGTAGAATACAGTTACGATTCGTAAGTAAATAACATCGACCAAGAGAAACGTAAACTATTTGTTTCCAAACTTTTCCATCATTTTCAGATACTGTTATTGGAAAGTGGCACGGAAGAACCAATGGTAGCCGATATTCCGGCGTTCGCCTCTATGTTACAAGCCAGCAATATCGATTGGATGTATCGTACGCAACCGGAGCGACACTCCTGTCGATCGAGACGGGGTAAAAGTTGCGCGTGGCCAAGGGGCAAGGTACGTATTCCGATGTTGCGACATCCAACGAAGAAATTAATTACCACGTCAAGAACGTACTGAGAGTTTGAAATTTCAGAAATACTAAACGATCGATAAAGACTATCACAAAGTTGGACATTTTTTTCGTTTATTATTTACAAAGTTACAAATATCTGGACTTTAAAAAGTATATCGTCGTTCGTATAGGTGATGGGTGGTTCCAGCAGTATCAATTATATGATTTACATTCGTGGCAATCCGAGAGACTACGACGAATGGGCGGAAGAAGGGAATTACGGGTGGAGCTACGAAGAAGTTTTGCCGTATTTTCTCAAATCGGAAAACAACAAGAATCCAGAGGTGACGAACTGATTAAAGCTCTCGTTAAAATCGTAATATCGAAAGCGAAATGAACAGGTAACGAGAAGATGGAATAAAATCGGTATTTTCTCCAGGTCGTGAAAAAGAATCCATATTACCACAAAGAAGGAGGCTATCAGTCGGTAGAACGATTTCCATATACCGACCTCAACACAGAGATCCTGTTGAACGCCTGGCGAGAACTCGGCCACGAATCGGTGGATTCCAACGCGAAGAGCCAGCTGGGCGTGATGAAACTGCAAATGACTTCTGCTCGTGGAATGCGTCAAAGCGCGAACAGCGCGTTCGTCAGACCCGTCAGACGCAAACGGAAGAATCTGACGATCGAAACCGAAGCTCACGTCACGAGATTGTCGATAGACGAGGAAACAAAACGCGTGATCGGTGTCGAGTACGTTTCGACAGCCACGGGATTTACAAGGTCGGTTTCAGCTAGGAAAGAGGTGATTCTGTCAGCCGGCGCGATCAATTCGCCTAAAATCCTGATGCTCTCTGGAATCGGTCCAACGGAAGAGTTGAGGAAACACGGGATCACAGTGGTCAGCGACTTACCAGTTGGAAGGAATCTTCAGGATCACGTGACGATGGATGGCGTTGTGATTGCGCTAAACGTTACTTCGACGAGTAAAGACAACGATTTGAAGGAAGATGACATTTTTTATTACGAGAAAACCCGGATGGGACCGCTATCCGCCGCTGGAGCCATTACCTGTGGCGTCTTCCTGCAGACGATTTCTCAACGCGAGTACGATCTACCCAACATACAGTATACGTTCGATGCGAGCAATCAGCAGGACTATCTGAAAGATCCCGAGGAATATCGCGAAACAGCGGTCGAACCGCTGTCCTATTACGACGCTATTAACGTTAGACCGATTTTATTGTCGCCAAAGAGCAGAGGATATATACTGTTAAACGATACCGATCCATTGTGGGGACAACCGTTGATCTATCCCGGATATTTTACGAGCTATCCCGACGCGGATGTATTGGTCGAAGGAGTAGAAGCTGCCTTAGAGTTGTTTCGTACGCACTCGTTTCAAAAATATGGTTTCCGGCTGATCGATACACCTCTGCCCTCGTGTAGACATTTCGTATTCGCTACGAAGGATTACTGGAAGTGCGTGATGATGGAGTACACGGCAACGATCTATCATCCGGTAGGTTCGTGTAAAATGGGGCCAGATTGGGATCCCGATGCGGTCGTAGATGCCATGTTAAGGGTATACGGAGTTAGCGGGCTGAGGGTCGTCGACGCTTCGATAATGCCAAAGATCGTTAGGGGAAACACGAACGCGCCTACTATCATGATCGCGGAGAAAGCCAGCGATATGATCAAAGAGGACTGGTTGCATGGTAAAAAGTTCGTCTAAGGCGACATCATCTAAAGTGAATATAGCAACGTTCGCGGAAACAGACAACTTTGAATTCTACGAGTAGCGAGGCTTTGTTAGCGTTTCCACGTTGAAACGCGGAATTCTTTTCGGGGTAGAAATGGGGTAGAACGGGATAGAATGGGGTAGAAAAGATTTATAACGTTTATATATAAATCAATACAACGAATAAATGGCGGGACTATTTTTAGTTTGAAAGTTAGCACGAAACATTAGTTTAGAATTTAGAACATGGATTACTCGATGAAAACGACGATTGCTTACTTGAAAAATCCGCATGTACACGTACGCTCCTGTACAAGTATCTCTTATCATATTTCGTCAAGTATTAATATTTCTTACGACATAACGTAGGTTAATGTAATTCGCGGTTAAAGGTCTCACCGCGCAAGATATTATGCGTAATGATACGGAGAAAGTGTATAGTTCTTAGTTAGAAATGAGTAGGTAAAACCTTAGACTTTAGACCACCTATACTCCATACCGTAGATGAATTCGGTACTTTCTTCTCGCGCTTCGATAGAAACGAATAAACACTACTCGATCTCTCGTTTGCTTGGACGTATCGCGCGTTGCCTGCTGTTAGGCTCCTACCAACTATCGCGTCTATTTCGCCGCGACATTCGAACGTTTATACATCTACGTATTTAAATATCTGTATATGTATGACGAATATGTTTGCATCAAGAAGATAAGTTCCATGCTATTCGTTGATAGGCTAAAACGCGAGTAGATAAATACCTTCGTCCGGAATACCGAAAGACCAACGAAGAATTGAACGCTATCGTTCACCGTCTTACCTGAAACAGAGAAACAAATCGTATTACCTTTTTATTCTACAAACAGACGAATAAAGATAAATTCACGCTTCGCTAACACGTTCAACTTGCGTTACTCGTGCGTCTTATTTATTTATTCTCTACTTTCGCTAAATGCGAGGACACGGTAACACCTTCCAGATCACCCGGCGAAACCTCCTTGATGGACGAATACAGCGACCGGATTTTACGAGACGACGATCGCTTTAAACAGTCGCGATCGATGTTTTCGAGAGCGCAAACGATCGTAACCGCCACCGCGTCGCTTATAACGATTCAATCGCATTTGCGATTCCTAGACGATAACAAAACCTTAACTTTATAACTATGTCACGAATAAGTAAAGATACAACGAAGCTTGTATAATTAAATACTTGACAACGAGATATCAAAGTTGCTAAGCTAAGTGCCCATCGATCGTTAGATTATCAGTAACGAAGAGCTGTGAAACGTATCTATTATGAATCGTCTCTTGCTCCAATTTCTTCTGTCAACGTTTTTTTTATTGGCACGATTACGGTAAGATACATACATAATATCGTCCGTTTTTTACGGCAGAAACTCTTAAGATTCTATGTTCTACTCATTTACAATGGCCTCTGTCTAATAATTGCACGAAGGAAGGTAATCTTCTAGAAAACGTTGGCGAGCATCGCGAAACATGCGAAGACTCGCGGTTATTATCGCACGATCTACTTTTATGATTTTCAAGTCGACGATTCTTCGATCTGGATAAAACCTGATCGGTAAAGCAACGATACGGTTTCATAAGTTATATCATTCTCTATTCGATATGGAAATAATAAATTCGTTATTCGCGATCGTAAAGTTTCGATTCGCTAAAATCGATCGACTATCGATCGATAATTACAAAAGTTTCTGATTAAAGAACGACTCGACTGATAAATTAATATTTCTCTCGATCGCATAATAGCAAGTTGTGTGCAAAATTTTGTTTCTTTGAAAAGACGAAACACGATGATCCAACGCTCGATTACGCGATCATGGCCATTCGTCGCTACAAGTATAACCTACATCGTATAGAAACGAAAAACTTTCACTCGAAGGGTCTTTCCCAATTTTTTTAGATACGCGGTAGTATACGGACGCGATATCATACAACTGGAGTGAAAAGGCAACTTGACCAAGGCGATTTCAAAATCGCCCGGGCGAAAGTGAAATGCTTCCGTCTAACGTATGGTACTTGTTAGAATACGGCGATGACCACGACCGAAAGCCGAGGAGCAAGGGATAATCAAACAGAAAGAGAAGGAGAAAGCGAGCGAAAAATGCAAAGCATTGTCGTTCGTCCTGCGAATCTTCGTTTTCCAGTCCATTAATGTCCCACGAAAAATCGATCAAACGTGAATAAAAATGCATACATTTTTTAATCTATTTTTATTCGTGTGCGTTTCGCTTTTAAAAGCGATTTGTAAGATCGTTGCGGTATTCAAATTTATGCAGAGACGATCGATCAACGATACAAAAGTAGAACTGTTCAGTCAGAGATTTCTTCATAACGAATCTAATGTTTATTCCAATGAATTTTATTTTCATATTTCCATAATGCAATTATATAGTTACACTTTTTATCGATGTCGTGCATGTCGCTTTTACATTATTCACCTATGATATTAAAAAAAAAGGAATGTAAAACGGGTCACGATTCAATTGGAAAACGATATTATGCACGCTTATTTGCAAATATGATTACATCTCATTAAACAAAGTGTATATAGTATGTATACAGCGTGGCATGACGCTCGATGTGATCTTTTCGACGTGCAATAACTGATTTCGTGGGGAGTCCCCGTGATTAAATTTCCACTAAAAATACTTGTCGCCGTTGATCGTTCGCGAAAGCGAAAATCAAGTTTCGGTAATTTAGTTGCAGTATCTTTGAGCGATCGATTGATTCCGACGAAACCGTCGTACGATTCACGAACCGATTCGGCGATAAACATAAAACGCCAATTTTTCAAATTAAATTTTTAAAAAGATACGCGTTTATAGTAACTACGGCTGAACCGCTTATTTACCGAATCGATTAACTTTGCGAAACAAAGAGTTGGGAGAATTAATAAAATTATATAACACAAGACGCTCTTATCTATTTTAAATAGGCGTCGAAGGGTCGTTTCGTTAGAAGTTAGTTTCAAGAATCGATGTAGACAGATACGGTCGATTAAACCGACGCAAGTATATCATAAATGGTAAGACTCCTAATGGATACAGCGACTTCTGTGATTCTAGTCACATAACCATCGTTGTAGGTGAAGGTAACTGGATATTTGTGTCTCGGCGTTTAGATCGGCCAATTATCCCACGACACGGACGCTTATTCCAGTAAAATGTTTGTAGGATGCCGGTGCATACAACGCTGGTGCAACGATCGTCGCATCGGTCACCGATTGGCCACATATACGAAACATTTCACCCCAAGGGTCAGTAGTAGCCAGTTGGTAGGACTAAAGTGGTGGTACTACGGGTACGTTTTATACGTAGAACGTGATGTCCGAACATTCAGTCTTTCGCTTTCTCTGCGTTCGCGAGTTGCTCGATCGGCTTCCATGCATGCCTCCATGCATGGTCCACGAGGATCGTGCCTTTTTCTCAACCTCACAGAAAATACCTAGTCACGCGATCGATCGTTCGAACGATTTTCGTAGAACGACGGTAGGAATTGATAGTCGGAAACTGGAGAGTGAGTATGAAAGAAACGATGATTTAGCGATGATTTAGTGTCGTGGAAATAAAATAAAATCTAGAGAACCGTTGGACGAGTAAAGTTGAATGGAACAAGTGCTGCAAACGGTAGTGTCGGAAACGATGATTTATTTAGTGAACGCTCTTACGTTTATACGATTATTGTTTACGTTACATGATACTTTTTTCAATTTTTTAGTCATCATTAGGCGTCGTTAAACGAACAAGAACACGAGAGCGAGTTTTTTTAACCGCGCTTAATTCCGTTTCTGGCGTTCCATTCGACGAATCAAAACAAACTTTGTTACTATTTTCACCGACGTATAATACTTCCCTTGTACCAAAAATACCAATCGTTACGATCGAACGACGAGATTCGTAAAAGGAAAAGAAAGTGTATCGCGACCCTGACTGAAAATGTACGATCGGCAACGAGCGACGGGTTGCCCGTGAATAGCGATGTCACTGGACTGCATCGTTAAAAAAAAGAAAGTTATGCAAACGCCAGATTACTTTGGAATCGTTTCGCAGCATGCTTTGTAGTTGTTTCTCGTCGAGTACTATATCGACGACTGACAGTCGGAATGACGAGTTTCGTGCCGGTGAATATAAGTCTCGTTAACACGTAAGTGAGAAACCGTGTTTCCAAGTTTCAGGTTTATTGTCTCGTGATGATACAAAACGTCACGAGCGGCAGTGCATAGAGCAATTAAAAAATAGCGGACACGTAAGTCGAATCATTGAAAAAGTGCTTTTCACGCAGGTGTAAAGTTTTAGGAGTTAATTTTACTTCCTTCATCACTGTGTATACGAAAAGATATGTCTTTCCTCGTCTTTGTGAGAAGTCCTTATAGGAAATAAATCACAGAGAACTCGTTGACGCAAAATGCTCATCTTCCTCGGGAAGCTTACCCTTGTCAGCGAATTTTAACATATAATTAAATCAAAGATCGGGTAAAATTTTACTTTACAATAATCAGGTAAAAAATGTTACTTTACCTCTTTGTAGGTTTTCTCAAGCATACGTATTAAGAAAACGTTGGTCTGTCGAACGATTCTTTTAATTCGTCGCGAAGAATTTATTTTCCACGACCTGCAACAGGGCCTTGTATAATAACAGAGCTCGATGACATCGTTCGATTTTATTATTACAGAGAAGCAGACTTTCCACAGCACGATCTCTTCTTTCTTCAAGAATGTTCAGAACCCTCGACGTGTAACAGAGAATTGAGGAACAAGCAAGAAGCGAAAAAGGATTGAAGCTCGAATGTTTCGTTCGAAACGTAGCTATAATCAGGAAAATTTGGCGCAAAAAGAAAGTTGATAAAAAAACGGCAGAAAAATGAGTATCGTGACAGCAGCCACGTTGGCGATAAAGGGTGCCACTGTTTTACTTGGAAAGGTGGCGATAATTCCTATTATCATAGCGGCTCTAGCATACTACAATTACGATCTGATGGATCCTGAGAATTATCCTAGGGTAACGAATAATATAAGGAAAGAATACGATTTTGTTGTGGTGGGAGGTGGATCGGCCGGAAGCGTGGTTGTGAACAGACTTACAGAAAATCCTCAGTGGAATGTGCTGTTGTTAGAGGCTGGAGGACACGAAACCGAGATAACGGATGTCCCTATACTATCCCTTTATTTGCACAAGAGCAAAGTGGATTGGAAATACAGGACTCAGCCGCAAGATTCCGCTTGTCAAGCGATGATCGATCGACGATGCTGTTGGACCAGAGGAAAGGTTGAAACTTTTTTGTAGCAAAGAAATACTCTGATTGAATATTTTATCGACGCTAGAACTATCGACAACTTCTCAACAAGATTCAACGTTAATTTTCTCAAAAATCTCTATTTCCGAGTTTTCAGTAATTGCGAAGATACAAAGTCGGAAAACAGTCATTTAGTCTGGTACGGTAGTTCTAACGTTAAGCGTAAAGTATACGTACGAACGTAAAAGTAAAGGAACGTATTCAATACTTTCACGATCGAAAATATCCAATATCTCTTTTTAATACTAATTTAGGTTTTGGGTGGCTCGAGCGTGCTTAACACGATGCTCTACATTCGAGGAAATCGACGAGATTTCGATCAGTGGGAAAGTTTCGGAAACCCTGGGTGGGGTTACGAGGATGTTCTGCCTTATTTCAAAAAATCTCAAGATCAAAGAAATCCCTATTTAGCTCGCAACACTAGATACCATAGCACTGGTAAGACGCTATATTTTTAATACAAATATTTATTAACAAACAAGTAAGCTAAAAACTTGGATCTTTCTTTTATAGCTCGATTTAACGAATCGAAGGGTATTATACGGCCAATCTTGTTACATATTACAGCCTTATATCTAAGTGATTTTTCATAAATAATTATCAGAATACATTACTAACGCATTAATGTAACACATATCGTTAACAGAATAGATTCCAATCTTTACGTAAGATGAAACGAGTATAATTGAGAAACGCTATAGAAAGAAAAATTCCTCCGTTAAAGGAATACGCGTGAAAGATTACATATTATATTTCGATCATTCGCATAATTATCACTTTCTTTACTAACAATTAGAGTGGCAACGATTAAACGTTATAGCGATAAACGCCACAAAACTGATATACGATATATTATCTAAGAAAAAAGTGGTTAAGTTGGTTGTGATTTTGCTCTAATGCAAACGAAACTTCAATTTCATACGCAAGCGATTCTAATTATAATTGATCTTGCCGAGCAAGAGATGTTTTAAATACGTGCAACAGTTACGATACATAAGAAGAGTGAGTCTGTTTGGAGAGAGATGAAACATTGATTTTCAATGATAACATGGCATTTGCATCGCATTACTAACGATATATATGTAAAATATCGATCGATCGTACTCGTGCTTCTATTCTCTTTTCTTCTCTCGATTAAAATGAAATAATCTCTGATTCGACTAAATATTTGTCGTTTCTTCTCGAAGGAGGGTACCTGACGATTCAGGACTCACCCTACAACACACCTTTAGGAGTGGCCTTCCTACAGGCCGGCGAAGAGATGGGCTACGACATAGTAGACATAAACGGAAAGCAACAGACGGGCTTTGCTTTCTACCAATATACCATGCGAAGAGGAACAAGATGCAGCGCCGCGAAAGCATTCGTCAGACCCATTCAGTTACGAAAAAACTTTCATCTATCCCTCTGGAGTCACGTAACCAAGATCCTGATCGATCCACGAACGAAAAGAGCCTACGGTGTCGAGTTCATCAGAGAAGGCCGGAAAGAAGTGGTCTACGCCAGAAAGGAGGTCATTCTTTCGGCAGGTGCCATAAATTCCCCTCAGCTGTTAATGCTCTCGGGAATTGGACCTAGACAACATCTGCAAGAAGTAGGAATTACAGTGGTCCACGATTCTCCCGGAGTCGGACAGAACCTGCAGGATCACATCGCGGTGGGTGGTCTAGTTTTCTTGATCGATTACCCGATCAGTACCGTGATGACTCGCCTGGTGAACATTAATTCCGCTCTACGGTACGCCATCACGGAAGACGGACCATTAACCGCGAACGTAGGCTTAGAGTCCGTAGGCTTTATCTCGACGAAATACGCAAATCAAAGCGACGATTGGCCCGACATAGAATTCATGCTGACCTCTTCATCCACTAGCTCCGACGGAGGCACGCACGTGAAAAATGCTCACGGGCTCACGGACGATTTTTACAACCAAGTATTCCAGAACATTAATTACCGCGACCTGTTCGGGGTATTCCCCATGCTTCTCAGGCCTAAATCTCGCGGTTTCGTGAAACTAAAGTCGAAAAACCCTCTGGATTATCCCCTGATGTACCACAATTATTTGACCGACCCTTACGACGTGAATGTCCTGAGGGAAGGCGTGAAGGCTGCGATAGCTTTCGGAGAGACGAGCAGCATGAAAAGATTCGGTGCCAGATTCCATAATCGCGCTCTACCCAACTGTAACCACATACCTATGTTCACCGACGAATACTGGAACTGTGCCATACGACAATACACCATGACGATCTATCATATGAGCTGTACGGCGAAAATGGGTCCACCGACCGACCCCATGGCCGTCGTCGACCCCGAACTCAGAGTCTACGGTGTGACCGGGTTGAGGGTTATCGACGCGTCCATTATGCCGACGATCACCAACGGGAACATAAACGCACCGGTGATCATGATCGGAGAGAAAGGCGCGGATTTGGTTAAGAAGCAATGGCTATCGCGGAGGAAGAGAGACAACGCCACGATCGTCGCAACGTGACTGGAAGAATTCTTGCCGAGAAATCAGCTTGTCCGGTCGATCGCCGAATGGATGGAACACTTGCCGCGTTATTTCGTAAATAAGAAATAAGAGAAAAGGGACGAGTATCGACATCGATGTAGATCGACATAATGGAAATACCGTTCTCCGTCGATACGGGCGTTTGATTAGCTTTTTAATTTAACGATACGAAGTAACGCAAGGAGCTGTGATCGTTTAATTGTCGTTAGATTCGCTTATAAGTAATTTGTAAGTAATTTATCGGTCGAGAATTCGATGACGTTGAGGGAAATGCGTATTTTATATTTTTTTTACACGACTAAGGGATAGGACATGATCGAATCGTTTCGTCGTTACCTATACTGCCAACGATGTAGACGTATCCGATGTGAACCTTTAAAATCTGAAAGTGAGAAACAAATTCGTTTTCCGTTACCCAAAAAGGAACATATACGAAACGGTTTTTCTAAAATATCAATTCTATTCTAGAACAGAGTTAAACGTACTGAAAGAACTTTTCGATAAGCGTCCGCTCCTCGGAAATTTATGGTCAATTTATGTCTTTTTCAATCCTCTCACTTTCTTCTTTTGGGTCAGATTGAAAGTTGTCAGAGAGGAAGAAAAAAAGGAAAAAAGAAAAAATACCAGAAATAAATTCCGTATAACTAAAGCGGCATTGCTCAAGTTTATGCTATTTAAGAGTCAACTATTTTTAAATATTTTTTTCTACTTTTATATCGATATGTCGTCGTCGTATAATTATTATCTTGTTCTCGTTTTTATTTTATTCCGTGTTACGCAAGAAATAAGAAGAAAAAGATTCAGAAGGAAGATATTTCACGTTTGACTGTTTTACCGCTAGAAATGATCGATGATTAGAGAAAGACGAAGATAAAGCATGTGACAACTTCGGCAAACTCGTTTTAATTTTTAAAATTCCCGTATTACAACATAATCGATAAGCAGCATTTACACGTACTCGATCACCCAATGAACTGCTTACTTATGCAACATGATGTATGATCCGCCCCTTTATACAGGGTGTGCCGATATTTCTCTGGGTTTAATCTGGGAGAAGCTATAAAGTCGTGAACGAACATTGGTCAACGTAAGCAAGAATCAACGATCTGCTGCACATGCATACTGATTGCGTCCGCTTTAACCAATTTGAGTATAGGTCGATGTGGTTTCGTATGTTTCAATGATAATTGAAATCAAATCGATCGATGGACGATCGATGTTAAATCATGATGCCTAGAATGTAGATTTAACGAATTAAATAAATAAGGTATTCGATACAGAAAATGATACGAGTTACAGACATGAATAAGTCTCAGCTCTACGTGAATACGTGTTACAAACAATCTATTACATAATATTGTGATCTACTTTCGACTCGAATAACTATGATGCGAGTAATGCGAAACGCGAATACGTTTTATTTCAATTTTAAATGCCGAAGGTTCTGCTTCTGGAAAGATATTGTAAGAAGCAAGCGAGGTATCCGAAGAAGACTTCTAAGTAGGTTTGTAAAATCGAGACTAACTTTTTAATTTGTTACAGATGGTATACATATGTAAAAAGTAATAGATACATGCTAATTCTTATAATTTATACGTCGCTACGACATTCGTAACTAACTTATTCGTAAATTAAAGAAACGAATGCGCTACCTGTGACCAAATAATATTTATTTTCCTATATCACGATATAAATGTCGTTACCATTAGAACTTGTTGATTTTGTAAATAATTAATACCGTTATTTATTGATATCGTCAAATTCACCGTATACGATATGTATATATTATAGTCGTTATCGATGTTCCGAAAGCTCGAAAATTAGACTAATAGTAATGATAGAAATAGTGGGAATATTTAAGTTATGTTAAGTCAATTAATTATAGTTGATTAATGGCTACGAGGTGTAGCCACCTTTAGTTTCCAACGAAGCACTCTTTTTATCAGACTCTACGTTTCATTCTCATAACATCGAATTTCTGTAATGACACGAGAGTATGTGCTACCAAATTATACGAAAGTTAATATACTTGGACCTGATTAATCAGTATGTCAATTTTATAGTACTTTTGATAGCCACTGTAGCATTAGGTAGGGTTTTTTGAATGTTAGTCTTTTTGCAAAATTTATCGAGCCTGGAAATTTCAAAGGTAAATGTACGAAGTAAATACACTTGCAATTAGCCACCGTGGAAGGTAACCGTTTTATAATTTATTGTATCAAAAAATGTAAATGAAATAAATATAGACATGGTACAAATGTGTTTATTCAGAGACGATAGACCACAAAATAGAAGCTTTGTTTTCAACTACCCTACGAATTATCCTGCGAAGAAATATCTTACAATACCGTGTTTGACGAATGATGGAACATTACTTTCATCGGTTAATTGCGGAATATGAACTGGATCGTAAACAATTTTTCCATCGCTGAAACGCGATAGCCGAATTACATTGCCAGTTACATACCTCTTAAACGTCCTTGAACGTATCATTTAGACGAATGAAAGTACACTTCTCTTGCAATGCGTTACGTAAATCACACAACGATAATAAGAGATTCTACCGATTTTTTCCTCTTTTCGATAAAATACGTGCTGTTCCTGCGTGCGTTACCTGTGACATCCAAAGTAACGTCACACTTATGTACCTACATGCTAAATGACGTTCGTTCCTCTAAATCAGCGTTTGTATTTGCATAAATTTGCAGCCAAGATGGTTAAAAAGTATTTGCCGAACGCGTGAATAGCCCAACATTCTTAAACGAGGGTAAAAGTATTAGTTAATCGCTCGAGAAATAGAATTTTCGGGCAATTCCACGTTTGAATAGCAAAAAACGATCGATTAAGAGAGCTGACAAATTATTCGAGATTGCCTAAATCTCCATATCATTAATTTTCCAAAATCGTTCAGAACGATTTTTACGAGAATGTCTGTAACGCGAAATTTTGCCTAAATAGATTGCGCAACGATAATTTCGACGAAATTTCGAAACAGTTTTGCGCAACTAATTATTCTTCCTTTATGGATCTCTGAGATTGTCGAAAATATTGCGCAATTGGTGCCTTGTTGCGTGCTCGTTGGAACAAGTGGATACAATGGTTCGTAAATGTCTACGTACAGTCATGGAATTGTCAGTGTTAATGTCGGTCGAACTGCTGACTAAAGGATTATTATTTAACACGTAATTGCAGCCATGAAACTTTAACAAGGCTCGAGAAAAGTAAAACGCACTACACGCGCGTGATGCACGTCACGCAGGTACGCAGCGATCTCTGAACGCGAGATCCTGAAAATAAGATTCGCTGTGTACGCTCCTCCGAGCTCTTCTTAACCGATAAAGAGGTAAAAATAAATTTCAATCGGCGTATAAAAGTTTTTCGAAAGAAAAACGTCTCTTAAAATATTTGGAATTTGATCGAAGAAATAAAAGCAACGTATAAAAGCGTTTTTCAGATGATTTAACGTTAAAGTATCTCGGACATTTTGCAAGACAGATAACTGCGTTAACACGTCGAGATGTGCCAAACTTTCTCGCATCGTATGTGCGTCACGAGTAGATTGCGTTGAACTTTCCGAAAGAAAGACGTTTAAAACGGTTGCTTTTATCGAAATGTCTCTTCCATAAAGACGCTTCGAAATTTTAGATAAACTAATTAGCAATCGCGGAGGATAGGAATTTCTACGTATACAAAGTGTTCGATCAATCGTGGTACTAAATATGAAACAAGATTTGGAAATTTGTCACGTACGTGTATACTGTACGTGTGGATTCTTAACCGAAGAATCATGTTAAAAGTCTACCTTTTTGAAAGTAACGTCTTAAACGTAAAAATATTGAATGATCTTCTGCTGGTCGTTTATTCGGTAATTAGCCAATACTAATTCGAATAAATTTTCAAAATTGATTTTGTCGAAATTGACAAATGAATTTGACAAAATTGTATTCTATACTTTCGTACAGTGAACTCATTACCGATCGCGATTCGTGATAATCGCTGGAGCATTCCGTATAAATGAACACGCAACACGATGACTCGTCAAATGTAACTATAAAGAGAAATAAAAGTTTTAAACCCAAACGCAGAAATTATATCGAATTTGGACAAAATCAATTTATTGATTTATTGAAGCATCATTTTCTACCTTTTAATTTTAAGCGTAATTTCGCCACACGATTTATCAATTGTACTACCATATGCATACATTCATAACTAAACCAAACTAAACTAAACTAAACTAAACTAAACTGAACTAAAAAGAAACCAATTAAATAAATAAATCTAGAACACAGTTATGACAGAAAATCGCGTAACAACCTGAACAGAGCTATTCAAAGAAAGTAGTACACATCGGAATAACTTTCCGGGACATTCGCGTCAAGCTGCTTTCAATAGCGTTACATTGTTTTCAGCGAAACATACCAACCACCGAAAGTTTATAAAATGTAACGCCGATTGCAATTGCAAACGATAAAATTACGAATTAAAACGTGCATACGCAGCCGAAGAATTTTACGTTTCAGCGACGAGACAAAAACAACGAGAAATCGTAATTTCCCCGCTCTAATTAATAAAGTCTGAGGAAATCGAAAAGGTTGCGTCACGTTTAACCCATGATACAGCAAAAATGTACGTTCACGAGGAACGCAAGCATAGATTGTAACGATAATTTGTCACGCGTCATCTAGTATCGTAGTTTGAACTTTTTAATAGGACACTCTATGTTAATTCAACGAGAATCGAATGGCGAATGATAGGGCGAAATAGATGGGACCAAGATACGGATGATTTTACTGTTATTTACGCAGTAGAGACACTGTCGATATTTTCGCGTTAGAAAGACGAGATATTACGTCAGGTTTCTTTTTAATGGCAGCATTCGGATGAATACCTCTATTTCTTCTTCTCCGGATAAACATTTTAAGCATTTGTATTTTCATACAGTTATCAAACGCTGAAACGAATGATATAAAAATTCTTATAAAAATTCTCGAGTAATAAGCTCATTCGCGTTTTCTTAAAACAACGGGCCAAGTCTTATCGTTTACTCTAATTTACTCAATAATTTTATAATTTAATGAATCTCACCAACGATATCTCGCAACCCTAAACGCTCGTGTTACGTTCGAAAATTTTATAACTAGTAGCGATAATGTCAAACGAGTGAAGCGATGCGGAAGTGGCGAACGAGGCCATTCGGAGTAGGAGGAGGAAGACCGAGGTTTCTTTCACCGCGATTTTCGATCGAAGGCCAAGGTTAACTGGAAAAACGGAGCGAGTCAGGAGACGCGAACTAGAAACGATGTACGAGCGACCGAATTCGATGCACAAAAGCGTCGACCATCCTGAATGGCACGCAGACCGTAGAAGACGAGAGAAAGTATACGCGTGGTTCGATGCGCGACTCCCTGACTTCCGTCACGGAGGCAAAGAGAAAGACTCGCGACCCGACACGCGCACAAAGATTCTTAATTCGGTTCCCTTTATGGCGAACCTTGGAACGATTCCATAATGATGCAGTTCTGTTTGGAGAAATTAAATTTTATCGGGCAACGAGACGGACGAAAGTATTTTGGAAATGATCGGACAAACGAAAATAATTGGGAAACACGGGATTGCAAACGGAATCTTAGCGAGATACGTATACCTCCAGAGCGATGCATTACGATATGGCTATGCTCCCTCTCTCTCTCTCTCTCTCTCTCCCTCTCTCTCTCTTGGAAAGTACACGTATAATCTTCCTACATCTAAAAATACTTACAATTTGTATTATCCGTATATTGCTATTGCTCGATAATTTCTTCCGACCAAAGGTTACGAGTACGACTTCTATTAGCTAATTACGAGCTCGTTGGTTTCGTACCACTTTTAAATTGCTCTTTGAAAATCTTTCTATTATTTATTAAGCCATGACGGCTTGGGGTTAGGTATGATACGTAGGTACGTTCTTCAGTTAATATACACTGCACTTTCGGTATTGTTTTAAATCGATGGAATAGGTTCAAGTGTATTTTTGTGACTTTAATAAAGAATTAAATAAATCAAAATATTTTCTCCTCGCTATGTATTAAAAGTTCTTTTGCTCGTAATTCGTAATAACTAAGCCTCGACATTCCGAAGCCCTTCTCATATTTCTTTCCTCTCATCTATGTATCATAGAACAAATTTTCTTAAGATACGGTTCACACGCTCAGAGATTAGATGGAAGGAGAATAAATGAAAATGAAAAAGAGTCGTAGATAGACTAGCGAACAAAAGGAAAAAAGGCGATCACGTAATCTAGACGGAGATGCGCAGCGAAGAAGACCAGGCACGTAAACCAGGCAACAAACGGTACAGGGTCAGGAAGTGATTTTCGAAGCTAGCATTGAAAGGAGGTGCCTCTCGCCACGTTTGGTTTTCACTCTCGGCATTCGGTGCTCGAGTCAGTGCCGCCGGTGCTGTGTTTTCTCGCTGCCATTTGCCGGCACACGTTCGTCGTGTACGCGAATCGTCAAGCGTTTTAAACTTTTCCGCGTGTACAAGCTCGAAAGCTTGCTCGAGAAAGCTGGTGGTGTCATGAAAAAGTGCAACAAGTAGAACGAGCACGAACAAAAGTGACCGTATAAAATATCCGGGCAATCGACACTGACGAAATGGTTTAAAACGGTTCAAAAGTTATTTGCAATAGTGGTTGCTACTTGTAATAGTGCATGTTAAAAAGTTTAAATTTATAGCAATTGGAATGTCGTGATTGAACGTTATTCGAATACATAATATATGAAAAAGGAAGGGACGAAGATATTATACTCTCCACAGTGGCAAATATATTTTAACGAAACAACGAAGAGAAGGGAACACCATAAATTTATTTGTCCGCAAATTCAATCCAATTACGATAACCGGTATGATAAATGATACGTTCGCGGCTATTAACGAAGAGTTATTTAAACAATTTGCTTTTAATTAGAAGTAATTTTATATTTCTGCTTATTAGCAACATCTGTATAATTTAATATTCCGTTCGTTATTCGAATGAATATTCATATGATTTTCTAACTGATAATTATTTGGCGCGTGCAATTTTTTTCATCCGTTTCATGATCGCTACAATTATAGAAACTAGTATAGACTACTACGATTAAATTTCGTAAATTCTAGATAATTTGGCGTTCGTGGAAGTTTCGAGCGTCACACTAGTCTCGCCGAATGGACGTGGTTCTCACGAGGTGGAATTAAGTGGAAATGGCAATAGGGTTAACTACTTTGCTAGGTACTGCATCGGTCCTCGGATTCAGCCTGATTCCTCTCCTAGCGATTGGCTTGTCCGTATTTCGGTACAACCAAGCGGATCCAGAATCTCATCCGACCGATGCCCGCCAGGTATCCTTCAAATGTTAATATACGTAAACCACACAAAATGCTTTAGTAGGATCATAAATGCACGCGAGCGACGCAAAAAGAGTTCGTTGTTGTGTATCGGTTATAAAACTGTTCCCTTCGGTTCCATTATTTTCATCGATGTGTTCGTTAAGCAGAAATCCGTAGTTGTCGTTACCAACAGTCGGCAAAACAGACACACAGATCTTTAAGCCTGAGTCAAATCGCTTTCGATCCACCGTTTCGAACAACTTCCAAAAGTTTCAAGATATCGCATTTCAAATCGGTCAAGTATCGTACGAACGTTGCTCGCATACGATTAACTTGTGTTTTTCGTTTCAGCTTCTACGAATGTACGATTTCATAGTGGTCGGTGGAGGAAGCGCGGGTGCGGTGGTAGCATCGAGATTGTCAGAGGTATCGAATTGGACTGTGTTGCTCGTGGAAGCAGGCGGTGACGAAAATGAAATTTCGGACGTACCCGTATTGGCTGGGTATACCCAGCTCTCGGAAATGGATTGGAAATACCAAAGTTCGCCACCGACCGTTTCGGCTTATTGTCTCGCTATGATCGGCGATAGATGCAACTGGCCACGTGGAAAGGTGCTTGGTGGCAGCAGCGTGTTGAACGCCATGGTTTATGTCCGGGGTAATCGGTAATTCAGGATCGATTAATCGAATCTTTGATTTATTTTTCAAAAGTGGATAACGTGGTTCAATAGTGATGGACGTTCTAGTTATCTCGATTAATGATCGATTACGCGAGGCAAAAAAGAAAAAAAGAAAAAAAGAAAAAAGAATCAATACCAAAGAAAAATATAAAAAGTACATTATCAGGATCTAAGAGAAAATATAACAAGTTTACATGTAGACAGGATCAACAGAGAGACACTTTAAATTCGTTTGTCATCGCGCCCCGCGTTTCCCGTCTTCATTCGCCATAACGATCTTAATTATTTCAGCCGTGACTACGACAATTGGGCTAGACTGGGCAACGTCGGCTGGAGTTACGACGAGGTTCTGCCGTACTTTCTGAAATCCGAGGACAACCGCAATCCCTACCTCGCAAGGACGCCCTACCATGCCATGGGCGGTTACCTGACTGTGCAAGAGTCCCCGTGGAGAACACCGTTATCGATCGCGTTTTTGCAAGCTGGTCAGGAGCTCGGTTATGAGAATCGCGACATAAACGGTGCGAATCAGACAGGTTTCATGTTAACCCAGTCGACGATACGTCGAGGCAGTCGTTGCTCCACCGCGAAGGCGTTCCTCAGACCGGTGAAGAACAGGCAGAATCTCCATATAGCGATGAACTCGCAAGCGTTGAGGGTGGTGTTCAACGGAGACAAGAGAGCCACCGGTATCGAGATCCTTAGGGATGGCCGTCAGCAGGTAATAAGAGTCAGACGGGAGATCGTTTTATCGGCTGGCACGATCAACTCGGCCCAACTGCTGATGTTATCCGGAATCGGGCCTAGGGAACACTTGGCGGAGTTCGATATACCCGTGATATCGGATCTGAGAGTCGGCGACAATCTTCAGGACCACGTGGGTCTTGGTGGACTGACGTTCGTGGTCAACGAACCGATCAGCCTCAAGAAGGATCGTTTTCAAACCATGTCCGTGATGATGGAGTACGTTTTAAACGAAAGGGGTCCGATGACCAATCCCGGAGTAGAAGGATTGGCCTTCGTCAACACCAGATACGCGGACAAATGGGACGACTATCCCGATATTCAGTTCCATTTCGCCCCAAGTTCTATCAATTCCGACGGTGGAGATCAGATTAAGAAGATCTTAGGTCTGCGAGATAGAGTGTACAATACCATGTACAAACCGCTGACTCACGCTGAAACCTGGTCCATTCTGCCGCTTCTATTGAGACCCAGAAGTTCCGGCTGGGTGCGCTTAAAGAGCAAGAACCCATTAGTCTATCCAGATATTAATCCGAATTATTTCACGCACAAAGAGGACATGGACGTTCTTATCGATGGCATAAGGATCGCGTTACAGTTATCCAACACGACGGCCTTTCAGAGATTCGGTTCCAGGCCACACAATATTCGTATGCCTGGATGTCACAGGTATCTATTCGACACTTACGATTATTGGGAATGCGCGATTCGACATTTCACTTTTACGATTTATCATCCCACCGGAACCTGCAAAATGGGTCCAAAGAGCGACTCAGCGGCTGTCGTGGATCCGAGATTAAGAGTGTACGGGGTGAAAGGGTTGAGAGTGGCAGACGCGTCGATCATGCCCGCGATCATCAGTGGAAATCCGAACGCTCCTACTATTATGATCGGTGAAAAAGCAAGCGATATTATCAAGGAGGACTGGATGTACAAAAGAGAACGATACGTGGGGAGGTGATCAGCACAGGTAGGATCAACGATCCTTCAAAAGGATTTCCGTTGTTTTAAATGCTTAGAATGTGAAAACACAATTAACGGAGCAACGCTTCTTTGCAGAAAAAGATGTCTCTTACCTTCTTTTTTCTCCCAGCTCGGTTTGCTAGAAGATCAGCGAAATTCGCCTGCAAACGCGTAAGAAAGCACTAAACGCGTGTATTTTTCACGACTTTACTTTCAAGCACGACTCGCGGGAAAACTCATAACGAGAGCTACTTGATACCAAACCGTTACTTGTACCTCATCTCCGAGAGATATAATATTACTCTCAGATAAACCAAACGAACGTACCTTGGTACCTAACACAATAGCTTTATAACTTTCCGCGTTTATCAGTAACGTTTATCGGTAAATCTTTATTTATTTCGTATTAATATAAACAATTTGTAAATATATTCTCTATTCGGAAAGAATAATTTAAACGTGCCATTTCTCACAGAAATACAGATTCATACAAATACGTTCGTCGAGAGCGGTAATCCTCGTATAATAATACAATATTAGGGGTAATTAGTTACCTATAAAATATCGGAATTGTGTATATAAAAGGCGGTAGATTAGAAAAAGCTAAAGCTTAGACAAAATTAATAAATACAGGATACTTTATGTATGTAAATAAAACAAAGATAGTTTTTTATATTATTATTTATATATTGTGTCGTTAAAGATAAAGAACTGCGATATAAAAATACCATATTATGCAAGAATTATATGTATAAAAAAACAGCGACTTACGTGTATCTATATAACGGAACATATATATATATATATACTCCCTATTTATATCGCTTTATTTATATCATATCATCTACGGAATGTAAATAAAGCTGTATTTTAAGTCGTTTCTTAACCGCTATCATCTTTCTAACACTAACTCGCGCTATGTCTGGCATCAGCGAGCGAGGACAATGATCTCTGTTCGAATGTGAAATGAAAAACAAGAAAATCGCACGAATCGCGTCGATCATAACTTTAGAAATTTTAGTTGATCAATTTTATTTGTATGTGGCCTATCTACACACGTCGATCGAATCTTCTCACATCACCTCATCGATCTATCCAGTGATTTTTGTGCATCCAATTGCTCTCACGGAGGATACCTGGGTCGCGAGACGAGAGCGTGTAAGGCGAACTCGGAAGAGCGTGGATCGTGGGCGAACTTTCGTTTCACGAGCGAATCGCTTTACGTAACCAGGTTCCGTGCCAAAAGTTTCGTTGTAGGATACGAATTCTCCCGTTGCTTTCTGCATCGCGTTTCCGCTTCCTAGTTTCCTGGTGCGCGTTGAATTAGGCAGAATCTTCGTTATTTTTATGCGGATCTCGCTCGTCGCTACGCTAAACGAGCACCTTGCAATTAACCTCTTGTTGCCTTACCATTTGCTTTAATACGCACGCACTCGTTACAACTCTATGTACTCGAACCCATGCAGAGTTAAACAGTCTGTATAATTCAATTTGACGATCGTACTCCGAACACTCTGTATGATACCCGTTTAAAATTCCCATTCAAAATAACGTTCATAGTCTACCGTCTTTCTTTCACCCTACTACTTTGCCTATGTATCGTTAGCTCAAGTAGGATAATCGTTTCTGAAAAAAGGGCTCGTAAGCCGAAAAGAATAATCGAGTAAATCGGACCACAAGGTTTCGTGGTTGCCACAATTGCACGCAACGAGAACCAACCGAACACGAGTATAAAAAAATCTCAATTGTTGGAATACCGAGACGAAATTTTACGGCAACGTTTTGATACATATAGCGGTTGATTAAAAATGATTTACCGAAAAATGTTTCCTGCAATATTACTATTCCGCGAAATTAAATGTTCCATTTTTGTGAAAGAATTATTTTAGCTACAATTTTTACCAATATAACGTTTTCTTTTTTCACCGTTGTATAATTTGCCAACTATAAATTTTAATAGAAACTACGTTTACGTACATTTTCGTTGTTTCTTTCACGACCTTACGATTAACGATTTCGGTGCGTTGCCAATTTTCCTTGTAACCTCGAAAGTGTTCCGTAACTTCGAAAGGGTTGAGAACAACTGATCGATGAGAGAGGCTTCGCGTGTGCGCCAATTTCTTTCCTACGGAGAGACTGTGATACGATGAAACCAGCTATGACAGAAATTAATCGCGATCTTTATTCGAGCCTCTATCGAATCCTGACGTCTCCCCGCGAATGTTGCACCACGTTTATCCCTGCGAGACTCGATCAACGGCAACGCGTCGATCATACTCAATTTTTCTTTTGTTTATATTTAATATCAGCTTTACAAATTTCTACTAAAAGCATACCTAATAACATTCAATTTTGTACCTCGAACAAACATTCAAGTAGTATACGCATCCATTGCGAATAAGGAAAGGATTCCATGCTATGGAAAATTCAGTCGATGCGACTTTGCGTTTGCGTTCCGGTGTTTCTTACTTTCACCGAGCCATCTTAAATTTGCGTGTGCAAACACTGATATATTCTCGATCTAAACGAATCTCGTTTAGATCCGGTAATAATACCAGACTCGTAGCGCAACAATACGATTCAAACTACGTTAGATTTCTCTATCTCAATGATCGTGAGATCGTTTCTTCTTGCTTTATTCGCGGACTGTTAGCGTCTGTTTCACGATTTTGTATCGCGTATATCTCGATTTACCGAGGTTTCACTGCAAGTAGACCGTTCCGAAAGAAGTTGAAGATGAAAAGCAACGATAGACACCGTTAGGGCGTGCCGAAGTACATCGTAGTAGACGAATTAGGTTTTTTAAAATGTGATATATACCTATGTGTTTCAGTATAGACTATGACAATTGTCTTTATATTTACGTGTTATTTTACATGCATAGCCAATAGCGTCAAACACGCTCGTACATAGATTCGTTTATTCCTAGTATTTGATTTTAGACAACCGTTATTTACTCATAATCATCTAACGAAACAATATGACTTGTTAAACAATCATCGGAATTCGATAAATATTATTATTTTATCTTATCCTTATTATTCTATCTTATCTTATAATTATTATTTTATCCATGGCAAATAAATCAATATCGACACGTTCACGATCAAGAGATACGTCGCTTTTGCATTTCGCTCTAAACTACGCTTATTATAATTACAGAAGGTTGGTAGCCGCGACCTAATATCTAGTTATTATAAAGCTGCTGATATCTTCGAATTATCATATTTCAATCTTGTTTCCATTTCAGCAAGCAAAAAGAATTTGTAATATTCTAAGAAGACATTTAGCATAAAATCCAATCTAGGAAATATACATACTGATAAGACTGTCGAGAATGATAAGACGGTCAAAAAGGCCGAGGGAACGTAATAGGATTAAAACTCGTAATTGGACAAAAGAACGAGAGCGAGGTATCTTGTCGATTGCCTCTAACGCAGCGGTAAAATATATCGGAAAGAAACATCGTCGATAGTTTAGAAAACGCCTCAACCATTTATCGCGTAAAAATCCTTTAGCCTTGACATTTGACCATAGAGATGGAAAAACGGAAACAGGGCAAAACCCGCGAATTTTACAAATTCTTAGGTACATGGTGCGAAGAAAAGTCAGGACAGTGAAAGTCGTGCCGTGATCGGTTGTGTTACGTTTGCAACGGGACGTGAGTTCATTCGTATTTTCGATTCACGTCGGTACAAGGTACGGGGATATTTTACGGGGGATATAACTATAATAAAAGAAAGCAGTTATGGCAGGAGCGAAGCCGCTTAAACCTAGACACGACGAGTCTCCTGAACACTTTCTTAGACTCCCACTTTCTTAAGCGGCATCAGACGATGGCGTAATTGGGACGATGGTGACCCCGTCGAGTAGAAATGTCTGTTGAACTATCAAAGATAGCATGGAATATGCACCTTGAAGAATTTAGATTGTCCAGGAATTACCTAATTTTTCGTTTCGTCGGAAAGCTCTTACAAAATCTTGTTTACCATTTTTAATCATTCAAAAATTAACTTTAACGCAGTAGTGCGAGAAGCGAAGTAACATGTATAATTGATTTGGATGAATATTTATCAAATGGAAATAAATGGCGGATAAAGTTTACGACTCGAACGTTGCTACCTACACCTTTCTTTTTGCGAGTCAAAGAAGAATTAATCAATTGCAAATGCGTTAATAAATTACTCGATGTCATTATCGAGGGAAGTCCAAAGAAAATATCACGATTTCTCCTATTTCCCTCTCGTCGATTACGATTCGCTACTATCGCGAACCCCGCTCGCTCGCTCGCGATATCTCTCGCCTGTTCCTTGCGAACACAAGTAAACTTGAAATACGCCAGATTTAAAAAGAAGGAAACGAAAAGTGGAATTGCGCGTGCGTAACGCAGTAATTGATAATTGATCGCTTACGCGTAATACTCGCGTACCATTAGAAAGTAACGCGTGTTTTTACGGAGCCTCCGTAACACGGTGCAACGTCCACGTTATCGAGGCGATATCAGCTACAACCGGAAACGAATTAGTTCGAAGCAAGTTCTATCGCACCTGACGACACATTGCCAGTTTCACGCGTGAATTAAATGGAAACCTCGAATAAAGGCGGTTTTTAAGTTACGCTGTTCCATAACTTTCAAACAGCTAACAACGTGTATCTTGTGCTCAACGTTACATCTTTCTCTGACGAAACCCTGTGTTTACTACAAATGATCGACAAAGGCTGTAGAATCATATTTTGCTGTTAATTAAACTCTGGCTAAAATGTGCTATAGACCCTTGCTCGAGGTTTTCATACAATTCGTCGATATTCGCAGATACATGACCCAATACTTATGTTATAATCGAGAGAATCGATGAAAAACGTGGTACAAGTGTTTTTTTTTTCAAAAATGAGTTAAGTACAATAAACGACACGATCAGGGTTATTAAACATAGCGAAATTTTTCAATGAACAAATTGCAGTGGTTTTTTCCTTCTAATAACTGCGTAATCAAAATTTAACGAACCACAAAACATTTAAAATACGCCAGTCTGATCAATTTTTTAACAAACAGTGCCAAGTCCATCTGTTCTCGTTTCTTTTCCTAAACTGCACAAAATCAACTCACAGTATACATAACATACACGTGTAACACTTTAAATATTTAACAAATATTTAGTGGCCAACAATGGCAACTAAATATGGCAAAGTTTATTGGAAAATTCAAACTCGTCGAATCGAAAACGGTTGGTCGATCGAATCCGACGAGACTGACACACGTTTCGAAAAATAATTCAAGTACCGAGTCTTATGCGAGCGAGGGTAGACCAATCACGAAATAATCTTGAATACGATTGGTCATAGGGCGGTGAAAGTTAGGTGAAGGGAAGTTGGAAAAGCATGTACAGAGATACCTATTGGAACGAGGATTGATTTAAAATTCCAGGTAAGGTACACGTAATAATGGTCAAGGTTGTGAAGTTTAGGACGCCGATAACGGTACAGTGTCCATTTTCATGTTACAGGGGATGTTCACCGAACCGTCTCTCTCGATCGCTATTTTAAACGCTTTGTATTGGAGCAGTTATTTTAAAACGACGAGTGTAAAAGAAGTACGTTTTACATATACACCGACTCTCGCGAGCGTGTGTGAATTTTGGTCACTTTGTATTCAAAATACACGAATTAATGGGAAACCAGCGATGAAAAACATTATCTACTATTTTCTTACGTGACCAGCAAATATACGTTACATGAAATATAAATCGTTTATTTCAAATCTTATCGATAGTACGATAAAATTAAGTACGCGGTTCGCCAAAATGTTAAGTGATTTTAAGTGTTAGAATCGTTCACGATAGTTTCTATCGATTTGAATGAATGTTTTTTAACATTCCTGCCACTTGACAACTAAATGAGCCGAAAATAATGGACTTCGTAAATAACAACTTTTGTAAGACTAGGTTTTATCGTGTTATAATACTGTATGACAGCTGTAACGAAGGAAATAAAACATTCCGAGTCTCTCTATTTGTAACTTTCCAAGTAAATTATACTTTGAAGTAAACAAGCGTCGACAAATTTGTAAACGATAATGTACTTGTTGATAATTTCAGTCTCGTACGAGCAGAATGGAAATAAAATTTTCTTGTTTTGTAGTGTGGCGTTTTACCTGTCGCTTTACTGATAAGATTGGACGTGGGCAATCGTTATTATTCTAGCGCTAATTTGCATAAAGTTTTAGCGAATAGCTTCAAATTACAAACTGTCTACGATAAGAAGCACTTTGCGTAACTTGTCTGTGCGAACGCGGTGCCCGATGTACCTAAAAAATTGTCGCGTCTGGCGATTTCAAAAAATGAGTCGAATATCGATCGAGCTTGATACGTAATCGCGCGTGCGTTTTATTACACGCGTGCCAAGAAGTTACCGCACGAATGTAATAGAACCGGATGTAATCGACGCTAGGAAACAGGATCGAGTCGACGGACGGTGTAGACGTCGACCAGCCGGCCGTTATGTACTTTGCTATATTTCCAGACCGTTGACCCGATCCCGCACTCGACAACAGATTATCAACGCGCGATTTAACTTTTTCGGTTAATTACATTCCACCGGGCGATCATCGCGTCTCAGAAAAAGGGATGGTTCTTCGTTTCAGCAGGAACTTTACATCGTTCTCAGAGATCGGATGAATTTTAGACGCATTTTCAGATGATCTATCGGCGTACTGGTTCCGAGAAGAGAACTCGTACCATAATTGAAACGATTTCTTAATTACACTTGACTGCAAGCGTACAAGCAACGTGTCCTAGAAATGGCTGTCTCGTCGTTCTTACACGATTTTTTAGTAAGAATTTACGTTTAAGTCAAGGGAAAGAACACCAGAGAAACAAACGAATTAAGCTTTCGAAAACTCTTCTATCTTTTTTTCCGTTGAAATTTGTTTTGCGTGTTTGAAATATCAGAACGCGTAATGGCCACGTATTAAACGAGTCAGAACGAAAAATGTTTATTTCTTGCAGTCCGGTCTTTGTAATTCGCACGAGTACTTGTTATAGTGACGTTATCCGTTTAAGATAAATCGGTTGACACGAGGAAACGATGTTTGAACGACGAACTGGGTTGTTCGACAGAACTTTCTTTCTCTTACTCGAAATTCGTAAGCAGTTCGTCATCGGTGGTATTGCAAACTCTAGTCGTGATGGGAATCACGTAGCGATGTCAGACGTTTCACAACACGACAGACATTAATCTTCTCGCAAATATACGATCCCAATTGTAATAAGCACAGCTTTAAGGTGGAAACCAAAAACATTGGAATATTAATAAATACGTATTAAGTTTAAGAGTAGATGCTATCCTCAAAAAACTTAAGCAATTTCCATAGATAGAGCGCGCATCCCAAGAAGAGATACTTTCTCGAAACTTTGATCGATAGACGGTACTAAAATCAAAACGTAGAAGACATTGGTCGAAAGAAAGGCGCGTATCCGAAAGGAAGCGACAGGAACTCTTACGGATGTAACGTAAAGCGTGTGTACGGAAGGTAATGGCAACCTAGTGTAAGAACCAGCTGTTACCACATTGTTAGGGGGGAGGGGGGATAGGTGCGCGTAGGTATCCACAGGAAGAGAATACTTTCACTGCCAAACGTACGGTTGGGAGCCTTCGAGAAGGACGAGAAAACCCAGGCATCGGTTAGTCAGACGGATAAGGACGGTGAGAGTAAAACGATCAGGGAGCGTAGTATCGTCACAGTGCGCTATCGTTTTTCCGAGATACTTACCCGTCATTCTACTATCGTTTCGAAACTGGCGAACCACCTGCATCGATCGATCCTGCCGAAAATCGCGCGTCCTCGCGATCGTTCCTGCGTTCATCGTCTAGTTCCACCGAGAAGAAAGTAGTTTCGTTCCATTTGGTTCGCGATTCGATATTACGGATCCGCGATACCGACCGATACGATCCATATAAAGAGGAAGTCGATTCGAAGGATTTAATGGAAAACCGACAGACTTCATGGGGCGGGAAGCTTCGTAGACATCGTAACGAAGGTAAGCGGCTCGGAAAAATGTTCGGTTTCTGTTCGGAGATATATTGGCACATGCTCCTCCGACATCACGGGAGAATTCTCCCGGAGAAAGTTCTAAGGACTGCCTGTTAGATAATCCAGGGTCGTCGAAGGAACTTTACAAAGTATAGGAAATATAGAAACTTCTTACGCAGATATATATTATAGGAAACATTTTGAAATTTCATTAGCACTGTAACGAGACACGACTGTCGCGTCGTTATATTGGAAACATGTGCAAAGTATTCGAACAGTCAATTATTTACCATAGTAATAAAGCACGATATGTAGTGAAAGCATTTTTAGCGCTAATTATACGTTTAAGACTATCATTTATGCTGTATACTAATTTTTCACTAACAATAAGCGTGTATGTGCAATAAATTTCTTGCAACTTCTATATACATTTTTTAAACACGATAGTCGCGTCTTGTTACAGCGCTAACCAGATTTTAAAGATATATGCGTAAAGATATTTCGTAGGATACACATGATGTATGTACCAAACAAATTTTCTGTGGTATGCGTTCGAATACTTTTGTGAATCACTGCAAGACGAATCGGTGTATTCGATTCGATTCGAATCGATGGTTACGATCGATCTACCGACGTTCGAACGATATAAGATGAGACGCGAGGATTATCCCCGTTCTACTTGGAAATATAGCGCGAAAGATTGATACGGAAATTACCAGAATCGAGCGCGACATTTCAGATACTTGGCGAGAAAGCGAAGTAACGTTGATACAGGGTATTAGACAGAATTATAACAGACTTGTGTAACTATAGGTTACGCATAGTACAATTCTCGCTGTTCTGTCTGACTCGAGTAATATATATTCATTCGTAAGAAAATATACGGTTTCGAATCTTTAATATTTCTGTCGTTTTTAGCAATCCGATTGTCACTGACAACGAAAGACATAGTAGCCGATTTTACGTGTTTTTGACAAATTATCGAATTGTCCAGCAGACGATTTCCCCATCAAGTGAACATAAGCGAAATCAAGTTTTTTCCGAGTGTTCGTTTGCAATAGAGTTTGCGATTCTTATTTGTAAAACGAACGTTCCGATTAACAATTTTTCATTTCCGTGCGACAAGTGAAAGATGTATAGAATATGAAAAAATAATACAATGTTAATCTTGTCGTTTTGAATGTATTGAGAAATAGCCGCGCGAACATCTGCAGGTTATAATAAAATCGAAGAGTGTGATTGATTTAAAAATCGACTACACGCAATAATAGTCTCATTAAATATCGTACACGCCAAGAATCGGAGTAATATTCATAGCAGGCAGTACAGATCAAGGCTGTGGAACGGTGACATAGATCTTTACGCTTAGATTACGCATATATTTTTATGTTATTCGCTACTGGCATTGCTATGTGGTGGTATCTAACTGCGTTTCATGAGCGAATCTTTCATATGCGAGTTCTTTCCTGTTGCAAAACAAGATCCGTAACGTTTATCCAAAGTCGTTACTATTTCATTCTGTTTTCGATTATTTTAATTTAATTTAATAACAAATAACTCGAGCAAAATTGTCGAAAATATCGATATAATACAATATAAGAGTATGCGATTCGAGTAAATTCGATTCAGTAGATAATAAAAGATAAAGTAAAAAGGAAACAGAGAATAAGAGAAATTTATGATTACGAAAACTAAAATATCAATTATAAAAGGTTCGGTACTAAAACGAGCGAGAAGGGAATAAAATACTAAAGTAGGTTACAACTTATTTCGTCATTTGTGAGTTTCTAAACAAACGATGAGTATTACATCTGTCTTTTCGCTTTAAATATCTAACATAAGACCGGTTTTACGATATTACGCAGTCTTATGCTGTGCGATAAAATTCTTACAAAACCTAGATTAAATCCGACCAGATTTCCGGAGATCAATGCTAATGCGTTTAGAAAAAGAAGAAAAGACAAAAAAAAATTGACTACATCGCACCGCTATAAATCATTTTATTCAAATACTTTGCCAAAAAAAAAAATACAAAAGTACAAAATATAGAATAAATTAATATAAAAAATAATAAACATAATATATATAAATATATAAATTAACAAAAAAGATAGAAAATAGAATATAATTTCCTGGCGCACCTTTTCAAACATCTCAGCTTACGTAACTCTTTCGTGCTCATCACGAAGACATACAAAAATTCTTGTTTTAAATACAACTCATAGATCTAACACTCCTGTTTAAGATATCAAGAAATTTTCTTTCCAAGAAAGGAAAAAATGGAGAAAAAAATACAGAAAAAAAGAAAGAATTTCAAACAAACTACATACATTGACGTTACTCATGCTCGATTATCTTATACACTTTCTTTCGCCGTTGAAAGTCATTTAAAGAAAGAAAGCCGCAAGTGGTTACGCAATAACTCTGTAAAATTTTCTCATTGAATCGAGAATGTTTCGTGATGCCTCTCTAATGAAAACAATTTTAATATCATCATATTTATCATTATTATTACTATCGTTATCGTGACTACCGAGTATCTCCCTTTTTCTTTTCTTTTTTTAAAGAAACAACAAAACATTACACTCGTCTCGAACGAAATAATCCACGCAATGAGAAACGTGAACGCGTGTCCCAAGTTTCGACGGATCTCTCCTTTACGTTGCTCAAAGAAAAACTAATTTACGCTGAACTCACGTGGCTGGGCGCTTGGTGGTCATGCAGTTGGCGAAACTCTTACCTGAAACAAGAAAGCAATATCGTGTACAGGATACGTATCGTCGTTGAAAATGTTAAACGAGTAGTCGATTTGTAATCGTTAAACGTTAATTTATAATCACGTTTGTCGGCAGAAATAACGTCTATTATAATGGTAACTGGCCGAGTTTAATGTCCCTGATATATAATAACGTATATTCGCTAATTTTCATAAAAGTTTTAAAACTTTGTTAGCGCTATAGCGAAGCACGACGAGTGCGTTGATCGCGGTGATAAACCTTGATTGATTCAAATAAGCGATTATATTTTGTATGTGACAAAAGTAGTACGTCATGTACTATTTCTGTAATAGGTACTTATTGCATGTACATATATACATATACATGTGTGTGCGTGCGTGTGTCTATCTTATTTTATTTTCCTATTACCAGTAGCATCGTACATTACAATTCCTCTTTTCGTACGCAAATGTGATTTCAACTACAACGCGTTCAAGAAAAAAAGTTACTTGACACTATTCATGACATTATTTATGATCTCCTTGAGATAAAAAATGAATTTAATTATTCCCAAGCATCGCGCGCAACGAACAAATATCCCATTACGTAGCGCGAAGAGAGTTACACGTTCGATCTAAATGAGATAATCTAAGAGAATAGAGAACGCGCCTTTCAGAGAGAAAAGTTGCGCCAACTTCCGCGTTATTTGTTTGCACGATGCAGAAATTGCGAGGCGATAGAGACACTATGATTTTTTCTAGCTTGCGTTTTCCCCGTTCGTTCGTTCATCGATTGGAAACAACGTTATTTCAGTTCAGTTTGCGAGAATCTATCCTCGAGACCCATTTCGATGAGCAACAACTCGATAAAATTGCTTTTTTCTCTTTCTTTCTCGATTCTTTTCCCCTTTGGTAGAATCGCACGAATATCGCGTTTTCCGCGTTATAACGAACGCAGGTGGTTTTAAAACTTTCTCGTATCTTTTTTTACCGATGTAAAACACGGGTTCTTTCGTGACTCGGCGGACACGAACGATAGAAATAACATTTAAGCATAATAGATGCGTTTTCTCCCGAAGCAAATGTAAGATCGACGTATGATACAGCCAGGTTTTTCCGCGGATATTTCTGCGTTTGACTAATTTACGCTCGATCGAATTATCTATAGCAATTTTGTCTATAGCAGCGACGATAGGGAAAATATGGTAGTTAAGATATTAATTGGACATAATATAATTTATCTAGCAACTCATTCGTCGAGTATTTCTACGAGTAATTTTATCCACTTAAAAATAAAATAATTTGTGTCAGCCATATAGACTTATATTTCTATAGAAAATCATCTTCCACGACCTAACCGGTCGTACAACTTACAAGCAACCATTTATCTACTGCGAAAACCTACAAAGACTCATTCCAGAACCTATTAACCTAAATAAAGCGGTGATCGATCCTCCTACTTCTGCTGTTTGCTACATCAGCAATAGTCCAAGCTCGTTAATTGTTACAACAGTGCTCCTTCGATTACGCGTTTCTCATTTTCTATATCCATTTCGAGAGCAACTTCTGATATCGTTCTACTCCCGAAACTTTCATCTATTATCATCATAGTCGAACGTTTTATCGCAATTTCCAGCTGACGATCCACGATCGATAGGCTGCAAATTCATATTTTCGGGAATATAATTGAAAGAGTAGAGCTCGGAGAGAAAATTGTTTCGTCTATCAGATGTTATGGAAAGTATTGAACTGTGGATATTTTATATATTACATTTTTTTGGAATTCTATGAAACTATGCATTCTCGAGTCTCCTATAAATGCATAGAAATTCGCGGTCTAACGATGAAAAATGCTACAAACCTACAAATAAAGTAAGAAATTTCGTTACTCGTAAAATACGAAAGTTCGCGTTCTAGATTTAAGACATCGAATGAACACGTGTATCAGCGGCTACAAGGACAGGAAAGCAAGGTGCCGCGATATTCGAATAACCCGAATCAGGAACACTCGAGTCAGGACAGGAAGATTCTAGCGTAAGCCGAGAGACTGGATGGTAGTCGAGGCGTAAGAAACGCAAGCAGAGAGAGGACACGTAACGTAACCAGCAGAAATCCGTGGACGAAAACGAACGTGACAGAGGTTTACGTGGATGGAACACTTTCACCTTCTTCCGTTACGAGATCACCATCTTGCCCATTCTACCGGCAAACACACAACTTGATTAATTTGTTGGCCGGTTTACGCGAGAATTAATCGATAAACCGCGACGCACGCTGTCCGTTAAATCGCGTCGAGTTCCACATGCTGCTAATTAGGGCCAGCTCTATTTCCTACAATTTTCTTCCTTCCTTCCGCATCGTCCAACAGGATTCGTAGTACGTCGTACTGAAACGCGATTTACCCGCGCTGATTACCACGATCGTTTCCTTTCCCTTGCTCGATGAGAAAACTTTAAACGTCCGGAATTTGAAAGGCAGAAATTGAACGGGGGATCGTATAATTCCTCGTTTACCGATTTGAAAATCGATGCTTTGTTCGCGGGATCGATCGTGCTTAATCGATGCTTTGATTAATCGCGTAATCGTCGAATAGAAGTTGACGTACGAGCCCTAGTGTACGATTGCTAATACATCTATTTACATACATACGTATATCGCTTAGAAAAGACAATTGGAAAAATAGACGATAGAGGTGTAACGTAAAATTGACACTTGGATTGTAAGAGAAAAGAAGGCTATGAGTCGTAACCCAACTATTAACTTTCTTTTATCGAATTTTATTATAAATTTAGCAATTACAAGAAATAGAATGACACTGAACCGGAGAAAGGGGTGAACAAGAACTAGAACTAAAACTAGAACTAGAACTAGACTAGAACTAGAACTAAAACTAGAACAAGAACTAGAACTGTCCGAGCTGGCTGAAGTCTCGAGTTATATGCGTTTCGGTTTGGGGATGTTGAGGGGCTCGGTGTAGATTATGATGTGGAAAAGTGTCCGAAGATCGGGGGTCGATGTCTTATCTATGATGTAGACTAAGGTGTTTCATAGCCTCTGTGTAGGCTATGATGATAAGGTGGTGATGTGTCCAAAGGAGTCCGAAGCTCGGGGATCGATGTCTCATCTCTGGTGTAGGTTAAGATGTCACAGACGAATGGTCAGCAGATTTGCTTGTTTTTGATTTGTAAGTTTTAACGGTACGCGCGCAGTCCTCCGTGAATCGAAAGTTTCGAATTATCGATTTCTACGAGCGTCTAATCCGTTCTAATTCCTAATTGAAATGCTTGACGAAATTACTATACCACAATGTTAACGATTCGATCTCGAGCAATCAAATACAAACAGACTAGCAATTAGAATCTCTCTGCAACTTGTATTTAAGATTCGGTTTCATGAAAGAATAATTGTCAGTAGTGTCATCAACCATAATAGTAGACTAAAATTTATATGCCAACGATATTTGTTTACTAGACCGTAGATGTTTATACAAATTTATATTTTTATGAATATAATTTCAAACTGGAATCGTTTAACCCGCTAAAATTTACAATACTTTCGATATTTTCCATATTATATATTCACAAAATTTCTTTCGCCAAGAAATTTCCCACAAATGCATAAAAATTCACAGCTTATCTATCTCTTTTATCTGGTTTAACGCTCGTCGTTCGTTTGTTTACAGAGAAGCAATGAAGAACGTAAATCCCCGCGTATTATCCAAAGAACATCGTATCGAGAAAATCGGCACACGGCCACCAGACATTCTTTCATGATGACATACGAACCAGCGAAAACGCTTCAAAATCGGAAATATCATTCGGTGAAATTTAGGAAGCTATCTAGTGGAAAAGAATGGTATTCAGCGCGATCGTGGTCACGTCGGCCTTGAAGGGTGCCTTGAGCCTGGTGGGCACGAGTTTGTGGCTAATCCCCTTATTAATAGCAGGTCTGTCTTACTATCGATACGATCAACTGGACCCGGAGAGTCGACCTATCGACAAATATCCTCTCTACGCGGAATACGATTTCGTGGTCGTGGGAGCTGGATCGGCCGGGGCTGTCGTAGCTAATCGGCTATCAGAAATAGCAAAATGGAACGTTCTTGTACTAGAGGCTGGTCCGGATGAGAACGAAGTAACCGACGTACCTTCGTTGGCGGCTTATCTTCAATTGACGAAATTAGATTGGAAATATAAAACAGAACCGACGGGGAGAGCCTGTCTGGCTATGAAAGGTGGTCGCTGTAACTGGCCTCGTGGCAAAGTTCTAGGTGGCTCGAGCGTGCTCAATTACATGTTATACGTCAGAGGGAACAGACACGATTACGATTACTGGGAGTCGATGGGTAATCCTGGCTGGGGATACGACCAGGCGCTGTATTATTTTAAGAAATCCGAGGATAACAGGAATCCCTACTTGCAGAGGAGTCCGTATCACTCGACTGGCGGGTACTTGACGGTGCAAGAGTCTCCGTGGAAGACTCCTTTGGCAGTGGCGTTCGTTCAGGCAGGAACGGAAATGGGCTACGAGAACAGGGATATAAACGGAGAAGAGCAAACGGGATTTATGATAGCTCAAGGGACGATCCGCCGAGGTAGCAGATGCTCGACGGCGAAGGCGTTTCTGCGACCTATTCGACTGCGTAGGAACATTCACATCGCCATGAATTCTCACGTAACCAGAGTTCTGATCAACCCTGTCACCATGAAAGCAACGGGCGTCGAGTTTGTCAGGGATGGTCGCAGACAAATGGTCCGAGCGAGAAAGGAAGTGATTCTTTCCGCCGGAGCGATAAATAGCGCTCAGATTCTCATGTTATCCGGTGTAGGACCGAAGGAACACCTGCGTCACGTTGGAATACCGGTGATCAAGGACCTCCGAGTGGGCGACAATCTACAGGATCACGTCGGCATGGGTGGCTTGACGTTCCTGATAGACAAACCCGTGGCTATTGTTCAGGATCGGCTGCAAGCGGCTCCGGTAACGATGCATTACGTGGCGAATGGAAGGGGTCCGATGACCACTCTAGGCGGCGTCGAGGGCTACGCCTTCGTCAACACGAAATACGCCAATCGGTCCATCGATTACCCGGACATTCAATTACACATGGCGCCGGCGTCCATAAATTCAGACGGCGGCGTGCAAGTTAAGAAGATTCTCGGAATAACCGACCAAGTGTACGATACCGTGTACAGACCTATAACGAACAAGGACGCATGGACCATCATGCCTCTTCTGCTCAGGCCTAGATCGAGAGGCACGGTCAGGCTACGTAGTTCCAATCCGTTTCATAGTCCGCTGATCGACGCTAATTATTTCTCCGATCCGATGGACATCGCCACTTTGGTCGAAGGTGCGAAAATCGCCATCAGAGTCAGCGAGGCGAAGGTTTTCAAGCAGTTTGGATCGAGAGTTCACAGGATCAAACTGCCTGGGTGCAAGCACCTGAAATTTGCTTCGGACGCGTACTGGGAGTGTCACATTCGACATATTTCGATGACCATTTATCACCCGGTCGGAACAACGAAGATGGGCCCTTCCATCGATCCCACCACCGTCGTCGATTTTAGGCTGAAGGTACACGGGATCGAAGGGTTGAGAGTGATCGACGCGTCCATCATGCCTACCATTTGTAGCGGAAACACGAACGCGCCGGTAATTATGATCGGAGAGAAGGGAGCCGATCTCGTAAAGAACGATTGGCTGGCGGTAGAAACTGCGAGAAGAAGCTAGCGATTTCATATTAGCGGATGGAGTAAAAGTTGGCAAAAAGTTGTTGATCTTTACGCGATAGATATATCTGTTGGTACTTTAGTTACGTTTTGTTGTTGGTAGATTTGTACTCGTGTAACGCACTACTTGCAAAAATATCTGTCTCTTGTGATACATCTCTCTTCTGTGTGTATGTGCGTGTGTTCATGCGTGCGTGCGTGCGTGCGTGCACTTGCTGGATTATATGTGCACAAAGATGAAATTTTGTTAAATTAACCGTAGAATTATCGTTAAGTGAAAGGTTGTTACAAAACGATCTGATACAGCGAACGAATCAAATTGCATCGAAAATGAAATAACTTCATCGTATGGTTGGATTACAGTTGTAAAGTTTATAATTTTACAAAATTTAATTACAAACTATGAAACGATCATCGAAAAAAGCGAAATAGGAAACCTTCTTACGTATAGAATCAGATTGTACTCTACAAGCAGAAATTACGAATTTACGTTAATATTTTATCATCGATCAAAAAGCTTATGACGTAAACGCGTTGCGCACAGGTGAGGAGATAGCTCGTATCCGAATCTCCGGATAATTATATGAATTTCACGTAATACTTGTCTCGTTATACGGCTGTTATCATCGGAGGTAAACTGAATTGCAGGGATCGAAATACGATCGTGGAATACGGACGAGGAGGAAAGATACGAAACTACAGATTAAAAAACTGTGTAACAGAATTTATTCATCGAATGTCAACAAAAATTAAACTACGACCACGGTGATAGTCGATGCGACTTTAAATAAAATAAATAATCATAACAGAAAATTCGACTAAATTGCACGAAGAAACACCAATCCTGTATCTCGAGGAAATAAAGGATATTTTACGTGAGACTTAACTATGTTATATAACACATCACGTTATGTAATTTAAGAAAAATATTTGTTTCTTTTAATTTAAACGAACAAGAAATCCTTTACGAATGAAAAATTTCATCGCAATATGGAATGGCAAATTTCATAACTATCAGGACATCTGATTCAAAATAGCGACTTTTGAATAGATGAACACAAGTTTACCTCCTTTCGAATTCTTTTTCCTACTTACCCGTCCTCGAGAATAACCATACCATTTTTGTTTAATAAGCGAGCTCTCTTTTCTCAGGTTCTTTTTTCTCTTCGTACACGTGCCATATCTTATTACGTAACTTCTCCGCAACAAATCTGTGTATAATTAAACTTTCAAGCCAGAATATTTTAAGAACTAATCTGCAACTATGAACAACGAATGTCGCAAACATAATACATATTTAAATCCCGTGTACCGTACAACACGAACATTCGTTATTTTACGCAAAGAGAAGAATTCTTATAGTTTATTAGCGAGATAATAATCGAAATCGTATTAATAATTAATTAATTAATTAATTATTAATTTATTGATTAATCGTATAATTAATTAATCCTATTAATAGGAAGATTAACATCACGACCAATGCATCATACTGCACCAATTTTTGATAATTGTTTTTTTTCTTGGTAGTTATTCGATACTAAAATTTATCAAAAAAAAGTACGTGTTAATCGATAGGCGAGTGATAACAAATTTCTCACCTATATATTCGAATGAAATGGTTGAACAAAGGGTCGAATCTTCGTCTTATCGTACATTTATAAAATAAAATACCAAAAGTTGTACCTATCGTTCGATTAATATCGACGTAAATATAAGTACATATTACTTATATTCGATAATTGTATGTACATTGTACCACATATACCGTATTGATATAACGAATAATGTAAACTTCGATCGACGAATAGTAATAAAAAAATGAACAATTTGTAACTTCCATCTCGAATTATTACGCGTAGCCATTAAATATAATCAGTTATATACAAATTTCGAGAACTTTGATTCTACACCGGGGGAAAACATGAGCCTAATGGCGACTCCGAACATCCTTCACGAAAATCAACTATTCTTAGCGAATGTACAGCCCGATCGGTAACGATCGGTCCGAATTCTCGATACGATTTCATTGGTAATGTCGGCGTTCTCCTGATCAAAGCTGGTCTCGATGAGAATTTCTTTATAGCCATTGCTCTGCTTGAGCTCTTCTTACAAACCGTCTCAATGATCGATTGAATGTACGAAACGAAACCATCCGACCGATACCGCAGAGCGGCAATCGGTCGCAGGTGTAGGATTCCTAGAGCTAAAAAAAGTGAAGAGTGGATACGTACGGTGGACCAAACTTCAGCCTGCGCGATCAAATAGACACGAACATGTAGGATCAAGCGAACATTTTCAAGCCACGCGTCGAGGATTTCCTATTAGATCGAAAAGGTTCGCTAACCATCACTGGCTGCGAGGGGCTCGTGTTTTTTACAATCCGTTTTAATTATCTGAGCCACCGCCAGAATTTTGACGAAAGTCGAAGTTTCCAGGACAGGGGCCATGCGAAAACTTGGTACTAATTTTTATAAACAAACGTGTTCATCCGAGTGTAAGAAACACCCGTTCGATTCCGACGATTACTGCAAATGCAATTTGAGATCGGAAACATTGACCTTCTATCGCCATAGTGGAACTTGCAAATGCAATATATCTTTCTAGAAGTGAGAATCACATCGACAAAAAGTAATGTTAAAAGTAATAAACGATAATACATTGCACGTTACTCTTAACGACGATCTGCTTGGTACAATCCTTACATTAATTTAATGCATTAATTTATTATATATATATATATAGTGCCTACCATAATGCCAATAGAATACGAATATTCGTCCAAATATAAAAGATTATTTTCCCTACTACAAAAGCCAATCTGCGTTTCCACGCAATACCGACATTTTTATGACTCGTGGATCGATGTAGAAATATGCATTTCCATCTCGTTGAACAACGAAGGAAGAAGTAGAAATTCCATTGAAGTTGCACAAAAACTACCTACCCTCCGATTTCAATGATTTTCGAACATGAAAACTTCGTGCACAACCGCATATGCGCGGCTGCAAGAAATGTCTGTTATAATATTACTCGATTAAATATCATCAATGTATTGGATTTGCGTTAGATGTGACGGGCGAATGAAGAAACTAACCTAGACCCAATACATTAATGATATTCGTTTTTAATTAGATTATAACAAAATGATACACCTAAGTGTACCACTTAAATTAATTATGAACTGTTTGTTATACGAAACATGTTTCGATCAAAGATCGTATTGTATCAAGGAGGGGGTACGACATAATAATTAGTTAATTGATATTTTGCTTTCTTGTCGAAATACGAAGATCACGAACGTTGAAAGTTAGAATTGTAATTGTAAAAGCTACATTGTACAATATCACCGTGGGGAAGAGTAATTTCGCTTCATTAATCTTATAAAAGATAACAAATGGTTTGCGTGTATGACACGAATATGGAGGATGAGTCATACTTCTTCTTTCCATAAAAATACTTCCGCGAAAAATTATATGTGAAAATAGCAACCGATTAGATAATAACCATTTTTTATATATTATCGTTTCAATTATTCTACGTTTATTTCTGAAAAGGTGAAATTCATGAAAATAAAATTCGAAAACATTTTGCAACACCTCTAAAACATTTAGTAGGTTTTATCCAAAGTATCCTTACCGATTTCGAGGATTTTTTAATATATTGTAGAAATGAACATTTTAAATAACTTCGCTCGACCACGGATTCTGGGATATTTGCAAAAATCTGTCGCTATCACTACTACTACTGCTACTAGTGAATTCTGCCTATAATTGTGCATCCGTGACAGCGTATCCGTCAGTATTGGTTAAATCTATATAAGCTATAAACGAAAGATAAAAATTAGATTTGTGTCAGACGTTATTTTACCCTGCGATGGACGCACAATTCTAGGTTGGATTCAATGTAGTGGTACCGACAGTCTTTTGCGAATATCTCGATAACTATAACCGAGCGGTAGTTGCATGTATAGGAAAAAAATGTTCAGAATCATGTCCCCGACAACATATTCCAAAATTATCGAAATCGGTGAGGTGGATGGGATATCGGTAATTACCGTATGTATAATAATATATGTATATCTGTAATATATCGACCGCTTCGCTCTAGAATCTATTCGAATTAATTAATAATTATTTCATTCTAATTTTTATTACGCAATTCATATCTTGCAATTAAATCAAGCCTCTTGTGCTAGCTCTTATCGTCTATCACAGACGATAAATGAACAAGTTCAAATACATAGACTAGATACACTGACTCGTTTATTTGTAATATTTTTACAACAAAGTAGCTATCCAAGTGCATGACCGCGTGTGTGCAGAAGAATATAACTTCCAGTAATATTTATAATTATGATTCGCATACAATTGAAATATTTTCGCAGGAGCCAAATTATTTCGTAATGAAATAAAGAAACAATAGTAAAATAATATAGTTATACAAGCAAAAGCTATTAACCCTATGACCCTATTTCCAATTACCTGAATTAAACTACATACTTATGTATGTCTACGTATCACGTTTAAGTTTATCAATTTCACCTTGAGGATATTTAACACATCTATTTCCTAACTTACTTCTAGAACTTACTTTAGAACATATATATATTATGATTAATTATATTAATTATATTAATGTCAATCACATTTTTCCACGACGAACTGATAATTAAAATTCATTTTTCCACATACAATATCTTATACTTTTAAACCTACGTACTTATTTATCCTTACGTTAACAATA
The DNA here is from genome assembly GCA_014737365.1 of Bombus soroeensis. Classification (NCBI taxonomy): domain Eukaryota; kingdom Metazoa; phylum Arthropoda; class Insecta; order Hymenoptera; family Apidae; genus Bombus; species Bombus soroeensis. Next base: position 765,215 of record JACXIL010000166.1, read on the forward strand.
ATTTCAACATGCGCGTCATATTATCCTATGTTTGGTACAGCAAAATAAAAGATTTTCAACGTTATAAAATTAATAACCGAGATTCTCTACGGTGCGCGTTCGTTGTATCGTGTTAATCAAATAGCTACTGACACATGCATAAATTAGGAAGTGTCACTACGTGTAAAACCAAATACACTAAACTGATACTGACAAGGGCGGTGTACTGTTGGATGGTTAAAGTTAATCGTTCGATTAATTTTATAAATGTATAAAGATTCTATACAAATTGCTCTAAAACAACAATCTCTGAAAATTCGTAGCATACGATAATTTACGTCACTTTTTTCAAACTAGCGATAGAAGCTTACGAAAAATACCAAGCGTGGCAGCTCCAGTTTAATATATTGCACCGCTTGATTGAGTTGTAAAAAATACTTATTTAGCATTCATCTATACATACCTGATACGACCAAAGCTTCGTTTGGACCACAAGTATGAACGTTTCCCATTGTCAGATAAACTCTTTCTTAATGAAGATGCAACAACAAACCGGCACAAGCAAACAACCAGAACTAAAACGGTTACCACTGACACTAATCAATACAATAAATTGGTAGTAATGAAATATGGATTATTTCAAAAACCCCGGTAAATCATTAATAACATGCAACAATACGTGTTAGTCGCGCGTCGTAAGGTTACGATGTTACTCAAAGCCACTACCCAAATTTGTAGCTTTTGCAAAACCCTAGCTTGCAACACTGCCAACCTCGACATTTTCACGTACAGCGACATCTCTCCAAAATGAACCATCTCCTCTATATGTACTTATTTAAAAGCTCATTTCTAAATTAGATTTCCTTTACTTCGAAGAATTTTGGCAAGTAATTTCCTAATAATAATAATTGTATTAAAATATATTGGAAAACGAAATTTATGTTTATATTGTTGTATTTTGGGAAACTTGGGGAATTTTAGGTTGGGTTGTTGCCCATGGAACGCTGAAGCCACGGTCCTATACCATAGAAATATAAAGATAGATTACGCGAGACATACGTTACCGTGTAAGTGGATGCGGTATGGGAATAGGAAGAGGACGCTACATAGAGGTTACTCGTGTCTTTGTCTGATCAGACACGCACACTAACGTTGTTCGTTGATCGGTGTTACACTACATATTTACTGCACGAATGTGTATACGTTATTTGCAAATGAGCAGCGTTCTCTTTCTAATCCTATATTGCATTCACTTATACCGTGATTATACAGAAGAGCGATGAGCAACGAGCGACATCCCGTCGCTCAACTGTATTGCTTATTCCATATATATAAATCTGTAGATTTGATTTATTTTCTGTAGCTCAACAGTCATTTATTTTGTCGCTCTGCCACTTATCGCTTTTCTGTATAATCATCTTACACGGTACATATGACTTCGTACTCTATCTTTATATCTTTATGTGTATATACATCGTGTATACGACCGTGGCTGAAACACTGCTCGTGAATCTAAAGTTAAATGAAATAGGAGAGTATCGAATAGATTAGAATCAAACACAGAATTTTAAATGATGAAAACTTTAGAACCGTGTATTAATTTGAAGAACTTAAATACAAATTTAAAAGATTTTAAAACTTGTACAATTATTTACGCTTTGAAGTTCCAATGCATTAAGCTCAGCGATAAATTTCTTGTCTAATCTTCCTAATTTACTTTATTTATACGCTTGGTTTTGCATTAATAAAACGCGATCTATTTGATATCCAATAGAAAAAATTGTTAGTAATTTACGTTGATAAAAATTGATTTGATTGGGATGTATCATACAGAAAAGTAAGCGTTTTATGCTCTGGGATAATATGTTCCTGCCGATGGTAACGAAAATAAATATGCAAACTAAAGCGCGATTGGAAATATAGTTATCAGCGATAATCAATAAATTTTCTGTCAAAATTCTTCCATTCATTGACCCAGCTATGCCGCTGCACAATTAAGCTGTTTAATGCAAATATGCATCGAATGGACGATTCCTACTTATTCTGCTATCCACCAAGGAACTAATGAAGATATACTTACATCAATTCTGCACAAGACAGAATGAAAGTCAGGCTTTCGAGAATTGGTGCCAAACCAAATAGACAACAAATTGACTTACTCCACTTTTGCATTAATCGGCACAATTCATATTTACCGCACCAAAATTCACGCTACGAGGAACCACAAGCTACGTCGGTACATGAGGTTCTCAAAATTTACGCTACGGGGAGGCACAAGATACGACAGTATATTACCACAGACGAGGTATAATAAGAATATCATATTTTAAATACATATATCATTTTCGTTTTTGCTGTTTTTTACTTGAATATAAGACAATTTTCTTTTTTACATTAAAAATTATTTAACATGTATAGTAAAAAGAAGAGAAAAATAAATGGTTTTAAATAGTATGTTTTATATGTACCATATCATTGACTATACACTTGAATGATTTTTTACAATGTTATAACAGTTTAAGTATCAACAATTTTTCGTCCAAAACAAATTTAGTGGCCTTTGATTTTGCACGCCAATATATGTACAGGGTATCCTGTAAGTAGTGGTACAACCGGCTATAGCGTGACGTGAAAATTTTACATGACGCGTCATATGAACAAAATTCATTTATATTTTCGACTTATTTTTTCACGTAAAATCATTTTCCCCTTGGTTGTACCACCGGTTACCAGATACCCTTACGATGCATGTGAGTATATACGCATTGATGTAAATTTGCTTATCTAACTTGCGATTATTCGTCACAGTTATTTTATAAAAAATAGTATCTAGCTTTACTTTCTTCCATAACTTTTTGTTTCTAATAAAAATATTATATTTTTTATTATTTCTATTTCTTGACACACATAAATATGTATACATATATAATAATTAATACATACATATACTTATTTATGATAAAATTGTAAATATAGCTATTATTGTATTTATATTTCATCACATCTAATGATTAGTCTGTGTATCTTTAATTCTAGAGGGAAAAAATGTACAATGGAGCTAGCGTTTCCTTTTCTTCTGTTTTTTCTTACTTCTTCCACCTTTGGTATTACTGTCTGATACTTTCTCTGCTCCTATCTTTCTTTTCATCGTTTCTTTCGTACTTTCTTTCAGTACCATCTCACAAGAATCTGCAGTATTTGTTGGAGGTACACTGAAACCTGGAATCTATTCGCACACAATTTTATGAACACTGAACTATATAGAAACAATTAGTATTTATTTGCTTTCGTAGTAATAATTTACTTACGAATGGCTTAACCAACTTAAATATTAATTTCTCGTGCTGTATATTGGATCTGTTTAAACTTATTTGCACAGTAACCGGATCGAAAGTGCGGAATACGATATCTTCACAGGTTTGTGAATGATCTTCGCTATTATACATAAATGTAACACCTGAATTTTTGTCTTTGTTCAAGTACAAAGTTCCCTCTAAGCCATACTTTATTATCAATATTTTCAACGCATTCTTTCGTACAAAAAGTATATAACCTTCTTCGTCTTGAATTTTTTCTCTAAAGAATAACTAAAAAGAGTGGAACATAATGAATGATATATGTGCAATTGAACAATCAATTCAGATAATGAAATCAAAGATACATAACCAAATACATACATGAGTGTTTAGTGCTACTGATGCTCGATTAGAATATTGAGCCATTCTATGACGATAGTTCATATTCTGACAAAGTGCGTGATTCCTCTTTTTGTCTAACAAATCGGGATATGTTGCATCAGCCCCAATGCAAACTGCTAATAAACGATGTACCATCACATCTGCGTATCTATAAAATTAAATAGATATGTACGTTCAAATTAAATATTATTTATTTGCATAACAAATTTTCCTACCTTCGAATAGGCGATGTAAAATGAGTATAGACAGGACATGCTAAACCATAATGATAGTATTCACTTGGTTGATGCATGCCACTAACAAAATATACAGCTTGCATCATACAGCGTGTGGCAAGTATCCTTAACATAGTATTAAAGTAAGGGTTACTTTCTTTATGACATTTATTTAACGAATCTGCTAATTCTTTTCCGCAATCTACGTTTATAGTAAAACCCTGTTGAAGAAAAATTGTGTTTTACCAGAATTATTATTTTCTGAATAAGCTTTTCATACCTGATTCTTTGCGGCCTTTATGAGAGGCTCGAAATTAGTAGGTGGTGGTTCAGGATGTCTTCTTAATATAGCGCATTCTGGGAATTCTTCTAAAATCTTTTTAGCAACCGAAATATTTGCGAGCAACATAAATTCTTCCACCATAGAATTAGTTTCTCGCAATTTTTTTGCCTCCACTTCGATAGGATCATGCGTTTCACAGTCTACTTCAAAACGGACTTCTGGAGATGCTAATAATAACGCTCTGCAATAAAAAGTAAATTATAGTATCATGTATATCTTTGTAACATAACTTTGCATACCCATTATCCAGACGCCTCTTTTTTAACTTTTTAGCTAAATTATTAAGATTCCTTAATGACTTTACAAGTGAATCTTGTTGAGTAACATCGTCAATTTTTAGTTGAGCTTCATCATAAGTCATCGCTGCTCGTGAACATATTACGGACTTACAATATCTAGTATTAATTATATTTGCGTCTCTATCCATTTCCCATATGCAAGAAAACGTCAGTTTCTCTTCTTTTTCTCGTAAAGAGCAGAAATTTGTACTGAGTAACTCTGTAATAGTTAACATATTATATGGTATGTTAGAATTAGAAGTTATTATATCTTCAACATTTTATTCAACAAAAATAAAATTGAAATAAATCGTACCAGGAATCATGTGAATTCTCGTGTCAACCAAATATACAGTCGTAGATCGTAATGCTGCTTCTTTATCTAACGCAGTACCAGGCCTTACAAAATGTGTTACATCCGCAATATGTACACCTACTTCTAGATTACCATTTGGTAGATCTCTACAGTGAAGCGCATCATCGATATCTGTGCAACCTGGTGGGTCAACTGAACATATATCTAAATATCTTAGATCTTCCCTTTGTGCTATGTCCTATAAATGATACATTCAATTTATATGAGCTTTGAAAGAATTACTTTCTTTTTGCATATTACTACGTACGACGTCCGTGACACTCCATGAGATGTCTGGTAATGAGCTGAGGACAGCGTCAGAAAATCGACTATGGGGGATATCGTGTTCTAACAATATCACTTCATTTTCGGTGGTTTTGTTCCCTATTTCACCTAACGCGCGTACAAAATGACCAAGAGGATATCTAGAATTACGTGGCCATGAATCAATTGCTACAATGATTCTCTGTTTACACAGCACTGTATATTGTCTGGTTTCGATTCTTATTTTAGGTATTTTACGTTCAGCTGGCACGAATAAATGTCGTACATTCTAAATAAACAGTAGATTATGAAATATAGAATATATATATATATATATATATATATTTTATATATATATATATATATATATAAAATATATATATATGTATGTATAATCTAATTATGGAAATTTGCTCAGCTTTTACCCCTTCTATGTTACTGGGTTGCAATATTCCACAATATTGTCTCCAATTTCTTCTGATAATTCCAACAACTTTGCCAGTCGGTGTCTTCTGCATCTTGTTTGATGAAGCAAATTTATCTAATACTTTATTTGTTTTTAAAATATCATCATCAGCATCTGCTTCTTCTTCATCTTGCAGAACAATGTCACTAGGAGATGACCACTGATCCTCTGGCAAGAGTTCCACCACAACTGCATCGCCATCAACAGCTCTATTAAGGTTACTACGACCTTGGATAAAAATCTACAATCAAATATATGTAATAAATACATATCTATTAAAAATATAGAAAACAAGTACTCACAGATTTTTCAACTCCATCTACATTCATAAATCCTTCAAGGAAATTTTCTTTTGAAGCTTGAAAGGTTCCCTGCAGAAGTTTCCCATTTTTTATGCCTTCATGTAATTCAAATGGTGTAAGATGACATGGGAAAATTTCTGGGCCCTCAAATACTGCACTATAACTCTTTTTACATAATTTATCAGCCAAAAAGCCTGAATTTTCTAACGATAATATATAATCTTCCACTAAAAAAACAACAATGTAAATTAAAATAAAAATTAGAGTATCTTTGAAATTATTAAACAAATAATTTTACTTGAAATAATTGGGATCCCTTCTTTTCCTGCTAATTCTCTGTTGCGTGTATCATCTGTTAATAGCACTGTTTTGATTGCATTGTCACCTAGATTTAAATGTGCATTATACCACTTTGTTGCAACCCTAATTGCCCTATCATTTCTGTCATTTGTACTTTCACCAGGGTTACGCTCGACATAAGTATCTCTGTATAGAAGTAATAAAAAAAAGTAAATAATAATAAGACATACCTATAAATACGATATTGTTAACATACTTATGATGTTCATTAACAAATACATAAAATTTCCTTTGTGGATTAGTGATAATATTCCTTAATCTTTTATATACAGCTGAACTTTTATGTTTCACTTCTTCTAACACTGTTTGCACAATTATGACATTGCAAATAATATCTTCTTCCAAAATGTCAATCTTAAAAATTATATATGTTTATATTAAAAACAATAAAAATTATATAATAATACATTGTGAACGTTAAACAGGTTCGATTAAAACTACATTCACCTGATCTAAAATAATATTAGTATCAATTAATAGATAATAAGGTTCCATTATCTTAGAACTGCTTGGACTGGAATTCTCGCCATCTAAAATTATGTTCCGAGTTCTGTACACGCACTTTCCACAAGCTTTAGATCCACAGTGAATATCATCTCTGAGGTAATGCTCCCTAACCGTCTAAAAAGCAAAATAAACTTCAACAAATCACAATATTTTTATAATTGTTTTATCATATTTAATTCTTTGTAAAGCTGTATTATAAATAAATATGATGGCATTCATATAATCAATTACAAACTATACAATATTAAGTACTTTTGATTTTATTTAATACCTTAAACACATTTCCCCCTTTAGTTTTCCGAAAGAATATTTTGGTCGTCAACATATTTCTTGGTTTTGTTGCATAGGGAAAAATGTATTCAACTAATTATTTATATATTTTCCTGTCAAAGAAAATAAGATACTGTTCGTTAACAAACTATGTACACACGACCTGATTAATATAGATATAAACATCAGTCGTAAACCGTACCGGAAGTCCAGGTTCTATAACCATAAACTATAACACGACAATGTGCATAAATAGATCTCGACACATAAGAATAATGAAGTCAGGCTGCCTTAAGCACGGTTAGCCTATAGTGTGCTGTTGACACAAAAATACAGAAACAGAGGAAAGTATGAGATATGAAAAAGAAAATTTTGAAAGAGAAAAGAGTCAATAAAAGAAAAAGAGCGAAATGTTAAAAGAAAATGTTTTATTGGGTAACAGAAGTTGTAGTTAGCTCCGTAAAAACGCCATCTCTTGATCCCAAGAGAAAAGCAAGAAACTAAACTAAACAATTTAGGAGAAGATCAAAAGCCCCTACAATTTATATTGGACCAGAGAGCAAATGAGAGTGCTCACGCTTATGGATCTGGTTGTTTCCGGACTAGTGCTGCACCATGCGGCCAATTGCTGAGATCAACTAAAGTTAGCATATACAAGAACCTATAAAATTAGGGATGATGCCGCATGGTGTATCATCTCTACTACGAAACTACGAGTGCGAACGCTCTCGTCTTTTCCCTAACTGGATAGTGCGTTAACTTAAGGGCTATGTAATCCATGGACGTTTTGTTTTAAATATGAACGATCTTGGATACATCGATATGTTAACCATGAATTCTTCTAGAGTATCTGGAGACACAGGCTTTAGTGAATTATTGCGATCGGCAGAACGATTATCTGCTGCTGTAGAAAGCAATGAAGAACTTCCTCAAGTTGAGAGAAATCTTCGTCAAATCTTAGAGGCTTCCAATGAACTCTGGTCTCGTGTTACACAAACCGGCACTCAAGATAATCAAGTACAGGCGTAAGAATATTTGTATATTTATCGCGTGTAAAAATTTTAAATGATTTCTAATTGTATGTCATATACTTTTAATAATTCATTCAACTATAAATAATTATGCTTGATGTCACGGATAACCTAAAAATTTTATAAATTTCTGGCGCCAAAATCTTCAGGATAATACTTATCATTTTATTTTTAGTTTTATATATATATATATATATATATATATATGTATGACTGACATTTAGAACAAAGTAATTTTCTTGTGCTTACACATTTTCTAATTAAAATAAAGTTTATTTCATCAATATATTTCAGATTTCTTTAATATATATAATATTTTATAATTTCAGGCATCTCTTGCTTGGCTCACGTGGTGTTGATTTACCTCAGATTTCACAGAAATTAAATTCCCTTAGTGCAAGACGTACATTTGAACCTTTAGATCCTATTGCAGATACAGATATAGTTAGTTACCTTAGGAATGAGAAAGAAAATGCTATATTGTCAATCATTGAACAAGTCCATAAAGATGTAAGATATTTTATTATATTCCTTGTAAGCAATATTGTAGGATATACATGTATACGTATAAACTATATAAAATTATTTCAGACATTTGAACTTACTAGAGTTCAACAAATGGAACATATGCTGGGTGAATGGAAACAAATGCGGTTTGAGATAATAAATGCCATGACAGCTCCGTCTGGGGAGCTTGTTGATTTACGTGGTACTCCACAACGTACTAAATTAGCTGGTTCCATGATTAGTGGCTTATCTGATATAGAAGTAGCTTATGTGAAACAGTTACAAAATTATAATGATCATGTGCTTAGGGGGATAACTAAACCTAACTTGTTTAACGCGTTTTGTGAAGCTGCAAAGTCGTTTAATGATAAAAAAATTGTGGATCTTTGGAAAATGGTTAAACGTATGGTAGACATTCGACCAATTCCTAGAGAAGATCAAATCAAATCAAGAAGTACACTTATTGTTGAACAAGAAATTGTGTTACATGCAAGAAAGTACTTAGAAGATAGATATAAGGAATTTATGAACTCTGTTATTAATGAAAACCCTGCTCAGGCTAAAAGAGGTGGCATTCCAGGTACTGTGCCATTAGTTAAAAGTTTTGTTAGCGTGAAAGTACAAAATCTGAAAGATTTAGAAGATGTTATGGTTGAAGATAAACCATTATGGCCTTTAGTTTATTATTGTATGAGGGTTGGTGATTACAAAGCTGCATTGCAATGTCTTAATCAATACAACACAAAGTTTCCAGAATTTAGAGTTGCCTTGGAAGAAGCTTGTAATGATCCCCAAAGACGTCCTAGTAGTTCTGCAGAATCAAATTTAAAATTGCAGTATAGGAAACATGTTAGATCAGTTACTGATCCATACAAAAGAGTTGCATATTGTGCATTAGTTCCTTGCGAACCTGATGACCTGCACTCTGATGTAATTTGTACAGCTGATGATTATTTGTGGTTGAAATTGTGCCAAGTTAGAGATCAATCGGATGCAGAAAATAAATTGACCTTGGATTATTTACAAACTACGATATCAGAAATTTATGGAGAGTCATATTATCATGCTCATGAACAACCGTTTGTATATTTTTCAATGTTATTTTTGACTGGTCAGTTTGAGTCTGCGATTGAATTTCTGGCAAGAGGAGCGGGAGCAAGGCATTTACCACATGCTGTACATTTAGCAGCTGCTATGCATGAACATAACTTATTAGGAGTAAGCCAAAGTGTTCTAGCACCTTTAATAAGTGTTGATCCTGCTGATAAGACTCCTGCTAAAAGATTAAATTTTGCCAGATTAATATTATTGTATGTCAAACGATTTGATTCCACAGATCCAAAGGAATGTTTACATTATCTGTTCTTATTAAGGTTTGTATAGAAAATCAAATAATCATCGAAATTCTCAAATTTAATTTTAATTACCGATTTACTTTTCAGATCTATGAAAGATCCACATGATCGTAACATGTTTGCTGCATCAGCTGCAGAAATGGTAGTTGATACTTCTCCAGCAGTCAGAACTCAGTTAATTGGAAAGATAGTGGAAGATCGTTGGATACCAGGAATTTTAGATCAATTTCAAATTAATACAGATGATGTTATAAACATAAGCGCTGATACATTATATAGAAAAGGTCTTTTAGAAGATGCAGTGACAGTGTACGATCTTGCTCGAAATCACGAGAAAGTTCTTAGTCTAATGTGTACGCTCTTGGCGCAAGTTGTTAATCAAAAAACGTCGCCGGGATCACTCAGATCTCGATTGCAGGTGACTGCTACAGAGATAAGCAGAAGGTAATATTGAAATCCACGATGTCATCGTTATTAGAAAATTGTCAAATACATATATAAATATATGTTTTTAGGTATCAAAACATTGAAATACAAGCACCATCCGAATTAGTATCTGCATTTTATACTTTAAAGCACTTAATGGTGTTCTTTGATCAATTTCATAATGAACAATATCAAAGTGCGCTTAGGGTAAGATATATAGAATTGTACATAGTTATATTGAAGTTTATGTTATTAATATATAATTATTTGTTTGCAGACTATTGCAGAGGCGAAATTGTTACCATTGCATATCAAAGAAGTCGATGAAAGAGTAAACGCGATACGACGTGTACCACCTGAAGTAGCTGGTACATTAGCCGACGTCCTTTTAGCTACAATGACAATACTTTACCGTCAATATCAGAAATTACGATCGATGGAACCAGGTGATGAAGAAGCAAGGAAACAGCAACTTCTTGATCTTCGGGAACAAGCGCGAGCTTTAACTAGTTTCGCAGGAACACTTCCATATCGTATGCCAAATGAAACGAATAGCAAACTTGTACAAATGGAGATCCTTATGTGCTGAATCAAACGTGTTATATTTGTTGTTTTATTTTCGATACAATACTTTAAGTGATACAACAGATATATCTGTGCGAATACTGGATTTACGAAGCACAAAAACGATCAATGTATTGAATACACAATTACTCTATCTCTTATAGTATTTATGAATACAATGTATATATCTTTTTGTACTTCGTTAAACAATAATTAGAAATAGAATAAATGTACTGACTTTTAAAAATAACAGTTGAACATAAAAAATACAATTAGTGAACAGGTAATTTATTTCTTTAATATATTTAAAATATTTATTTTTTTGACAAAATTTTTTACCCAAAAGAATCATTGTCATTCGTATTACTTTTGAGAGATGTAACAGATATTTCACAACTAAGATCTTGAACCTTTCCTTCCTTCACCTGAAAAAAACTTGAATGCAACTATCGCGACATTTATTTTTACTTTATTATAACCATGATACTTACAGCTCTAAAGTCAAGAAACATTTCTTTGAAGGACATAAAGTCTGTGAAAGTTGATAACACTTCAAAAACTTCACCTTCCAATTCATTTTGTTTATTACTAAATCATTCAATAATCATTAAAAGAAACTTTTTAGTCATATTTACAATTTTTATATATACTTTATATAATTATAAAATTATAGAGCTTACTTTAAATGTTCTAAAAATGTGTCAATATTAAAATGTGGTATAACCTTCTGTAAGTAATTAACGATATAATTTTCCACGGCCTTATTCTACAAAAATTATGTATTAATATGCAAATATAAAAAAATTATTATTTTGTATTGTTAGAGCACATACATATTCATTAAATATATCTGTATAAATTAATTTATTTTCCTCTACAGGCTCAAAAACATTCCAATAATCATCTAAAAACTTTTTTTGAATAGAATGAAATTCGTCTTCTAAAAATAAAAATGAAATTTATATTATAAAATTAAATGTTTAATATCTCGTTTTAATGCATACCTAACAAAATATCTTCTATGTGTCCGATAATTTCGTCGAAAAGTTTATCCTCTACGTCTGTAGAACTGTGTTCCATACTTTCTTCGACACTTATTAAGCTGCAATTGTCTATTAAATAATATTTTTAAAAGATTATTAGAATAGTTACGTTATTTATACGTGCAAAGATATTAATTGTCAATACCCTCGGAAAGTCATTAATATTTGAAAGATAAATATATGCTTAATTATTTATTCAAATGATATGAACAAACCCATTGTTTCTCCAGTTTCTCCAATTGTTTACAAAAACAAGGCACTGTTTATTTCTATGATAAAATAAACTTATTATTTGTCAGATATCATCGGTGTCGATTGATCGATAACTGTTGAAAGCGAGAATCGAGAAGATTAGTCGACCAATCACGTTTATAGCAATTCGAATATTTTATAACAGTTAATTTGTCATAACGTTAATTGAAAATGTGTCACTGATACGTAAAATAAACATTTCTCTCTCATTTATTTGTATATTCAATTAAATCTGATATATTAATAATATTTGAAAATATAGCTTAGATCTCGATTTGTTTTAATACGAGAACGTGTGACTAATTTTCGTCTTTCAATCAAATTGTTACGCATTTAGTTTTTAGTTTTACTAACTTATTAGACCTAAAGCTGTAATAATTAGACTATAGTTATTACAGAAGTTTTATTTTTAATTTATCACTATTAATAATTCTCTTGATTTTGACACCTAAAAAGCCGAAATTAACATTTTTATTAATATAACTTGCGATAAAATTTTATAGGAAGAAAATTTGTATCTGTGATAGGTAAATATTCATAGATTTTTAATATTATCGATCTATTTTTATAAAATTGTTCATTTTGTAGGCAACGCATATCAATGGAGATATATACGTTTGACAAAAGTCTTCAAGAAAGGCTAGTTGAATTAACAGAAATTTTATCTAGCAGAGGTGAAATTGTACCTGCATCACAAATTCAGGCAGAATGGTCCTATCATATAGAACTTGTACTAGAACCTGTTGGTTGGCAAGCATTGTGGAGAATACCACGTTTAGTGTGTGAAGATTTTCATATTCATTATCCCACTATTGTGGTAGTAGAAGTTGAGCAAGTTGATTTCTGTAATCTATCTGCATTGGTCAAAATAACTGCTGTTCAAGATGAAATTCAATTACCTGACAAATACGATGTAGCACTTATCGAGCTTTATCCAACTCATAATCAAGAAAACACTGCTTTGGATATGGTGGGTACTGCGTCTTGCCTCGATCAGCTGAGGTTTTTTTATAAATATTTATGGATGCCATGGGACATAGATGACGATGATAACGTCGATTGGGTGTCTGTGCATTTGGAAACAAGAATTAGATTGTTCTTCGACATGAAAAGGCTTGTCGTTAGTAAAGAAACTAGCGATATCATTAGAGGTTTAGTAAGGGAAGGAAGAGAGATCGAAGAGAAGATATCAAGATTAGAGGATACCATTTCTGAGGGAGAAGAATCAGAGGATGATATAGTAGATGGGGGAACAGCGTGTCAGTTGATGAAACTTCATTTTCGATTGCAACAAATTAAAAGGGAGATGGAAGTTCTTGAAAACCCAGCTATGAGAGAAATTCTTGTGAATCAGACCTCATCTTTGGATGATAAAATAGAGAAAAGAAAAAGTACAGAAACGTGCATGGAAGGCCATTTTGTGTGGCTCGGTGGAACTCTCGAGGAAATGAAGGGAAAAATAAACAAAGTTCAAGCTTCTTTACCCCCAGAATTATTTTTTAAGTAAGTTCGACAGTACTGAAGAAGCTCTATTGATTTTTGATTCTTATACATTTTTCTAGAATATCTGGGTCTTTGTTAGAGACTCTACACATGTGTGACGCAGGAGATATCATTATAGTTGGAAAAGGAACTCATCGAATAAAAGGAGCTGGTAGATTGGAAGATGGAGGTACCATTAGAGGAATCGACAGCCTAGAACATATCATTCTCAATATGAAAGACACAGAAACTGCACCATCGTTGCTTGATTTCTCTGGCAGCGAAGTAAGTTATATATGGAATCGTGTCTCCGACTAATTGTAGCTACGCCGAATATATGTTTATAGGTTTTACTAGAAAATATTACTGTAGATGTGGGTGATCTTAGAGCAGCTGTAATAGTGAGAGCTGGAACCACAAAAATAGTTAATTGTAAAATATGTGCCTTAAATCAGAGTATGGTGAAATTAGGAGTTGTAGTTTTACCGGATGCAAAACTAATAATAGAAAACACACTCTTTGACAGTCTTGGGACAGGTTTAGTCATCTATAGTAACGGAGAAGTGTTTATGAATAATTGCAACTTTACAAATTGCGCAGAGGGTATACAAGTATGTTATTTTCGTCTCGATTACCATAATTATGCAGTTACAAAAGGATATTTAATTATAATATCTTGTTATTTTTAGATTCATGACAATGCAAAATTAACAGCAAAAAATTGCTCTCTCACACATTTTAAGGAATACGCTATTCGATTAGAAACGCAAAAATATTTAAACGATACAAAACGTAAATGTGGTAGCCTTGAATTATTAGAAAAGGTACCTGAAATTTCTCTTTATGGTTGTAAGTCTGAGGGTAATGGCAAAGGAGATGTTATATTGAAGCAGACCACGTCATTTGTTTTAAGAAAACAAGATGAGTCTATGGAGACTTAGAGTAATCTTTTTTATTATAAGTGAATTTTCTATTTTTTTTATAAAAGTGCATGTAATTCTTGAATCTTTGAGAAATATAATTGTACACTTTTTTATGCGAATCTCTACTTAGAAGTTATAATAGATATAATCTATGTAAAAAGGGGAAACTATTTCTATTCACTTTGTATTTCATTTGTAATTAAAAACAGTTATGAATTGTATACGAAACTTATTACTTAATCGTCTTTCCAATTAGAAATCAATTAAAGTACGCGCGCAAATTTTTAAACTGGAAGTTAAACTGCTAGTTGTATTCATCATCGTTAGATGGCGATAGCAGCATCATTTCAAATTGTTCGTTTGCGGTGCGTGTTCCTATATGTATTTAAATATCTTGTGTTCCATTGCAAATACGAATTTTTAATGCATCTATCTTATTTTATCAACGTAATATGTTATAGATTAAAGAGTCCTGCTGTAAGTTTTCCACTATTTAACATAATTTAATTATTTTCCTACAAGTAATTCGAACTTGCCCCTTAACCTAAACGCGTCCCTCCGATATTTTTTCGATACTTCCGTATCAACAACGTTACATTATTTTACGACAATTTATTCCGTTTCGTTGGATATTTTTATCTGTAACATCGATTAAAATAATGCTCGAAAAACAAGTGACTCCATCTGAAAGTACTTTGTGACACGAGTCGGAAAAATCTAACCTATAATACATGCTAGTATCGAAACAATGTCAATATACATATAGATATATACATAAATGCATCTGTTACACAGCTATATCATGTTCTATATATATGTATATATGTATATATATATATATATATATATATATGTGCGTGTGTAGAAGAAGATAACACGTACGTGTACAGTACATTAGTGTGACGTAAACGATAATTCGATCCATACTGTATTCACCGCCGTATTCGTTTAAAGACCCGTTCGTATCTATAAATGAAGTCATAAGTACCTGGCCATGTGGTCGGTATCACGTGTACACGGATGAATGAAGTAGCATGATTTAGAGACTCATACTTTCGATGATGAATGGAAATCCTTCCGTTAGCGATACCACTTATCAGTTTTCCAGTTACTGCGCGGTTACTGGCCTGTTAGGCTAGTATATAATATTTTTATGTACCCCTGTGGATGAAATTATTTTTTGAAAAATACTAGTCTAAATCTATTTTCTTTTTTTTTTTTTTTTTAAAGAAGTCGTTAACGAAGATATTTATTTTATAGTTGCAGTATTTATATACGAACTACATCATATGCAGTAAAATTGTGGTTCAACGAATGAATATGTTAGAGACGACTTGTGTGAAGCAGTTGACGGATCGACAGACGCAGTTCGGCAATGCGCGCAAATTGGATTTATCGGAATGCATCTTTGTGTTCAAGGGTTCGCAATCGGATTACGAGGAACCATTGTCGGACGAGGAGGTGAGTCTCGAGTTCGCTGTTACGTCAGTTACATATCTACAGTGCATTTAAACGAATATATCGGTATATTAAAAAAAAAAAAAAAAGAAGAGAGACAGGTTTGACACATTTGGTATCAAAAGATTCGGTTACTTCATTTGTGGAATTATATCACGTTAAAATTACCTTTTGTTCTAAATAACGTTTCGATACGCTATTCACTGTCGTTCTTCTTTCTTTTTCCGCAGTGGTTTTGCAGAGATGCAACAGTTACGTTGGTGGTATTATGTAGATGATTGAAACGATACAAAGCATGCGTCGATAGCAACGAAATTGTTAGTTAAGAAAAAAAAAACAATAATTAACGTATTTTCAATATATGACAAATTTAATAATAATTTGCTAAAATTTCATTGAAAATTGCATAAAAATATAATAATATGTAAATACGATTACATTGTATACAATGTTGAGTTTTTAAATTAGGGAATACTACTCTTCAAATTCATTTAATTGAATTATGAAAAGTTTTATTTCTTTCTTTTCTTTATAGTTTCAAAATATAATAGTACATAAAAAAAAACTTGAATACATTTCTTATTTATATTCTCGCAACTGTAGATTGCTTCAGTTTTACGAATTAATAGGTTAATATATCATAAAATGACTCGTGTATGGCTATCAATATAGGTTTCACAAATTATCAATGTAGTTAGTTGTGAGAGTGATACTTTTCAGATCGTATATTTACTTCATACGACGTTAGGAAGAGTCGTAAAAGATTTACACGGGAAGTTCTTAATACACGAGCTACAATAAGCTCGTGCACGATATAGAAAAATATGCGATCGCGAAATTTATTTTGCGTTACTGACGCGACTTTTCGCAGTCTGACTTATTTCTTTATTATCGTTACTGTTATTATTTTTTAAGGAAAACACTGTTGCATCATTCAGACCAATAATTTTAGAGATCACGAGTTTCAATGAAATACACGCGTTGCTTGCTGCAGTCTCCGAATTCTTAGTCCGAATTTTATTCTTCCTTTTTCAACAAGCAAAGGGGTTATTAACATCTGAAGAACAAAATTGTAAATGTAATCGAAAATGTAATCGTATTAATAACGAGGATTTTGTTGTAAAGGAGTTGTTTACAATAATCGCATCCCTTTCATGAGACATTCCCACGATGCAAGTCTACGACCCGTTACTTTCACTGTATAGCGAAATCCACATTCCCGTCTTGTACATAGGAACCGTTCACGCGGATGCTATGATTAAAAATTACAACACTGGAGGCGAGCGAAAGGGAGAGACCTCGCGATGGCATACACGAACCTCGTAGATCTTTTTGTTGCGTAGTAGGTTATTAGCGAATCGAGCATTCCTTTTAGGTCACTGTAGAATTCCTTTTATCCTCGTCCCTATTAAGCAATTTTCTACGTAATACCATGTGTTGCGTTGGTAGATAAACAAACTCGAATGGTTCAGCTCCGATCACGTGGTTTAACTTCTACTCGAACTTTTCGTTTTATTTCGTATCGAATTGTTTCAATTTCGCTCCGCTTTACACTCATCCGCTTCGATTCGTTTTTCAACCTTATAATCAATTTGTTTCAATCCACTTACTTATCGATAATTATTACTATCGTGAACAAATTCTGTATTTAATTATAAATTATGTATTCTATAGATGTGTCCTAATTGGTTTCAATTTGCTCCAAGTTTCTCCGATGGGTTTCATTTCGTTTGAATCTGCTTCGATCATCCGTTCCAATCTGTTCCGTTCGTTCGAAGCCGCTCTTATCTGCTTCTATTCGCTCTATCCTGTTGTTCTAACTCGTTGCTACTCGTTTTGATTTAACCCGAGTAGCTGGTTAACGCACTCGTTGATACTCGTTTCAACTCGCTTCAATTTGCTTGTCTATTCGCTCCAACTCGCTGCAATTCGCTTCAATTCTTTTCAATTCGTTGCGACTCGACCCAACCGCTTCGAACCCTCTCCAACTCAGTTTTCGTAAATCTGACGCGTTCGTTTTATCTTACCTCCGTCTATTGCGATCTTCAACGTATTTCGAGTTTGCTATGATGATAAAAAATTTGCGAATTAAAACACCCGATTCAACGGAGGAAGGATTAAGCGTAATAAAAAGCGGTAACGTGACGTTAACGAGCCTGGTTGATTTAGGATTCTTTCTGTGTGTGGAACGATCTCGTTCTTTTTTCTCCTTCTTTTTACTCCCGTACGTTCTGTCCGCGTTTCACCAAGAATCGTTAAAAACATGGCGGAGAGAAGAGGGACGAGCGTCATAACACGTCCGCCGATGCTTTCGACCGGTACCACCGAGTACGAGTTATTTGCAGCCTTCGTGTCTTTCGGAATGACTGATCGTCCTCTTGTCGCGCGTTCTTTCTCGCTTTCTCCGCCGTTCTTCTTGTTCTCCCTATCCTCCTTATTTTTCTGCCAGCTTTACGTTCCTCAGTTATTTCACTCGTCGCTCTGTCCGGCGTTTCCAACATTATTTCTAATTTCGATTGTTCCTGCTCGTTCTCGTGCTCGTTGACACGAGTTTATGTCCTTTGTCTCCTCTCTTCTTTCATGCCGCTGCTTTTTATCGTCTTCCTCATTGTACAGTTTTATAAACAGTCAACCGTTCTTTGTTTACGCTTCTCCTTGCTTCCGCCTGTTTCCTTCTTTCTTTTTCAAGTTCATCCATTCCTTGCTTTATACCGAAAATTTGTCACTTCTGATCTATCCTTTCTTTCTCTCTGCTTTCCTACCAAGTTAATTTCTTCGCGGCGTTTCTTGATTTATTTACTGCTTCTGACCACTTCCTCGTCGTTTTTAATTCACTTGCTTTTCCTTTCATCCCGTTTCAGCCCGTTCTTCCATTCATCCTGTTTCATTCAACGTCCGGTGCCTTTTTAATAATAATCTGACCCGACCTTTGCTTCTTTTCAATCGCGTCCCATCCCAAATGCCATTGCATTGGCATCATTACTTTTTTCTCTCCCTTTTTCCCCTTTTTTCTTTGTCGATGTTCCAAGTGTCATCGGGTAAATTAATAACGGCGCGCTTTCTTAAATTAAATGGTTTTCATAATAGCGACCGTCCACTCTGCACGACAGCCTGTTTTTTATTACGCTTTCGTCTAGGACACGGTTTATTGTTTGCTTTATCATGAAAATTGCGTGTTTCCGCGAATCCTCGGCCCCCGAGAGCACGCTATTCAAGAATATAATAAACTTCTCTGTCGACCTTTTTTCGTTTTTAAATCCTCCGACTGTCGTTCCTCCGACTTTTAGCCATTTTTCTCCAACACACCCTTTTTTTTTCTTTTTATCTTTTCACCGTGCTTCCCTCGCTTCTCTTTTCTCGCTCCTCTTTTCTCCCTTCTCTGGAAAAGATACGCGTCTTCGCAGAGCCAGTTTCTTTCCTTCTCGCGGGTCAGCCGGCATCGGTGAACAGGTTATTCTCGACACAGTCACATACGTGTACATTGTGTCTCTTCCGCTACGTTTTATCTTGTGCGTTACTGGCCAGGCACTAGTTTTATTGTTACGTTCTCATTTATCATATTTATTTGTCACTTGGTCTCGTAAGTAGGAGTCATTCTCTTTCGAGAATGTGTCCATTAAATCGGACTGCTTGCTGCGTGCCGTGGTTTGTACATATTTGACCTTTGCGAAAACTTGGTTTGTTATTTTCTGGATATTGATTGCCGTATAATTTATTTGTTAATAGTATTACGATACTTGAGTGGCCAATGTTTCGATGATTTAGTGCTACGATACTATGATATTTTAATACTCCAATAGTCATAAAGTCAGAAGTCAGTGTGAAGCAGTGGGTACAGTTACCAAAACACGTTCGCAACATTTTAGGACTACTGTACGATTTTGTTGTGGACGCTGTTTGTAAGGAATTCGCGAACAGTTCGCGAGATCTATAGAAATATTTTTGTTTTTGTTCGTGAATATCAGCGAAGGTACACTCGTTACAGTACCTCGGTACTTCAATACCGTAGTACTTCACCATGCTCGTCTTACTTTTCGGTATTTACTATCTAATGCGTCAAGTTTGACCGCATCTTAGTACCGAAACGTTCAAATATCCAAATATTTACGATAGTTGGATACCACGATACATTAGTACTCCGATACTTGAACGTTTCATCATTTAAGCGACTTCTATCGACAAACATTACGATACGATGAAAGGTTTTCTTAAATTAATTATGGATGCTGTACGTTTCGCGCAGCTTTCGCCCATCTATTATTAGCAGCGATTTGATTTCGTTTAATTAACCAGAAATACGATCTCGTCGTAATTTGAACCATATGGTCGAAATACATGTTCCTTTCGACTCGTTTTAGACGCTGGTATCGGTCTATAGTAGAGAGAAGATTGCTGGTTTGCTCCACAAATACACGAGTCAGATGATCGAACAGAAATCGAACTGTCAATATTTTCGGCCGGGATTATTCTCGGCCACGTTCCCGTTCGCGATTTAGCGTACTCGGTCATGAGATAGCTAGAGGTATTTTCTAAACTGTACCGATTAAAATCGAATCGTCGACACCAGCGGTCGGTGCCAACATTAGTAATGAATAAATATCCTGGCTAGTCGCGCCATTCCTCTTATTTTACCAGCTAAAACATATCGTTTATTCCTCGGAATAACGTCCCATTAAACTTTTGCATCGCGTTTGTTGCACGGCACTTACGCGAAACTCTTCGCCCCGTTCGTACCGCTCCTATTCGACTAAATATATCCTTTGGATCGCGTCTGGGGTGATGGTCGCGGCTGCGACGCCTGTCACTCGGTATTCTGATAAATTTTAAAAGTTCAACGCTAGAAACACTAGTCGGGTCACTTTGGCACGTTAACGGATACTAATTCGAAAGTCGAAAACTAATTAGTTTCATTGGCAGATTTTATTGTCCTCGAGCTTTTCAGGTCTGAACGCGGATTTCTCTGTGATTTGTTTCTTTAGCTATTCTTCCTAAGGTACGATATAAGGAAAGTGTACTCGGGAGGAATACGTGGATATATTTTGTCCAATTACAGGTTGTCGAGCCATTCCACTTACTCGGCTTAAATGCATAATTTGTTACGTTATCACAAGGGCCGTAACATATACTATCAATGTTCTCTTGCGTAGTAATTTATGAATTCACAGTATTAGTTAACTGACAAATTGTAGATCGTGTTATGTGTATGGGCTCTCGTTTATTATTTTATAATTTTTTCTCAAATATAATTCAGCTTTCAAAATAGCGACGATATCGATTTCGATTTTAAAAAGGTTCTAGAATTGACTCTCGTACTAATTTTACAGTAATTAAAACTCCATGTTTCGCTAAAAGCTAAAAGCTTTCTTGTGTACTTTCTGTACCTATCTTTTTCGTATAACTAATTATCGATAACGAGTTGCAATTTAAACTTTGAGTCTTACATTTGAAAGATATGTATATTTCATCGATCAAACTGTATTTTTAGATAAAAAGAAAAAGATCGAAGAGAATGGGACTAGCTTTCGAAATTATTCTTCCATAGCTTCACGTATATTGATCACGTATTCAAATCGTTTTATAAAAAATGATTGAAAAGAGTCGAATTCGCGTTTAAGACGCGTTTCTTTTCTTCTTTTCTTCCTTGCTCATAAAACGGACGCATGTCCTCCTTTATCGGCGATAACGTTTATCGCTTACACCTAAACGCGCGAAGCAGCGTGAGCGGCAACGAGCCATCCTCGCCAACCTGACGACACCCGCATCAGGGTAATTCACGATATTCACGATATTCACGGTCGAGCAATTTTCGGTGCAGCCATCCGAGGCGAGTTTAATTTAAAAAACAAGCCTTCCTCTAATAATATCATCGAAGACAATAAGCAATTGCCCGGTATAATAGAAGCCCGCGCTGATTTAATCGTCGATTTAACCATGCACCAGGTATTTAATCCAGCGCGTTACAGCCTATCCGTGTTTTACAAGCTATCTTTCGAACGTTGTAAAGGCAGGATGTTCTATGAGCGTCGAACGCGTGCATCCGCGTGTATTTACACCGCTGTTCATAAATATCCGGACATTTTGGTCGATTTGCGGTAACGATATTTGGATTTTGGGATAGAAGAGTCTGAGGATACGGAGAGAGATCGTCAAGTAACAAATAGCCGCGTGAGATTCGAGGAAACGTCAGCTTTGTTATTGCATATTTACTTTCCAAAGGAAAGTTCAAAATTTCAGGAAAGTATAGAAGTAAAACTATCGTTTCACGTATGTTTGGTGTATGAAAGGAATACGTACGTAGGTTCAGGGTATGCGGGTAGCCCTGCTAGCCGTAGATAGAAGCGCGGAATAAGTGTAGGTTCGCGAACAAGAGGGAAAATTTCGGTCGCCAACGTAAGACGATAATGTCAACGTTACGCGATAAATCGCAAGAAATTTCGCACCTTTAAGATAGTACACCGACGGTCGACGATTCCGGTGGCGACTGTCTCGCTGTTCTAGCTTAAGGGTCAGCTAAATATATTTCCGCCGTTAAAAATACACTTATTAGCTTTGCAACGAGACGTTTGGTTCTCGCAGCAGTCGAGCTTCGTGAATATTTCTTGTACAGTGGCAACGAAGATTTATGCCGCTTCAATTCTCAACGCGTTCGACATTACTATTACCTTCGGCCTCTATAAATCATCTTTGGTTGCTTACGTTGGGCAATGTCCAGTCCGTGTTGGTTGCCTCTGACAATCTTTTCGAACGATCCCCGGACATATTGCCAAAAGATAAATCAATAGGCGAAGATGATGCGGCAGACAAGGAGGAGGAAGAAGAAGAGAGAAGCGCAAGGCCTAAACAGCTCCAGCTGCGGCTTATTTCGAGCTTCTGTGCTCTGCATCCGTGAACGCATAGACAGCGGCGCATTCTTGTCCCCTCTGTGTATTGCCTCGGATACAGTACGAGAAATAGAAATATACCCGCGGTACATACGTGTTAAGGCTCGAGGAAATAGATTATTTATTGGCCCATAAAGTTTGGCGATGCGTTTCGCCTTGTTATAGGTACTGGGTAGCAGTAAATAATGCGGTTTTATCGCTCTGTATACGCGGAACATTGTCGAATAATAATGCAAGCTTGTCTCGGATGTGATATATTTTTCCTCGTTAATTAATCGGCGATTCTTTGAGCGATATTATTTAGGAGATTATATACATCTCATTCGTTGTTGGAACGCGATGCTTGGAAAAATGTGTGGTTTGTGTTTCTAGTGGTACGGTACAGACGGCACATGCTTTTACAAACGTACTTAGTTTTCAGAATTATTAGACACACGGACTCTGTATTCAAATGTGTATCGCGATTGAAAATAGGCTGGGATACGATGTTATCGAAGATATTTAGAAGCTTAAATCTCGATGAAACGTTCTATACATTGATACGGTATATTTGGCGTTGATTCGATTAAATCGTAAAGATTCGATCCGAAGTTTTCCCTGAATTCTATACACGTGGAAACGAAAGCCTGGGAACATTATCGGAAAGCCATACGTACCTTTGGGCAAAATCGAATCGATTTTCTAGGCTCGTCCCGGAACAGGGACGAGGCGCAGTTTCAGGCTGAAAAAGTGTAATTGGAAATTGGCTCGGGTCGATCGAGCGCAGGGTAATGTCGCCGAGCCGGGTACTTCGTTAACTGATCCACGTCACGGTGACTGGGAACAAGCTTGCCAGTGATAAAACCGAAAATTGTGCAGGCGTCCTTATCGATATTCTGCCGACCACAATGCGCCAAGTACCGTGGCGTTTTAATCTACCGAAACTGTTACCACCATTCCAATTTTCATCCCTTTCATGGCTGCGTACAACTCTTATAGTCGCTCGTAAACGTTCCACAGAATCCATTAAATCGTCTATTAACTCTTTCGCATATGCGCATCTTGTGACGCGCAATATCGTCGATTTTATGCTTTGCACTCGGTCGTAAGATCTCGTCCGTCGTAAGATAACGTTAGAACATTTTTGACAAGTAGAATCTTTGCGTACTAACTGTATTTTACGATACGTATATAAGAAAAATCTGAAACATTCCAGGTACGTATTATCTAGAAATAGAATATCTTTTTTACTCTCTTTTATGAAACGAATAATCATAGGAATTTTGTGGAATAATAGCAGAGCAAATATATCGAAGCTCGTTCATTCTTCCATCTTCACTCGTACGCGTTACGGTCGGTTGTCGTGTGTTTGGATAAATAAACGAGTCGGTTTGACGGGCTCTGTACCATCGATAGTTGCCTTAACGCGGTCATTCACGTTCAAACGACAAAGGATCGTGCCACGAGCCGGATTACAAGGCTTAAATTAGTCGAACGTGAATTACGTTCGCAAAAAAGTTAGGCGAAATCCCTGCTACGACACGTAGATACTGTCTATTTCCGTCTGGCAATCTTTGTAAGATTCAGGCCACTGTAAAAAGTAACCAGAAACCTATATGAACGTACTTCTGCCGAGTACATGCCCGTTGGTTTCGACGATAAGGGCGCGAAACGCGTCCGTTTTTATCCGTTTGCGTATCGGGTATACAATTAAGGCTTGATTTATCGTGAGTTTTCTGGCCATGAATAATTCACAAGTTAAATTATTCATAAGTCGCGCGTAGCGTGTTGTAGAGGTAACTAATTCAAAAATAGAATCTCAGTGGGCCAGAGGGGAGCGCTAGGGTTGGGTGGTGAAGGGTGTAAAAGCGACTCGTAATTGAAGTTAATTACCAGCTGAAGTATATTCGCGGCTGAATCGAGTGTCGGTGATAAACGCGTGGAAGTAAAAGCGAGTGAACGCGACCAAACGAATCGAGATCATCCCTTGGTTGGATCATCCCAGTTTTCACCTTCGAATCGAGCTCCGATCTGGGACAACCGGAGTTTTCGCGCAAGTTACGAGAATCATCGAGTTCTTTTGCACGCCGATCGTTAGAGAAATTAGCGCCTGTCTCCGAAGGGGAAGTTAGCCATCCGCAACGACGACCAAACGTTTTTCGGCGAAAATAAAATGAAATTTGTTATTCTTGCGATGAAAAGTAAATAGTAATGGAAATTGGCGTGATATAACGTCTTTTATAGGATATTTGAATGTAAATTATCGTACAATGAGACCGAAACGAGCCGTATTCGAAGGGAAAGTTGGAAACTGGTGAAAACGCAAATCATATGAGATTGCCTTCGTTGATTCGCCGGCGAGAGTGACCAAATTTCTTCGTAATAAAAAGTAACTAATAAAGAAAATGGGATATATTTTTTGTATTAAAAACGAATCTGTAAAGATGAGCGGCTAAGTAAGAAAATTGCCAAATTTAGGACGTATCATTCTCGTTAATGTATCATTCCGGTCCTCGTGGACGTACGATTATCGGGGTACGGGGAAAAGAGGAATAAAAGCCGCTGGCTGAGCAATAAATGGCATCTGTTCCGGTATACAGACGAATATAGAAGCTTCGTACGGTAGGTGACGACGATGAATTGCTAAAAAAAGTGCCTGATCATTTCCTGAACATGACACGAGAGATGATTCGCAAGCGCATCCGTTCACGGCCACGTGCCTATTCATTTTATTGTTATATACGCAAATCCGCTGCACCAGTCCACCGTAACCTCTTCAGTCGTTTTATTGAAATTCGAAGATCCCGCGTAGAACGTCTTCGCGCGAACGATCCTTTCTGATCCGAAAAGAGTAGATCGAGCGAATATCGTGAGAAATTTCAAGCTATCAAGCTAATTGTTAAAAGGCACAGAGCACAAAAGTACGCGTTTTGCTTGGAGTTTCGTACGGTGGTATTATCGTCGAACGATCGTTGATCGCCATCAATAGGTTTACGAAGATTCTTTGCCATTCATCTATTGCTCGGAATTCTATTTTAATTGTTAAATGTTTGGTTTTTCCAGATATAATGTTATACTAACGAATATTATAACGTTTCGCAATTGCCAATTTACGTGTGGTAAAAGGAGAGACATTAATGTAAGATCACGCATGTATATCGTAAATGTCTTTATCTTGGATGCCAAACGTCTCGAGTAATTTTGGAACAGGAATTGTCTCGATAGTTACTGCGTAAGCCTCGACGAACCTAGACGTATATAATTTACGAGCAAGGATAGATTCAGAGTGTATAATTTTGATATACTTTTAGTACAATATAAACGTCTTGTAGACACGACAATTTCTATTAACAGATAAACGATGTTTGATATATTACTGCGCTTTTCCGTGGCTAAGGCAAGGCCAGACTTGCCAATTATCGCTACTTTCTTATGTAGGTAATATAAATGGTGTGGTACGGGTCGAGTCGCTAATAAATGAATAATAAATAAATAATTAATTAGTAAACGGGTTGACCGAGAATCGGCTTTGCACTGTAAAGGCATTAAAGGTGAGAAGAAAAAACGCGTGGAGAGAAATGTATTATGTCTGTCAACGATTTAATCTGAATTATGCTAGTTGACGATTAATTTCAATTAACAATAATAATAAGCGATAGAATGCGCTATATTTGCAAATCGATTTCAAACAGATTTCATTCGCGTTCTTAATTATATCCGTAAGAATATAATTTGTATAAATGTCCGTATTCCAATCCTGTGCAAAATTCCAAAAATCTCATACGTATTTACGTCTTTACAATAAGAAATTCTAGCAGATTGCTTCGATCAAAGTTCGTGTCTCTGGATGCGGTCGTTTCTGGTTTCGATCCACTTTTCCCTGCGAGGCAGAGGCCATACGTGAAAAATCAGTACGCCGATGCGTAACAGGATTAAAAATAACGATAACGAGTGGCCCGGCTGTGAATCGTTTCGCGCGGACGTAAACCAGCGTTCCGTCGATTACGTCGATTCACGTGCGTAACGCGGCGAAACTAACGCGATGGAACGCGTACGCGGGCACAAAATAGATCGCAGGGTGTACCTTTGTCGGCTACCGTGACTCGATGTGTCGGTTTATAATTATCGTTTTAGATACGGCGACGTCTCACGATTCTCCACACTGTGTGCAGTGCAGCCGTCGACAATTCGTCTATGCACACACACCAGAATGTGACAAGAGAAGAAGAAGAATCAGTCTCGCATTTTATTTTTGCTTATCCGATCGCGTGTCTGTCACGTGTCGTTTGATAACGGTTGCGTTTAACGCAAATTTAAATTGGAACATTTGTATTTAAACGTTTGAACTTGAACACTTGGATTTGGACATTTGAATCGAAATCTTTGATATCGGTATTTGAACTTGAAATTTGATCGAGATGCTTGGATTTGAATGTTTGGCTTTGAACACGTCTGAATGCGAATATTTCAGTGTGAATTTTGTAGCACGTGTAGCACGATTTTACGTAAGCGGTCGATATTTTAGATCGCTGCTGTTGAGACTATATTACCGTTCAAAAGTTTGCGATTGCTCGTTTAAAGAGGAAGAAATTTGCAATTTTTAATGTAAAAGGTAGGAATGCTCGAGTTCCTATGTATCTTAAATTAGCACATACAACTATATTTGGTAAAAGAGTTAGATTACAGTCGTTCGACGTTTCGCATGGTATTGGTAATTTCTCGAGTTTATATTTAAGCTTACGCAATCGAACATTAAATAGAATGAAAACTGACTCACGTGACGAGAAGACAAAGTAATTTATTATCTATACGGTGTATTTAAATAATTTCGAATTGTAAAGTTCTATAATTGAGTCGTATTTATTAAAAAAATACAATCGTACAGAAAATATCGAAACGTAGATATAAGTTACATTTTATATAAAATAAAATGTTATGCAATTCGCTACGTTTCACCGACTGCCTCTCGGTTTTTTCAGTGAAATAGGGCAGACCATATTATAAAGTTTGGAATCTGCGTCTGTAATTTTATAATTGAGATATATTTCATCGAAATTAAGTAAGGGTCTGGCTGCTTTTGAGTGGTAATGTACGTGCAGGTTGACCAGTGAATCAAAACGAAGCGTCTTCCTCTTCGGAGACGCTTCCTGTCGCCACGTATGTTATCCCCACGAACCTGCTTAAGCTAGACGTACGAATGGCCGAAGACACAGCGTCAAAGAACACGCAAGCCACACGATGATTCCTCTTGTTCGCTTTGTTTCGGCCAACTATTTCTGTACGACGAGCATTCTACGCTACTAGGAGACGACGAGCGGTGCATGCATGGGTTTTGCAAGTTTACGAGACCCTCGAAGCTCCGTTCGCCAGGGGACGCGAAACACTTCCGACTGAGAACCGGATTCGGCCCGATTTACACGTAGCCATCGAAAAGCTGTAAGGTATCGAGAGTCATGGCTCCATCGGTTTATCAAATAGTCGCCTTTGATCGCTTTTAAATCTTCGAGACGTCCGTTGAAGAATGTAAATTCGCTATCAAAGAGAACTTTCATTTCCTTCACGGAATTGGATTACGTGTTGGCGTATGCTATTGCTAGAATGAAGATGTTTATGCAAATTCATATTTCGATCCTATACACACACACACGCACACACACGGTTGATATTGTAACGAATACTTCAATTTCATTATTTTATATATTTTTGTATATCATGCGCATTCGGTACAGTTTTACATAAATTAAGTATCATATTATTATATAAATTAAATTTATCGCAAGCGCATGTACAACGAGTGGTAATGTAACCACTATAATAAAATGTTAGGTTGAATAGAAAAAGCTACGTTTTATTTCATTTACGTTATATATTTCGTTGTATTATTCGCCGGTATTAACATTTTTTAAATCGATATTCAAGATTCGAGCTTTACCAGCTCAGATTTCACGGCTGTCTTATCAATAATTCAAGAATGCACAGATTTAAAA
Source organism: Bombus soroeensis (assembly GCA_014737365.1). Lineage (NCBI taxonomy): Eukaryota > Metazoa > Arthropoda > Insecta > Hymenoptera > Apidae > Bombus > Bombus soroeensis. The sequence continues at coordinate 794,140 of JACXIL010000166.1, forward strand.
TTTCTCAGAACCACACGTTGGGAATCCGAAGCTTCCACCAGTTTCACCTTTCACCCTCTACGACATCAGCTTTCGCCGTGCAAGAGTTATTAGCATAAATCGAACTTGGACAACACGAACAACCACCGGTAACAAACTCTTTTAACACAGGAGTCGTCGTCGCTATCCTGTTTCACGATACTAGCCATCGAGTTTCGTGTCGATTCGACTTTCATCTTCTCGTCGACTGTGCCATTATGTTTTCTCCGTTGGTTTCACGAGTACCGACCGAAAGAAGTCCGCATTTAGCGATGGAATTACCGTATTTAGAGGCACTCGAACGTTTCCATTCGACGTCGTCCGAGTTTTAATTACGTCGACGGGTACAATGGCGGCGTACAGTCTCGTATGTGTTTCACGTTCGTCGTCGACGAATAAAGCGTCCAGAGATGCCTGTTAATTATCGTCGCATTCACGCTGGCCACGTATCGCTCGGTATTAAACGCGTTGTTTCGACGCCGAGAATCGTTCGTCGAGTCGCTCGTCGACACAATAAATCCGGTCTTATCGGCTGGTGCACGCAGAATGCTCGTCCCTGTCGCGATTTCCCTTCGTGATAATGCCCGGCGAACGATCGGCTGTTAACTCCGCGTTTCGGTTCGCAACGCTGATTTTCTCGGGAACAGGGGCAGACTCGTGCAAAAGTGCTGATAAAATATGTCCAGACCTCTCTATCGGTATTTCGAAACGAGTCTGGAAATTGAAAATCAGTGCACACGCGACATTTATAATCTGTCGTACGTAATGCGTACTTCTGATCTATGGGATCGATGTTTTTTCTGCGTTTGCGTAAATTTTTTGATGTAATTTCATTTGGTGTAAATTGAGGCGAGTGCGTGCGCGCGTGTATAGGCGGAGGGTATAAGATCGAAATTAATTTTTAGATTATTATTTATAGTTGTACTATAAAAATAAAAATTAGATCAAAGTTTGGAAATTCTACAAACGTTTGTCTTATTTCGAGGAATATGGAATAACGTCCGCGTTTTAGAGTTAGGTATAAATGGAGCCTTAATTCAATGGGAATTTTGCGTTTAATCTGAGAAAGATAGGAGACACGTAGATGTAAAATATCGTAACGCGGTTTCCGGTAGAGCGGAAGTCGATCGAAAGTTTCGCGGTTCGAACAGAGGGAATTTCGTGTCGCGTTCCATCGCGTGTTTCACCGAGCTGCGACCAAATATCGAGTCTCGTTTAACGAAGTTAGGATTACTTCCTTCTATTTTCGATTCCGATACCCTTTGTTCCTCCGGTTAACTTTTCAAATTACGAGTGCGTAATAAATTAAGGCCGAAAATGCAGACGATTCGTTGGAAAAAATCGCGGGAACGTGTCCGCCGCGAAACGTACACGGCTGCATTATGCAAACGAATACGAGGGCGGAGAGGTAAAAAAGAAACTTTTGATCTGGTTTCGCGGTAGTTGGTTCTCGTATCTCACGCTGACCAGGCCGCAAAGGGGAATAAAAAAATCCACAGAAATCGCTGGACCGCGACTTGCTCGGGCCACTTTCACCTCTGACGCACCTCGGGCAAGGCTGTCCGGCTCTAACGTCGAAATAGGAGCTAGGAAGGGAGAAAAAAAATGATCAGTCGGGAGGAAAACTGGGAAAAATTCTACTCGTTTGTCTACTGCCGTTCCTACCGCTTTGTCTCTGTTTCATTGGACAGGTGTTCCAGTTCAGAAAAGGCTTTAAAGACCCGTTTGTCGTTAATGGGACTGTTGGGAAATTTTGAAAAAATGTTTTTCTCTTGACAAAATTGTTCTATTGGTGTGATCGAACATTTCGGTCCTTGTACAGTTAGAATTCAACGAATTTAAGTTATTTATTTAATCGAGCGATAAGTTTCTCCATATTCACAGGAATTAATTCACATACTAACAGGAATGATAAAGTTGACAATGAAAATCTTAGTCATCGTTAAGTTTTAACGCGTGACGCAGTAATAATTGTCCCGTCGTACAGCGAATAAAAAAGATTTGTAAAAATCTCCGATTTCATTCCAAAGTCAGGATGATATACCATCTCTTTTTCCGCAACTTTCCTTCTTGGCGAATTGGAAGAATCTCGAGGAGCGGAGTTTTCAAGGGAGGACCAAAGTTCGCTGGTAAGTCGTTAAGTACGTGGCAACGGAGCCGAATTTGTAACACGTCGCGACGAGAGAACTGGTCGAGGTACGCTATAAATTAGTTGGCTCTTCTGATACACGTAAGGATTATTATCCGGGTTAAACTAAACAGTTCGCGTGCTGCTTAACTTTTTCTAATTGTTCGGAAAGCGGCCTGCGCCTGTCGTCAACTTTCGACTACTTTTCGACTAACTCACGATTCGTGCACGTTAATTCGAAACTCTTCCATTTGTGTCGACTGTTTCAAGCTCTCAACCTTGATGAGATTCTGCCGATTCGATTTGCTCCGTTTCAAACATTCGGAAGAAAAGTCCGCCGTTATAAGTTCTACAGTTAACTTGGATGTTTTCCGATATTTTCATCGAAATTGACAGTCGATATCGAAAGATATTGTAATATATCATAAACTGTCCCGACAATGACGCATACGACTCTAACAATTTCATTCAGGTAATTTGAAAACCTAGAAACAGAAACGTACCGTTGCAAATTACGAAATAAACTTTGATGTTGCGTTTTCTTTAAGCTTGACAATCGGCATCGATAGATCGTATCGTAATATATCGTGAACGTCTAGCCTCGGTTTGTTTTGCATTCTACGATTAAGCAAATGAGATATCGCATTGTTCATCCTTACGTCCCTCGAGAATTCGTCGTTGTAATCCGTGTGATTTCTCAAAAGATAAAAGGTGTCTGCCATGTTGGCTATTAAAACATCGTCGCCCACAGAGCGGAATCATTTCGCTGCTGGCTGCGATTAATTCTGCCCCGATGTCTTGATACGAAGCGCCGGACGGCGACAAAAATAATTGCCTGATATTGTGCCCTACTCCTTCATATACATAGATTGTTTCGTGTTAGTCAACGTCATTATTTCGTTCGTTGATTCTTGTTCTGCTTTTGTCGCGTAACTCGTGGCTCGTTGCCTTTTCACCGGGAGCAAATTTCAGAGTCGGTGAAACGCGTTTGCGGGCTTTTTAACCATGGTCGGGTAGCGATCTATGCCTTTTCATCGAACGGTTTTCGAACGAGATCTTTTTCCTTGCCTCCTTCTCCGCTTCCAGTCATACTCGCTGTTATTGTTACATAAACGTTTAATTCGCGAACAAACAATAGTTTTTCTCACATGCTTGGAAACTTTGAAATTTTGAAACAAAAATGTAATTCAAGGGGAGAAGCTAAACGAATTGCACGAGAAGAGGAGAATAGGGAGCTGAATGCGAGCAATTTTGCTAAACTTTAGAGACTTAGATTTTAAGTTACTCCGGATCGATTTCTAATTCGTATAAAATTTCGAAAATGAACGAATATTTCTGATGGTCCTAATGGATGGATTACTTATTCTTCCTTTGTTACTTCGATGTTGTGAGATTCGACGAGACAACGAATTTTTGACGTAACCCCTTAATTCTCTTTTGTATCCATCCAAGGGCGGTATTTGTTCGAACGTTTCGTTATCCGATAGAAATCCATAATAAAGAGAGCCGCGAACTTTTCCAACAAACCAATAAATTGGTAAACAAAGAAAGACACGAATAGGAAATACAATAAATAAGATGTTTGCATACGGAGTTGTATCGAAATAAAAGCGTTTGTTCGATGTTCGTCGGGAGATGTATAAAATTGTTGGAGAGTTCGATGAGTTTCGTTCTGCGGATCGAAATAATTCACCGGGTGGCTGAAGGACGAACGAATTCCTGTTGCGGCGAGCATCAAGCGCATCGTAGTGGCGTTTGAGCGAACGATAGGTCGTTTAAGGCCCCTTGCGAGCTATACACACGTGGTTTCTCTATCTGGTCGTAGAAACTGTGCACTCGTAAACCGGTAAGAGTAGTCGCTTGGAAGTGAACGTTCCACGACCCGGTAATTCAGACACGAAACTGACGTATGATAATCCTATCTAGTTCACCAGCTGGCCATTTCTGTGACGATTATCGACAACGATATAGTTACTGAAGGAGGGTGAAAATCCCACTAGAATTTGCGATTGTATTACATTTATTTCGTTCCCGGGCATCCACAAGATGCTATTAGGTCAAAACTTTGAAGCAATTTTATGGGTCTAAATCTTTTAATTTTCAAATTTCCGAATTTTCAAATACTCAAACTCTATGAAATATTTAAATATATAAATTTTTTCAATGAATTTTCAAATACGCATATTTTCCAATTTCTGAATATTTAAATTCTTAAATACTCGGATATCTCATTTTCGTTTTTTCAAATACCGACATTTTTATATCTCCAAACTTTCAAATTCCTTTTCTATTTCCAATTGTTCAAATTTTTCAGATTCCTTTTAATTAATTTTTATACTTTGAAACTTCCAACTGTCCCGTTCATCGAATCATCGGCGAGCAATCGTCTCCGTGCAAGTGAATCTTTTAATGTCACGAATGCCATAAGATCCAAGCCATTCCGATCAATGTAAAAGTCTGTACGTTGTTATCGGATACTCTTAACCGCTCACGTTGGTTGGCTCGGTTCGTTCGTTTTCCTTTTGCTCGCGTAACATCGAGATTACTTTCACTTAATTAATCAGCTGATGGTCATCCGGAGATGCGCGTAACGTAACGTCACTCCGGCGTAATGATCTTTGCGTCACATACTTGCGCAACTCTCGGTCGCGGTCGCCTGCGTTCTCTTTTTTCTTTTTTTTTATTCTCGATAGCGGCAGGACCAGGTTGGCCTTGAACCAGAAACTTCCCAAGCCATCGATCATTGGCATCGCTCGTGCATCGTGCCATTTGCGTTGCTCTCTCCCCCTATTGCTCCAATTCTCGTTTGTTCTTATTTTTGTTGTGAGTTTTTTGCCACGCTGTTTCAAACGCTCGGTTTACGTATTGGCTTCTTTCTATTGGGAAATCGAAGGAAAAATGCCTGGCTTTCTCTTTCGACTTGAGTAATCGTACCGAAGATCCAATGTAATCTAAGATACGATGGTTTCGCATTGAATTCAATTCAAATTTGGTTGCTAGCTTTCAAAGATTAAAATTACTTGCGTAAAGAATTTTTATGATTCGATAGAGATCGTTTCGATAGACTCGAATAACACCGATCGTGAGAATTGATTTATGCCGGTGATTCTATCACTTTTGGTCTCGGTAACATCTAAATGTCACTCGATGGAGCGAGGAACGTGACCGAACCAGCGTACAACGTAGCGTACAACGGTCCCCTTAAAGCGTGCTAAGTAACATTTTACCGAATCGTGATCCTACAACGATTAAACGCCCACGGCGTTCGATCTTTGATATTACACGACAGATCCTCGATCATGATCTACCAGGAATCACCCTTATCCCATCACCTTTCATCGTCACTTTAGGTCTCGAATCCATCATCCGTGACGTCAACCTTCTTCGATCGTGCTATTTTTCTCTATGAAATATCATTATGCAAACGTGCTTACTAACATCTTAATCGTCGATGGAACTACGTCTCACGATTTTGTTTCGTACATATAATCTTTCGAAGCTTACGCGTCGATTCGTTTTTAATTTTTTAGTAAGCATTCGAAAGCTCGTGCGAGATTTATTTCGGCTGTATCAATATCTATAATATTTGAAAAATACAGGACGAAAGCACGATACCAAAGTACATTTCCGTTGATTTTCTAACTTTAACGACACGTTAGAACGGAAGAAAAGAACGTAACAAGGTACGGTATAAGATTCAACTCGACTAAAGACTGCAAAGAGTTAATCCAGATCTCAGTACAACATCTGTGCGAGATACGAGAAATCGATCATCCTCTCCGATTCGCTTCAGCCAAACCGCGTTCACTTCCATTCGCGACACTTTTATCCAACGCTTTCATCTCGGGAAACGCGGCTCCCTGGGGGTAAACTAGCGCATGTACACCTGGCACGGCTGGTAACGAGCAGTAGAGAAAGAAGGAAAGAACCGGGGGGGAGGGAAAGATAGAAAAAGAGTGGCGGTGCTCTCTCGCCTCGGCCAAGCTTCCCGTGAAAACCGGGCACGAGATTTGGCGATGGGCCAAAGCACAGTCGCTCGAGGGTCCACGTCCCGCGGCTTGGATTTCTGCTGATTTCGGGGGAGGCGGCGGTGGAGGTGGCGGAAGGTGAAGGAGGCGGAGGCGCCTGGGCGTCCCCAGGGGCAACAGGTACCCACACATACACGGCCATAAGCTTTTCTTCGCTGCGGAGAGATATGCCCGGCCACGTGCTCGCGCTAAATATAACGTCTGCCCACTGTCTTCTTCCTCCCACCACCGTAGGCCCGTCCCAGCCCTCTCTATTCTGTTCGCGTTCGAGAATCTGTATCGCGACTGGATCGAACGTGTTTCTCCGTTTAATGGGAACTGCCGCTAATTACGTGTAATTAAACGGATTAGTTTTCGATTCGGTATTGGCGAATTTGCATACAGGAGAAGAAAAACGCGTATAAGGGATGGTACAGTTTGGACGAAGTTTTGTGGAAGTTTCAAATTTTCGATCGAGATTTGCTCATAGTTAGTTACGCAAGTGTTTGGCGATTCTGTTAATCAATACGGTCACGTAACGCTTGTTGAGATATCACGAGTACGAAACTTGAATATCGCTTACCCCGTTGATTAAAATTACGCTTCCGTTTGGAAACCTTACCGATCTCCTCCTATTTGATGTTCCTGTATCGATTTCGTCGATATTGTACGAGTTTGTACTTCGTTGGTATTCCTATAGGTTGGTTCCTCTGACGTTCAATAGATTCTAGAAGCGAACGACGCGATGAAGCTCTTCGTTCTCGTTCGATTCGTTAATCGCTGTTCTGATAATGCAGATTCTATTGTATTTCAAGCGTTCTTTTAAAGTTTTTAAACTTTTGGCGCTCCCGGAAACTAATCGACTCGTTTATCAAACTGAACGTCCATCGGGACGCCAGCAAGGCGAAAGAACTCCGTTGGAACAGCGTTTCGACGTTTGCGACGCTTTTCATAATCCCGCAAAGTGTCGCATCTTGATGTCGATCCGATTGAACCAGGATTCAATGGTTGTCGGCGCGATTCACCACTGAAATCCCTGGTGTATCGTCGGTCACGGGGTAAGAAAGTTCCCGGAGTCGAGTTCCAGCAACGCGGATGCGTATTGAATTACCGAGGTCGTCCTAGTTTCCGGCATGTTGGTAACCATCGGTGAATACCATTTTCACTTTGCTACGTTCATTTTTCATGCCGGTAAATTCTGTATGACGACTCAGCGCTGCTCCATCGTTTCCATCGTAGTTTCGCGTTTATCACCGCGACGGATATCGGTTCGTTCCGAGACAATGTCATAGTGACAGCGAAGAGGCTTCGAGGATATTTTGGTGATGCAGATGTGGCACTGTGGATGAGTTTGTTAGCGACGACGTGTTTCTAAGGGCCGTTGTGAATGACATCATCCTATTATTCATAGCCTTTTCATCCTCGAAAATGTTTTCATACCGGCATTGCGTTACGACAGTTGTGTGTCGCCGCAATGTGCAGATTCCATAAAGCGAATTCTTCAGAGGGCAAACCGATCGATTCTCTGTTTCATAAATTTCTCGATTCGTTGGTCATCGTGCAGTCTTTTTGCCAATTTTTTTTCGCAACTAGTAGAAACAGCGCGATTGTACCAGACCGTGTATACCTATAGTGAAACACGGAAAGTTCATTGAATCTACTTGAAGGTCTCGTTATATTCGAACGCAGAAAACCGTTTTCGAACCATTTACGACAGGTATGGTCACTGGAAGCGATATAGCGGGTTCGTAAAGTAAAACGTTAAGCGGTGACACTGACTGATCCAACTACATCTTTGTACACAGGCATCCGTGTCAGTTTTTCCAAGTCATTTTCCATCATTGTTAGCGGTTAAACGATACGTTACAAAGTTAGAGCTTTCAGAGCATAAATCGGAAATTACGAAGGATTTTCAAATCCTTATCCAAGGTACATCCTCGTTCATAAATATCGGCTGAAGTTATAAACAATTACGCTCGAAGGTACGTACGTGTAAGAGCACTGTGAGGAATAGCGCGGTATTTATTCCAGAACTTGGGAAAGGGACGAATATCTAAGTGCCTAATACAAATTTCTAACAAGTTCGAGTTCCTGGCGATAGCTTCGTGTATTCTTTACCGTCCTCTCATTTATCTTGTACTTTAACATAGACGTGCTGCATATTTTTTTATTTTTTGCTGCTCAGGCTTTTCGACGTTCGCGCAGTAAATAGCGTTACCGTGGCGAATATCATCAAGTATCGTCATCAGGTTTCTGGAGGAAACTCCGAGTCTGACGGAAAAGCCGAAGCGAAGAAGTGAATTTGACTGTTGATTCAGAAGTTTGAAATTCGGCCGAAGCGACTGATACGTGTTTCCTCACCAAACGTTACATGCTGTTCTCGTTGCTAAAATAAATTTAAACTGTCATCCGGTGGATTCAATTAGAAGCGAATTCCTACCCGAAACAGTCGAAAGTCAATATTCGCCTTCTAAATGTAGAAACTTGACTCTTTATCCATATGGCTGGCTTTTATGTAGATACTTCATAAAATAAGCGGCAATTAAGGAAAATTATAAGTTCTACCTGTAATTTCTTCATCCACCATCGTTTTATGATTTCTTGACAGCAAATATATTTCTTAATAGGTTTTTACTTAATCGTTTAGCCTCTAACGATAGAGTGGATCGTTTTGACTCGACTATTTCTTTTATACGTTACATTTCCTGATGTTGCTTCCACCATCGTGATCAAGTAAAGTATAGGTTCACTAAGCTAAGAAAATTAATCTACCGACGACTGCATCACTTTTGATGGAACGAACTTTCTCTTTCTTCTTTCCCCTAGTTCTCTTACATTACGCCTCCACAATTTAACGTGTCTCTGAGATAGAACGTTGAAACCTCCCCCAGTTGGTCTACGTACCGTCGCGAATATATCGTACGGTTTCTATGAAAGTTGGTAGCATGCCGGAGGATCGACGAAATATCCTTGATCCTGACCGAGTAATTCCTCGTGTTGATCTCGCGAATGTGGTCAATCCTCCGCCTGTTCATTTCGTGAGGCGGATCGAAAGAGGGTTTTTGCACGCGTGGTCGTGGTCGCGTGAAAGGAGAAACCTCGGAAGAAACGGGCTGATGGCTCGTCGGAGGTTGGAGGAGACGGTTATGCGAATAACTCGGGGCTGGCACGGACATACTCGGCTCACGATCCGAACCATCCTCCCTCTGTCTGCTTGGCCTGGCTGTCCAGCTCCTAACATGCCACGGCCAATTTCTGCCCCGCCACATTTGTCTCCCTTGCCAATTGCAATGCTCCGCGCCGCTTGCTTTTGCCGAATGGAACACACAGAACCAGGCGGCAGCCACGAAAATAGGGGATAGAGATAGGAGCAGAGCGAGAGAAAACAAAACGCTGCGGTGAAGAGTGTGTGTTGAGAGAGCGTGTGCGCGCCGGATAGGAGAGAAGCGAGAAAAGCGGGCTAAGCGGATTCCGGTGCGGTGGATAACTCGGCACGGTCAATGATCGCGGCTCGATACCTCGAATAGTAGAGAGTAGCGAGAGCTTGGTGGCGAGACGAACAGAGAGAAAGAGAGGGGAGCGAGATAGAAGTTGGAGTGCGTGCCTGATAATAGGAGCTCTCGGTTGGGTGGGCTGGAAAAAGGTCTCGATGGCGTCTCCGCCAGCCGTCGGGTATCAGACTACAGACTGATTGAAATTTAGAAAATTGCTCGCGGTTGTGTTGCTAGATCCGAAGTTGCGAGATCTATCGTACTCTTATGATTATTAAGGGTCGAGGTAAGGTATACCGTATTAAGGGATAAATTCTCGCAGAAAAATCACTTCTTGTTATCGTCGATTCGATATTTGTGAATATTTCTCTGTCAATTTTGGATCACAGTAGAGATCTAAGTTTAAATCGTCAGCTAGGTGGAGGAATATTAGTCAGTCATTAGCGCGTACGCTGTCTAAGATACACGGTAGCTTGCTATCGTAACGCGCAACTGTTGGATGATCAATCCTGTTAAGTGGTGCCACTTTTCGCGTAAATCTCTTAAACTTGTATATAATTATACTTAATATACAGATTGTTTGCAGCATTCCAACGCAATAAACAGAGGACATAGACTGCAGTGAATAAAATTCGGTTCAGCTATTTTTATCGATCTTCGTTCTCTCGCTTTGCTTTTGTTTTTCATCCGGATCAAAAAAGTTACGAAGAACGTACGTAATCGTTTTCTTCTATCGGAGAGGTTCGAGTGGCGTACAAAATCCGATTTTTTACTTGGAAATTCGTCGTTGTCACCAGAAGGCTATCATTATGCGCCGTTGCGGGCTTTCACGAAATCTAACTGGCGCGACTACGAACGATGAAAAATGGTGGACGGTTGCACGCGGACTGAAATACGTTGTGGCAAGCTAAAGGGGGACTAAGCTTGTGCGTTGTAAGGCATTCTCGGTGTCGGTAGTGTGTCCCTTTACTGCAATGCAGAACATTGAATTTCCAACCGCAGTCTGTTTGCACACGCTCTCTTCCAAGTCGTTGTTACGGCTGCGAATGGTCTTCCGCATTCGAGCGATGATGCGTTTGATCACGTGTGATGTGTTTATGAGTTCTGTGAGGAAATTCGACCGCGTTCTCTCATTTTTCCCCTTTGAAATTTTAGATCGCCTCTTACGAGACCGGGAAAATTGATTTTATTCTTGTTAAATTTAGCATTCGTTTTAAGTGGAAATTTCACCGTTTCGTTTTTTTTCTTTTTCTTCTTTCTTTTATTTTGGAAGAAATTTTTCTAGTGGAATCATCTCTATGGCATCCGTGTCATCTATGTCGACATCGTCCGAAAATTTTGTGAAATTATTAAAAATCCTCTTTCGATGTCCAGGAATCCTGGATGTTCCAACAGAATTTTTTCAACGATGTCGAATTATATCGGATTATATTACTTCTCTACGAACAATGCCTCGGTAATGTTTCTGCAAGACAAAATATAAAAATTTGATTTCCTAATCTTCCGTTGCGCTTTGAGATTTCAAAGCGTAAAATTTTATATCTGCATATTTTTAACATTCCTAACCATAACCGCTAAGCTTTCTTATGTTATTGAGAAATTACGCGAAATATAACTTCTACAGGTAATTCCCTAAATCCCCGTAATATTTTTACAACGAGAAATATTAAAATCGTAATTTAACATTTTTTATTATAGCCGGAGATATGCAAACTCTGTAGGTAAATTCATCGCCATCGTCGCTGAGTCTTCCCACGCTATTTGTATATATATCTTTAGTTTATTGAAAAATTGTTTTAAATAGCGTTCGCTATTATAAAAGTACAGTAACGACGGCAATACAAAATTATAAGCGAGACACGAAGAGGGGGACAATGAATTCTTCTCAGCGAGACTGTGTATTTGAAATCGAAACAAGCAGAGGGTGGGTCGAAATAAATGGGATAATATTGTTGCAGCCGAAACGAGACATCGTTCGATAATATTTATCTTGCTATATGGTCGATTTAGAGTAGGTCGTGGCTTGTCCCGTATATGCACATTGTTGCATCTGCTTTAACGACGCGTTGTTATTTTTACAGTAGACAGCTTTCCGCCTCTTTTACCCTTTGCCCTCTATTTTTTGTCTGTTCAATTTTCACGCTGACGGGGATGGACGCGAAACGTTATTATTATATGCGAAGTCGGCGCGGTCTCTGGTAGTAGTGGATTTTTAATTAAAAACGCGAACGATCGATGTCAGCGACATTGGACCTTGAATTTGATTCGCTCGATTCCATCTAAATAATCAAGAGGCACAAAAATGTTGCGTTTAAAGAAGCACGAAAGATATTTGGAAATTCTGTCAGATGTACAAACGATCCTCGATCGATAAATATCGAAAGTTGTCTTAAAAATCTGACGACATTATCGGTCTTATATCGTAGAATTTATCGTAAAAGGAGAATAGTCACGATGCTAGAGAGACTTTAAAAAATAAATGGGTAGAACTGTCGGGCAGGCGCGTAATTTCTACGGTCGACGATCGTACAAACGCGAAACGCCTCGACGAAAGGGAGAACAGAGTAGAAGTTCGAATGAAGGTAGGTCATGATACAGACAGCATCTGGTTGCAGTCGCGTTATTTTTACGTGAAAACTCGGTGGAGATACACGGCGTCGAACAAGCACCGTGTCGTGTAAGCAAAGCCTCCGGGAAAACGAAACGGCGCGCGGTGCGGTGACACATCAAAGAGACGAGTTACGCCATCTCTGTTTCTTTCCCTCTTTCATCTTCGGAAATTTTCTCAATCGCGAAACGCTCGAGCGATCGTCCTTTAAGTTTCTCAAATCGTAGAAATATTTCGTATATGTATGCGCGTATCCAGCGTACTTCGATACGATCGTACGTACATTCGTCGAGTGTTCCATCTCTGTGTTTTACATTATATTTGTTTACTCGTTATTTGGAATATATATGTATATACATATGTATTTATCATACATCGGTGACGGTTTTTCGATAGTCGAGTGGAACTGCATTGGTATTTTAGTAAATGATCGATAGTCTCATCGATGTAATGTAATCAATTTGGCGTCGGTTAAAAAAAGTCCGTATTTACCTTGCGGTAAAATCGTGGATTTTTACTTTATTAAAAATAAAACGTACGAAGACTTTATCGACGGACTGTATATGTATACGGTATACAATATGAAAAAGTATATAATATTATATATCTGTAAGACGATGGAAATATTCACGGACAAAATTCAAGGGATGAACATAGGTAGACTTGCCACTGACTGTACGTATTATTATTAGATACGAAAGGAAGGAAAGTAAAAGCGCAGACACGTAATTTCATAACGATAGCTGAGAGAAATGACAGAAAGAAGAGAAACGAGGAAACAGAAGGGGACTAATACTCGAATAAACTGAGTTAACAAGCAATTTCCTCCGATTCGTCCCGAGACACTCGAGCAGTCGTTCTCTTCTCCCTGCAATTAGAACCTGGTCTTGCGTACTTCCACGAAAATCTCGGCCCGGCTGCAATTATATATTTAGCAGTATTACACCCGCGGGAAAGATATAAACGATCGGCTGGGCCGATTTATAATTGACTTTGTCTAATCAGGTATTTCGACGTTTCACGGGAGGCAAGAAAACGCCACCAATATAATTCAACGTGGTATCTGACGATGAACGCGACGTCTTTCAACGTTTTTGGCATTTTACCCTAATTGCCATGTCCGTCTTCCCGCCATGCGAATATTATACGCGGTTTCTCTTCATTCAGCCGATCCCGAGATCGGAACGAAACACACTCGGCTTAGTGTCTTTCGGTGCGGCACGGTCATCGTTCATCGAGAAACGTGGCAGCCGACGTGTCAGGATTACTTTCCAAATACATTAAACCCATCAACCACCGTTTCATTATTCATTTTCGACCGTATCAATTTTCCATTACCATTCGAACACCATTCGATGAAAAATAGATTTTCACCAGAACCAAGGTTTCCGCGCAGCAATTGGTTACCTTTATGCTCTGCGCCTTTTGTTAAAATGTCCTATCTAACGCTCCTTGCACGTTGCGATGCTAAATTGTACTATCTATTTTGATAAAATAACGGTCATTTTTCATGTATCTACACAGTCGTGCGAAAATCACCACTGTGGAACAGATTTAGAGTCACCGAAATGTTCAGTTCTGCAGGGATACGGGTCTTCGCTCTTCGCTCGTAACGAATATCCCGGTTCTAATATTCGCCTAATTTTCCATCATTCGCGATTAAAATCACTCGTTCGTTCATCGTATAGCACATTCTCGCATCGTCGTTTTCGAAGAACGTCAAAATAGAGCTAGTATATTCGAAACACGCTTTCGTATGCATAGAAAAGGCTTAAGGGTGAAAGTTAGTGGCAGCTCGTTAGGGCTCGTTGATTCTCTTTAATTTTGCATTGAAATTAGGTGGTGTTCAAACGCATCCGTCATTTGCATATCACGTTTGCCGCGTCATTAACTATATCGTAGATAATTTTAAAGCGTTACCATTGGTAATTGAATTCTCGCGATACGCTTCAATGAAAGAGATTATCGTCGAAGGCTACGGTGCAAGATTTGTCAGTCTCTTTGCCAATGATAGGATTAATTATCGTTTTAGTATAATTAGTTCTGAATCTAAATCCAACCGAGTGAGTGTTTGCGCGTAATAACTTATGCCAATTACGAACCATATGAATGGACTATTGGACTACATTGTAAGATCCGCTCATTCATGCGTTCCTTTTGCACCACGCCGAGCTTCTTCGGAGCCACTGCCAAACAGGAGGCCGCGAAGCCTCGAGATCTCAACCTTCGCTTTCGTAACTTTCCTTCTCGGGACTTTACGATGTAGGGAAAGCGTACGCGAAATTTCGCTTACGTAATGCTCATAAAGTGAATTTAACGTACGCTATACGTCACCTACAATCGGACAATTTATCGGTTTTTGAAATAACACTTCTGCCTCCTGGTTATATATCGGAATGTTTTTAGTTTGATGGAAGTGATGCTCAAAAAGTTTCGAGCACCGTTCGGTATATCGATAGGAAAGTTGAGAGTTCGTGAGAAACCGAAGGATGACCAGCGAATGCAGTCGATAATGGATCACGAAACTTTGCATTGCGCAACCGAGGCACGGTGAAAATTATTCTTGGGTGCGGGCATCGGTGTACAATCCACTTTTTATGTAACGACGTTGGGTTAAAGACGAAGCGTTTTTATTATTTACATTATGATTCATATTTTAACGATCACGATCCTTCGACCTACCAAATATCACACGATGGCACGATTCTCCAATTATTTATCACTGCGTGTAGATCCTCGATGATAAAGACTGAGCGATCGTGTTTACGAGGCTGTAAAAGGATAAAAAATAAGGAACGGCCGGGAGAGAAAGAGAGAGAGACGTAATGTTTAATCTTACGTAAGCCAGCCGAAATGGCACGAAGTGAAACGTTGCCTGCCGCATTATCGTCGACTTTGCGTGTGCCGCGAAAGAGATTCCTGGTCGCGTATTTATCCTGAGCCGGTTTCACGATTACAGATTATAGCGTCAATTACACCTACCACTCTCTTAGTAGTCGCGATAAATTATCCGTTCAACTATGCACGCCGAATGACAAATCGTCGACAGGTGGCTTCGCAGAATCGGCTCCTTTTCAAACAATCAACCAGAGAAAACGGAGCTAGTCGATCCCTTCGATCGTCTTTTTTGATCAGCTGTTTGTTACCGTCGTTGTATCGTTATTTCCGATCGAGTTACCCTTAGCTAGTTCGTTACTCGAGATCGCTGGGCAGATACGTATTTTGTTATTGATTCTAGCTTTTCAAACTTGCAATTTCAAATCGATTTTTTGGAGAATGTTTTTCAGTTTGTTGAATTTTCAAAAATGTCACGTATATTCAAAGGTATCGATCTTTCAATGACCTAATATTTCGTTTACTTATATTACAAAATATCGCTCTTGCTATCTAAACAACAAAGAGTGCAACAATCTTTCTCTTTAAAGGGTTAATCTCCTCTACTTCTCTTCCCATTGCTTTAATCTCTCCGTTACTTTGGATCGCTTCTTCGTCAGGTATTTTTAGCCACCGCGTAGGTTGCGCCTTGTATCGTGCAACGGGAGGGTTTTGCCAGGTTTTACGCGAAATCTGCTCGAGCGCTTGGTGGGCGGAGGTGGACGCATGTTGGCAGAAAATCGACGAATTGTTTCGGAGCGAATCGTTCACCGGTGGCCGGTTATTAGAAAGTGGGAAGAGCATTCTTCGACGAGACATTTTAATTATACCTCGTTACTCAACGAAAGTAAAAGTCTCGCGATGTGCAGGATCGCGATCGTGCATAATAAATCGTGTACCGCGTCGTTCGCTTAGAACGTTTCTTTCTCTTTCTGACCTCTTCCGTCGAAAAAAGATTTATCGTCGTGTCATCTATACTATCGACGAGGCAACAATTTTGGATTCGTGATCTCCACTGTGCGTGATTTCTCGCTTCGATTATATGATTTTTCGTTTTAATTTCATCGAGGTCTTTCATCGAAGAACATAAAAAGTCGCGAATCTTAACCCAGTAAAGAATATGCAATGGTCTTGCAGTTCCAAACATCGTTCAATAAATACATTTAACAGGGGTGCGACCAATAAAGATACAACGCAGCGCACATTTATTAGCGGGTCAATTCTAGTGGACGGAATCGAGCCATTAATTTCGAGTTATCCGCTACTGCGGGTCCCGTTGCACGCGGAGGAAGTCGCAAAGAACAGCGTCCGGCGCGAATCTTCCACGAACGAGTGTACAAATATCGCGCGAGCAAATAGCCAGGAGCATAGCTCTTTGTCGGCAGCGAGATACGTGGTGGCTGTATGTGTTTCACCCCGAGTTCATCGTTCCTCGTCCACGCGTATAAACGAACGGTCATGCTTTATACTTTTACCTTTTTAATCTCAAATCGCTCGCAACAGAAATCATAACGGTAAAGATTATAAATATATAAGACGAATATACGATTATACGAGAATCGACATGGTAGTTTAAATGATTTTTTCAAAAATAATCGTATACACGATCGACACTCTTTGGTATCACGACAAAATCGTAATAGCTTCATTCTAAGAATCGTAACATTTCCTTGTCAATTTTTATAAATCTGAAATAACGAAACTAGAGCTATTCATTGAAAAAGTCGATTCAATTATATATACGACATTTCATATTTCATTATACTTGATTCGTTTCCGCTTATTAGCCCAGAAATTGGGCTTGCTAACGTAGGTTACGATATACTATACGCTATCTTTATCCCGCACTGTTGCCGAACTTGCCTAACGTAATTATTTTCTTTGCTTTTGATTCTACAGCATATTTCATTATAAGTTTCGGTATATGTACTCGTTACATATTTAGATCAAATATTTAGACATTAAATACGAAAGTTGGATTAACGCAACGTTTAGTTTCCATTTTCTTTTTTAGTGGTTATAAAAAGGAATTTCAGAGATTGCCTCTCGATATGTTCTTCGTCTCTATCTCTTTCGTTTAAATTCTACAATTATATGAAATTTAAACGAATTGCAGTATCCGTGACATGATTAATTAATGTATGGCCCTTAAAGAATTAAAATATAGAACTCTATTTTTAGTTGTATCGATATAAATTTAAATTAGCATAAACATCCGCAGTTTAGTTATGCATGAACGATCCGATCGAGGAAATTCAAGGTTCGCGCGCGCGTTATTCCGTATCGAGCGACGTTATGTCGCGTTACGTGGCGCGTTACGCAAAAACTCGCGTGACGAGGCCTCGTGTCAATGACTGGAAATCTCGTGCGTTGATAGCGTGCGTGCCTGTCTGCATATCCTTCGGTTCTTGGATAATAAACCGGCACCGTTCGACTTCGTATCGACTAGCGTATTCTCGTGCATCTTTCGCTTCTTCGAATTAGTTTAGTACGAGCGTAACTTTAATTTTCGTGTCCTCTGCGGTTGCGCCATGCTGTTACGCCTGAGTTTGCAAATTTTTATTTTGGCATGTACAACGTTGCGGGTTAATTTAGCAGATAATTACTCGTGACATGAGAGAAGCAGGTACTTCGCGTTGTGGCTACGTAATAGTCTATGGTGGCTATTACACGGTAATTTTCATTTTTAGAAATTTGATTTCATTGATGCGACAGAGTTAATATAGATTTCAATTCGCAAGCAAAGGGTTTCAATTGGATTATTCATTTCTTGGAAATTCTGGCTCGATGATATAGCGGAAAAAGCGTTCCAGCGATGAAAAGAGCTAATGCAAAGTGTAAGAAAGCGTGAAAAAGATTTGATTAGAAAAAAATAGCGTAAAAAGACTTCTGAGAATGAAGCAAGAACCCTCGTAATACGAGGAAGGAAGAAACATAAAAAGTAAAGACAGGGACATTGATGATTCCAGGAAGTTCTTGAACGAATACGATCTTCGCGAGCACGATCAAATTCCTGGAATATCCTGGAATCCTAAGAGACATATCACAGAACTTTGAAATTGACTAGCTTTAACCAGCTTGGAGTTACATAAGCTCGTCAATGCAAAAATATGACGTTATACGATCGAGTACCTGTACCTTACGATAGTAGAGTAAGATAATAATCGGTTGTCAGCGTAGACCAAGCGACCAGTTGCAATTTTGAAGATCCTTTCACCGGTGTGTCAAAGCAGTCAAAGCGTGACCTTCGCGGGACTTCAAACAGAAAGAAAAACTGCTTTTGTTCTCGAGCTACAGGTTTCAGTCGCGTACTCTTTTGTAATTTCCCGCGATTTAGTCATCCTTATTAATCAGTTGTTCGTTAAAAATAAACGCGCTCGTTTAAAATAATCCGATACAAGGAACATAAACAAATTTGTATTTTATAGCGATATCGAGAGAGAGATATACGTTTATCCGATCGCTACTGCGTTGCTCGGTTCATTGGTTCGAAAATTTCTTTACATGATTAACGCAACGTGCTCGTTAACTTCCGTGAAACTTGTCGCGATGAATCTCATTGCACGATCCGCAGACTTGTTCGTAATTGGTTCTTTTATTTAGTAAAATCGAGGACTTTGAAAGAGGAACTAGTGTCAAATATTCAGTTTAATATTGCAATTTATACAGAGAATATTCTATGTATATATTCGAGTTCGAGTGACTTACAGCCGCTAAAAGCAAACGTGGATAAGAAAGAATCGAATGAAAAACGAGCAACCCCTGTGCGACGATCAATCCCCATGAACGCGATACATATCGCGTACAAAGCAGAGAGTCGAGAGGAAGCCCTCCATTTCAGGGGGCTGCCGAAGAAATCCTATCGGCCGAAAGAGACGCTGGGAATCTAATTTTTCCACGAAACGAAGAACTTTCGAATAACTTTGAACATAGTGTGTCGCGTATACATGGAGTACGAATTTTTATGAACAATTACGAATCGGCGATGTCTGCCTCTTTACGCTCTTAATGTCAATCTTTTACTCAAATTTGATCATTTTCAAAAATTCTAAACAACTATTTCATCGGAAGACTTTTCTTTTTCTCTTTTTTAAACATTCTCCGTACTTTATTACGCGTTGTTCTCTTTCTATTAGAAACTAATTATATCGTGTCTATAATACATCTGCAAAAGCTAAAATCAATTCAGCTAAAATTGATTTGTCTTTATTAACGTTTAATTCCGCGCTTATAAGAACTTTCGATTAAGAAGAAACTCGGTTAACAGGTTGAGTTCTTCTAAAGAAATTATAAGGGAAGGAATTAATCGTACATAAACGAATTTATCGCTCGTAACAAACGCGCTACACCTCTGTAGTTATCGTTACCTGGTTTCAGCCGGGTCGAAGCAAATGGCCGATGAAAATCGATTCGTTCGTCGGACTGACGTTTATTCTTTGTCCAAGAACGTCATGTTCGCGCGTGTTTGGTCTTTCTCCCGTTCCACTTGCAAAACGGAGCCTCGTTGTGTCACCGTGTTCCTCGCAGCCTGTATTTGTCATTCCCGCCCTGATTCTGATTTTTCTCGTTCGCGGTTCCACGAAAGCGTGATTTGCAGTTTGTCGAGTGCGCCTTTTCGTTTGGTTCGAACGGGAAACGATTGATAGCGATCATTGTTATAGGTGGACGTACGATAAACGCTCGGTGCTATTTTTTCGGTACAGGCGGAAAATACGTAGGCCAGTCGATGAGTTATTTACTTCTTTCCTCTAATTTCTGTTCCAAGAGATGATTTTCTTAAGAGATTATTAAAATTAAAAAATGCTAGATAGGACGCTTTGACTGAAAAGGATTTGGAAGTCTATGGATTTGTTGTTAAATTAGACTTGCCACGTTTGAGGATGATCGTGGATCAACGTCTGGAGTCCATGGTAGCGAAATTTATTCCAACTTTGACATAGATTCTCAAATTTGACAGGGAATGTGCCGTGAAATATATCCAACTGGTCACCTCCGCGAGAGCAATGGGTCCGTGATCAGCAAGTGTAATGACGGTCGCATTAATATTAATATTCGAGCCGTTCGTCTCTGAGCGAATGAACGTTTGTTCATCAATATTTGCCTTAACGTACGGTACCGGGTGCACCTGCTGTTTACCGACGCCTGTCATTTCTCTTGGTTTTAATAACGTCGAACGACTCGTTTCGACAGCGCCCTATTTAAAAGCAAAGCAAGTAACGCGGCATTAACGCAACGCGATCGAAATTTATCTGCGTTTATCCAAAACTTTACGAACTGCAACAGTTATATTTCAGGTTACGTTTCTTGCTCGTTGCTTTCACGAAGTTTGCATGGAAAGTTTCCGATAGAGAATACAGAACTTTGAATATTTCTGCTCTTTTTTCGTCGACTTGAAAATTGTATTTTCCGCAAATTTTTCTATACCTTTGCCGCTTCGTGGCGTGGGAATGATGGGTTACAAGCTTTCAGTTATGAAATATTAAGTAATACGAAAGTGTGTTTAATAATGAAGTAGCTATAATACAGCGACAGATTTACGACATATTTTTATACATATTCACTCGCTTTTCGAGAACTTTCTCTTATTTTTATTACGAACCTGGGAACTTTCTGTCTCAATGTCGCTCTTTACTAAGCAAAAAAGTGTTTTTGATGTTTTAAGAGGAACTTTAATAGGATATTCATACAAGAAATCAAGCATGTTAAGGACCATCGTCCCGTCATTCTCCTATCATTACCTTTACAACGCGTTCTTTTATTCTCCGACACGTGTGCGTCTCTCTCGCAATTATCCTTCGATATCGCTTAAAATGCAATAATTCAGCGGAAATTGCTGTACGCGTATCTTATCGGCGTTGCAACGACGAGAATGCTTCAACGTTCGTCACTGACCGGCAGTGGAGCGGAGTTACTGTACATACGTCGCATGAATATTTCGAGGAATCGCGCTTTTTCATTGATGGTATTTTAACCGAGCTTGTTTGCAGAAATTCGGCGGTCTCGGGGAAGGCCGCCGTTTATAAATATGTGATTCGTTAAGGGAGAATCGGGGCAATATGGGATCTCGTTTGATAGTCTACGGGTATGCTCCGTCTGCTGAAGTTAGATACAGTTATATTCCCAGGTGTATGTCCAATTTTAGGTAGCACCTGTGTCGGACGGTAATTATATTTAATGAGAATGTAAATAATTCCGGTCAAATCTCTGCCAACTTTCCAACGAGTCGATGAAATTGCCGTGTAATTTAATCGGCGGCGACTATTCCCGATCGTGGGCTTTATTTTAATGCCGAAATAATTCCAGACCCGGTGTTCGTGTTTGAAATCGTGGAATCTTCCCTAAATTCGCAGATAGAAGTTAGAAACGGATTATACATTTTTAATATACGTTTTACGGGCTATAGGTTTTCGATGATATCACGGAGTATAAATATAAATCGTTTAGAAAGTTTATTTGTAGAATTGTACTCTTCTCTTTATTTTTTTTTTTTTTTTTCTTTCAACCAAACATTTTACTCTTATGTAAGGAAATTTATCATCACCAGTAATGTGTTGTAATCTCTAACTAATGAAACGTTGATAATAATTATCCGAGGTAACTTTGTTTTTTATCGTGAAACTGACAAAGATAGGAATACCTCGTTTTACGCGAGTCAAGTCGACAATACCGCCAAATTTTATTTACGCTTTTATAAAAGCAAGCTCGATGTATTTTTTATTAGTGCGAGCGTCAGTAGCAAGAAGCGGCATAATATTCGCGAACCAGCGTCTAAACGACGAGAGTACACGAATAACGGCGGTTCGATCAGCGGGCGAAGGGTGCGTAAGAGTCGAAAGACGACAGACAATGGGGTGAAAAAGGAAAAGTAGAGGGAGTGAAGGATGAAAAAGTCAAAGGTACGAAACGGTCGTACGGGTATCGGTGGAAAATGGGGTGGGCAGGGGGTGTGGTGCGAGCGTCTGGCGGCCTAGAAGCAGCTCGAACGAGGTGGTGGGGGTCGATGCGGCCATGTGCTCGAGCGTCGACGCTCGATCGGTGATCAGTCGTTGCCGCGCGCTCACCGAGTGAACGTTCGGTACGTACGTATTATCCAAACCTCGTCTATTACTCCGTTTCATCGTGATCGACGATCGAACCCGACGAGGGACAAAGTAAACGAAACCACTGACCAACCGACCATTGATTGAATACAAAAATACAAGAAAATAAAAAGAAAGGTCGAACAGAGAGAATTTCTCAGGACGAAATTCGTCGTTCTACGATGACGTCAGTGCACCCTAACGATAGCTCGTCACGCGTGTGATCAAGCAATTAAATCCTGAAATAGGCGAACGAGGATAGAATCGCGCGAAAAATCAGCCATCCCCGAGTAATCGTGTTGGAAGATGCCAAGGTGATCCTGTTGCTTGCCTCGATCGTTTCGTCACACGTTTCCTTGAGGCTGTTGTTCGGCCTATAAATCGTAAATCGTAAATCGTAAAGAAGGAGACGCGTTAGCCGTAGAGTACGCCCCGTGATCCTGTGGTAAATCGTTTATTTCCGTTCCGCAAACGCATCCTGGCGCGTTGTTCTCGCCGTACAGTGGAATCGTTGACGATTGTGCCGCGATCATGCACCACACGGCGCCCTGGTATCTACCCTGGGGCCTGAAGCTGGTGCCACTGCCGATCCCGCCTGGACACCCCGCTTCTGGCATCCCGAATCCTGGATTGCACCTGCTCGCCCCGTTGCCAGGCATCTACGCCCCTGAACCGCGAAAGGTAGGACAGATTCTTCGTCGTACTTGTCTCCGTCTTTCAACTTTTGCTATATCGATCCGCTGAATTTCCGTCGGCGAATCGACGTATTCGTTGTTTCGATTACACGAGCGAATTACGAGTTACGATATCTAGTTCTTTCGTTTACTGTATGCGTCGATCGTCTTGTTTCGTGGATTTTCATAGATTTCTACGTAAGGGTACGGTGGTATTTCATTTCTTATCGCGCAGTTGAGTAATTTTTCGTGCGTGTTTCTTAGAAACAAATTTACGATTAAAAGTTTTATCCGCCTTATCTTAATGAACATCGAAGAAGACGATTGTCATTGTCACAGACTTCTTATCTACCTTCTTATCTATCATAGTTAAATTTCTACCGATGGAATTTGTATATCGTAATACGAGATATTAGTTGAACGAAAAGTCACGGGCAATAGAATGCGAGCGAATCAATGAACCACCGTACGAACTTTGTATATATATATATACCATAAACGAAATTCTGTCTCGGCTTTGTTTATTATGATCGCGTGAACGAGTAGGCTTCTCATATAATACGCGCACCCGCTTTCGGCGAAGCCTTCCTTTGTCACGAGCGTTTGTTGATGGCCAGATTAGGAGGATAATGTTATTGGTCTCGGTCGGAATGACCCCCTAAGGGTATAACGCGAAAACAATTCTGGGAAAAGGCTGACGGGTGGACGCGAGAGATATTAACGCGTTGATAACGGTGTATATACATTAGTTTAAACGGGAATAACGATATCAGGTAGAATAACGCGATTACTTCGGCTCAGGTAGCCCAGATAGCACGCGCTTTCGTTACAAATGACCACGCGAAAAAACACTACCGCGAATACCTGACGTTAGCATCTTATTAGCTTTGTGTTTGCTTATTGTCCACGGCACGAGGCGGTTACGTCGTAGAAAAAAATCTTGCTTCGATGCAATGTTTATCCGAATGAAATCGAATTCGTCGGTCCTTTCGCGGTGCCTCGCTTATCGTGCCCATTTCGTTGCTATTAATTATAATCCAGCCGCGATTTTGACACCGAGACGTTGTGTAAACGAGCATCGGCTCGTTAACTAAGTTAACGCAACGTTGAATGCGCTCGCGCGCTTCTTTCGCGTATCATTTTATCGAGTTATATAATCGATGCTTCTCTTTACTTAACAAATTCGGAGAATTTCGTTCCTAAACGTCTCTTCAAGGCGAACGTCCTCGCCAAGAAGGTTTCATTTTGAAACGATTTAAATCTGAACGTTAATTATCGTCGATCCCCGACCGTTGTATCTTATTCGTCGTCGCAATTGAAGGAACTTGTCCGCCGCTGATGCATATTTTACCGATCGCGAAAACGATTCTGTCTCGTCGCGAGGATAAATGCATCTTTTAACGAATGCACCGATCCGAAACGCTGCAGACCTGTTTTTGAAGCTGAAACTTGGTTGGCGTTAATTATCGTCGTCCGGGAAAAGTTTCACGGTGAGAGAATTAGTCTTCGTCGATTACGAAGATTCTTCTCTCGCGTTTTTGTGCATTCGCGCGGTCGTACGACGCAGTCTCGCATTGCTTACAAATATCGTCGATAAAAAATTAAAAATCATCCTTCTAATCGAGAGAGAAGACGCATTTTTCTATTAACTTTGAGTTTATCGCTTGGTGAATATCAACTTTGTTTGACGTTAGCCCCGTACGCGCATGACTTTTTACGTTTTTAACGACTGCAACGATTTGCAAAACTGGACACCCGTTTTTTTCGACCAGAACTTGGTCTACGTTAACTGTTGTTTTTTTTTTTTAATATAATTATGGAAATTGTGGAGATTTTTTTTTTGCCTTGTTTTCCGCGTATTCTGCGAGTTAGAGTGCTCGTGTGTTTCGAAATAATTGATTCGTATCTTCTTTCACGTTAGTTGTATACGATATCGATCAAAAATGTGAAATAACCAAATATTTTTTCACACAAAGTGGATTGTCTTTGCTATTTTAATCTTTGCAAAAATCCGAATAAATTTTAAAATAGATACTTATCTGTTACATTGTATATCGCCACTGGCTTTTAGAGTCAAATATTTGGAACCTCCAATAAAAATAAAGTCTTTTCGAAGAAATGAAAATATCGAAACTTTGTTTAAACTATCAACGACCCACTTTCAGGTTATATATACCGATAAAACTTTTTATCAAAAAGTTTTCTAAAATCACAAAATTCGAGCTAACTCGAAAGAAATGATTTGCAAATTATTCTTCGGTGTAGATGTATAAACGTAATGCATACGTGTATGCGTAGTTACGTACGATACAGCCTTTCGTTGATTCTCGATAATCGTGCTAAGTATTATGCACCGGTACTCGAAAGTTGCCAAGGATGCGGAAAACAAATAGACGCTTAGGAGTCGGGTATAGTTCGCGTTATTCCGGTCGCTGTTGCTGCTCTGCTTACAACAGAACGTACGTTTTATGGAGTTAGATTGGTGTGCGCGCATTTTATGAAACACAATGAGTCATAGATTTGTTGGAATATCAATTTATGCCGCTTCTGTAGCGTTGTTCCTGGTGCTGGAGGAAAGACATTCGCGTTATATTGAATTTCAAACGTATTAGAATGTTTCGTATTCGTCCGAGAATTACTCGGTCTCGAACAAAACGTATTTTTCCATATCTCGCTCGCATTTAAAATCTTCGTTAACGTCAGAAAAATACAATTGGAACGAAAATGACGAGAAGCAGAGAGAAAATGTATTATTTGTAACGTTGACTAGAATTCGTACGCGAGATAGAGGAATCTGCGGCTCGTTGCACGAAACTAAACCGTCGCGTGGCCGCGTTGTTTATTTCAACGGGACACCGGTCGAATCGTTGGCGGTTTCGCCATTTGCGGTGTAGCTGTTGGCGGTCGCGGCTGAAATTTGTGTTATTAACGATTAAGGCGTCCGAATATCGGATGCTCGTGTGAAACGGGAAACGTCGCGCGAAATGATAGATAAAATCGATATAACTTAACACGTTAGTCGATGGCGAAAAAACCATTGTTTACGAACGTTCGTTTCATCTGACGTTTGAAAACCACCATCGGAAACGATGGAGTTTCGAGCACATTTTATTCGACCATGCGTGACAATCCATCCTTTGCACGTTGCGAACGATATTAATAAACTGGATTTCATACGAAATATGACGCGTGATTTCACTTCGCGTAAATTATTCTGACATTATTTTATCACCGCTCTTCGATCTTTGAATTTTGCAAATACTTGTACGGATTTATGGTTTCTGCACACGACGTGGTAAGAAACGCTTCCGATACCACGTGAAATATGTGACTGAGACGACGCGTGAGGTGTGCAGGAACACGTGTGTCGCATGTTCCAGCACTTATCAACGAAGAATGAACCTCCGTGCCGTTTTGGTCTTGTCAGCTATCGAACCGTAGGCCGTTATTATCGGCAAGAAACGAAGCTCTATATCGTAGCTTTTTCACTTAGATATTCCATATTTTCTTATATTTCCTTTAATTTCTGACAAAAATAAATTACGTGTATCCTTCTTGTTAGACAGTTCGTAGCGAAATTTAGCAACACTTCGAACTTGAGCGATACAAGCATATTCCATGTTTCGGTTTAAATTTGATAGAACGTCCGACGTCAATTATAGCCAGAGGCAAAGAATTTACAATGGAGAAACGTTTCACGACCATAACTTTAACTTTTAAAATTGTATCGAAATATTCATCTTTCGACTGACGCATAATAATATTCGTCGGATACATGAAAAATTTGGCCAAACAAAGTACCATATAAGTAGGTACGTGTCTGTTGGATCGTGACCAAGGAACGAAGGGTTTGGAATTCAATTTGGAATAAATAATCCGGCTATATCAGGGCTGTTTTTCGAGCTCACGAAACACGTTTGACTCGGTGGTTCCTAAGTGATAATTTAGTAATCACTTTGACCTTGCCATGCGGGTTAATATCGAATACAGCTTCGGATAAAACAGGGTCTATACCGATCGTTCGCCCGTCGAAAACTCTTTAGTTCGACAACGTTCACGTGTAAGCAGTTGAGAAACTTTTATTCCCTGTCACGTAGAGCAGCATTCGCAAAACTCGACGAGTTGGTCATGACTCACGAACGTGGCTGACGTGTTCCTCGTTTGCTTTAATTTCTCTTTCAATCGTCTTATTAATGTAGCCACGCGATAAAAGATATAGAGAAAGAGGGCACGAAGAGAGAGAGGGAACCTGTTCGAATTTGGACGACGATCGCAAAATCTTCCGTTTTTCAACGACCATAATCGTTTAAAGATCCTATTAGAATCGCTCGAAATTGGCAGTCTTCGAAGTGCAAACACGTGTCGGTGTGATCGTGTTTCAGATTTGGACGAAAGTTGTCGCAAATAGAAATAGCACTGATTTATGACAATAATATCTCGAATTTGTGAATTTTCCAGTTTTTCAACTTTCGGTTTAAAATTCTCAAATATCCGATCTTTGGAATATGCCAATATTTAATTTTTGGATTTTTTCAACATTTCAATTTTCGAATGTTCAAACATTTAAATATTCAAAGTTTCAAGCAACCTTCGAACCGAGCCTCGCTGTCGCAGCAATTTCAGAAAACATTTACTCGAAGCGGAAACACGTGTCGTTAGGATCGTGTTTCGAATTTTCAATGAAATTCGCCGCAAATACAAATTGCACGGATTTACAATGTCCAAGACCGTGGTCATTATTATTAGAGTAATTTATAAATAGCGAAGAACGGGTTCGGAGTAACGTTGCAGTTCTGCTTCGCTAATTTTGAAGTTTAAATATACGTATACTACGGTGTCCAAACTCCTTGTCGTTCATAATTTTCGTTGTGTCGTCCCTGCAACGATTGTTGTGTCGTTACAAAGGTTCGTAAGACCGTGATATTTAAGACCGACATCTTTTTCAACGCTAAGCCTATCAAATCCATCGAAATAACCGCATTCAAAATCGTTTTTGCGATCACGAAAATATCCTGGCGCTTTTAATAAAATTACTACGTATATTCCTGCTCGATAATTTCACGAAAATTCCCAATATTATTAGCGGATAAATTATCGTGCAAGATAGTAACGATAACGATATTAACAAATTTATTAACAAACGGACTGGATCGATTTGGCTCGCAAGGGTCTCGTATCCAATTCGCTGCTTAAATCGCCTTCTATAAACGTGCAAGATACAAAGAGAAGAAAACCTGACACGTGATATCGAACGTCTTGGAAAGTCGCTCGATCATTATTCAAATTCGACGTGGACGTGGAAAAAAGGCGATGGTGTTCGACGATTCCCGCGCAGTCATTCTTAAAATCCATCAATGGTGGTGAAATGGGTTCGTTCACCCGAGCTTGTTAAAGCGAACGATGTAAAAAGCGTGGAGGAAGAGCGGACACTTAGTGGAAGTTCGAATCGAGCAAGTGGCGACCCGAGTAGATGGGGTCGAAGCGCGCGTCGTAAACGTCCGCTGGCTGCATACCTATAATTTGACGAGCACTTTGCCATCACTTTACCATCGTTTTGCCGCTTTTCAGCCGGTTTTACGCGTCGCGGGGCTCACCTTTGCCGAGACACTGCATTACCGTAATTCGTGAAATATGAAATTCACGAATTTACGGGGGAAGAAATTGCGCGAAAATCGTATCGATCCGTGCAATGTCGTAAAGGGCAATCTGCTTCTGAATAATTTTCCAGACGAAATATCGTTCGGAATTTTATCGACTGCGAGTCGTTTCTAAATTTTCCTCGATTTTTAAGTTTCATAATGACTGAGAAAAGTGCGACTTGAAAATTAAAGAACTAGGACAATTGGAAAGTATCGTAGTTGCTGTTACTTCGGACTTTTCCCGCAACTTGGTTCAAAGGATTCTCGTCTTTATGGAATCTCCTAAACAATTCGCATCGAAGTCGTAGAACAACTGTGAAAGCAAAACTAGGTTGTTGAAAATCGCTGATAATTCTTTGTGCCAGTAATTAAGTAAATAATCATTTTTGGAATGTTCGACGGTACGATAGATACGCAAGAAGACATATTCGATTTTACGACCAATTGCAAGCACGGTTTTGACAATACGAAATTGATTATTGAATTTCATAATTGTTTATCATATTTTTTGCCTCTGATCTTCGTATGTACGTAGTCCAAGTATACCAAGCGTTATTTCGAATCTTGTGTAACAAGCGTTTATTTTCTTTACATCTCGTGGTAACACTGAAACTCGTTGTTCCACGCAAGAGCGAAATAATTTAAACGCAGGCTTTTACCCGTCGCTTCGCCAACATTTCTAGCTTCTACCGTCTTAATTTCCCCCTCCATTTGCCAGTCTGGTTGCTCTAGTTTCGTAGAGCTTAAAACGTTAATGGGTTGTGAGAGAGAATGTTGTGCGTTTCGTGATCGAGAACGATTTTATCGGTCGTGTAAGTCTTCTCTTAGAGGCACATAGATCCCGGATCTTGGGCAAACTTTTGCGTCTGAAACGAGCACCGACCGTATCGTTACGCGTATATATCTTGCGCGTGTCCCTACCAGCGTTTCCTTTTTCCCTGCTTTTATGGACAAACCTTTATTTATGTGGGTGTATTAACTGGATATGCAATGTCCGTGAAAATCGAGGTAACACACACCACGTGCAACGGTTTACGAGCAGATAGGTGTGTCTCTGTTGCTTTGGTCGTTTCACGCGTTGGTATCTTTCCGCTGAAAGATACGTGCGCGTTCCGTGTCTTAATTCCCTCACGGTGCCATTGGACTTGCTCCCTATTCTGCAGAGGATATATAGCATCCAGTACTACAGGGTACAGTCGAGAACAGGATGACTTTACAGAGCGAAAATAATTTGGAATAAAATTTGTTCGTAGAGACTCTGCGGCGGAGAAAATTGATGGATGCGCGTGATTTAACTGTGATCGATTCTGACTTGTGAACTAATTTTTTATTTATTAACACGTTCACGTCCAACGAAATAAACACCACAATCGAGTCGTTGCAGGGAAAGGAAAAATTCTGACACAATATAGTGAAAAATCCTGCTTATTTGTCCCTTAGTGCCAGAAATCTAACGATTCGTTGTACGAGGTTTTTTCTTTCATCCCGGAACGCTAAGAATGGAACGATGTTCCTCGTTATCGATTCGTTGTTCTGACACTAAAAAAAGTGAAATGTTTCCTATTTTTATTTAAGATCACTTTGTATCATATTTATTATTGAATCGTAATAAACGCAGATTGAAATAAACGTCGTATAGTTTGTTACATCGTAATGTACTTTGTACATCTTTCAAATATGAAAGTACAATACGAAACATACGTCGAAATGAGTATGGGGTTAAGGTAGTCGGGGTGCTGTCAAATAGGAAAGTACAGTGCGGCTGTTCCATCGAAATCGCTACGGGGCATTGTTGCCCGTATCGCGAAACACCAAAGCTGTAAAAAAAAGCCGACGCAGCGAACGTGTCAATAGCCAATATTTCTTTGCAACGTTCCTTTTGCGATTCCTCTCGATCGTACGTACATTATTAGATTCTACATAATCGAAGAAACGATAGCTTGATTAATCGACCAAATAAATCAATAGCGTCATAGAAAACTGACGTTACGTTTTCATCAACTCGATAAAATTTCGCTAGAAAAGCCAAGGGAAGGTATCCTCGCTGTTTATTTACACCGTCTTCGTGGTTGCATTGTATTCGCGAGCACATGGTGAATCTTCATAATTTATTTGTTCACGGGATGCATCTGCGTCGTATTTTCCTAAAGTTACGTTCGAGAAGGATGTGTTGAATTTAATATGTAAAATACGATGTATTTGCAACGTATGGTCTCGTGACCATAGAATCGAAAACAGACGCGCGTCGATAAGAAAAATGCATGAATTTACGTTTACGCGTAGAAATCGAAGACGTTTCTTCTCTGTCCGAGAGAAGAAACAACGAGCGAAGAAACTCGCGAATGGTCGCATGTAGATAGTTAATTTTCCTGACGTGCTGTAAATTTCGGCGAATTAAACGGGAGCTGCGTGGCAAGTGAAAAATCGCGAATCAGAAATGCACGGCGAAGAAACGCGAAATGTCAACGATTACCGCGTTTGTCTTTGTCGCCGCGGTGCAAATTAACCCGCCAGAAGAGTGCTGCGTCTAGCGACTGATATATATTTAAGTGCGTTTGTCACAGACTAATCTAGGCTTTTTGTCACACATCCATGTATTGTCCGAGAGACAATTTAGATTGCGTTCGAGTTCGAAACAGCTTTGGCGCTTCCCATATTAAGAGCTTGAATCCTCGAATTTCATAACACGTTGATGGCCGGATTTAAGTATCTCCGAAATTTGCAATTCTTGTATCTCCATGATGAAGATAAGCGTACTCGCGGGCCATGATCATCGATGCTCCAAATCTTCAAATTTTTTTAATTGTTAAATCTTCGACGTTGCAAACGTTTGAATGTTCAAATCTCCAAATTTTCACATCTTCAAATTTCTAAATATTCGAATTTCCAGACTCTCTCGATCGTTCGTATCTTCGAAACATCGATATTGTCAAGTCTTGAGATTAAATTGCCGGTGTCAAATTTGAAGAAATTTTAAGTTGCTTTTCACGTACGGTAGTAGCTTCGATCGGTAATGCGAAAGTCGACTAACCCAAACTCACCGGTATTAATCAAACGCGTCGTTCATGAAAATCTTGCAAGTCCATCGGGTTTCATTGACGCGAGATTTCATCGATGGAATGCCGGTTTACATGGACGTTCGATTAGTCCTGTGACGGGACTGCGACGAGGCTGAGCTTCCTATTTTTCGTCGATATTCGCGCCGCAGTCACTTTGTATCGCGTCACGGGCGTTTGATCTACGCGTGATCTATGTCTGTCCGTGCGAATTCTCGCCTCTCTTTGAACGTTTCTCGCCACAGGAGTGGGCAGTGGCTATTTTCGGAGAGTGTAATTATCTTTGTACGATAACTCGATCGCCACTCGGTCCAACGTTCTTCCCGTGACGAACGAATAACTAAGCGCGACGAGAAAAAATGCAGATAGAGAGAAGAGGTTAGAAAGGGGGGGAGAGAGAGAGAGAGAGAGAGAGGAGCTTATGTAATCCGTAGACCTCCACATCGTTGACAGATGACAGAACTGTCTTTTTCGTTGCCAGAAGAACCGAGGTTATATCTATGTATATATTTATATACCGAATGCGTATGACGACCTCTTTCCACGATTTTCGGCTTGCGCCAACCGAGGCCGTGTTTCGATCGTCGCTTAACGTTACGTGATCGAGAGAATTGGTCGATCGATCGAAGAAAATCGATCTTACGCGTACCTTACGCGTACCAAACAAATTTTCAAATCCTATTTCATCGAAAACGTAGCGTCGTATGAAAAAAATGTTTTTCTGTATTTTCGATATATTATTATCACGCAGAGTTCCCTTTGCCGTTTGTGCCATGATCGCTGAGACGTCTTGTATAACCGAATAATTTTGTGTCGTAGTAATCCGTTGAAACAGTTTTGTAACAGCTATTAATCGTTTTAGACATCGTTGAAGATTGAAATATGGAAGTTTATGCGGTAGCTTATGGGTGCTTTGATGTATCGCTTCGAAGCTGGTAAGTAAATATACTCGTAGACCATTCGTCCAGGGATCGTGTCTTGGCTCGTTTACGACATTCAGTAGGTTACCTAGTTATCAACTAATTGACGACAACGTATCATATTAGCAACGCAACTGGTTTCTTATAAGATGCTTGTTTACCTTTTCGAATTATCTTAAAAACGTACCCACCATGCTATTATCTTAACAAGAGTGGAACTTGTTCAACTCGGAGCATTAGCTTAATTGCCGCTCTCTTCGTTCGATTTGCAATTTCAATCGTCTTTGCGAACCTTCGCTTTATTTCTCCTAATTCCCTGCAATCTAATTTCTCGACATCCATAATTAACTTTAATCCTTCGCACTCCAAGTTGGTGTTATATCTTAAGAGCGCTTCTAAGGAAGGTATGCTAGTAATAATTAATTCGCGGATCTGTGTGCGTTTGTGGGAAATTTAAAGATGCAACATCTATGGACTTTTTATCGAATTACGACGCGATGGAAATTATCAGAGCTGACTGTGGATTCTTACGCAATTATAGGATATCTATGAATGGAAAAATGCGCAGAATGCGCAGAATGCGCATGATGTATCCGAAATATAATACTCGTTACGATACAATTTCACAAACGAAACAACTGTCTATCCAGATTTCGTTCTTTTAGTCGTATGCATAAAAATTTGAATTTGCCTGTAAATATTCGTAGTCACATCTATCACACTTTGTACACGCGCAACACGCTAAGACAAAGTGGATATTACGAGAAAACCTAGCCGAGAGAAAATCACGGTGCAAAGTTCGGTCTATCGGAGAATCTTCGCGTATAACGTCGCGATCGGTGCGAGAACAACAAGGCGTGGACGTTATCTCAAAGAAAACGTATCAAGCGCATCTATTCCAGCTCTATTTCTTTTAACAGCCTCTGAACGCCTCTTTCTTTTACCTTTCTACTTCTTCCCCTTCTCTATATCCTCTTTGATTTTCCTCTGCTCTACCTTTGCCTGTCTTTGCTTTTATCCTTGCTTTCTCCTTGCCTTTTCCCGTTGTCCGACGTTGCTCTCGTGCTTGGAGCAAAGTTAGTCGCCCTCTTGCTGGCGGCTGAGTTTCGCTTGGTTTAACTACGTTGGCTTGGGTAGGAATGCAGACTCGGAGAGACGCAGCAGGCGAGATCGTACTAGCGTGGAAAATAGGAAATATGCAACGGAACAGTTAGACCTTGGCTTCCACGTGTACTCTCTCGTTACTTCCGGCTGTCGTCGATCGACGTCGATGTGCTTTTAGGTAATGAAATTAATAAAGTTCACGGACGTTGGCAGATGTTGCGTTTGATCGGTTGCCAAACGGAGATTGGTCGAAGCTGGCTGCTTCTCCCTGGATTTTTCTTCAGTCCCTTTCTTCTTACGTCGCTTTTCTTACGTAAGATATTTATTTAACGTAACGGAGGCCCGGATACAGAGAAATTTACAGTGTATATAGGGTACGCTGGTAAAACTGAGCAAGGAGCGATTCCTCGTAAAAATAAATAAATTCAAAATGTAGAATAAAGTTTTCGCGTACAGGATCTTATTCTCGAGAAAAGCGACTTTGAAAATCTGCTCGCTACACGCGCCCTACATCCAAGTTTCCACTATTTTGGCATATTTATTGTTAAGTAACTAATTCAAACGGAAAGAAACAAGGGAAAGTAGAAGTAAAAGAGCAGTCGCGACGAAAAGGTTTCGGTTGGCCACGTCGGAAGAGATTTTCGCGATTTTCGGTAAATCGTAAAGGATAGAGATATTAGTCAAAAGCTTTCGAAGGCTGTGATGCACAGTGACATCAGAGTCAGAGAAAGATAACATTGTACGATACGAAGTTAGAACCAGACAGCGCCAGAAATACTGGAAAACCTGTCGTATCCGACGGAAGTTATCGCAGCCGAGGAACCCGCGTGTTAGGCTGGCATTCGCTTGGCCCGGCTTTCCAATATCTGCCGTTCTGAATCATTTTTCATTCTTAACTTCGATATCCTCCTACGATACACGACGTCTTCCAAAACCTTCGAAATATACTCCGATACTCTCAGTCAGCCGTCTTTCGACTAATTAGTACGCAAATTATTTCTTCCAAATGACATCCCGTAATATCTTGCATCATTTTATATTTTCGATTACGTAATTAGGCTTGAACGAATTTAAGAAATACGCTCACGATCGCGTAAACGAATCATCCTTTGTAATGGAAAGTGTAATGCTTATGAACATGGCTGCACGTCAGCGACATCGTTTAAATAATTGAATGGACGCTACGTACGCGTCGCTATCAGCGAACACATTGAACAAACAAAAGCTAACGTAATTACCAAATTGTATCCAAATCTGCTCTGCAACCCAAAATACGATACCGTATCATTGCCTCGTATCTGGATACAAAAATCGATCGTCCCTTGCGCGAGAGCGTTCAGCTCTGATTAACCGCCTATCTGGCAGCTCGCTGTATCCAGGATCCAGAGTAGTATGAAATACGTTTGGTTTGTTGGCAAACGGTGTAGCCCTTAGCGGCACGATTTCACCGCTTCGCGAACGAGACGAGAAGCGGCTGGAAAACACACGGCCGCGTCTTCGAACTCGGAGTACCAGGAAACGAGTTCGCGAATCGAGCCCTCGAAAGACATATTCCCAACGGCTGGAGGCCCGGCGTTCTGCCTGTCTGCGAAGACGAGACGTTTGAGTGACACGGTTCCGCAACTATGGTTCGGCCATATTGCGGCAGGCTCGCTATACGCTGCGCCAGCCAATATAGCCTACATATCTAATATAAACGGAATTTCATTTGGTTAATGCGGATGCGCCGCATTGCCAGAACAGCCCCCGGTTTGTTAGGGGACCTGTCCCCCCTCCCCTTTCTCTCTCTTTCGCCTTTGTGTATGCGTGTTCAGTCAGTATGCGCGCGTCTCTCTCGTAGTTTCTCTCGTTCTCTCTCGCTCTCTCTCGCTGTGTGTACGTTAGAAGGCGAACCGATACGAGCCGGAAGAGATTGGTCGACGAAACGATGCTCGAGAATATCTATCGTCCTCTGTTAACCCTCGTGTGTAGCATATATATATATATATGTATGTATGTATATACAAATGCGTATATCGGTGAACCCCATTACGTAATTACGTGCTTCCGGAGGAATGGTCATGGCGTTTTCCTGATCTTTTCTTCGGGCGGTGGACCTTTTGGATCTCGTAGGCAGATATTCGTCGTGTTGTACCACTCCACGGTATTATGATATTTTGCATTTAGCGATCTTTACCGAAGAATTGAAACGTAAGGTTTATTACGGTGAATCCTCGTACAACGCGCGGTTAGGTTGGGGTTAGATACATTTCGCGTTATAGGAAATCGCATCACACGAATCTCATTTTTATAGCAGTTATAACGCAACCTATAAATCTTTTACGGGTTTATCTATTAACTTCTTTATCTATACATAAACAAGAAATAAACACACGTTCGCTACCCATAGTGGACTGGAGCAAGATACCCATCACGGCTCATGTTTTATTTCTTGTAGCTTTTTCTTGCTACTGCCATTTTTTCTGTCGCGTTATACGAGTCCACGTTATGTGGAAATGTGTTATATATGGGGATTCGCTTATATATAATATATTTTTATTTACATGGAATTATACCGAAATTATCTAAATTACAGAATCATAACACGTATCATTTATTATATAACTGGACTAGTTTAGTCGTATTACTAATCTGATCGCAATCGATCTGAAGCTTTCTCTCGTTGAAATTGAAAAGTCGAATGTAAATTAAACCATGTCACGACTACAACCAACTTTCGTCTATCTCGTTCGTCCGTCTTCAGTTTCGTTCATCATCTATCATTCCGATTATCGAATTGCAACTATAATCCATGTCACGAACGCGTCTCAACTTTACGAAGCAAGGAATTCTCGTTTTCTCGTTGTTTTCTCATTCAGTTCTCTTTTGTGAGAATTGTTTACTGTTTGTCAGTTGTCACGAAGGATCTCGTAGAATCCTCGTCTGTTGTTCCAAATACACCAAAGCCAGTCTTGATCGATCCTTCATTCGCAAAGTATATAAAACACGACGAAACGAGACCATGTTGTCTTGACGATCGAAACAAAATTTTCAGCTCGAAAGGCCCAAAGCTGCGCAGAGGTGAGCGGCTCGGTTCGTACGTTGGAATTTCGCAAATGTCATAGTTCGAGCGTAGCGTAATGCGAAGCAACAACGGGATGTTTTATCGTGGTTGTCGCTATTCGGTTCACGCAACCCCGTGCTAGCGTTTCTAAGTTGGCTTGACCGCTTTTTATAGCGTCGTAGTCGACGAAAATATACGCGGTCGCATAATATTCTGGGTTAATAAGTTTTATTTCGCACGAAAATCGTGTGGATTGCGCGCTGCCGTGATGCAAGCCGGCTAGGAGTCGCGCGATTGCAGATACCATTTGTCACTGGCGCGCAGAAACACGTTAGCGACACGAGTCACGCCAATGTCGCGTTTCTTTCCTCCCTCGGCATCGAAGTCTCTCCCCTTCTAGCTATCGTTAGATCCTCGCCTGGTTCGACGCAGCGATAATTAATCGCCGGACGATATAAGCAAATCAATTGTCGAAGCAAATAGTTGGTGCCAACGCGCATCTGCTCTCTATTTCGATCTCACGCGGAACACGCAATTAGTCTCGTCATCGCGAAAACGACCGAAGCGTCGCTTTAACGAACAATGTCCGTTAACGTTGCCAAACGAACGAGAGAAGCTCTTGAAGAAATTTTAGAGATGTCGCTAAAGATTGGTGAAACGCGACGAGGATGTCACCGTAAATCATTAGCTGCCGCAGGAAGAAGGGGAGCGAGAAAGGTTTCCTGGTGGAAAGTACGATTAGAACAGACAGCGTCGTTAGAGCGGCTTTCCGCGCGATCATCGGACAATCACGGGCCATTTGCAAAGACCGCGACGCTGGGACGTAACCCGTGGCGTGCTGCTTGCAGATTTACGCAACAAATATTTTGGCAGCGAGCAGAGTCGGCGTTTCGTAATCGCGAATTCGCCATTATGGTCGTCGCGGGACCGGCCAATCGCGTCGCCCGGAAGGTAGATCGCGAATAATTAGTCGCGGGTCAAGGCACGCGAGCCTGAATAGAGAAAAGTCGTTCATAAAGCCGACTTCTCGAGTCGAACGAAAATAGAATTATCTTTTCTGTCCTCCGGAATAGAGAGTGCTGCGGTATACACTGTGCCCACGTTCGACCTGGTGCAACGGTCTATAAGATGCCTCGAAGCGGTTATCGGCGATCGACCATCTACCGCTGTTGAGAAATTGCATTCTTCTGGAATAGCGGTCTTTCCAACATTTGCTAACATCCTCGGATATTTGCTAACAGCAAAGCGTTTATTTTTTGTTTCGACGAATCTTGTTAACTTGTCGCAGTAATTACTAAATTATGACGATTTTTCTGACACAGCTTATTGGCACATAGGGTCCCGCTGTAAATGCCCTTGTGTACGTATCCTATTTTGAAAATTATTCCGGGTTCGTACGTTGATCGTACGTTAAAGCAATCGGAGAATCGCCGATATAAATGATTCCATAACGCGAAACCGAGGGAAAGGAAGCGATAAACATTGGGAGGTGCCATAAATTATTAGGTCTTTCTTGGATCTGTGTCACGCGTTAGCTGCTATCGACTGTTTTGCCATCGTGACGCACAGAACGAACATTCTCTATAGAGTCGACATTGACAAATGTACAAACGGACGTCTAAAGTCCAAAAGGCACAACGGTATCAAAAAGTGTAGTTTTACAATTAATCTTAGCCAAGATACAGGTTTTATAGTTTCGCTTTTACGGAGTAGCGAACGACTGCTAGACAGTGACCATTTATCGTTTCTGAAACAACTAGGCTGGTTTTATCGGCTAGCTAACGGGCACAGGTGACTCTCTTTTTCTTCCGAGCAAATAAACGTCGGACTTTGAGAATCGTTTCCACGAGATCGGCGCATTGTACACGCTGTCCTCTATACGTATGAATTACTTATCGAGAGTGGAGGTTTATGGTTGCACAAGTGTTGCTTTTATTCGCTCTTGTAAGATAGAATTAGTTTTGTTCATACGTTTATGTCGATCGACGGCTTCGTATTTCTTGTTCCGTGTGACGTTCGCCTCGCGTTCTAGTCCAAGTTGTGGAAGAAATCGTAGATTTAATAGAAATGACGATTTGACCTGTTATCCATTTCGTTATCCGTGCATAAGTATTTGAACACTTGGTGGAATCTAGTTAACACATTGGTATTTTTATTACATTTTCGATTATGATAGAAGAACGTTTCCCTACTATTAATTCTTTACTTGTTGCCATAACTGGGATCAAACGTACCGTTAAGTTAAAGCTGAAACAAGTAACGTACCTGTATACATCGTGTTCCATATTTCTCTCTAATAGATAGTTGACGCTTCGTAAAATCTGTACGTGTAAAATTTCAGAATATTCCGACAATTTGGTACAGCTTTGATCCACAGCAAAATCTCGACCGAGAACGTATCGCGTTTGATAGATTTCACGGAATCGAGTGGTTGATAGGCAGAGTTGTGGATCGCGGCTAGGCTTGGCTGGTCCGCGTTCCAATGGATGAACTTTTGCCTGGGCTAGCGGGCTTCCGGTGACACATCTACGTCCGCAAATACGCCTAAATCCAGAACGTTCCACGAGCGAGCTTTTCGGTCGGACTTTACGCTTTTCCGCGTCCTAGGCTTTCGGATACAAGTTTTCACGCGGATCGTATTATCCGCTTGAAACTCGACGCTGTCTCGTTGGAGAGGAGAAAAAGCCGCCTGTGGCTCGGCCACGGAAGAGGGATTGGATTAAAGTCGTTGCAGGGTTTTCAGCCGCGCGATTAGAAGCTCGTTGCACGTGTAAAAAGCTTGTACTTCTTTATTTACCGACGAAAATATCGTGGCCTCGCCTTAGCCCGCTTGCTTTCTTACAGCCTCTGACACTCTGTATCTTTTAATTCTCTTTGTTTCTCCGCCACCAGCTTTCCAAGAAAAACGTCTTGTTTCTCTGCTTTTCGATCCTTTGCTCCCGAGTTTTTAATTGTATTTCGTCAATAAGGACGAAAGCATCGTAGTTGGGAATGAAAGTAGCAGAGAAATATGGAGTTTTTAATTTTTGGATAAGTACAGTACCGTGCTGAAAAAAATGAGAGGAAGAAATGGGGGATAGACAAACGTAAAAATGCGGGAAGATCGTTAGGCGAGACTGGCTGGTCGACCGAGCCGAAAGAATGGTCCGAGTCGCTCGCACGAACGATTCCCGAAGGATTAGAAAACCGAAAACGAACCGTCCACGATCGTTGGCATTACGCCGTCCGTGACAATTGGCCCAGTTGCCGTGATATTTGCACTCTAACGAGCCGAACACGATCCCATCAATCTCGAATCGAACATCTTGCCGGTTGCATTACCATATCCTCTTGCGTTATGTCCAACATAATTACGCTGGGAATCGAATCGTTAAAAATCATTAAAAAATTCGTCCCATTTCCACGAATATGACCTTTTTCCGTGAACATACAGCGGCGAGTCTATACGTAGAGAAATATTTCCTTGTAAATTCAACTAATTGTATTGTGAAAATTTCCGTTTCTATTTTTGCTTCTACTACGTGAAGTATAAAAGTATAATCTGAATTTGTTATATTTTGTCCTTAGTACACGCCGCGAATGTGACTCGATGCTGTAAAGCAACGGGTCAATATCTCGAAAGTTAAAATTGAAGGTTTCGACGATAATTTTGTTTGGAATATCCGCCTGATCTCATTTTTGTAGGATCGTGTTGGACTATCCAGGTAACGAGTCTCGCTGGAGGATGTTAGAGTTTCCATAGGGGATGATTCTCGGTAAGAAAAGGCTGGATTCGGGTGTAACGCGCCAAACAGAGCATCACGACAGGGAAATGGCGTAACTTGGCGAATTTGTAGAGCAGACAACTTGTGCCGAGCTTTAGCACGGAAGATTAGAATCGTACTGTTTCTTTTTCGATGTCTCCCTCGGATGTTTAAGAGCAGCCGTGTCTCTCAACTGGAGAAGCTTCCCTTTCACCCCATTGTTCTTTAACGCCATTATCGCGCGACGAAATTATACGGTGTTTCGAACGAGCTCCTTTCTCTTTGTATTTTACACGAACATTCTCTGTTTTAAGACACTTGGATCGAATTTTTCTTAAAGTTTCCCCAACGCGTTATCGCTCAACCGTTTACAACGCCGTGTAACTCGAAAGTTACGCATTTCTATATCTGTATTTTTTAAATCTCATTTTTCAACCATTCGCGATTATAACGCTGTATTATTTTATCGCTATATCATCGTATAATTCTAAATAAGTTATTTGCAACAGATACAGTTTCAGTATTTCTCAAATCACAGAGAGCAGCTGTAATCAAGCATAACGTTAGCCTGGATTAAATTTGGAGAAGCAGATTCTGTACTACAACTGACTTACATCTAACTTAATCCTGTCCATTGACCCTCCCCTGATCGGTTGTGTTCTACACCTAACTCGCAGACCATTCTCGGTCCCATTTTCAACCTAACTCGGTTAGAACGTAGCTTAATCTGTAATTGACCTAATCTATATCTGGCCAGGACCTTTCATCGTACTATGTTCGAGTTAACTTGGAACCTAGTTTCTCGATTTAACTATACTGGACTCGGCGAATACTTTGGATAAGTTTTCAACTTCAACTTTCTACGACTAGAATTTCACGGTAAAACAGATCATAGTGGAACAAAATTAATATAATCGTGAAATTATAGAGTTACGTTAAATTGGCTATTTCTTCGGTTTGAAAAAGCTTACGTATATGGAGTTCAAGGGAAAAGCAGAGAAAGTTGATAGTGCAAGAAAAATTTGAAAGTTTTCCAGTCTAACTGTCTATAGTGAGAATTCCGTGATAAAGGGGATTACAGCCGGCTAAATTTAATTTAATCGTGAAATCATCGTTGTGTCGACCTACATTTGTGTTCTCTCTTGTGTTCTACATTTGGAGGAATATATCGAATCGAATGGAAAAACGAGGGTAAGTTAAGGAAAAGAAAAGACGCTATTTGGAAGAGGTGTTGGAAGCGGGAGGTAACTCTATTCGCCGTGTTTTTCTTCGCGATAACAACATTTTTTGTTGACCGCGCGTCGTCGTCGTTTTCGGTGGATTAAATGGAGTGCAAAGTAGTCGACGGGATGGGCGGACAGAAGTTTGTAACCGACAGGATAAACGTATAGCGCTATTACGAGGATGAGCTGACTACATCGTGCACCCCATGATTATTTACGGTTATTCCACAGTTTCTCGTAATTATCGTCGGTCGTGGTTCATTTGTAACCTCGCGTCATTTCCACACGATTTTTATTTCATTGCAGAAAAATCGGTTCGATCCACCGATTATTCACGAAGTGTATTTCTGTCGAATTATATTAAATCGAGTGGCGTTAAGATTTAGAAATCGAAAGTGAAAAGAAGTAAGAAGAACGTCGTCGTTCGTTCTTGTGAGATTTTCTTAATCAAATTACTTTGAAATATTGTACTTGATGTATCGTATTTACGTAGTTGTTGCTCGACGGCGTATGAAAAGATTCGTGGAAGTCAGGGTAATTTATGTAATTTCCATTCTTGTTGGCGGAATAGTCGAGATTCAAAAGTTGCTTCTACCGCGGCATAAATATAGGGCGAAGGTAAGTTTTCTTCGGGCCAGGTCAGCATTATCATATCCCAGGGGTTAAACAGGCTGGAAAGGAGGTGGAGGCTGTATCCGACGTGCTAGACATATGGCGGCATTATGACGATGAATCAGTACATCGTGTACCTCGTGATAAGGATTAATGTCGAGATTCTAATGTGTCTCGTGATACGTTCGCACGATTCAACCTGTACTCTCTGCCATTCGCATACGGTATTTTCCTTCAACCCCCATTCGTCGTATTGTACTATCTTACTTAACTATCGCGTCGTTCGATTAGTTTTTCAAATTTGTTAAATATTAATAATACCACATAAGTATCCATTCGTTGTAAGACATTCACTTTACATTTAGTTATTTTCACGATAGAGTATAAGGTATGTGACTAAATCCAAGTTCTTCAAACAATCGTCATCGCGATCGGATATCGCAGGGGAAAAGGCGACAAACGATAAGACGCGCAACGTTCGTTAGTCAACGCGTCAACGTTAGCTCCAATCTCGCATCACATTTTCACAGCGATTATGGTCAATCGTTTCGATACCACGATCGAGTCACTGTTTGCATCGTGTCAAATAAAATAAATAAAACAAATTTTTGATCTAAGATGTTACTAAAACTATCGGTTGCTACCGAGTCGAGCGTCGTGTTACGGCCGATCAAAATTGATATGCCAGCTGGACGCGTCATGAAATTAATTAACAGAATCGAATTCCCTTGAGTCCGGTTCAGCCCAGCGAACCAAGTCGCGC
This sequence comes from Bombus soroeensis, assembly GCA_014737365.1. Taxonomy (NCBI): domain Eukaryota; kingdom Metazoa; phylum Arthropoda; class Insecta; order Hymenoptera; family Apidae; genus Bombus; species Bombus soroeensis. Next base: position 837,122 of record JACXIL010000166.1, read on the forward strand.
GGCAAATCAGCAGCCTAGCGTCACGCGAAACCAAGGCAAGTCTTCGATTTCGCGTGAATTCACCGCAGGATGATTTGGCGAATCGGGCCAGGTGAACCAGAAACAGAGTGCAGAGAGGGATTGAAGAGGTTAGGAGGGTTAGGAGAGTCGTGTCAGGTCATTCCGGCCGCATAAATAACATGTAAAGCAAGTTTTCCTCGTGCGAGGGTAGCATTATCATATCCCAGGGGTTAAACGGGGTGGAAAGGGGGCGGAGGTCGAAGCCGACGTGGCAGACGTATGGCGGCATTACAACGATGAGTCGGTGCATCGCGTCGTGTAGCTTGGCCAGGTGTTGGTACTTTCGTGTTTCCTTGGACCTGTCCCGCTGACGTAAGATTTCCTAAGGGAAAAGCACGCCTCAAAGATGGAACTTCAGACTTCATCGACTTTCCACAAGAACCGTGTTTCCCTCCTGCGTGTTTCAACCCCCATCTTTCGAATTTCTGGGAAATGTTCGCGTACAAAGTGTTTTGGGAACCAAGCGTAATTCTAAATAAGAAGAGAATTTGTCCTGATCTAATTCGATAGTCGAATAACCGTTCTTTTCTTTCTTTCCTTTTTCCTTTTTCTTTCTTCTCCCCCCCCATCTTTTTTTGCCGTTCGATAAGGTGAAAAACGTTCGATAAGAGGAATCTTTGATTTAACAATGGAGCGTTTAGAATTGCCAAGTGGAAGTCGAAAGTCGATTTAGTATCGCGGACGCGTATTTTTCCATATTTTAAATTTCCCTATGAAATATTATTATTGTTTATTTAATTTCGATCTCGTCAGCTTAGAAGTGGATTTGACTTGCAATTCCTTGCATTCATCCTTCCATACTTCATACGCTCGCACTCGGATTGACGCTCGTTTCTCACACTCGCTGCTTACGGCCAGATCATTTTATTACGAATTACCTACGAATAGAGATACTCCATAGAATGGTCGATTTGACCTTTGCTATAAATTAAGTAGAATAAAGATATTCAAAGGGCCAAAAAAAGAGAAAAGAAAAAAGATAAATCTTGGGAAAATCTCCAAAGAACGAATCTCAGTGACTTACGTAGGTGTAACCGATGACATATAACGTTTCAGGCTTTTGGTATCTTCGTTCCGTTGAAGTTTAATATCCGAAGAAAATGGAATTCTGCAAGGAGATAAAAAAGGAGGGGCGTGCTATAATCGTGCGTGCGAGAATGCGAGAAAAATATTCTCCGCTCGGTTCGCGGAGAAAGTGAGACAGAGAGGAAGAGAGAGATTTAGTCTGGAATCCGATTTATTCGTTCGTCGGTTCGTGCACGCTCCAAGAATCATTCCTCGGGAATATAAGGGTTGGTGTTGGTGGTTAAAGCGCGAGAGAGCCCGTAGAAAGGAAGATTTTCCGGTCTACATTTCCCGTAACGCTATCCGACGACTGACGTCGTGTCGCGACGTAATAATGCACGAGGTGAAAGTAACAATCGAGTAAACGCGAACAATAGGGCGTTTTAGCCACGTTGAACGCTACATCGATAGCAGCGATTTCTTCCAAGTCGAGAAACGATAAGGGAAATCGGTTCAATGTTGTCTAAACGCTTTTTTCCTTCCGCCAACAACTTCTTTATTCTTAACGGCTATGTATGGTATTGCGTTCGGTATAATTTGTTTTTCGATCGACAAATTAACAAGCTTTAATAAGACAATGATTACAAATACGTCGTACAACTTGTTATCTTCGTCTCTGTACTAAATTCGAGTATCGATTCGATTTTAAATTTATGCAACGAATATCGTTTCCTGACAACGAAGTCGTAACTAGAGTTTAGAGTTATAATAATACGATGTTTTCATAATAGAGGGACGAGACAACTATGTATTCTATATTCGCGAACAGTGTAGAAGCAGATGACGAACCACGAATTGTTTGCGAATACCGAATCGCGAAAAGCGAGGACGAGCCACGAGAGACTGAGTACTTGGTTTTCGGATTTGACTGTCTTAGAAGGGAATGAAGAAAGATGCGTTATTAATGAGAGAAGGTCATAGAGCAGAACGGAGTCGTAATTACGCCTGAAAAGGGTGATTATATATTCTAACGATGGCTTAGAGTATCAGTACCGAAGGAATATAGGTCGTTCGATATTAATTTTGTCGAATTAATATCGAACCGCGGCCGGCCCTTTTTTTTCACGCGCCACCCCTTTTGTACGGGAGATATTCAGCTTCGACCTGGATTTTATATTCATCTGTTTGCAAAGCGATCGCATTCGCGTTCCTCGACATTAATTTTACGCTTCGAAGACGCCCCAACGATTCTCGCGTGTATGCGTGTGTCTATCCATAGACAGACACGAGTCCATAGAAAGCGAATTCTATGGATCGGGGATGCACCTGTACACGGACCCTTTGGCCCGAAATATATTTGAAAATGTGATTTATCTAATATCATAATGCACGTGATGAAGCGATAAAGCGATAAAGCGATAAAGCGATTCTCTTGCTGCAGTCGTAGCAAACAGAGAAGAGTTCGGCGATTCGCAGACCTACGACGTGTGCGATGGTTGGCGTCCGAAAGTTTGCGCTTTATTTTTTTATTCACGCTATTGATTATAAGTATTTGCCCGCTTTCGTCGATTTGTAATATTAAGCGAAGTAAAAGTGAATTCGATCGGGTTACAGAAATTAATGGCGATTCAATGATTGAAAATTCTCGTGCGATCGAAAAGCTTATAAAAAGACCTCGTTAAATAACAAAATATTTCTGCAGAGTTTGACAGTAACGCATATTGCTTTTTAAACGATTTAGCCGTATCGTGATATTCCGTTACGCGTATCTATGGCGATCGCAAATATCAAAATCGTCGCAGTTGGATTTATCGTTAATTTTGTAACTGTAATATAACGAGATACGAGTTGTTAGGGGTAAGCGAGTGTCCGACTATCGTTGAACGATACTGCAAATATAACGCAATGGTGGTGACCGTCCCTCGAGATTATATCCCCTCTGGATCTCGTTAGAGAAGACACGTGACCACGATAGACCCTACGCAATCCTCGAAGCCTCTCCAATGGGATAAAAATAATCGCATGGTTTTCTACTCCGTGCGATGTTGCGTTTGGCCGGGAGCCACGGGTACCTGCGCTTATTAAGGGAGACCTTTATATCTACTGCTCGGTTGCACGTGACGATAGCGTCGAGCCAAGTACACACACGCGATCCAGAAGCCGAAACGCTAGGCCGTGACCCGTCTCAGATTATCCTCGACGTGCATCGATTCGTTTTTCGAATTATCTGCTCGATACGATTCGATGGAAATACCATGCTGCTGTGTGTACAAATTTACAGATTTCTTGCTCGGAGATTTTCAAGCCCTTCAGTTACGTATGAAAATTATTTGTTAAATTATTCGTAGCCGTGTTCTCACCAGCAAACATGTCCACGAACGCTGTTCGCAAGCACGAAAATGTTCGCGAACATGTTGCCCGAGTTGGTATACAAGATTCAGCGAAGTACGTTCCTCGAACGTGTTCGCGGACAGCGTGCGAACAAGTAACAAACGTATCTTTAAAACGATTCGTGTTATTTAAGCAAAAGGTTTCGCGAATCTTCGATCAGTGCTGTTTATATCAGCAGACTGAACGATAATGCAGAGTTACGAAATCGAGTGACATACAGCGAAATACAGTCGACAGTACGTGGAGCCTCGAGCCAGTAACTGTACAGACGTTGATTGGGTTAAGAAAGATACATCTGTCTTGTGGAAGGACGCGAATGGAGACTGATTCTAGCTCGGCAAGCATGAAAAGGGGAAAAAAGTAAGCAACGTATGACACGCGTTCAACCATTCGTTCGATTTCTGTCCTTCGATCAACAAAATGGAGATTTATATAAGAATAGATACCGTCCGAATGAATATGTTATGAAGATAAAAATTTAGCGGAGGAAGATCAGTGAGATAGAAGATAATCGAAATTTAATTTTCGGAACATGACGTGGATCATCGTAGATGTTCTCGCAGATAGGTGTTACGACTAAAAAAAGAGAGAGAGAAAAAAAGAGATAAAGGTATAGAAATACAGAGAAGAAAAAGAAAACTGTCTAGTATCGTAACGAATCTGTCTTCGAATGACGAGTGCTTGTTTACTTTAAAAATCAAAAATTAGAGAGCGTCAGAAACGTTCTTTGAAAGAAATGAAACGCGAAACGTAAGTCGTCGGTCGGTTCTATTCCTGAGGATTCTATTTTGCTCCCTTGTTCTCTGTGTGTGTTTTTTTAAAATTAAATTACACGCGTTACGGATGTACGAAGCTGAAAACGTTGATCGATCCTCGCGTGATCCGATTTGCTGGTTCTTTGTTGAAATTCAACGGTAATCCGATTTCAATCGGTCACGCTGGTATCGTTACGAGAGAAGTCGCGTCCAGAAACGCAGCTAACGTTTCTGCTTCCGTCTGATCGGCGATCTTCGTAGAAATATCGAAACGCTGAATTTCGTTTCGATTTACCTTACATTTTATGTGCGATATTTCTGCAAGATAATTTTGTCGGATGATTTATTTCGAATATTTTATTCCACGCAAATCGACGATGATTTTACAACGATATTTTTATCTTTCTGTTTCAGGTAAGTCGAGAACCATAAAAATACAGGTCGGTAGCTGTCGATGCGAGTAATGTTTGGAAAATTATTTTTTCCTCGTGCATGGTAGATGGAAAACGTCATTCTTTCTCTGCCCTGTGGACGCTGTAAATTTCAAAGAGAATTCAATTTTAAAGCGTACACTGTTTCACGAGGCAACTCGTAAACTACAATAGACATTAAGTGCCGCGTTTATCACGAAGACCTTCGCTTTTCTGCTTTCGTGCGTGACACAACTTCCATCATAACGTGTACGCCGCGTCGTATAACGTTAGGTAGATTAGAAATGCAAGGATCTTGATGAAAAACGTATTCATGCGAATATCAACACCCCGCGCATTATTAAACTCTACCTTTCATTTTTCAGTTCGTAATTAAAGCCGAAGTTTGCTTTTCTCTAGTCGCGTCTCGACACTTTCTGCGTTCGAAAGATTAATCGCTCTGCTAAGAGTTAACATCAACGATCCATTACTCGACTGCAAATCAAGTAGCTGCTACGCACAATGTCACGATATCGCTCCATATACAATCGACGTCTCGATATCCTCTTCTACAGAAATCTTTTTTTATCCACATTTTATTTTAATTCACATTTATTCATTTTTAATTCAATATCGAACACTCGTTCGGTTTTTCTATCAAGAAGATTAATTTAAGGGCTTTATCGAGAATAAAATCGTACAATCGATTATTTGGTCGAGTGGAATGCAAGGTTTTATCCATACAGCGGACCGCACTTGCAAATTTTCAATAATCTTTTGTTCGAACGAAATCTACCGTTCTTCGGTCTTACGTCAATGTTCATCAATCACTATTAACTTTCTTAGACCAAAAGATTAATTACGTACTTCGTTAAGAGTCATCCATCATATATATTTCTCTAGAACCGAAACTAATAGCTCTTATCCGGGCTATTAAAATCTACCGTTTTACAATATTATTTAAAAGCATAGTCTTCGATGCCATTCTCCGAAGCAAAGAGTTCTTCTTCCTTCGCTCTTGGTCGAATCGTAAGATATTTCAATTTCTTCAAATCTCACAACGTAGATGTAGAATCGAGATGGAAAAAGAAAGAAAAGCGTTGAAAAATAGATGGAGCAAATTCTTGGAATTTCTTTTCCTATCCGTGATGTAAATTCGACAGACCTCGATAATTTAAATTGACCGACAAAAAATTGTGAACGAAATGTTGCGTTAACGCGACGCTGATTAAAGTTTAACGGTTCATCGGTTCGCGAAAAGTCAATAGTTTCGGTCGTGTATCGCGAGCCGAACTCGTTGCTGAATTCTTGTATTCAAGGAATCGCGATTCTCGGCTGGCCGACAACGTTTCTCCCCCGATGAAAGATTCAGGACGCGTGTAATCCCAGTCTACGTGATCCTGTCGCCGGATGCAAATAATCCTCCCTTCCCTCTGGTATCACGTTTACACGGGTTGGCATGTCGGTTCGACGCGCTCGAATTCTGACTTTTCTTCGTATCTTGGTAAAAGCGATCGCTTTCGACGCCGTCTTCACCTTCGTTCCGACTGTCGATTTCGGTTCGCCGCAAACATCGCCCAACCGTCGGTGAATCGTGACGCTCTTACCCTTGTCTGAAGCTCGTGGAAAGTTTTTCTCGAGACGGGAATCGTCGGAGGATGTCGACGAGAATCAATTAGAGTCCCACGCGACACGCGGGACTGCTCTTTGAAGTTCTTTTTTCCTCTTTCGCTGGCTGAAAGCTCGTCTCGAAGGGAGAGACCACCGCTCGAGGACAGCGTGTGGCAGACGTTGTAATTAGGTGAGATTAAGCTTCAGGCAGCTTTTCCTTGCCCCGTTGTAGGAAGGACGGTTTACAGCAAGTATTACTAGGATATTGACGTTGTACGTAGTCAGATATGCGCTGCTATTCAGTTTATGAAATTCCAATATTTAATGAAATCGAAGGGAAAGAATATCGATGCTTAATAGAGTGTAAAATGCCTTATTTGATCAGAGAATATCAAGAATCTCTTTTACCTTTTTCTGTTATTTATCGACATAGGGTAGATAATATAAACTAACGCTGTGCACGGAGTAATAAAGATTCAAGATCAAAGGGGCCTTGTACATCGTACGGAATGTTGTTTGTCAAAAACATTGCACTATCGTTCGCTTAGACTATATTTAGGTAAAAACATGGACAATATTGTGCGGCTTGTGACCGAGTTCTAACTTTTTCTCTATCAACGTCGTGTCCATTATAATCGTATTTACTACGCAGAAGACAATGGCAGGAATCGGTGGTCGGTTTCACAAGCCAAGTTGCCACGTATATCCACGTATATACTTTGTAAGGAGTCTGAAAGCTATTGTTACGATGGAAGATATAATTACGATCGTAATTCACGTACTACGAGATCGAGCTAACCCCTCGTTACACTTTGTTTTTAGTTTTCCCGCGTGACTTCATACCTTTCGTGGTCGTTCCCTGTCTTTAGATACAATAAGAATTCTTTTCTTCTTACGCTCTTATTCTACCGTGACGTCATGCAGGATAATAAAAAAAGAAAGCAAGGTCGACGATTCTTCGAAAAGTCTCTGCAAAGGCAAAACTGCAGGGCTACGATGGTTTGAAGAAAAATAACACGAACGTTAGACCGAACCACGCCATCGTATCCTCGAGACAATTACATGGCACATCTATAGAATAGACGTATATTATCGGACAATTTGGAAAGTTGCATCGACAAGAATCAAACGTTGTTCCATCCGTTTCATCACCATTTATCGGTTTACCGATATTCTCTTGGTCTTTCGCTTGAAATCCCCACGACTCTCTTCTTTCACGGAAACGTCTGTATTTCATTTTAACGACGTTTTAGTCAATCTCTGTCAGTTGCATTGTGCAACGTTGGCGGATCATCGAAGACTCTCGTCGCGAGAAGAATTCGGTTACGGCCGGTCTCCATTTCCGCGTCCCAGATCGCTCCACTCGTAAGTAATGGACGCGATTTTCAACGATTCGCACGGGGAATCGTTCGATCCAGGCCGAGGGGAACGTTTTTCCATTAGCGCGTCTCGATTCTCCGCGGTCCATTCGCCGGAAGAACGAAAAAGAAAAGCAACTTGAACGGAAAGTTGTTACATTCTCCGGCTGCTGTTCGTTAGTCGGCCATTGTTTCCACTTTGTTTTACTCTCGCGTGCCATTTTCTCCACTCGTTGCTTCCAAACTGAAGATTCCTTCGCCGAAAGACTATCAGGAATCGGAAAACCCTATGCAACGTCTTGTCTATCGCCATCGCGTATTTCTGAATTCCGTGCGTTCTCAAATCTTCCCTAAGGTCTACATCTTCCGAAGCTTTCCCAATTCTGCCGCGGATTTTGAATTTCTATCTCGATCTTACCTTTGTTTCAGAAACGTCCTAGACCGTTGAAGAATCAAAAATGTTGCAAAGAATATTTTAAGAACGGAAGTCACTCTTACAAACGAAGATTCTTTCGTATTTTTCTCGAACTCGAAAAGTTTTTCAAAGTTGAAGAATAAAAAGGTACGATTAGGCGTGTAAAATGATTTGGAGAACGGTTAATCTCAGTACTGGAATGTACGAACAACGTTTCACGTTTCAGAAATTAAACGATTAACCTCGATAGAGTCGATCAATTTCGTTTCTGTGTAACATAAATAACGTTTCGATATCCCCACGAACCTTTCCATTTCCTTCTTCCACTCGAGAGCACCGACAACGTTACCCAACGGAACACTTTCGGAACACTTTCATCGACTCGACCAAGCAACAGGAAGCCGGCTACAGGCAAACTGCAAACCCGTAAATCCCGGGCACGATATGAAGGATTAATCACGATCGACGGAGTTCCTTTCGCCGGTGCACGGGCTACGATCTCCTTTTTGTCTCGTGGCGCGAGTTCGATGAAAGGTCGCGATAAACCGGAACCCGGTACGGAATTGCCGCCTATCAGCCTCGCGTGTAAGCAAGAGGGAAGGAGAGTTCATCGACGAGAAACTACTATGAATACCAGCAATAGACCGGGACGATACGCGCGTATCAAAAACGAGCCACGGATCAGGGAATCGGAAGAATCGCGTTGCATTACGCGTATTCATCGACGAGACAGCGTTTCGATGAAAGATTCGAGAAGGTCGATCCAGGGATGATCAATTTTCGCGATAATACGGACGATCCATGGTACGATTCATCCGCCGAGGTTACGTGTTTCCAATAGGAAGATCGGGTGGAAGGAAGGAAATTGCGGAGGGAGAGTCTCGATGGAATTAATAAAGAAAACGCTACGCCTTCGATAGTCAGGATAAAAGAGAGAGAAAATTATTGGGCGTAGACTGTGAAATTCTAAGCAGTGCGAACGTCGTACATTATCGATCCTAAGAGACTAGTCTTCGAGTTTTGGCGACGGGTAAAATGCTTTACGACCACTTGACATCGTTGAAGATTCTCACGCGAGAACGTTTAGGTTGCATCATGGAAGGATCGCCATTTTTCAAGAAACACCAGTATGAAATTTTCAGAATATAATTAAAAAAAAAAAAAAAGAGAGTTTGCAAGGGAAGTTAGGCAACTCAAAAATTAAAACAGAATTGGATCTTTGTATATAATTATGTATATGGTTTAACATAATAGTATATATAATTTAATTATCATAAATAATTTGCACGAGCTGCCGTAGAACGAGTTCGGTAGAAGCTCACGATCAGCGTTGTACGTTACATCCTTCGATTCCGTGTGTTAAGAAATTTTGTTGCTTCAGATTATTTATACATTTGTAAAGAGCTGTTGCGAAGATTGTCATCTATGTCTGTGACAGCAGAAAATAAAATTTCAAAAAACTATGAACGATGGAGGTAAATTTCGAAGAAAAGTTTTGTTTTGAAAATTTTCACATCCATAAGGAACTCTACGACTTTTGATTTCGCTCCTCTCCCATATCTTATATAGTTTCTTAAATACTTTTTCGGGGATGCTTTTATCCCGAAGACCGTTTTACTTGCATCGCACGAACTACATTTGGACAAAGTTTTACATTTTTTCGAATTTTCGAGTTGTCGAACTTTCCTCGTCGATTAAAAGCTACAACAAAGACCAGAATTTTCCTCATAATTTTCAAAAAATATCTAATTCAGAAATACGAACTTTTTCAATGGAATCGACGTGTCCAAAAACGCGTACAGACATCGTCGAGAGTCGAAAGGGTTCGTTAACAAGAAATTCGTACAATTTTCCGCGTGTTGTTTGCTTACGTGCCCTGGCTTCGCTATTCCCAATGCTGGAGTTTGCAGGCAGAGCACGGATCGGCGACAATTTCGATCCATGAACGATGAATTATCGTTGTCGAACACGAGGAAAACTCCTCTCTGTCTGTACTAATTAACTCGAGTTCTGGCTGGAATTTGTTACTACGTGAAAAATATCCGACGACGCTCGAAACTGTACGTTTTGTTTCCGTCTAATTTCTGAAGCACAGCATACAAGTTCAGAAAGTGGTTGATTTTAGATTCGCACAATTTTATTTATCCCGTTGTTAATACGCATCGAAGAGTCCACAATCATCGTTAAATCACTCTCATCGTTCCCTTTGACGTAATCCTTTCGTAACAACTTCTAAAATTTATTAGTCGTCCATCGATCGTTGATCGAACGTATTACTCGTAAGATTTCTAGTCGTAGCAACGAAGAGAAGCTATTGCGCAACGTTCAGTGAGATTTACTTGTACGCGATTTATTAAAATTGTTAATTTACCTTTGTTAAAATTTGTTTAAAAATCTTGTATATCCAACAAATCGATTTACTTCTTTATAAGAAATTAGAAGATGATAAAAGAGAGGAACTATCCCCTCTAACTGATACGCAAAGGTGATATAAATTTCGATCGAAAGAATTTGTTTAATCGCGAAATACCACAGTGGAATAACGAATAATGCATTTTCAATCGATTCAGAGTCTATATATCGCGAGACGAATCTCGACTAGGAGAAAACGCCACCGTAATAAACTGTTCTCTTCCTCGTATCTGTGCGTTCCAGCCCAAAGGGCAACTGATCGACGAAGAGTGGAGGAAAAAGCACCGATCTCACGTTGCTACTCGTAAATAGTCTCTCGAACCATTGCTAATTCTCTAATCGAGTACCGTACTGATTAATTCGCGTGATCAACCCTAGCTACTCTTTCGGTTATCGTTGATCGTCGACCGATCACAAATAAGCCAAGACCTCTGTCTCTGTATATCCTTTATCCCTTATTTGTATTTTCCTTCTTCTCTGGCAGAGAAATAGAAAGAGGCAGAGATAGAGATAGGGATAGGGATGTAAAGGAAGGAAAAAAAAGGAAAGGGAGAAAAAGGCGAAGAATGTAGAGGAGATCGAGAGGAAAGAAGAGAATAAGAACAAAGCGATAAGGTAATGGAAAATAGAACACAGAGAAGCGGGAAGGGAGGAGGAAAAAAAGAAAGCAAAAGGGAGGAGGAAGGTTAAAAAGGAAAGAAAGACGTAAAGGGTTGGAAGAGCAGGAAAATGCAACGTAGAGCTTAGCCTAGCGTAGGAGTTTGTACCGGAATTGCCAACTATCTTACGCTAAATCTACTTCGCCATAACTCGATCAAGACTTTTAATCGTGTATCTGATCCGAGCTTTTTACAAATTTCTAACCATCGCAACGCTCTGAATTTTAACTAATTAGGTCAACAACGGCTAATTACTATTGCAACCATGAATCAACTCTGCAGGAGGTTGATCTGTTTGAAAAATGGAGTAATCAGGAAGTTTGAACAGCCATTTTGAACTTGCCTCCTTTTGTTATATTTACTTTGCAATTATTTTTTCTTTTCTACCGTATTTATATTTTAGTTACTTTATTTCTTTTTCGGTCACTTGTGTCTAAAGTTCCGTGATCTTGCGATGATCGAGGGTGTTTCGCGTAACCCGTAATCTAATCGTAGAAAGATATACCAACAAAAGTCTCGTATACATCAAACAATCGGAGAAATAGTCGAGTCGAAAAGTAAGTCGTTCGGAAAAGCTGTTGGTTGTAAAGAACGAGAATAATATACGGCCGAGTGTATAATCCAGCTGGGTAGCTGAAGTCGTATTTCAAGCTTAAATCGCGATTATCGAGCTCGGTCGAGTCAGCGCTCGGTTAAAAAATGAAATTATCAGCAGCTTTTCGAGAAGCTTCCGCTTCGATTTAAATTCACGGTCGTTCGTCACGTTTCTGTTCTCCGTTTGCCGTACGAGACGATCTTTTTTTCACTTTTTCGTCTTTCGAGAGGGGGCAGAGAGAGAGAGAGAGAGAGAGAGAGAGAGAGAGAGAGAGAGAAGGCGGGGGAGAGGAGAAAGGGGCATGCTCGATGCGCGAACTGGGCTATTTTGTGGCTGGAGAAAGAAATTGATACTCCACCCCTCGAATCGACTGCAACGGCTGCATTCCGTCGACGGCACATCGAAGGCAGGGTGGTGGGATCTGTGGGCTTGGAAACCGACGAATGATCACGTCGTTAGTACCCTCGACGCGATCGGGCGATTTTTTACGAAATATCGACGGTACGAATTCGGTGAATCGAGCCGAGGTTCGCGAATAGAATTCGTGATTTCGTCGCATAGAATCGCAGGACGGATAAGTGAATTTGTGGGTAATAGGGCATTGTGTGTTTGAATATAAATTCTGTTTCATTTTGAATTCCTATTGTGTAAGATGGAGGTATTGTCGTTCTTTCGATTTGAATTAGGGTGAATAAAAGAGACAAAAGTAATTCGATTGAGAGATTGCAAGAGCCGCGTAAAATATGTAGTACACGCCGTTTAGGGAATTCATGGAGGAATTTGAGGATCAGAGTTTTAAGAGAAAGCGCGAGACGTCTGTTTCGCTGGTCGTTTGCTTTTTATTGGATAACTTTTAATAATTCTCGTTTATTTAATAATTTTCGTTTGTAGGATTGCAATTGAAGTCGGCAACTAAACTTTGTTACAAATACGAGCTACCCTTGTTGAATTAAAATCGTAATCCCCGTCACAACTTCCACTTGTATTAAATTCTCGATCTACGTTTTGTTCAAGACCGAGCTATTTCCCGTCAGCTTGAAAAGTATTACGTCGGTATTATCAGAAAGCGTTATGTGGAAAACGCTGTAATTTTTGTCAAACAACCTGTAATATATCTCACTAGAAGAAATATAGAAACGTAATATACAATGTGCCGTACGACGGAATATCTGCGCTAAAGTCCGCCGCTAAATTCCTCCAGAGTCGCCAATAATTCCTTATCGAGTATCAATATTAAAGGGTGATCCGCTTTTGCACCTGTCAAATACATCCCGAAATCCTTCGAAAGAGCCTCGTAACTTGGTACGTCGATCGTAGCTAGTTGAAAACCGATTAGGACGAATCACGGCGGGCATTGTGTTCAAACACGATGTCTCAAAGGATCGGAAACCAGCTCGAATTTGATCCGGTACAACCATCGAATTTCCACTCGAGTTTCCAACCGCAGGTTAAACTTTTCCCATTTAGCTTAGTGTCTTCGTTATCGGGTCAACGTAATCGCGACGGAGTTTCGCGGTCAACCGTGCATCATCTGCTCGCCTCGTTCGATAAGATCTCGCACGTTACTTTTGCTTCTCGTTTCTTGAAAAACGGATTGTTCCTTCTTTCGGTTACGCCTAATGGAGGTAAACGTAACATACGAGTGGACTGATTGTTTATGCGACGGCAAGTATTTTTTTATTACCGAACGGTGATTAGCGTTTCGATTTTAAGGAAGATTGTACAAGATTTGCTCGTAAACAAGCACTCGCCCCATGTAGAGAGTACTCAGTCGCGTTCCGTTTTATACTCGAGGACCTAATTATTCGCGGATGGAACATTTTCCTTCCTACTTTGTATTAAGACTTACTTCGCTACTATTTTCCGTGTTAGTGTCGCCGATATTTCTTCAGCTCTGCCATTAGGGGTTGCTCGCGTGTACACGCGCACACACTTGTAAACCTGGGAAATTTATGATCAGTAGGGTAATAAAGCCGATGACGTGGAGGAAGTGCGGTTCGATACAAGGGCTGAACGCCGAATGGCTCGTTGGAGTTCTCAGGATGTGGACTAGCTGCGACGCAGACGAGAGACGTTTACGATTTGCGTTAAGAAATTATCTAACGCCAATGGAGGATGCCCTTAGTCTTCCCCAAACGATATATTTACGTTCGTAATGTCACATACAGAAAATAATCTCAGTTTATACGTTTTCGACGATGTTTCGAGTTTGCACGTCATTCGCAGGACGTTTCTTTTTCTTTAATGCGATCGACAATCAGTAGTTTGGGAAATTCGAACTTTCGCAAAGTGACGTTTCACATGCGCCAAAGTCGTATTTCTTTTTAGAGGGTTGTAAGAAGTCGATGGGGACGTAAGCGAGTCCGGAAAGCTCGCGTGTCGATTAGCGAGCGCGGAACGTTTGAACGGCGTTGGGAAATTTAAAATGGAAATTACCATCGACAGGTATATCTAAGGGAATTTAGACTATCACGGGGGGAGAGAGGCTTGTACAGTGTTTCCCCATGAATATTTATCGCGTTAGCGGTATCGACTAAGTGGGAATTTCATTCATTGTAAAATCGTGTGCCAACGCGATTATTTATACTTGTAGTACATAGGTGGTTGGAGGCTTTAAAGTACTAAATTTACGAAATTCTCGAGCTCCGGTATCCAAAGAAATAAATTTCAAAATTATGGAGTTCGACGCTGGAAATGTATAAATCATTGAAATTCGCAAATTCCTATAGACTGCCAAATTTTTGAAATTCCAGCATTCCAAAAGTGTAGAAATGGATAATACGAAAGCTTGAAAGTTTCGATCGCGTGGATTTCTGTAACGTTGCAGATTCTAAAAACTGTCTCTCGATAATTCCGAATTCGCGAAAATTCTAATCTCCATTCTAATTGTTGCTAAATTACAAAATTCCGCGCTCCGAGAATTCTAAACTCGATGGTTCGAACTTTACACTTGCGAACTCGTAGAATCCTCTTCGTTTGAGAATTCTAAATGCCCAGAATTGGAAGGTACGCGAATTTCAAACTCGCATGCTTATTAAATTTATACTCCACCGGTATTTCCTGATTTTCTTCCTTTTTCGAGGAGTACAACGTTTTATCGGATATTTCGTGATTGGTTTAATCGTCGTATACCATTGCGCTTGAAAAGGGAACGGTGCTAAACAAAGTGACCATCGACGTTCACTGGGTTGCGTTTAAGGTAGCCGAATGGAAGTTATTGGTGGAGGAAATTGCCTCGGTTATGATTTTATGACGCTCGTTTACAGAAGCTTCATGTTATAAAGCGATATCGATTTACAAGCGGGAACGATCCTGGATATGGTGAACGTTTCGACTCGCCGAATTGCTCGGAGAATCCGGTTTTACGCTCTGTTCGTGGTGGGCAAGGAACACAATTGATTGCTCCTATTCCACCTCCTTCCGATATTGACTTAACACTTAGCGGCTCTATCCAATGGCGAAACGAAACGGCCGACGAATCAATGTGACTGCAGCAACCGGCAGTTTTAACGTTGACAACGTGAACATCGTCTATGCCACTTGTACGATTCTCGTTTTTCCATCGATTTAAAATTATCTCTAATTGGTCTCTTACGCAACCGGACCAATGCTATAATTAGCGATACTTTACAAAAGTTAGAAGATACGATCGACAAAAATAAACTCGTTGTATCTTTCACGAGCGGTCTACGCATTCGAATTACAAGGTTTCAATGAAATTGTATTATATCTCTGGTTTGAAATTATAGACTAGGAAGTAACGAGGGGAGTATCTCATATGCATCGTGACGATAAAATCCTCCGATATTTATTTAATCGGTTGAGATCGACTTGATCCAGATTTACGAGAGAATAAAAATAGATGGAACGTTTTCCAACGGTAGTAATTACGGGTCGTCACTTAATTTCCATCGAGAAAATTCAAGGTATTTGGTTCCGAGAGGAAAAGAATTTAACGGAGAGCGAGTGGTTGAACGAATCGACCATCTCGTTACACGAGGAAAAAACGACACGAATCGAGTGGATAACGACGCGACAAGATCTTTTCCACCCTGTAACGAAATATTAAGCAAGGTCGAGTCGTAATTAACATAATACGATGTATTTCTGCAAAATATATCGTCCGTTTTCAAGGAATCTGTCGGACGTAGGCTGGATGATTACGAACAAACATTGTTACATAATCGCGAAGATTTCTCCGACGCGGAAGTCGATTCTATTTTTACGACGAGTATCTGTTTTATTCTCAATTTCTAGGCATTTCGTCGAGAATTAATCGGGCAACTTTTATACTTTTATCGACTGACGACCACCGGTTAATTTTTCTCGCATTTCCTAATTATTCAAGGATGGAACGAGAGAAATATCGATGCAAATTTCCCCGTAATTGCTTGCAACTGGCGCGCCGCGACAAACTTCGAAACTTGCCACGCCGCTTGTGCCGAGAACAATTGCAAATTAGTTTAGTTACATCAAGGAAGATGGCGAAGAAGCGTTTTGCCCAAAACGGTACCTCTGCCATCTACGCGATAGGTATCTGCGTTCCTGCAAATAAATATGCGCACAATTTGCTTGATTTGTGTCAACAATACGCGATTGTTCCTAAAATGGAAATACGAGAAATTCCATTTACCACGTTTTTCGGCTATTGTTTTAATTTGTAATTCTGTAACCGAATTAAATTCTCTCGCGAGTAAACGAGTGTCCACGTACCTTTGAACAATTACGTAACTGCAACTTAGCGGCAGAACTCCCTTCTTCTAAAGCAAAGAGAAAGGAAGAAGAGGAAGAGAGAGAGAGAGAGAGAGAGAGAGAGATTTAATAAAGTTGAAGGATGTAAAGGATTTTCAAAGATGTTTCGTAAGGTTAATGGCACGGAATAATTGTCCCGTTTGCCTTGACACGCGACGATCTTGGATTCGGGTTATGGGATTCGTGCCGAGATGAGAGGATCTCGGCCAATTTGTCTTACAAGCCACGGACTGGATAACGATTAATCCAGTTACGTGCACCTTCTCTCTAAAGAGCAACATTACTATCTGACGTGCAGCTTCCAACAAGCTGACTGCCACAACCTGGTAACGAGACGCGGACACGATGCTTGGATAACGAACTAGCTTCAACCAACTTTCCTGCACTTCGTATATGAGACGAAGCTGCTACAATTCTGCCTCTTACTTGCAAGGGAAATTTGACAAATGGAAAATCAGAGATATCTGTATTTTTATTCTTGAATCCATTTCACTACCTTTCAGAATTCGTTACAGTTCTAATGCTGCTTTTAATTTTATGTTTTTTATTTGATCGTTTTTCGATTCCTGCTGTGTAGATTTCCGACCCCTTTTGGGATATTTTTTATTACGGTCATCGATATGCGTGTGAAATTACGGTCTTTCGCAGAGCAGAAACAACGAAATTCAAAGAGATATTTCGACGCTTTGGAAAAGTCAGCGACGTTTTTAACGAAACAACGAAAACAAATCTTTCGATGAAACCGCATCCAAGATGCCCAAATATTGCGATGCACAGCGTACGTCTACTGGTCGTTGTACGAGTCTAACGAGATAATGGGTGGATCTACGGGAAAATGGGAAACGTCGTAGAAAATGTGTACCGAAATGAAACGTCATTTTATTCTGTTTTTAGACTTTTGCTTATAATTTTACGTAACACGTTAAACTGTAACAAATGAAAAGTGTTCGCCTTTCGTTATACGCCACAACTTACCTCTTATAATCGCGGTAAAAATTAGAAAATTTTCATTCTCGATGCGACATAGCCAATGGCGAAGAGCGCGCACAGAAGCGCAGCAAAATCAGTTAAACCGAAAATTCGTTAAAATTGACATCGCCCCCCCCCCCTCTACCGTTGTCCCCACAAATGTTATCGTTCGGAGTTCTCTATCGCTATTAAAATTCCTACTCGATCGCAAACATTTCTCGCGTATTCCCTTTCGATCGCCCTTTGAAACACAGCCACAGGTGGTCTGAAAAGAGGCAGCAGCAACGAAACGTGAAAACTCTCTGTCGGACGTGGATGCGTGTTAATCGAACAGGGGACGAGAAGGTTGATGCGGTTGCGGGTCAGACAGAAAGATTAATATCCGATTCGATAGCGTTCGAAATAATTGCGACTGACAGGGAATAAACTGGTCGTGATTGGAACCGCGTCGCGACGTTGGTGGCCAGACCACGTTAAACCGCGAACCGCGTCGAAATTCCTGTTCGCAGTTGTGACCTCGTGCCACCCCTCTGTTCCACGTAAATGTACCGTGTTAACTGCCGCGCGACGGAAGCTGCGAGTTTCCAATGATTCGATCCGTGATGTCTGTGGCACGGTTAAACGACAAGTGGCCCGTTAAAACGAAGGAATCGAATTGTGTCGTTGAAATTTAATCGGCTGTGCGGACTTGGCGTTCACGGGATAATCGTTTTCGATGGCTTACTGGATGCGGTCGTCGTGTCACGTTCGCGGAGAAGATCCAATCGTTCGACTACGGTTCTCCGTACATATAAACATGTGTTTCTGAAACGCGAGGAAGAACGTTGCCCTGAAATGTTTGAATGTCGAAAGATGTTTGTCGTCCTGAAATTACTCAAAGCGATAAATCGATAATTCCTCGTAAAAATTTGTAGGTTTGTGATATTTTCGGCGACTTAAATGATTTTTGGTAAAGTGCACGGATGAAAACTTGTTTTCCCCTTTGCAGTATACGCGTATCTTTTCACGTACCTTGCATTTTGATTTCTTTCGGTAAAATCGTTATGCGCGTTGCTTCCATATACGAGACGATCGATCGTAACGCGCATTACACATTATTCTAGCGTATCAACGTCGTTGAAGCCAACGTCGATGGTTGATCGTGAAAGGGATGTAATTTTCATGGAGACGCAACGTCTTCGAGCCACGTGCGCGATTTCTACGCGCTCATTGAGCAACGGAGACGTTGTTATATCACGTTGGAGCTGGTTCAGCGCGACGATTTTTACTCGTTCGTTGCATCACGAGATAATAACGCAAAGAATTTTCTCGACGAGTATGTTGCTTGCTAAATTGGAAATTGTAATTGGCACGGTATTCTCGTAGAATGACGAAAGAACTTTTTTCTCAGTCGATTCTGCTTGCTTTCATATTTTACGTACTTTGTTTCCTTAACGAACTTTAAACACGTTTTTAAACGTACAACACCGTTAAAATCTCAAAGGTGGCGAAACAACGAAAATTGTCAGGATGTTGAGTATCGTATTAATCGTGTTTCTTCCTTGTTTATTCCTGCAACGAATAACCGATAGCGATGAGCTATATTAAACGCGCGATATCGCAAAATAAAGCCACCTTGTAATTGCTCCTCTGTAAGGAAACTAAGCGTATCTGGATCGAGGTGATTTCTAACGAACGATTCTAGCGATTTCAACGCCCATAACACGACCGGTCCCTCGACTTTCTCATGTTTGATCCGGTAGACACGTAATAGTTATGCACGATTATCAGCCGTAGCTACTAGAAGTGAAATTAGCTGTCGATAATTAGAGACATTTCCATGCGTACGAGAGTTACGCAAACGAGTAACCGATAAATTCCTTTGTTATCTAATACGTCTAGAACTTTAGAATTTACAGATCTGTCGTTCTTCGAAATGACGAGCTACCTCGACCGAGTTGCAAAATTAAACAGCATTCGCAGCAACGATCAAGAAATTTCTTAATCCGCGATTCGGGCAGGTGGCCTGCCTGTCTTCGAATTTAACGAACTTCTTTCGCGTACTTTTCACGCCCTTCCTCGGGAATCTTGTTTCAATTTTATCCAGACACATTCAAATCTTAGGTCGACTATCGAAGCTCTTTGAATATCCGCAGAAAATGAACACAGCAACATCGTACAGAATATCGACAAGAAGCGAGGAAATGATTGCTAAAATATTTAAGGAAAGATAATGCGACTTAAGTCTACGACAAAATCAACGTTATAAAACGTTAGAAAAAATAGATTGTTCTGAAAACAAACGAATAATACGTCGCTAAAATCTCTATCGAGGATAACCAGCATTTCTAAAGATTGGAGTCTTTGTTAAACGTCGTTCTATCGTGGGTGTTTTTACGCGGGATAAACGTATTTCACGAATGTAAGAGAAGCTTCGTGGAAGGAAAAGCCACGGTATCGACGTATTCGTAAGAGGGCGAGATCGATGATTTACTCGTTGGGGTGACTATCGGGAAAACGGATACGCGCGCTATGTTTTCTCGCAGCTCGCATTCTTGTCTATCAAGGATAAAGCTTGACATTTATCGTGCGAGGCCAAAGCCGATAAAGCGGATTTCAGGACGGCAGACAGAAAAGTCGCGACCCGTTACGCAACTCCACCAGAGAAGCTTTATTGCAAATTAGCTTCTCCCTTTCTCTACGGAACGAGGAGGATCGTGGAGGTTTCAAGGCGCTGAGAAGCGAAACTCGCGATTAAAGCTATACCTGACATAAGCCTTAAACGTTGGTCTATTTGGTACCGACAGCCTGATTCAAATTTACAAAATCCCTTAATCGCTCGCTAAATATCCGAAATGACAGGCATCCTTCCGCAAATCTTCGAAACTGCGAAGAAGAGACGATTGCTGCGGCGATGACTTAAAAAATTGTACGGTCTCGAATGAAGTAATTTCGAAATTTATCTTCTGTAAATTTCCAAAATTCTCGAAGACACCATCCATAAGGGCAATGAATACGAATGATAGAGTATCAAAGATTTTGATGAATTTGAAATGTATTTCCAGAGAATTTCTCTGAACGATGATTCGCCTTTTGTAAATATCTAAAACTCTGCGAAATAAATCCGTATGGACAATGGACGTGGGTAGGAAGGACTTAAAAATTTGATAGCTGTTAAATTATCTAAAATGCGCTTTCTAATTTTCGGTAGTTTTGTAACATTATCGACTGTGTCACTTGTCAAATCTTACTTTTACTTCGAGTCCACTCGCTCCACCTTTCAATTTCCCGGAAATAGAAATTTTCCAACTCCATTAATCATAGTAAACAGACCTGACATCGTCGATCGCTATCGTTAGATTCGAAGCTATAATATCTTACATTGAATCTCGGTTATGCGGTATTTCAGTATTATATAATATATTTCTTGCTGAATTCACGCTACCTCGTTATTTTATGCTTTAAACAAACGAAGTTTGTCTCGTGAAATTGGCACGAGTCCCCGTTCAAATATCGTTGCGCGTGAGAGTTGTAAACTCGCCAAAGTCGAGAAGTTTGAATAAAACTTTATATAGAAATTTTCTCCAAGAGATTCAGCGTAAATTTTTTAAAATTAAAAGGAAATTCCCAACGCTATCTGCGTTCCAGAACAAAAAGATAGCGCGTGGCACAAATTGGGAAAATTTTATTGAATAATAAAAAAAAGAAAAAATATACAAAGGTATGTTTCATTAACTTAACAGATAATTTTTAATGTACGCTATATAACTCTGAAGCGAAAATAAATATCTTTTCCTGCAAAATTAGAAATAACGATTCGGTCGAACAAAACGACGGCACGTGCTGCAGAAGAATGAAAAATGGAAAATTACTTATATTTAAATTATTTACATTTTGCAATTGTCGTCTATTTTGATAAACTGCTCCTACCTCTTAAATTTGCTGGCCATTGTAAAACTTTGATCTTTTTCTAAAAAAAAAAAGAAAAAAAAGTGCTCCTTCACCGACCGTGCAGTGGACCGATTAGCAGCGACATTATCCTCTTAAAATACGTAGTTTTGTCCTGCGATACGCGTTGCACGTGCTAAACCTTCGATAAATTATTTAATAACTTGCAACTTTACATCTAACAAGTATTTGTACCTCGTATCGTGCTCTCGCAAAGCATTGGACGAGAAAAGGAGGAAAAGGGTAAATTTGCAATGGAAACATTTTCCAGAAATTTTATATTATCCAATTTTATGTTATTCTCCCTCTGTGTTTCGCTTTGTTTCCATCGCTGATAAAAGTATAATATAGTCGCAGTTATTGATATATCGGTTGTCATCGGTCCCTGTGACGATACATCGATTTATCAATTACCATTCGATTATCCAAATGATCGCTTCTTATCCATTCGATGATGATTATCAGCTCTGCGAACACATCGAATAATCGCTAGGTTTTTCATGACAGTCGATTTCATCGGTTCGCGAATCGTTAAGTCCTGTTGCCTAACTAATTGCTGTATAACCGACTGTTCATTATCGTCGAATCGAATATTAATTAAATTAACCGTCGCTGTATGCAATAGGCAGTGTCAGTACCGAAATTAACGTTTTTTTACGTATACGGTTGGCAAAAATAGGATATTTTACAAGACGATTTAACATCTTTCTAGACGAAATTTGGATTTAACAAGTCATTCGTGAATGATATTCTTCCTCCTCGTTCCTTCGTTTTCGCGTATCAATTTCATCGATAGACGTTTGTTTTAACGATCGATAGCACATTTAGCAAATACGTTGAAACGATTCTAAAAATTTGTTCACAGATGGATAAGTCGAAAAGCATTTGTCGAAAAAGTAAAGCCGCGAAAAATCAAGATCGTTGTCAATCGCGTTCGATGCTACGATCGTCGTCGGATCGAAGATTATTTTACAACGCGATTATCGTCGTAGTTTTCTCAGGTGCGATGACGCAAACGTATAAATAGCCCAGAACGCTCGCAGCAAAAGTAAAAAATTTCGTCATCGCATCGCTAAACGGTTAATCGACGTTTGTACACGGTGTAAAGGGAAACCTAAACTAACGTCTTACGTCATTTGTATATACGCGCACACGTATATATATGCGCTAATATCCAAAAGTACGTGATCGCGCAAATTACTATCTTCGATAGACTGTCATTTAGCTAGAAGAATTTATAAATTGAAACGTCCTGGACGATATTATTTTTTATTACAGCCGACGTGGAATATTATGACGCGTGAAAATTTGTTTTTAAACGTCGATACGTGCAATTCGGAAGTTGAGATCTGCAACTTTCACGTAGCAGTTTCATTTCATTTAAAGAGTTCGTCGAGTTATAAAGAAGACGGAGTAAGTTCTTTTAAATTAATAGAGAAAGACTATCGCGATTAGTACTGGCAATAATATTTTAAATCATTCGCGCATCATGTATTCGTGTAATAAAAAAATATTTGGAGTATCATCGTGTATTTGTTTTCCGATCTTTGCACGTCTTACGTATCGTTGCACGCGTCAGCTATCAAATGTACGTTTAACATATACACACTCGACCCTTCGCTGCAAACGGTAAAATTCTCGTTTCACTTAAACCCGAAATCGATACACGAAGACGCATATGGCAGCGTAATATCAGGGCTCGGTTAAATGGCGGAGCGGTTAGAGCAGAAAGAGGGAAAGGTCGTCTGCGATCTCGCACGAGGCGAGGCCTAGACGACGAAAGACAGTGACCCTGTGTGAGATCCTGTTGGGAAGGGGTGACGTTATCCTGGCGGGATCGATCCAGCCGCAACTGGAAAAAGAAAGAAGGCCATTCGACCCTGGTTTCGTGTATCGCGACTCGTGCTTTCGATTTCACGATTAGGGTAGTTCTCTTATCGTCCTTTGCAGCCTTCGCCGAAGATGAAGGCTGATTTTCGAGCGTCTGTCGCTCGTAAAACCTGCGTCTCCACCAGACGAACGAAATAGGGGAAACAAAAATGAAGTAGACAAGGGCGAGGGGAGGGAACGATTTATTGGTCTACGTCCACCCCCGTCGCGGGGCATATCGTATTTCAGTTTTCACAGTGGCGAAGGGTAATCCTCAGCCGGTCCTTTCCTGGCTTTTACTCCCCTGCAAGTTTTTCTCTATCGTTTTTCCTTCTTAGCCAGTGACGATCGGAGTATGTTGACACTCGGGAATTTTGTCCGCTTCGTGAATTAACTGTGAACTCGGAAATATAGATTGATTTTGAAGTTAGTAGGACGCGAGTAGATTCGGCAATTTATTTAACAAAATTGTATGTAAGAAAAATTCTGCACTATTCGGCGGCGTTTCGCGCGATCCGAATAAAAATCAAAAGTTCCTCGCGATCTTCCCGTCGCTTTTACCTTTGATCGACCGATACACCGTCGAACGAGTTGGATCGATGGAACGAACGAAAAGTTGGTCTGGAACGAGATCGACTAAGAGCGTGGCGACGATGTGAAGAAACGGTGGAATCGCGTCGGTAACGGAAAACCGTACTCGAAACGGCGGTGTGTGGACGAAGGGCGGCGGAAGGAGAGAAGGTTCTCGCGGTCACGTGTTCGATTTGCTCACGGGTCGACGGTCACCCTACGAAATTGCCGGTGTCGTAGCTCGATATGCTCCGGCTGGTTGGCCTTCGAACCACCTAGACGCTCGTAAAGGCCACCCTTCGCCAGAAAACTCGATTCTTCTTTTCCACCCTCTCGCTTCGTTTCAGCTTTCGTCCACAGGCGACACCCAAAGTTCTCGTGAACGTCCGCTGGTTTCAGACACCGCTGCGAGCAACAGGCCCCCTTATCGACCGTGTTTTCCGCGTATTCCATCCCCGTTTCCCTGCCAACAACCCCTCAGCTATTCGATGCCGCCTTTCTACCGTACCAGAGCTATCTGGGATTGCCGGGGTCGACCAGTCCGCTGTTAGGCAACTTTTATTTCGCCGATTGCGTTCTCCTGGCTCCGCCAAGGGTCGCTTCTAACAGGGGTGCCTAGTCAGGGGATGGTGAATTTCGATCGGTCGTGGGGCTAACGACGTCCGATAGCTTCTGATACTATCCGAGAAGCTTATTTGTCGCGGATCTATCTTTTAGCGCGCATCTGCGAGCAAGGCAGACACCGAGCCAAAGAACGTTTCGCTTGAGACAAATCATAGGGGTGAAAAAGGGATGCTTCGAGGAAGACAAAATTTGCCAAAGGGATACGCCTATTAAGATAGTTTCTAAAAATCACGATAATTTTTTTACTTCTTTCTTGTGTTTTAGCTGTGTAAAATATTGCGTTAGTCGTCTGTTAAAATTCGACGTTCCAATGACGTTGCAAGGATGAACGCGCAGAAAATTTGCCAGCGAGAAACGTCGTCTGGAAATTTCCCTTGCGTTTTTCTCGAAACTACGTTTTCTGACTCGACACAGCACGGAATCTCTCATCACGAACGAATACTCTGATTAACGTATACTACGTTCTGTCGTGGAGTTTGTTCGATATCTCGGTTATTCGATCTTCTAACTGCTGACGTTTTTACAATCGCTAAACTATTCGAAAACTTGTGCGCTACAAGTTTAGGCGATAGATTCATACTTACGAATTGGACGAAATTTTTCCCTTTATTAAATATTCCGGTCTTTGCATGTTCCAGTAAAAAGCGTTTCGAATATAGCGAATAACTTTGCCACTTTCTCTCGAGCCGAAAAGTTACACGAATGTCGTTTAAAAGATCGAAATTTTTCATTTTCCACTTAGAAACGAAAAGTTTTAGATATTTCAGGCTGGTGTATTCCGATGATTAATGGCACGCTCTATGTAGTAATTGTTTCTCAGATCCGACGGTTCACCTTGGTATTTTATCACCATTATAAAATGGAGGGACGAAGGCAAACACGAATGGCAAGCAGGGTCGAAGGGAAAGAGCGAGAGAAGAAAGCGAACGAATTGAATTTACCCGTTAATCGTTGCCCGCTTCTGTTCCCGTTTTGCTCGTCGCCGAGTAAACGGGCGTCTGGTTATGCATCTCTCCCCTGTTTTCTATCCTCGTGCAGCAGCCGAGAAGCGACGTTGATTAACGAACAGTACGCCGGCTGCTTTTTCGAGATGCCGTTCTCTTGTCGTCGCTTGTTCTCGCGTTTGATTTCCACGCGTAGCTGTCGTTTTAATTTGTCTGCTTAAGCCAGAGCAGCAACTGCGCGAAACGATTTGTCGCAATTTTTCTGCACGTTGATAGACAGGAATTTTTTCCGCAATTAGTAAAATGTCCTGATAATTGGCCATAACGATGATCGTTTTCTGCTCGTTTCATCGATTTTTGTTTATACATATTTTTTAATTTACACACAACTTTTACTTCCGCGTTGTCCTAATTCGTTACAAAAAGAAGACAATTTTTCTGAACCACGAAATTTTTCCTAAATGTTCTCTTTAGCCATCCTAGCTTAGCGATCGTATCAATATCGCTTTCGTTTTAACCGAGCGAAGGACTTTTAACGTTTGAAAAAAATCTGTAGCGGGAAATCGAAACTCGTTCTCGAGAATTAGAAAGGTTAATACCGTAGTAAAGTACTTTTATAATATCAATGGATATCGAACGACAGCTCCAGTTAATCGAACAAACTTTTTTACCTACTGATACTTTCTACGCTATCAAATCGTGTTAATAAATCAGGAAATAATGAATCGTAAAGGACATGCTGAGAAACTGGCAGCGATTATTAACGAACAGCTATGTCCTTCCGTATTCCGTAGCGCAGGTACATTGTCACTGAATTAATAATCTGGTTTTTCCCATTCGTTTTGCGCTGGTTGGCCGTCGCCGAACAAAAGTAACCTCGGAAAAGTGGCTTACATTTATAAGCTTATTTCAGCATTATGTAAATGCGTTGTACGTGTCCGCGGGCGAAATTTCGCGGGGATCGGAATTTCGCGTTGGTAAAGTTTCCTTGTTAACGTTAGTGCGAGCGAGAGATCGGTGGTTGGATCCTGTTGGAGAACATTAATGAACATCCGACTAGTAAGTTTAAACAGGTATTGTGAAGAAAATTAATGGCCGGAGCATAGACGCTATTAGAGGGAAGGGCGTCTTGTAATTTTGTCGCTTAATTTTTCTCATCGATCAACCGTGGTTTTCAAACCTCCTTCTCCGTCGTGTCAATACGCTTTTAGAGTATACCTCAGCCTCTCTCGCGAGTCTTTTCTGTTTTTCCGAATATCAAATTATCGTTAATCGTGTAAATGAGCGATACCAGCGGGGGAATATGTTGGGTGGTCGGAAAAGTTTCTTTCGGTTTTATAAGGAAACAACGGATGCACAACATTTTTCGTTTTATATTATTTTATGGAATTACGCGTGATCCATTCTGTTCTATCACGATAAAGATCACAACGTTCGAAAGATTAGATCTCACGTTTGTATAAAGATGCGTCGTTGTAAACGACGTGTCTGTAAAAGAAAGACACATTTCCGACGACCTATTATATTCATCGAATTTAGAACTTTAAACTTTTCGGCTAGAACTTATCGTGTCTTTGAATTGATATGCTATGCAGAAAAATGTAAGATAAAAAGATATACTTGCGTGCTATGTAAATGCGGCTGAATTAGATAAGCTTCCGCTTATAGGTACGACATATAGAACCGAGATATGCTAATAATCGTAATATCTAACGGATATCTCAAAAGTTATACTACCCATAGGGTACACCGTCTCCGATTTACCCTGGTTTCGTGGAATAACGACACTTAAATGTAACTTAGATAACGCGAATGTAAAATATTTGCACGAGCCGAAAGCAACGCAAGCTACTCGGTCCGAGATTTAGCATATTTGTCGTCACAACGTATTGGAATATTACGTTCGCGAATTATGTTTCCTACTTTTCGAATGTCGTTCTAAAGTTTATTTCGAATGTCGAATCAAATCGTTTAGCTCGATTATTCGATTATTTTATCGGTAACGAAGATCAAGATACACGCGTTTTTTTCTTCGTACTTTCCCATTTTGGTTTAACTGTTTTAATTTGTATTATTCGTGTATGTTTTATATCATCGGTGTAAAATCTAAACGAGCGTAGAAGTTACACGCGAGATATCAAGAGCAACCGTTTAGAAAGATCAGAGGTGCCGAAACTCGTAAGATTCGCTCGCGGACCGAAAATCGACGAAGGCCAGATTACAAGGGCAAATCTTGAAAGTAGCGAAACGAGCTAAACGCACGAACCGTCTCGACGTTAGAACAACGAGTTAAACGATCGTAGGAGGAATCGGTTCCACGAAACGGGGGCGATACGGAAATTTTCAGCTGGGTGGTAATTACGGTTGAAGACACGTACGCTCCAGGAAGGCTGTTGGAGAAACGGCGCGGTCGGAGGAGCGTGTCTGTATGTAATTCCTCTTTCCACGTTCGCGAACACGCCATGGTCGAGTCCGTGGAACGGCGTCGCGCGATTTCGACGCGGAACTTTTGCTAGCCGAACTCTCTCCGAGGATTTTCGAGGTCGTCGGTCGCAATCGGGCTAGAAATAAACTTCTTGCGACGAATGGACGGGCGCATCACCGGTCAGGATCGAGTTCGAGTTGCATTATTAGTTTATTATTAGTTGTCTCGGTAACCGTGTTCTTTTTTCCTTCTTCCTTTTCTACTCTCCTCCTCGCCTGGCGTCGACAGTTTGCGCACGGTCTAACAGACAGCGTGTTAATTGCCTCGTCGCTGAGAAATTAACGGGGGTGAGACTCTATCGAGGTCGTTTTTCGTTTCTTCTCTCCTCCTCCGCTTCTTTTCGTTCCTTCGTTTTTGTCGTGCACGTTCTTGTTCCCGGATTTCCCTGTTTCCATTGCAGCTGTTTAAAGTTTAATTGAGATTTCCCTCGCGCGTGAAAGTAGGTGGATTTTCCACGAGTTTTAGTTTAATTGGATATGATATTTGATATTCCGAGAGGGGGGAACACGTGACAAGCCACGGTTATCGTCTATCGTACGAGTGAGATTGTACGAACTGTCGTAATTCAATTTCAGTTCGTCGATCCATAATCGTACGTTACGTCCAAATTTCGTGGTTTATACTTTTGAACAGTCTGTCCCTTTTCTTAGCTCTCCGTATTATATCGAAGTAGACTTTATCGTCGGATAACTTGGAAATCAGAAAATCTACGAAATTGTGACATCGGTCTAAATCGTTTAAACGACGGAAAAAAAGTAACTAGTTCGCCGGGCAAAAGCGAAACGAATTAACCCGTTTACCCAAGCGGCAGGCCGTTGCCGCAATTGTGAAACAATTACGAAAGAAATTCGTCGCGCGATGGGGGTGGAAGCGTTTCGCTGGAGGCGGAAGCTGGGAACGTTGTCGCACGAGCGCGTTTCATATCCGTTTCGCCGTTTTCTATTTCCGAAAAGAGGTAAACGGGGACGAACGCGCACGCGATTTAATCAAATCCCCGGCAAACGAAACGAAACGTAACGCGCGTTACGAACGCGTCGCGACAACGCCGGACTCGGTGAGAATGGAATTATATCGTAAATTAGTTGGTCCGCAGTTGGAACGTACATGCTAGTCGAAAGTCAGTCAGGAAATCGAATGGACTGTCGCCATTTTACAGTATTATACGCATTTATACGAAGAGAAACGAATATTTGTGAAATTATTTGATTTACGCGTGCTAGCATTGTTGCATCTGATTTGACAATTGTAGAATGTGTAAAACGTATGTATTAGTTTGTCCGGAAAGTGTCTTTTTTTCGCAAACGTGTTTTTTTTTTTTTTACAACAACGCACCTTCGTACAAACGTGAGACCCAAGTCTGTGAAATGAAAGTCTACCTCGTAAAACGAAAGAAACTTTTCCGACAACCTAATACAACTAATAACTAATACGATCTACAGTCAGTCAGAAAAAGCCAAAAATCTGGATCTTACAGAATCGGGTAAAAATTAAGCTAACTCTCGATCTCGCAACCTGCTCTCGTGTCTCCCAGTTTCGCATACACCGTCAATCTCAAAGAATCGCGACGCGCCATCGATCGGAACCACGATACTCCAATTAAACCGACCTGTCTTTTTACAATCGCATAGAACTTTGATAACATTGCATCATCGAGAACGCATCGAGTGCCGCTGCGTTGGCAATCGGTATCGAGAAACTTTTTAATTGCCAACCACCCCTCTTTCCCTTCCTCTTTCCCTCGCCTTTTTCGCAATCCATTTCATTCTGTACGTCGCAGACACACGTATTAAGAAGTTAGGACTGCTATTTTTACGTCTTATTTTAGTAACCACATTTATTTATCGTATAATCCGCTTTAGAAGTTGCAAAATACCCAGTTATTCGCACAAAAATTCGCGATGCAACAGCAGAGATGAGTGTTATTTTGAGATTTTTTATTTTTTAAAATAAAATTATTGACGCCTCTCTCTCTCTCTCTTCTTCTTCTTCTGCGCGTGTGCGCGTGTGTGTGTCGTTGAAACGCAAGTCGAAAAGGGAATGGTTCTCCTCGAGGACGAGGAAATTAATTAAGGTGCGTGGTCCGTTCGTTGAAGGAACGGCGAAAGAGGGGCTGAATTCCAGCCGACGGAGCCAAAGAGGAAGGAAGAAGAAAAGGGAGAGGGAGAAAAGTGGCCATCACGCGGCGGAATAATCATAGCGGAGAAGGCCGCTGGAAAAAGCTCTCTTCGATGCTCGTACAAGTCTGGAGCTAGACCACCTTGCGAGTGCTCCGCTCGAATTAATCGCTTTTCCTTCTAACTGCTTCCGTTTTACTCCCGGAGTCTTGCTTCTCTCTTGAGCGTGGATTTCTGGAGACGCTGCCTACCGGTTTGTCCTCGTGCGTCTTTAACCGCGAAATTGTGAAACCTCTGGGCTCTCGAGTGTGCCTAGAAGGGTTGAAAAATAAAACACGGTGGAGTATTCGAGTTTCTGCAATCTCTAACGTACA
Organism: Bombus soroeensis; assembly: GCA_014737365.1. NCBI lineage: Eukaryota > Metazoa > Arthropoda > Insecta > Hymenoptera > Apidae > Bombus > Bombus soroeensis. The sequence continues at coordinate 867,421 of JACXIL010000166.1, forward strand.
CAACGATCAAAGTACTTCTACCGAAGTTACGCAAGCGATCGATTCTTTTTTTTTCCTACAAAAGTCTAAAGTAACGTATCGCCATAGATTTTGATAATTCTTAATAAAAATCGTTTCGATCGAGTCATTTTGACTCTTGGCAATTCGACGTTTATCAGAGTCATGGAGGATATAGCGTTATAGATCTCGACGATGTATAATAAAAATATTGCAATTTACTTATGTCATGTTACGCGTTAGTTGATTACGTTAGCCGTCATAAAAGAACTGCTTGCCCAGGCTGTAGTCAGTCGTTTAATCGAGAATGGCGAATATTACGATTCGCGATATGGTACTCAACCAAAAGTACGTATACTATTCGTTTTGCGCAAATAAAATCCTGGTTACGCAAGGTTAACTGTTTCGGTAACTTGGTAGCGAAATCTCTCGGAGACGCGGAATGTTGCCCCGTCTAATGGACGCGATATTTTACTTCCCTCTTCAGGGAGCACGGAAAGAAGATTAGATCAACCCTCGCAGGAACAGACGCGCACGTATAGACAGTATAGGAACACTTAGGCGCGTGAATCTTCTTCGTTCCGTTGGGGTGACTCAGCGGCGCGGTGCGGCGGTCGCATCCGTCTCTCGACAGACCACTCGTCGTCTTTGTGGGCGTGTAGCACTCTAGCGGCACACAGTCATGGCGAACGGCCTGAATTAATTAACGTCGTTACGTTACGTGTGCACCGACGCTGGCTGGCCGACGCGACGCGCCGCTTTGATCGCGGGAACACGTCGGTGCACGCGTTCCGGCTGTTTGACGCTGTAGATTGTGTCGCGTGCACAGCCGGAAGTCGTGACTGCTTTTCCACGGACGAAGATCGAAGTTAATGCTGTCCTCTGTTGCTCGCATGAGCAACCGACCTGGTGAAGGCACGTTGAAAGTTTCGACGTTTGGAAAATAATCGATCGAAGCTGTACGCTGTACAGGGTGTTACGAAAGACACCGGGAATATTTACGGGTTTGATTTTTCGCGCGAAGACGATGGAAGAAGACCCTGCAGGAAAAACGTACTTTGAGGCTTATTTTTCCAGTTATGAACAGTTTTCTTTTACGTTAGAAATACGTATAATAGTACGCAACAAACATTGTTCGTAGATATGGTCTGTATAATACATTGTTGCTGGATATTCAATGCGGTGCGTTATCACATCTGTCTATTATATCATAATATACGTATTGTGTGCCTATTCCTCCGCAATAGCATCGACTATCCGCGAACTGTCTGCAGATACCCAGAAACTTTGTTATCACACACGTGTCCGCGGACATTTTCTATAAGTCTGGTCGTACTTTTACGGCATTCTCTGCCCCCTGTCTCTCTTCCTCTCTTTCTCGTTACTGGAAAAAGGAAGTCGAGGAAGAGATCTAACGCGACTTTCTTCTTTTCGTATTTCGATTTTAAAATAGGAATATGCAAAAGTATATTTTATGCGCAAAGTTATACAGAAGCTAGCGATAACCATTTTGATCCACTGAGACCGAGGGTCGTTTTAAATTACTGGTACAAAGTATTTCGATTTCTCAACCTCGTACTCTATACTTTTAATAATAATAACGATACAGAAAAGAGACAAACGTAGTATTTCGCAGAAACGCTTATATTTAAGAACATTTATATTTACCGACGACATCGTTGCTCGCTATAACGATCGTGAAATACACACGAAACAGAAATTGCATCGACATACTTGAAAGAACTAACAATGCGACCGTGTCGATACCGGTAAGACATTTCGAGCGAAAAATTCTTGCGGAATCTTGATTCAGCCATTCGTCTGGCGTTCGAGCGGTTCGATTAAACAGGTGCTCCGAGTTCAAAGATACGCGAGATATCGGGTCTCTAAATCAGACCAGCTGCGCGCATTTAGCCGGACTTTTTCCCCATAAAGTTCCGAGTCGGACGTCCGAGCCGAGGGGGATATCGGTTGGTCCTGGTAATCGGTTCCGAGCGAAAAAATTCACCGCTCGTCTCGGTTAGGTTGAATTCCATCCCCGGCACGAGAATCCAAGTTGGCTTCGTAGACGCGGAAAACGGCGGTCTGGCGTCGAGTGGTAGAAGGAACTTTTTGGCGATTCGTGCGGTGAATCGTAGCGACGTTCCCCTTCCATCTTTTGGAAACGAGCGTTCGAAAGAGCCTGATATTTTCCACGATGGTACTCGTGACTTTTTCCTCTTCGCGAAAGGAACGTCGATATCCTTTGCTCGAACCTTTTCTCTACCTTTTTCCTCCCTTGTAGCGTTTTCTTCCTTTTTCCACCCCTCCTCGCCTCCACCCTTTTGTTTCTTTAGTTTTCAGGACTGTCACTTTCTGTCACTCGTCGTTGCTCCGTGCTTTACCTAAATCGAACGACAGATGCGCGCGAAGAATTGCCGACGAATTAAAGATCTGACTTGTAGTTGGTGACTTTCTGCGAGTAGATTTCTGTTTAAATTGCACGAGAAACAGTCAAATTTCGGCGATTCGAGGCTTCCGATTTTATTTGCCACGTTGGAATCGCCGCCCAGGAATTTCTACTGTTAATTTATCCATGTCGAGACGTTATCTAACCACGGACTCGCCGATACGCGTTTTTGACCTGGACGATACTCGCTGATGAAAGACTCGTTTGGTACACGCGCAATGAAATTTTCTCGATTTTTGGTTTGCGTTTCGGCGATACGATTCTTGTTATACGAGAGCCTACGTTGCTCGCGTCCGATGCTGCTTATACAAAGTATCGCCGTAACTGTCGTAAATCATTATCGTAGATGACCTAAGACTTTTGGACACTTAGTGTACTACAGTATTTTATACATCTTGCATATATTTCACGCTGTATTAGTTGCTAGCATTAGTGATGCATTCGTTGCACGCGTATCTTGTAAATGAATTTATGTCACGGAAACGACATTGCAGGCGAGTTTGTAGCTTTCGAGCTACTTTCGTTGGAAGAATTTTAATACGAAAAATCTACGCGCTTGTAGAAACATCGTCACAGGCAGCATGATCACGGATGAAACGACTTACGCGCCACTTGCGAATTCCGTGAGTGGAATCTACGCGTGGCTGGCAGGCTGACGTTTGCCTTTCGCTGTCTGGCTGGCCTTTGCTACCGTGTAAGGAAAGGAAGACGGATCAAAAGGATATCAAAAGGATATCACGCGTCGTTCTTTTCGCGACTACTGGATTTCTCTCTGTACTCGCGTCTCTCGATAACTTTGTTGCACTTACGGTTCATCGCTGTTTGTCACCACGGCCAAGGTTTCCCTAAACAAGATTATAGATGCTTCGTTTGCTCGTTCGATTTCCACTAGTAATTGGATCGAAGAAGATTTTGCGCTTCGACTAGTTGATTTGAGAGGAAATCGATAATACTGAAATTTGTGACGCAAATTTTATAGAAAGTTAGAAGTAAAATTATCAAAGTAATCGAAATAGCAGATTCCTAAATCGAAATACCAGATTCCTATTCGTAGAATTTCTTCGGACATCCAAACTTTTATTTCGAGCGATAATTATAAACCAAATTGAATTAAACTGAACGTAAGAAGACATTTGATTCTTTGTTTGTACATTCGCCCCTGTATATACTTTTTGTATAGTACGAACACCTACGATCTACTAAACGTGCATTCGTCTAACGAAACGTAAAAACGTGTAAAGAATGGAGTTCGTCGACGTGTCTTCCGAGAGACTTATATCTTATTTTTAATTTAAACATCTCACCAACCAGGGGTGGAGCGTAACCAATCGGAGCTTCGCGCATCACGAAATCGTTACCCCGACATTGTTCAATTAGGTTTGCAGGCTTTCCTGCTCGAACCTCATCGAACCTCACACGTTCGAAGACACCGAAATTTACGTATTGTACGAATAATTTTTTGTAAAATATGCGAACCAAATGATTTTTCTTCGTACATCTTTTGTTTCCACTTCTTTGACACAAGTTGCGTAGTTTGGTCGTCTAGCGTTAAAGATTTCAAAATCCAGGCTCTCCTTTGTGCCAGCCTTCGCGATAGGGGATTCACCGCTTTATTTCTACCAGTCCATCCATTGCCGTTTCTCTAACAATCGACGTACATCAAACAAGCCAGGAAGGAAACGAGGAGAAAGAAAGAAAGAGAAAAAACAATAAAGAGGGAGAAAAAGTAAAAAAATAGAGAAGGCATTCGCGGAAACGGAGTAATAACCGTGCACGTATGACGTCAAGAAACACAGAACATAGTACACGTTCCCATTAGAGTGGCAATGCCGCACTTAGCCCGGTGCACGCTTGAAACAACTCTCTCTCCCCCATCCCTACAACCCCTTTTCGACCGTGTTCTCTCTTTCCGGCCGAAGTTGTCGGTGGTTGGCATTCGCGAGTCTCCCAAGACGAGCCACGGAAGTCCCTTTGATTATTCTCGTGTAATTTACCGTGCAAACGATGTTCTGAAATATTACCGTGCTTGCAGACGCAAATTCTGTCGGGGTAGGACGCCGACGACACCGTCGAGACCGCTTCTCTCTCCACGCGGAATTACTCGGTCGACGGTTCCGCGCAACTGACTTCAACAGCGTCGTCTTTCTCCTTTTCCCTCTTCCTCTTTTCACCTTCTCTCTTTCTCTTTAGTTTTAAAAACCCTCTCCTTTTCTTCGTCTCTCCACCCTTCTCTGTCTCGTGCCTCACGCACGCCGATTTTTCCCCGTATTTTCCTCGCTGCGTCCTCTTCGCCATTTCCACCCGCGTTTAGTCATGGCGATTCCTCTGTCTCGCCTTCTTTATTTATGGTTTTCTATAATTGGTCCACCTGGTTTCGCCGTACCCTCCTGGTATCTCGTACTTCTCCTCTTGTTGTTTTATTATCCGCGCTCTCTAGTTGGATCATTCTGGTTTATTCCTTTATGCTGGTATTTAGTGGCTTTTCGGAGTTGTTTGTTTTCTTTGTTGTTAATTTTTACGGCACCGTGGATTTCGTTTTCCTTGGCAAAACGAACCAACTCCGACTAATTAAAACATTTTTCATTTCCCGCGTTGGCTTAATTATTTACAAATACAGGAATCGCGGACGAATTTTAACGAATCTCGAACGGATTTTAAGAGTAAATTCTGCACGGACCAGTCACAGATATTTTCGCAAATTTTCCAGCGAACGATACCGCGCCTCATTGATCGAACGACGAAGGACAGATTTTGTGCCCCCGTGGTCGGGGCACGCGTCAGATACTCGTTGCCGTTTTCATTTCAGCTTTTAACGCTTGTCTTCTCAAATTCTCTTATCGTCGTCTATCTCTTTTTCGCACGATGCCGCGTTTCTCTCCACACCACGCGCTTTCGATATTTTTACATCTCTCCACCAATGGAGCAAACACAGTTTTGATTTCTACCGTCTTCTTTCTTCCATTTCTCCATGTAAAAGCTCTCTCTTTCGTCATTTCTTCCTCGTATCAAAGATATTGGTGTGTTGGCCGTTTATTCAATTTTTCTCGTTTTTACCACTTCCACTTGTTCCCGTATTCTATATCACCCTTTCACGTCACCACTTTTATCTCCCTTTCCGTTTCTCTTTTATTCAATTTCATTCAGTCGTTGCCTTTTCAACGTCCCGCCTTCTCCGCTTATTTTCCTTAATATATCTCCACCCCCTATTTCTTATATTTCTTTCGCTTAACCACCTTTTTCGTTTTTTCACGCCGTACCTATTTTCTGGGCCAACCTAACCTTACCCTACCGCGTATAAAAAGATACCGCGTGTCTGGAAACTTTAAGCGATTTCTAGCAAAGATACGTAAATTTTGTATCATCTTGTCGAAGACAATGTGTTTCTACGTTTCTCCGTCCACGTTGTTATATCGAGCTTCTTTCGTTCGTACGTTCTTATGAATATGTATATCGTTCCTCGCTTACCTCGTTGTGTTCCCGGTACACATATAAATCCGTAATCCAGCGCGAATAAATCTCTACAATACCGGTGCCGTTTCTTTTTCGTCTTCGTACCTTCGTTCGCGTTCCTTTTGGCCGCCGTCTTTTTCTCTTTTTCGACACTTGACGAATTAACGGCAGGTTCCGCGGATTAAACTGAATTCGTCGTTAAGCGAGGGCCAAACTGGCTTCTCGAAAGAACTCGCTGCCGAAAGACACGGCGAAAAAATACGCTTTTCTCGTGGTTGAATTCGCGAATCGGCCGGATCCTCTTGCTGTAATTGCTCGTGTCACGGAATTTCTTCGGTTCGATTCGTCCATTACGTCTCTTTAAAATCCATTTGGAGTCCAGGCAGTGAAACGGACGAATAAAACACACGTGGAGCACATACATTTTACTTTATTTTTACTATGAAAATTAACTGGAAAGGCTGCGTAGGTGTTTTCATATTCCATTTTTTGCTAGAACGATCAATGCCGCTTCGATCGTAATACTAATTAAAGATATTGTACGCGTTTGAAATTTAAATTTTGAAGTCGTTTGTTAGTTTGTTGCAAATAAGTCGCCAAAAAACTGTACACAAAAACGACGAATATAATATAGAGCGTATGCTGCAACATAGAAAACATAAAATAGGAAAAAACTAACGACAGTATATGTATCGAAGAGAGAATTTAGGTGAATTTCCCGTAACGCGATGCACCGAGGGGAATTCCTGAAACTCAACGGCGTCACTTTATTCCGGTTAAAGTAGGTTTTGTACCTTTCCATAAAGTAGAGAATGAAATAAAAACGGCAGACGACAGCTGTAGTAATTAAATTCCAGAAAAAAAAAACATAGCATAGAATTAAAGTGCAAATACAAGAAGAAAAAAGAAAGAAAGCTTCGAGTGCAAACGATTAAATTTAAATGAACATTCTTAAAAAGATAGAATGTGAACTTTGTCGAGTCAGATTAAATTCTGCGAAAAGACGATCGAATCTTTCACTAAAATTTGTTAAATGGAAGCAGCTTAAAAACAGAATTACGTGTACTTCGTTTCGATTCGTAGCTTGCATCTTGCGTGATGAAAATCATCGATGATATTCGGTGATATTAAATCAGAAATGAAGAACAGAATCGAACGTAATTGGATCTGTGTCTTGCAAAATGCTTCAAACTGCTTTTTTCCGCTACACGTCAGAATTTTGAAATAGAGATTCCGTGTTCCATACGTAAACATAGGATATTTTCCCCCTCATTTCCTTTTTCTTTTTTTTTTTTTGCTTTTTTACCCTGAAGCGCATTTCGATCTTAACGATCTTCGAAATTCTCACTGTGTGTGTGTCGTTGCTGTGTTTTATCGAGAGGACGCACATCGAACGAAGTTTCGTCGTAAATCCGACGTTCTCGTCGCCGTCCTCCAACAAAAGCCTGTTTCGAACGATCGCTTATCTCTCTACCCATTTGCCCCACTGTTTCCTCTTCTTTTTTCCTAACCACCCTTTTTCTCCCCTTTTGTGCACGATTGTTTCACTACGCAAACCAAGAATAATCCGATCGCCGTTAAAAGTATCGAGGCATGTTTTATGGGTTGCAGCCTTCGTGTATTCAGCAGTATCGATCGATATTTATTGCCCGACACGTGGCATGGTTCCTTTTCTCTGCTCTAAATTTTCCAGCGTGTTGTTTTTCGTAAATTTTCCCGCGAATGGCACGGCCAGGATGAGTGGAAATCTGGTTTCATTGATTTAGATCCACGATATTCGAAAATTGTAATCGGGACGGACATTTTTCTCTCAGGAGTTCGCCTTACTTTCTCCCCACGATTTTTGCCTTTCGTCCTCCTCGTTTCTCCATCCCCCATCCCTTTCACCCTCTTTTAATATGCTCTCTTCTTTTCTTCTCGTCCTCTTTTTTTTTCTTTAGAGAATATTTAATCGTTCAAAGGAGCGCGATAAATCGTATGCTATTTCTCCCAAACACTTCCACCCTTTTCCACGGGGTTTTATCCTTTACGAGGGATTAAATTTTCTCTTCGAACAGCGGCGCGTGAAAATTTTTAACCGACGCGACGTCGCGGTTTTAAAACGTTATCGACTATTATTTGCAATGGAAATGCCTCGCCGATGCCGTCTGCCGTCCGAGTTCTAACCGTTGAAATCCCCTCTTCGAGGAACTTTGCTTTTTTCCTCCCTTTCTTTGTACCTTTTCTGCCTTTCTTTTTTTCCCTTTCTTTTTTTTTTTTTTTTTTGCTAAGTTTATACGACGTTTCGGTAAACGGAATCCGCTCGAAGAGACACGGTTTTAATTCCGCGGTCGTAACTCGCCGAGACCGCTACGCGATCCAGTTTTCGGTTCAAAATTTCGCAATTTCGGCCTCAACCTGTCACACGGTCATTTTTCGCAACCGCCGCGCCGTCGAAACGCGTACCATGAACCAATTACAAGTGCTATCGATTTTTACTGGCGACAGCAGCGTGTATTTTTACATCGATCCAAGCGAAGGAAGTCGAGGCGCTTAATAATGTTGCGAATCTTAACAAAGACAGATACGCGGTTATCCGAGAGATCGAAAACTTTATCGAAGCTTGTCCCTTACATAAGCCAAAATTTGCACGTTGATAGAGAAATATCGGAAACTTGGTTAAAGTTCGTTACCTTTTCTCTCCTGTCTCTGCCGACTGTCTATCGGTGTAATCGTAGTTGTACTTGTTGTTATTCGTTGTTAATTCACGCGAAAGGATTTTGCGTTACGGGCTTGTAAAGCATACCGAGGAACGACGAACTTCCGACGAGTGTCCTTTTTACGAGTACGCGGTGACGTTGTTCGGAAATGGACTGGAAAATGGGGAATATAAATATCCCGGCGAAGTCTCGACGAATACGGATGTCACCCTTGCGCTTTTTTAGCGCTGTCGTGCGCGATTACTTTCTTCCATGATGATAAAACTGTGTACTTGTGTTTTACGTATTTTAGAACCTGATCAGCTACTAAATTACGATACAAGCAATGATATCTATTTGCAGTGTGACATCTCAGAAACCATTTAATCGTATTTATTCGATTTTATTTATTAAACTTCCGAAATAACGAAAAGTGTAATTTTTTTCCATAGCATGTTATTCTACGCGCAAAATATTAATTGAAAAAAAAAAAAAAAAAAAAAAGAGTAAAGTTGGTTCGTCTGAGGTTTAGGTTTCATGAAAATCGAGTTTGAAAGTTCGTCGAGTACGTATGTACTTGACTAACCGCAGACTGGAAACCACCAAGGGTTTCAACCCTTGACACTGCACGTAGAACTATCGATGCGTAATACGATACAAAGGATATATAGAATAATACACGTGGATAAAAATAAACAAGTACGTATAATTATTAATTTTCGTCCGCATAAGAATTAATGCTAATTGCGTCCATAGGACGTGCATAATTTAAATCTTGTTGCTTTCCTCGGGTTTACATATATTATCGCACAAGCATTTTTCGAGAGTATTTTTATTACACAGAGTTACACAGAAATCGCCACTTTTTCCTCAAAACAAACATGATCTGCTATCATGTATAATTGCAACGGTCGTCGATACTTCTTCATAATTCCCCGATCTCGGTACTCACGTTGATTCGTCTATTCGGATTTCAACTTCTATCCAGATGCACTCGAATTTGTCCGTAATGCACAGAACGATTTGTCGCCGCTGCGACAACAATCGCTTACCAGCCAGAGTAGCAAACACCTAGTCGACAGATCGTTTCGTCGTTTTTTCCCCACTTTTTCACGGCTCGTCCCCTGACCTCTGTTCGATATAAATCGAGCCCCGACGCAATTAATTCCCTTCGACAGGCCAATATTCGCATGGTTCTCAAATTTTTTACCAGACTTTTGTTCGCTTGAAAAGTTACCAGGAATTTATTATTTCTCTCTCTTCGAAATCGAAGGTAGTTGCCTTTGCCAATTACGATCCAACTTTTTCTCTTTGACGTGTTCGTTGTGAACTGGAAACTGGTATGTACCGTAGTTTTCGACGAGGTTGTATTAAAATGGTAAAAAATAACGCGAGAAATTTTGATGCAAAAGCAACGTTGATAAATAAACGGTAAATTTTTGAAAAGGCGTCACTTTCTATACTGAGAATTAATTTTTCAATGTCGAATAAATCACGGCAGAAGGAATTAATTCTGGTCCATCGTCGATGGATCCATTTTACTGGTCACAGTGATAAGATCGGCGAGATATAAAAGCCATTCGAACGAAGAAGAGGCGTTTCGCGCTTTTTACGAGTTCCATCCCCTTTTCTACCCTCTCGTAGTAAAAATGACGACGTTTGTTTGGGTGAAAACAAAAATAATCAGCCGCAATTGTGAGAGACCGATCGATTCGAATCTAATCGGTCGGAAGGACCCATTGAAATCATCCAGAATTCCAACGACGCGTGTTTGCCATTGTTCCGGAAGCTTAGAGCGCCGCGGAATACAAATCGATCGTTAACGCGATCGACGGTTCTCGTCGCGGCACACCGTCCTCGAAATCCCGCCATTGAATTTCGACTAATCGCTCGTTTCGATACCTCGACAGGCGGCCTGTTGACAGTGAGTTGTTGTCGGCGTGCCAAACGACAAAGAAATCGCTGACGACGTCGGAGAAAATTGGAAAAACCGATCGTTTCTTCTCCTTGACGATCGACGATTTTTATTTTTTCCCTATTGTCTGTACGTTTCAAATCTACTAATTGGTAATTATTTTTTCTGTAATTTGTACGTAATTGGTTTATAAACAAGTAATAGAGTGGTTAATTGGTTTTCAGTGTATAGACAATTACGACGTTTCAAACTCCTTCTGCTTCGTAGATTTTTATGATATAATTTGATCGAGTTCAACGATTTTTGAAGCGAAATCTGGTTAAATTAATATCTCAATTAGTACGATCGAAGTAATCGATTCTACGCGAGAATGAAATAAGCTTTTTAAAAAATTGAAGATCAAAACAAATGGGAATCCTTTGCAAATGGTAAAATACACGAAAAGTGCCTGCAAACTAATATTTCGGTATCTAAAAATGTCACCTCGGTAATAAATAAATATCTCAGGACGACAAGCTGCTGCTTCAAATTCCTACTCGAATACAGCGCTTTTCGTTTCTTTTCGTACTCCTCGCAGGATCTCGTGCCATCTGCAAAAATCGTTAAGAGCGAAGGAAGAAACGCGAGAAAAAAGCCACCTATGATGTAAGACATAATGCAACAAGATGCATGAACTTTTAGCCCATTAGCGTTCCACTTTTACGCCGTTAAAGCGAAGAATACTTAATGAATTCCTCGAGCTTGTTACGTGACGCGACTCTGTCACTGTGCCACCCCTAACATGCACCTACCCCTTTCACGGGCGAATTATTTGAATTATTGCTTTACAGCGCGGAGTGCCGCGTAAATTTCTTGCGGCCAGGGCAGCTTCTTGCGAGAACTCGAGCTCCGGTTCGCTTTTAAGCCGATAGAAACTGTGAAGCGATCCTCCGAGCTTCGTCCCGAGTATTCTTCCGATATTCCTATAATCCTTCGACTTTTACGGGACACAATGCCCGATTGTCCTTTATCGATGATAAAAATTGTGTTTGAATAGAGAGAAATTGGAGGTTGAACCAGCGGTATACGGACGAAAAGAATCATCTACTATTGAGAATTCAACTTAAGTTTATATATTACTTTTCGTTGTTCTCTTAAACGATGCACAAGCTAGAAGTTAGGAAGCTTGTTCCTATTGTCTGGTGATGAGATAGAAAAGTACATCTATTCTACCGATCGACTTATATACATGTATTAAGTGGACCCAAAAGTTGCTCTCGTTTTATAAGGATGTAGTAGATACACAACATTTTTTCTTTTATATCATTTCATTGAATTACGTTTGATCCATTTTATTTTATTACTACAAAATGGATCGTACATCAATTCATAAAATAATATAGAATAAAAAATGTCGTGCATCTGTTATTTCACTTATGAAACGAAAGAAACTTTTCCGACAGCCTAATACATAGGTAATCTTCACGTAATTTTTTATTTCTTTCAATGAATTTTTAATCGAGTTGCGCGCTTATATCGAGTTGTATAGTCACGTTTTAAATCGCTAATATAAAAGCTAATATAAATTACTTTCTCTTGTTTTCTCCAACAATGTTACGTCCCGTGACCCTAGCGTATACTGTTGGGTCGGCATCTAAGTGATTGCGGATTTTGTCATTAGGTGATAATTCATTCGTTAGGTGGTAAAAATCATTATCACCTAATGACAACATCTGTAATCGCTTAGTCGCCAACCCAATATAATCCGTTTATCGGTCAAGACGGTCACCAGCTGTATAAACATACTTACTCGGACCCGCAATAATCCTAAGGAACCGTCCTAAGATTTAGCATTTCACTTTACTGTCAAGGCCCTTAATTGCTACGAACATGCTTAAAGTCGCCACTCGCACAAAGCAGATTTTCCCATGTACGATGTCCGAAGATCGCTTCCACTCGCGAGTGACCATTGGTGGGAGGCTAGTTCCTTGTAAATGTCACCGTCACAGAAGACAGTTCACTTGCTATTAACTCTTCGCTGAACACACTTCTACACGCGTCAGTCGCATTCTTCAAAGTTGTTGGAAATATGAAGTATACTTGATCCGTTAACACGTTGACTGCCGTGACACCCGTATTCGAGTTTCAGCAAAGTTTCCTGTGGGGCCACGAAACCCATATTCGGGTGTCGCTCACTTGACTACGTGGTGCACGCGTGGGCTGACGGAGATTTCTTTGAAAACACGCGTGGCAGTCAGCGTGTTAATTCAGTGTTACGATCATTCAGCCACTCGTATTATCTTAACCGAAACAGAAGATCGGTTGATCATCGTATCTTAACGAGAATTTACGACTCTCGTTGACGCGAATGGCGCGAACGCGTCTGCTCGCGAAACGGTTCAACAAACAGGCACCATAGGACTCAGAAGCAAAGAGATCTTATTTTTATCGTTATAGGTATGTATGATATCGAGCAACAGAGAATAGTCCATGGTTATTATTTATAATAGCATCGATAGGTTTATAATTTCAATGAAAAACGGAGACGATCGATCGTTGGAAAAAGGAGCCCTCGCGTTTTCATTTCCTATTCGGTCATCCGTGGAACGCGAGTGTACCCGTTTCGGCTCTCTTCTTTCGATAATCGTAGCCCATTGACCGTCTCGTAAAAACTTATTATTCCACGAGGATAATTTTCGAGAAACCCGGAGCGTTCAGTCGCCAAGTCGGGAGAAGCGTACAACAGAAGAGTTGGAGAGAGGTTCGAAGAGAAACCAGGTCGAAAGTCGTAACTCACCGGAAGGGGGACTTTTCGCGGAATTTCCAAAGTTAATATTTGCCCCGGTAACGACTATCAACGATAAATCCAACGTTCTCCAATTTTTTCAATTTCTAGCACTCTCTTTTATTATTATTATTATTATTATTATTATTATTATTTATATTTTTGCTTGCCTTCTTTTCACAAAGTTTCAAGATTAACGACGTGTCATCCGCGCGACACCTGCATGGCGACATGATAAATCGTTGTCGAACAAGGAGCAATAATCGTCACGACCTAGTCACCGAAATGGCAATTTACCCACGCTATTAATTATCATGGTTCGATCAGCGGCATCGATAAATATTGTTTCTACATCGACAGACTTTTTCACGTCGGTATTCCCCATTTGAAAATTGAGCATCGAAAGTTGGTGAGAGGCAGAGGGTCGACGAACTCGGGGAAAATAGGGATGTTTCCCCGCGTGTAACCCGAGCAATTTTTGTGGTTTGCTTCTCGTTGAGATTCGTATAACGAATTTATTTAACTGGTATTTTTTTATTTTTTATTTTTATCGTAATTGATGATACGTCAAACGTTTGATATTTTCCGGTGACGAGCTCTTTTCAAACAAGAAATTTTTGAAAAAATGTTGTAAACGAACGAACATTTGTAAATATGTTCTACGTCCGTTTATGCTGGATTTCTTCTCTTCGTCGAGAAGAGGGGATTTCACCGTTAGAGATTTCGCTAATTAAGTTTCTGTGCCACGATTTCCATAATTTTCGTACGATCTTAGGAGCGTGGAGGAGAGCGCGCGAACCAGTCAAACTAATTCCTCGAGTTCCGTAACTGTAATGAACGGTAATACCACTCGAATCGATCGTACGGCGATTAAATTTACGAAATACGATCTGCAACGCAACGTGCTCCATTCGTCCGTACGGTTCTACATTTCCAGTCAGGACAAAAAACCATGAGAATCAAAGTTGATAGGATAAAATAAGATGAGATAAGAGGGTTTATATTATACGTAGTGAATATATTTAAATATAATATTGATGCAACATTTTTATTTAATATGAAAGCTTCTCTTCGATGAAAGATATGCAAATGAGAAGTTGTATGTCATACAAGTTTATAATATTCTATTATTAAATAATACACGTTTTACTATTTTATCGCATATTTTTCGAGGCAAAACTAATCTGTAACTCAACGTAACGACAAAACTGATAATATTTTTCATCTAATTACAACATATCCGAATCGAATGGAATTATTTTGGGAAAAATGTAAGATTCTTTAGAGATACAGTTTCCATCTAAATAATTATTTCTTGTTGTCTTTCAAGAAACTTCACGTTGCGTACGTAAACGTATTACTTTTTACGCAATACGATGTCTAGCCTGACGCTCGAAGGAAGAAAAAGAGGAAGAGATTTCGCGTTTCGAATGAGATTATATTATAAGCTGCTTGCAGAGTGCTCCTTTGTTAGGAGAGGCGAGTTACTTCGCTCCTGACAGGATATTTAAAATTCCCTATCCGGCGATCATTCGTTTTCTGACGAACCCTCTGCCTGAACGCGAAACAATTTTCTTTGCAGCAATCTCCTTCGCTTCATCGTCTTTCTTCGTTGTGAAAGAGAATCGTTTGTAACAGAATCATTCTCTACATTCTTCCATATATCGAAAACGCGACGATTTCCCATTGCTCTATTAAAAATGAAAAAAAAAAAAAGAGAAAGAAAAGAAACAAGCAGTTTCTTACAGTTTTGACAAAGAACGACATAATCCCTCCTTCGTTCGCTTTATTTTATTTACTTGTCTTCGATCTTCGATTGAGATATCGTGTGCTCCAGCAAAATTAAACGATGTAATCTAAATATAATTCAAAGATAAATCAATATTTCATTTTTGTACGATTTCCTTCTCAATTTTCTCACTGTTTTCCTCGCCAGCAGAACGAAGCTTCTACGGAAGAACTGTTCTACGATTTACCAAGTAAAAACATATGAAACCATTGCTACATTAAAAAAAAAAAAAAAAAAAACAAAAATAAACGAAAAAGCACGAGAAAATATCGCTATATTTCGTAACATGGATGAACAATGAAGCAACGAAACAACTGGAAAGGTGTATCGGATTGACGCGTGGCGTCTAAGCAATGCCACCATGTTTTCATCCGGCAAAACAGTATTTACATTCCCGTTATACTTCTAAACAGAAACGTCATGAAAACAACGTTCCTTTGAATAAATCACAAGTCAGAAACCGGACTGCGAGTACCGCGTTACGCAAAACCTATACGCTATCTAACATTATGAAAACTAATATGTTGTCATTTTGAAAAAAAGGCAAGGAAAAAGAGAAAAGAAAGGACGTGTCTTCTGAAATAACAAAAAGTGGATTTGGGGCGACGAGCGACACCGGTGGATGACGAGTTGGTGTGCGACGTCTCGCGCGAACCCTTAAAATATACAAAAAGAAAAAAGAGGGAGAAAAATGGCGGTGAGGGTGAAGGGTGAAGGTGACGGATCATGGTTAGAGACTGGTTTCCAAGCAACAGATATCATTAGACGGCGGGTAACGCAGGTGCATGCGAATATAAAGGATTCACGTTCCTTCGTCGAGCGTTCTCTAGACCCATTGTCAGGCGTTATGGTGACAGGATAACGCAGGCTGGAAACCGAGGGGCACCGCAATGCAGGCAAGGGCGTTGTCAGGGGCGACCCTAGCGACCATAAAGCCTGATTCGCACCCAGCCAACGAACCGACTCTCTTCGTGAGTTTGGTTAGGAAATAATAGCGCGGGATATTGTAACAAATATCTCTTGGTGTACGCACAGAAGCTGAGTTAACTAATTTGACCCGAGAGAAATTATTTCGTTTCTTCGAAGTTAGGCTGACACTTTAATCGTATACGAGTATCCATATTCTGGTATCAAAATTAAGAGTTTCTGAAGAAGTAGAATTCATCGGTGACTTTTTAGTAGCGTATAAAACAAACTTCTGTCGTTGTTATGTGAAAAGGTTCAGCAAAGTCTGTAGATAAGTATTTTCTTTAAGAAGAAATCAGTGGGTATAAAATTGGAAAAGTTGTGATTATAGTAATTTTATCATTCGTAACGATCGTTAATGTACGCGTGACAAAAGACCAGGGAGTAAATATTTCTTCTCTCATAGATATTGATTTTACCGATTCCCATTTTACTTTACTGGAAGACAGTGAAGATTCACGAAAGAGAAAAATGATGGTCACACGATCGGAACGCCGCTTTTGAAGCTTATTCCTGTATTATTCATTCACAGTCTTTCTGCGAAGGAACTGAAGATGTATTCGCACATACGAACACACAGGGTACGAACAGCGGCTTACTCCTTGGACTCTAATATGGCCGACTATTTTTATATTTCTTTTAACAATTTTCTATCTTTTATCGAAAGTATCGGACAATTAATCCAAAGTATTTTACCGATATCGATGTGCAGCATAAAAATCGGTACGAATGATTTAGCTTGATTTTATTCCAGAATAAATTTTCTTATATCGAGGGATTCTTCTTGTTAAATTTGTTTTATACAAGCCATTTTGAAGGATTTACATATTGGAGAATTTGTTTTCGAATAAATTTCCGACTACGAAGGGTGAAATGGAGTGACTGGATATGGTATAAAATATCGCGAAAGCTCTGCGATTCTTCACCGATTTAGATTCTTCACATCGATCGTTCCGACTTTCTGGAACAAAGTCCCCCTTTGCTTCGACAGAAGTTGAAGCACCGTCGATTCGAAACTTTCCTCAAATTGACATCCGCGTTTTCTAGAATAAAAATACTAATTACAGATAAGGATGTCATAATTTAGGTTGTAAAGAAACAATGTATCTTAATCAACTGTAATTAAATTTAAAAATTCTCAATTAATTTCCTCGTTTGCATCGCTGTTGCAACGGAATACGTCAACGTGCATCCGAAAAATCATTGGCTGATAGCGAGGAACTTTTAATGGAAGATCGCAGAGTGTACGACTAAAATACGGCGATGTTTCAAACTGGCCGTGGTAATTCGGAAAGGATAAGCAGTTGTAAGGTGAATTTTTAGCAGGATCGTTGGGTCTCGGATGAAACGACTCGAGGAATTATAGGCCCGTAAGCAACTTAATTACGCGACTTTATTACTTTCCGTTTCACGACCTCCCTTATTTTCCTATTTTTTCCCTTTCTCTTCTACCGCTAGAAATAATCGCTTATAAACTGCTTAATCTCGTAATTGCTTCGATCACGATAAAGTATAACCGGGACCGAAGGATGAAATTCGACTTAATTTCGAATTTCGAGATTTCCGCCGAGAGAGAAGACTCGTTAGTTTCGATATCGCGAATTTCTTCTTTCTCATCTTTCACGCGTCGCTATATTTTTCGCCTCGTTGTAGTTAATGATCGCTTCTTTCCTTTTTTTTTTTTTTTTTTTTACAAATTTCGATTTTGTTTCCAACTTCGAAATTGTCGTTAAGAGAATTTTTTATAGTCTCGATATCGTGGATTTCCGAAATTATACGTTCAATTATGAACATTCTGATTACGATGCGGTGTTTCCTCCCTGATGGTCGTCGGGGCCTATGAATTTATGAAATCTCGGAATTGACGTTTTAAAAATTCATTTCCGTGCGCCGTTGATCCTTCAAACTCTGGATTCTATAACAAACGTGCTTTTTTGCTGTCTATCGCGTAGAGATTCCTCTTACCGAATTAGAGTTACACATCGGACACCGTGATATTCCAAATCGAGGATCGACATATATAGTTTCGATTAAATTACCAAGTAGACAATTTTTAGAACATTTCCAAATCTGTTCTAAACGAGAATGATAAGAACAGAAGGCGAACGAAGAAAGGAACAAATTGCGGAAAAGTTTTCCCATAATCTTCGAATCTCAGCTTAAACCATAACCGTCGATGCATAAAATTTGCCTATAGCCTCGAAAAATCTCTCGAAACGCCTTTAATTGCCAACATGGATACAAAGTTCGATGAAATTTCCTTCTCGGCCGTCGGTGGGCTGCGCTGACTAATAATGAAATCGCACTTTTCCCTTCAGTTTAATATTCGAGTTAATTTCCACTGCTTAATCTTCCTTCCATCACCCCGTTCGCCCGTTAAATCTTCGATCCATTAATCTTTTCGGTGCCGAGAGAGGGACGGAGGGTAATTCTCGTCCGAGAGGAACCTTAACGCACCATTAAAACTTCGACACGTAATTACGCCATTCGCGAGCCTGTGCAACTTCTTAAAAGAGGTGGTCGTCCATCGTAAATTAGTTACGTGGACCGACCGAACCTTGCGATCTCTCAGAATTAAGATATCGACCATGAGATCGCTGGATCAGCAAGTTTTTGCTTGTAGGTTTATGCGTAGAGTCGTATAGCTCTGAATTTAAAGGGTTACACAGCTGTGAGCGCACGAAGAATTTCTTGGTATACGTTAACTGGATTTCATTTGAGAGCTACAGAGGCAGAATACGATAAATCGGATTATCTTTTGCGGGAGATTTTACAATTTTTACAAAAGTTATCCTTTTACCCGGCTTTGAAGCTGAATCGTTTCATTCTCTCTGGTAATTTTAAAAATATCGCTTGTTATAATATCAAGTAGAAGATACAAAGTTTAGAACGTTTCTAGTCTCGATCGAACCTTTCGTTTTTACAAAATTTCGTCGATTTATACAAACAATTTTTATGCGACTTACATCTTTCGACGTACAATGCAATTAGCATATATCGTGGCAGTATATGCGGAATAATCTTCGCTAATGGAAAAGCTTTACCCATGTGAGCTCGCGTTGTAACACGCAACGTGAAACGCAGAGAAACGGTAGTAACTGCGAGCCAGCGATCGAATGGGGGCAGAAAACGATCAGTCGGTGCAATTGCATCGCTTT
The DNA here is from genome assembly GCA_014737365.1 of Bombus soroeensis. Taxonomy (NCBI): domain Eukaryota; kingdom Metazoa; phylum Arthropoda; class Insecta; order Hymenoptera; family Apidae; genus Bombus; species Bombus soroeensis. The sequence continues at coordinate 886,587 of JACXIL010000166.1, forward strand.
AATCGGGCAAAAGGAAAGCATCGGTTAACGGAGGAGTCATCGATGCACGACTCGCGCTGGTAATAACACGGTAAAATCCTGTGATCTGCGTGGCCAGAAATTAACTTGATTGGATGTAAACACGATACCGCTGCACGAAACGATCGGACTCGTTGCGCCAGTACACCGGCTGATCATCGTCGTCCAGTCTACTGCCAACGAAATTACGGCTATGGAAAAGCTATAGCCTGTACTCGGCGCTTAAATAGCGATGGACGTCGATATTACACGAAAGCGACGAGAAAAATCGGTTTACGAAATAATTTCCGAGGATTTGTTAACGTCGTCGAAGTTTTTCTCTGAAACTGGTGTAAAGCATCGGTGGATAAAATGGAGACGCGACACGGTGTTTTGTAACAATCATTTGATAATCATTATTTGTGTCGCGAATTCTCGACTAAAGATCAACCGGTCAGGACAAACCGATCGGTCGATATCGCGTACCTCGAATGAATTAACGCTCAGGCTGGAGGAGCTTTGATAGATCGAGTGTTAGAGTGATCTAGAACTGTCTTTGCACTTGTTGTATAAAAGTAACGTTGATGTTATGAACATGGCGGTGGTAAGAAAGATCAACAAGGTCTGACGATAAACTGTCCTTCTACGTTGCTGATTCTCCCTAGCAGCCGTTGGGTTTCGTCTGTCCCTCGTGCCCTTCCGCCTGGTCCTTTCCAGGATTTTTACTTGACCTCGGAGTCGTTAGGTTTACAGCTCGTGGAGGACATGTAATTCGGAATTTCTCGAAGAAGGGAAATGGGCCTGTCCGTGCCATAAACGGACGGTCACTCAACATTCCGAACAATTTGATAACAATCGTTTAACCAATCGAATTAGTACAGGTGTTTACTTTTTTAACGTAGAACCGCCGTTTTACGGGACATTGTGCATAGTTTGCAGATATGTTATAACACGTTAAATACGTAATTAGTAAACTTGTAAATTTAATAGCAAAAGGATTGCAAACAGTATTATTTGGTTTGTACGGAAAGCAAATACCTGTTACGAAAACCTATTATCTCAAGCAATGACATCTTCCCTTTTTACGTTCCATCCTCCTTCGTAAAGGAAGCAGACCTATATTTCCATCAGATTCTCCGTCGATTCTTGACACACTGCTGAGCGTGCAATAACCCAGATACACCGAAATCCTTTCAAGCGAATAGAATCTCTGTTCCGCGACGATTCTCGAGACACGATCGGCCATTGTGCGTGCCTAGTACGGCCACGGCCGAAGGTTTCGGACGCATCGATTTATGCTAATCGCTTTAACTCGTCCCAACTTTAGGCGTGCTGCCGCACACGCTAATTTCTCGTTAACGACGCGGCCAAATAGAGAGACGAGAGTCGGTTTAGCGGTTAGTAATTCGACCGGAGCCTAATGGCCGATTCGGTGAAAATGTAGTCGACATGTTGCTTGATGACACGCCCGTGGCTTCGCTCTAACGCGATTACAGCCTTGTTCTTGTCACGGGTCCTGTTTAACCTTCCTCCTGTCCTCTTTGGCGAATCGGATGCTTGCCGGCCGATAATCGCGTCAAATATTTCATTTCTGTACACCTGCCGCGTGAAAAAATGTTCACGCTTCTTACGATCCTTGTGTCATCCTTCTACGAGATATTATGTTCTCGTTAATAATTGTCTTCTGCCATCTTTTTCTATTTTCAACGCTCGTTGTTAAACCAACGATACTTTAAATCCATGGAACAACGATGTGTATCACTTTAAGCGCTTCAACTTTCTTTATGTCGTTTCAAATCAGTGAAAAAGATCTCGCTTTAATTAACCAAGAATATTTGCTTGTCTATTTCAGGTCGATCTGAAGCCTCTGCGGGAAGCGACGATCGCCGTTCCGACTCCGAAGATCTCCGAGAAGCGGAAGGCGGAGGAAGCCGACGCCAGCAAGGACTTGAAAAAGGTGAGCCACTTGACAGCCCTATCGACTCTAAAAAAACGAACAAAAGAAAAGGACAGGAAGAGATTCACCGACTCGATCATACACTTTGCGAGAAAAAACGGTAACGACTTCGTGAAACCTCCGAATCTTCGTCTTTCGCTTTTGCTCTAACAATTTTGTTCTGAGAATTACGTAACTAGTGGTACTAAAAGGGAAAGAAAAGGAAAAGAAAAGGAAACGGTGAAACACAGAGACGTTAATGTACGAGGCAGCTCGAGCTCTGTCTATTTTCAAACATCGGAGCATGGATGATGCCAGCTCCTTAGCCGTCGAAATTTCGGTAGACGCGAAACCAAGCGCTATATTTCATCCGCTCGCCAGGGCATCTCGGTCGTTTCTCGTGGAATATCGACGAGCGGAGAGAGAGCATCCTGGCGCCGTGACGGGCCACGTCCTCATTAATCCACAACGGCCAGTCGTCATTAACGAAATAAACGGCCGTGAACCTTGCTGCTTTTGAAATTCCACGTTGTACCATCGTTCCATCATCCAGGAACCTCGTTCAGGGAGATTCGCGCCGATCCGACCAAGTCACTCCAGTTCGTACTGCTTCCTTCCTTTTCTTTTTTTTCTTTCGGTCGATATACTTCTTCCTTCTTTCTACTTTGTTACTATTTTTAATTATCCTCCCCCGAATCTTTCTCTATTTATGTAACGTTTTAACGATAAGGGTGGAAGTTAACTCTCTTGAAAAGGATTTTCCTCTTTAACGATACGTTACCACGGACTGCTACGATATATTTCAATCTGAAAACAGAAGATGTGTCTGCGGTAAGAAATTGCATTCTTTTAGAGATACTGTCGAATGGCGAAACAGTCGAAACGAGAATTAAATTAGGATCGGTAAGATGTTTGTATGATTCGGTGCGCGTCGGTCGTATGGAAAGACGTATTTCGAATCACAGTTTCTCCAGGCAAGTACAATGAAGTTCTAATGCTAAATGGACGTGGTGAATTTCTGACGAGTGCCGCTGACGCAGACTGAGCACCAAGGGTGCTCAAACGGAACAGTTTTCGAGGATATACGTAGGTTCGGGTATTTAACTTGGAGAGGAGCCCTCGGTTACCGCGCGTGTTTAACTTTCCACGAACTTAAACTCTCTGCAACGAAAAAGTTACTCTACCGATGAGAAACATACGGAGCATTGTAGAAAAAGAATCTACAGTTTGTAAGCTTATATAGTACCGAAAAGAGTAAGAAACGTGCAATCGCTATATACGTAGTTACAAAAATCTTCAGATACTCTGCTCTTACTAATGCAAGGTAATGCTAGAAAATCAAACGAAGAAGTAAATACGGTATCGCGTAACGTTATTTAATTACGTAAGCTCATAGAGTCTTAGACCTTTTTGGCGACTCCTTTGTTCCTCGTACCTATAAAGAAGAAGAAACAAGGAAAAATAATACATAAATTTTCTGGAGGGAAGTTAGCTGATTTAAATCGCTCGAGTCACAAATGTATTGCGCGAGACAAACAGGGGGGAACGATAGAATGGAGTTGGACAGGAGCCACGTGAATTTATTTGCAGTTTCGGCGTACGCGTTCTACGTAGATTAATGGCGGATTAACAAAGTGTTCCCAGGCAGACGGAGTGGTCTCGGTTAAGACTCTAAGCGCTACCTTGAGCAATTAATTTCGAGTGGATCTTGTGAACCGGCGCCGTAGCAAACTTTCTCCGACATTGGAAAAAAAAAGAGAAAAGAAAAAGACAAACAACCGACGGTCAATTATCCACTGCGCGCCCACTATTTCCCTTGGAGTAGTTACGTCAAAATTAGTAAAACACAATAATCAAAGGATATATGGAGTTTCTGCTCTGAGAAAAATGTCTCCGTTTCCTTGTTTAACGTAAGTTGTCGATTGATCTTCGTGATCGTTGTATACTGTACTATATTACCCATTTTTATTTCGATAAAGATTCATAGAAATTTCCAATTAACTGGCCATCTGGAACTTTAGTTTTACCGATATCGTTTACTTACCAGATCGTTTTTTCTAGGTTTTTGTATTTTAAAATATCTCCCCAAAATTGCCCAATACTCTTCCAAGTTTCCGGAATATCGTCCAATAGTTTTTATCGTTACGTGTTAAGAAAGATTTAAAGAAATTTATGGAAAAAATAGAAAATTACTTAAAACGATTGAGTATGCGGACGATGAATCCTTTTAAACGAAAGAACATTCGGCCCATTTCTTTGCTAAAGAAGCGGAAATTTGCATATCCATGGTTTGAGTATAAAACGAGATGTGTTGTTTGATTTGTTATCGCATCTGGAGGTAGATAATCGAGATTATGCGATTCGAAAAATGCAATGGTTGATAGGAGAAAATATAAGCGGGCAGGAAGAATTAAGAACTTTGTTTTACAGCTTGTTTCGAATTCTCCGACAGATACTTCAAGTTTCCTTTCAAACTCTCTGTATGGTTTATTCTATCGCTTTATGTTCTTCCAATATGTCCAGCAAATTTTTAAAGAAACGATTTTTCTCCCTCGAAAACAAGGATAGAAGAGAGAGTACAGGAGAGTTTTCTTCCTATGGAAAAAGGAATAAAAGAACAAGTTAGAGGCAAAGTTTGCGGAATCGAAGGACGCTCGCGCCCGTTAACACGCCGAAAATGCGGCACGTATACGGCCGTGGAGAAACTCTGGTGCAGCTTGTTGCCGCCTGTTGCTGTGCTACGTCGCCGCTATCCAGACGTCGTCGGCAGAAAAATACGGTAATCCGTCGAGAAAGGATGAAAATCGGGCTGCGTTAAATAAAACACGAGCGAGATATCGGATCGCGCCCTGGTTACACGCTTTTATTCCATTGACGCCTTAATGACGATAAGCTGTTTCGCTGCCGCTTTTAAATAAAACAGCACGATGGATGTAACGTTTTTAATGTTTTACTTTTGTTTAGTATAACGATCTAATATAGTCGCGAGTTTGTAGTTGGAATAAAAAGAAAGATTTTACTTCTTAGATATTTCAGTCTTTGAAAGTTTGGAACTTTGAGGATTAAACAATTTGAAAATTCACGGACTTGATAATCCGATAATTTGAAAATCCGAGTACTTGAAAACCGAAAAACTTGTCAGTTCGATCGAGAAGCATCCAAAAATCGAGTTTCTCCATCGAACAGAAAGGTAATGCAAAAATTGTCTGCTTCATACGCCGATCGATGTAATCGTCAGAAACACGGCAAAGTGAATTATAGGACAGTGGGAAGATCCTTTTAACGCAGCGGTTTATAAACTGGTACGCGCGTGGTATTTGAGCTTGTTAGGGAGAGGAACTTTGTCCTTTCACGGTTGAAAGGAAGTTCGGAAGAAAGGAGGTTCGAGGACACGCCTAAATGGCAGAATGTCGGGCAAGATTTCGCTGCCACCAAAGAAACCTTTGAGAGAAACCTTTAAGGGAGAGAGTTCCTGCCAAAGAGAAAGAAAAGAGTAATTCCTGGAGAACTGGTAAGCTTCCAGTGACTTTGATATCGTCTTAGGCTGTTTGATACTTACCTTTCACATAATCTCTTCTTATCGATTTTTGCGACCCGTGAAACATCGTTTACAGAAAGCTTTTATTATTATTTATTTTTATTATTATTATTTACAAAAAGAATCGAAGACAAAGATTTGATTACGATCAGACGATTTTCTCACGAGTTGCAACTTTTCACGACGCTCTTCCGAACGATCTGCGATCTTTCGAAAACGGATTTGATCTGTACGTTCGATTTAGATCGCGAATAAGTGGAAATAACAGGATTTTGAAGAACGTTACGATAAAAATCGGCCGTATCTAAATCGAAATTTCGATTTACGACCGCGCCATGTAGTTTCCGCCTGCCTTTACACATTCGATCCTCGTTCTAACGCTTCGGAGAAAAAAAAGAAAGGAGAAGAAACAAAGAAAAAGGACAGATTTATCTCGATCCCTCGATGCTAAGATTCTCCACTCGCATTATCTGCCTCGCCTACCTAAGAAGGAGGAAAAGAAAAAAAGGAAGAATCTTACGATAAGACGAAGCAGGAAGGAAAATCAAGTCGAAGGTGGGTAAAGCCTAAATGGCGAATGGGGCGGCCTCGGAATTCACGAGGGTGGAAGTAGAGAAGGCCCGAGGCAACGAGTACGGCGTGGTCGATGTGGAAAGGAGACATTGACTTGCAGACAGAAAGCGTGACTGGTGGTGGCAGGGAGATGGTCGAGGGGTGGCTCGAGGGCCGGTCGATACAGCCGAAAGTCCAGAACACGGGGCCGAGTGGCGCGAAAATTCGTGCAGATGGAAACATAAGTCGGCCGTGTGGAACGGCAACGCAGCCGAGGGTGGTTTCTTGCTCTCCTTTTTCCACCACCTCCGCTTCTTTCCGTTTATTTGTCGATCCCGCAACTTCTACAAGTCGAGTCTTCCAACATCGTATCGCGTTTGGAACACGGAACGCTTTATCCCGCGATCGAACGTGCTGTTTTCTCTTTTCTGTTCTTCTTTCTTTTTTCCTTCTCTCTTTCTCTCTGGTTCCCTTTTGTTTCTTTTGTTAGGCGAGAGCTCGCGCACGAAAGGAAATATTTAACAAAGTCGGGAGAGAAAGAGAGAGTATTCGTACCTAGTAGAGAGTCGAGGATTTCTTACGTTGGTTCAAGTTCTTCAGGATATTTCAGAGTACGGCACTGAGAATTTCGTGCCATTGAACGTAATAACTTCTTTAGGTAGGAATTCCCCGTTTGCTCTATACGTCATTTCCTTTCTGCCAAGAATAGATCACATAATTTACTTGCATTGACATTGGTACGTTTTTCATAATAGTCCCGTGGTTATTCCGCGATTAATTTTCCAATTACAGAAGTTTCTAGTCAAGGAACGAGACCTGACCGAAAGAATAAATAGGTATATTAAACGAGCTAAGAATTAAAGCATCGTTTATCGTAGCCCTCTTCAACGGACCTGATCCGAACGTTTCATCGGCATGGTCAATATCGAATCTACCGACGCTGTTTCCTGTGATTATGCAGAGCCCTGATTAACTTCGCACCCCTGCCCGGCCGCTAATGTAAATTTAATTGCGATTTAAACGTTACCATCGGCGGGCCGATTCTAACACGACAGGACGAGTTCCCGGTGAAATAGAACGAGCAACGTTAATTCACGGTCGCGCGAGCTCGTTAAATTAAATTTGTCGCTGACCAAGTGGCCGAGCTGTTCCGTTTGATCATCGTTGCTGGACGCTGGAACACGGCTGGAATTTGGAAAAAATCGGATCAACATCGACATCGAGCTCCGCGACGAAAACTTCCCCGAATTCGTCTCAACCTAGAGCATGGATGTACATATTGCGCAATGTTCCAAGCGTATCAAGAATTACCATACAGTTGCGTCGCCTGTTAATGGAATTCTAAATGACTAGAGACAACGAGACCGAGATTATATGCGTACGAAGCTTAAGACCAATTTTTGGAGGATTTTTAATCTTAATATTTTTCGAACGTTTGCGAATTTGATAGGGTGTTTTTGCCGTTTAATCGAACAACAAGTCGTTTCTCGTTGAAAATACGCGGCGGTGATCGATAACGAAAATGTTAATGATATACATACGAACAATGGAAATCGATCGATATTATTGGTGGAATATGCAAGAGCTTTTCGATTACGTTGTTTCTATTACTCGACGTAATAGCATCGATCGGTGCTCGAACAGAATTGTTTGCACGTCGCGATTTCGTGTTACGCGACCGACCAATCGGATTTACATGGGTCGATGTTTCGACTAATTATCGTCTTAATTAAAACACGTATAAGCGAGATGTTCGTTGTCGAGAGCACACAGGCTCTCGAATATTAGGATCCATTAACGTAATGCGCCGTTTGTTCCGGGTGTGCGAAAATCGCGCATCCGGACGTCGTTCCGAGCCTTTAATTATCGCGCTGATTAACAGATATTAATACGAGCCAAGCCATGATTTTCACGGGTCTTGTAATGGCTGCCGACGTGATCAACGATTTTAATAGAATGGATATTTAGGAGCGCAACCTAGGAGGGACGCGTTTAGATTAAGTGCAATTTTATTCGTCGATAAAACGCGCGCTATTACTTTGTTTTTTATAGTATATGATGGGGCAGAAATTGCTTTTTTAATCGACTAATGTTTTTAGATGTAAAGCGAAGTTTGCTTCGATATCGATAATTTCAATGTATCGGATAACGAGACACTGGAAAATTTGATGAAATATGCCAGGACTGTATCGTAAAATATCTTCCTATCTTTTCTTTTTTTTTTTTTTTAATAGAAAGTCAGAAGTATGAGGCACGAGCTAGATTGAAATCGATTAAACGTTAATTAATTATGCTTATTAAATGAAGCTGCGCCAGTTAAGCGGATTATGATCCCAAAGTAAATTCGTCCCGGGAAAATTTTTAATTAATTCGTCTGGACGTTTAATGGATTCGGCGAAATTCACCGACCTGGCTGAATGGTAAATTTCAAAAATACCTCTTACAATTCTTCTGCAGTCCATTTTTCCTCCCTTTTCCTGTTTTTCTTCCTGTCTCTCTCTCTCTCTCCTTTTTTTCTATTTTTTTCTTTTTTGTCTTAAAGCGGCGATACGAATCTCGTGAAAAGACCTCGCCGCTGCTATAAATGGCGTAATAATACCTGAAAAAATACACGGCAGCACGTATATTTCTCCAGCGATTCTAACGTGGAAGGAATTTGGAAAAAGGAAACGGGGAATTTTTCACAAATTCAGTTATTATATCTATCCTTACGTGACATGGGTTTTATATCGATGCGAACAACTTTACGAAAACAATTTCGGTTAACGTATCCAGGCACGACCAGCGGTCGCTTGAAAATGTTGCAGAAATAATGCAGAAAATGTGCTTAAGTCTGTAATTATCCACAGACTTTGCTACAAGTTGCTAGAACAGCACCATTCCTCTAAACTCCAAGCTTTGTGACTCGCGCAATCTTAAAAGAAACAAAACAACAAGTATGGTCACGTTGAATCGTGTGCTTCCGTCACGAATAGGAGAATTTCGCCGCGGGAGGACGAGAACGAAAGAATTATTGGCACGGGATCGAAGAGAGAATTAATGTCGGCCACGGGTAAATTTATTTCGGCCGACCGAGCGGCGCAACTCGGCTGCTATAATTGAAGGCTGGCCGCGCGCTGGAACACAACGCCGCTTTGCTCGGTTCACGTGAAACAAAGGGAAGATTGTTCCGTTCTGCTCGGGTTTGTCAGACCGCAGCTTCGAGCCGGAAATGGTCGCGACGCGTCACTATCCTCCGTGTTTGTCTTCGTTTGTTTTTTCCCGTGTTTTTCGATTTTTCTCCCTTTTTTTTTTTTGTTTTTTAGCGGTAGAGGCAGAAGAGATGTTTCGTTTTAGCGAAATTTCGCTCGTTTATAGCGCTCGATGGCATTTCGAGTTCAAATTGTATTACATTATCGTCGTATCGCATTTTTAGTTTTCCATTGTATCGCGCTTTCGTACTTTTTAAACGTAATAAATTCTTCCGTACGTTTGCTACCGATATTTAACCTCGTTTCCTTCGGTTTGCAATTTTATCCTCAATTTAACGTGATAATTAGCATTGATACTGCACGGTTAATATACATACACTACCGCTCACAATTATGTAAACACTTTGGACGATTTGTATTAATAATGCACGAACGACATTCGTCGAAAGTTATTCAAATGTACGAATTAATGGCAAAATAATTATCACAAGTACGTAATATATCATCTACATGTATGTCGTGTTCTTGTGAAAATAGCCGAAGAAAATTAGAAAATTCGAATTATTTGTTTCAAGATTATATTTGTTAACACGCCCGCGGGTTTTAAATATTATTACTAGAATTTTGGAAAATCCTTCTCTACCTAATCCATGGCATGAAAATTAAACGAACTGAGGATAAAAAAAATCTTCTTAAACGACAAAACTGATGCTCGAAATTTTCAAATGCTAATTTTATTGTCGCGTATTTTAACTTTTAAAGGTAAATTTTATCGTATTACGATATTCTTACATCGTCTCTATCTGTTCTATTCTATTTACCGTGTTAAATACCGAAAGCCACTGGAACGCGGACTCGATGGCTGACCACATCGGTCACTATCTACTGAACGACTAACTGCGGTTGATAAATCCCGCCGGAAATTCTTACACCGTCCTATCTTCGATGGACGCTCCAATATTTTCGCCGTTTTGCTCACAATTTCCAAATTCTTGTTCATTTTCTACGGATCCTCTTCTTCTTCTCAGTTTGTTCCAGATAGAGGAATTTATGACAGCGAATACGTTATCAACTCCACCACGGACTTTTCAAACTCTCCGATCTAATTGTGCTTTCGTTCGGCTTAAAGAGAAATCTTTTTTTTACCACAAAACTCAATTCAGGAGATTTTTATCGATATCGGGAAATTTTTTCAATTCAAAAAGATTGTAATTAGGTCGGAAATAGTTTAAGAAGTTTCTTTCGATGGATAAATTTTATGAAATTATTCTCTTGGTACTTTTCTTAATCTTCTCCATTGTAATTACATATTGTCAAAAAAGAAGCAAGCGTGTGAATATTTTTCAGCGATATTATACTTCAAACGTCAAATTATCCAATCCAATTTCCTTCAAATTATTCGTTATTCCGACACGTTGAAACCGATCGGCTCGACGACTTCTTTCCAGAAACGAACGTCACGATCACCTTCGCGCAAAGTCCGCCCCGAAAATTAACCATTGCTAAAAGATGGAACGCTCCCTGGGCGGGAGCTCGAACGATCCTCTGCCCCTTCGATCCTCGTTCATTTTCTCTGGCTCGAGTTTCCCAGGGCCATGTGTCAGGCACCGATCACGAGGTATACGGTTCACTTATCTACGTTCTTTCTTACAGGCGAAATTGGAAACGAAAGCTTTGAAAGCGAAGAGGCCAGGATTCACAGACGAACGGTACAATGAAACCAGTTATTACGTGGAGAACGGTCAGTATGCTCTCCGTTTTATGTTTAACCCCGGTATACGCTATCGTTAACAAGTTTCGAATTACGTATTACGTATCCACGGGAATTTTAAAAAAGAATTCTTAAAAACCTATCTTTCAAAACGAACTTGTTGCGGAACTTTTTGTTAGAAAACTTGATCGAGGCGAAGGATACTATTATCGTCGATATTTGCGGCATTAATTTTGGAAATCAGTAGGTGACACGGACGGAGGTGCAATTGGAAAAGTAGTTGCAAGTTTTTGTAGTGTAGCTATGATATTTCCAAAAATACGACCGCAGTCGTTGCAGATTAAAAGAATAATTATGTTTTAGAGTATCCGCTAGGAGTAATAAAAAATTCGCTCGGTATATCGAGTGTAGTTAACTGAAGCTGAAATGAAATTATTTTGGAAAGTATCGTATCTCGGTTGCTTCACGAGCGAACCGATATTATCCGATAAATTGCTTCGTGAAAACTATGTCGTGTGTGAGTGTGTCCCTTCGGGGGGCCATTAGACGTTACATGTATCAGCAATTAACAGTTAACGCACGGATTTATGACGGTCGATCGTCGATCAACAACGTCGCTGGCGGTCAATTAGACATAGATTGACAATTAGACGATGCGTGTGAATCGGTAACTCTATTTTATCGATAAACGCGCACAGCTTTCTGCTATATCGCGCTGATCTGCGTTCCGATCGTGTAAAACAGATCGTGAGAATATATAATCGATTGGCTGTGTATGACGTTTATCTGGGGATCGTAGCAGTTTGTTGGATTAATACAGAGGGTAGTTCCTCGATAATTCGTCGTTTTATCCAACAAGTGTCGAGAAGAGACAAATTCTTTTAAACGATTGCAAGAAGATGTTGAATTCATCGTCAGCGACGACGATCGAGAAAATAAGCACGTTTGAGCACAGTGTACGAGCGAACGAGATAGCCTATAGCCATTTGACAGATATTCATTTGACAGATATTTAAAAATGGCAGTGTGCCGCGTTAGATATACCATTCCACGCGTAGCATCACGTCGTGTAACGTCGCGAAGCTTGCAGACATGAGATAGCTCGATCCCGGACAGGGTCGATGAAAACGAAAACACCGAAAGAGCTTTTCCCCTCGACCCTTTTTCTCTTCGTGCTGTTCGATTTCGTTGGCATTGTGAACCACGCCGACTAACCCGCTCGTGCCGGGAAACGAGAGACAGCAGTCGGGATCATTGTTCGAATCATAGCCATTCGCGGGATTATCCGCGATTACCTGGTGAACAGAGAGAGAGAGAGAGAGAAAGAGTCGGTAAAGGCTGCAGTTACCGTTGTAAGGTCGTCGAGAATGCAGATGAAGCGATTAACGCGTATCGTTCCCTCTTTTTCATCGCTTTTCCAATCCTTTCTTTTCCGATGAAAGATAAAAAAGGATCGAAATAACATGGTATTTAGCAGGTTCCGCATTTTCTATCGTTGCGACAGCGTCGTTAAAACACCAGATTATCGAGGAATCTTTGGTAGTTTTGTTTATTCGAGCAATTCTTCGTTGGTCGTTAGCGGGAAACGCGAATTAATTCGAAGAGCTTCGTATGCGGCGCTCGCGAGGAGCATCAGAAAGTTACCCCCTTTCGCTTTGCGATATCGCGAAGAACGAAAAGACGAGGAGTTTTAGCGAAACTGATACTCGAGGCTGTAGTCGAAAGTATGGATGACTTTTAGGATGGTAGCAAGATGAGGCGACCTTGAGTAACTGGAATCTCTGGCACTGTGGCAGCTATTAGAGCTTGCAATTTGTTCCTTTCCACGGTTTATCGTATTGTTCGTGTAAATAGCTACCGTTTGAAAACCAAGCGGGACTAATTAGCCGGGGAGAGAGAGAGGACCTTTTACGAATTAACCGCTGTTATCCTACGTTGACTCGTTTTGTCGTAAATATGTTGAGAGAGAGTATTTTACAAAATTCTTATATAAAGGCGCTATTCCTAACATCGTTATTCGTTCTTAAAGCGTTCGGCAGTTTGTTGAACGTTGCCTCGTATTTTTACACCGCGTCTATAAGATTCGACGATTCGCTGGAAATTTGAAGTTTAGTAACTCGTTGGTAATTTGATTATCGTCAATGTGGATCGTAAATAATGTCAAGCATTGCTCCGAGCGAGCAATTGTACAAGATGATCGGGACAACTCGTGGCCATTTAACCGGGCAACAATGGCCATAGGGTAAACAAAGGTTTCCTCTTTCGTTAGTCGGTGAACTTCACAATTAAACGAAAGTGTACTTTCCTTATCGAGTGGCAGCAACGATAAACTCTTTGCAAGAAACCGACGACGTTCTTTCAACGACACCGGCGAACGTTAATTAAAAAGCCGGTTACAGCTACTGTCTCGGTTAGACACGCGACTAATCGATCGATTTCACCGCACGAGGCCGATTATTGAGAGTTTATTAAGCAGAAATAGGTGTATAGGTATGGATCGTGGACTGTAAACGAATCTGCAGCCGGAATCGGTGGAACGAGTCGACGAAGTCGATTTATCGAGTGTCAATACGTTCGGTAATTAAAGTAGTTGCTCGCGGCGATGGCTGCCTCTGTGTTTCCAGCCAACGTGCCGCATTATCGACGTTCCACGGGAATCGTTTGATAGACGAACATTGATAGGCGGCTATGGCTATGCTCATTAGTGGAAATAACGTTTACTCGTCGATAACGAAGAACGTTACGAGAAGGAACGAGAGGAATGTCGAAAATGTTGAAGTAACTACTTCAAGAAAAATTCTACATCTTTACTTATTTATATATATATATAACCTGCTTAATTAGAGACTGCTATTACGCAGAAATATTCTAAATAAGGAGAGGTGCGTATTATTGTACTCTTGAGTATACATTACGTTTTGGCTTGCAAGATCTAGGAACAAAGAAACTAATAAACGATTTCAATATACTTTTCTATTACAAATTCATCCACTCGTTCTTCGATCAGACAACCTCAACCTCGACAGAAGATACGATTCCTGGGTCTCTCTCGATACTCTCATCCTCCAAAGAAGATAAACGAGACTAAGACGAAGATTCTTGTTAATAACGATCTCTTTTCAGAGATAGAACCGCCGAATATACATATGTACGATAATAGAGCTGCAAGGATATTCTTACGAAGCAGTTTAAGGCACGTCGTGATTTCTTCAACGATTTCTTCGGGAAATCTAAATTGTCTGTTTCTCCTGAAACAGCCGTGTATCTTACGTCCAATGTATCAGAGAAGTAACGGAGAACGTAGATAATATTGGAAGAGCTTGCGATATTTTATTCATTAAAACGGTATTAACCTTTTCGTTCGGAGGAGACTTTCTTCCGTTTAACGAGTTCTTATGCTATTATACGGGATATCTTTAGTAATTGAACCGACCACGATTCTTTTTCAAGAAAAATTAGAAAAAAAGAAAAATGATAGAAACGATTAGACGAAGATAATAAAATGTACAGCCAAGTGGAGATAGGTAACGTTGTTAGTTAGGACGTTTTCGAGTAATGGACGTCACGAAATGCAGTTTCAAAGTTTCATGCCAAGCAACCAAATTTCATTTATAAAATACATCAAAGATGGATTCGAGTAGCTAAATATTCCTGCTCCTATCTTGCTTTCTGGGAAATCCTTTAATCTTCTTTCTACCTTCTGGAAAGGTAAGTTGTGCCACCACTTAGAACCAAAGTTCCACGAACTTTCTCAGACTTCTTGTCGGTCTTTTACTCAAAAAGGACCGATAAATCTTTGCGTTTTCCAATATCGATCGACTCTATAAGAATACTTGTTTCCATCGCGATGTTTCCATTAAAGAGATTGCAAAGTAGCAAAGGAATTTTTCTTTTCTCGAATCAATACATCTCGATTTCAAAACTGATCGATTTTTCGCCGCCGAGTTTGCGGATGTAATAGTCTGCGGATATTTACAATAAATTCGTATCTTTGTGGACACAATTGAAAAAGTACTTTGGCTCCTGGCTGATTTTACCAAGGTTATACCACTTCCGCATCGACGTTGAATCTCAGGGACAAGCTTTCTGTCGTTAAGTACAAAGCAAAACAAGTATAGCTGTATTTATGTAAGTAAAAGTATAGCCAAAAACATATTTTCTCCGAACTCTGCGTATTTTCATGAAGCAACCGTAGAACGTATTCAGTGTTGTTCCTGCCATTGAGAACGCGATTTGGCGAGCAATTCCGCGGGATATCGGTGGAAGTTGGTGGCGAGACCACGTTGGTCGCGTTCGATGTCTATCGATTGCCTGTTCGGTTCGTTATAGCGAGTTGCAGTGGCGAATTCACGATAACGGGAACAGCGTTAGTCGTGGCGGAGTGAAAAGGAAAGGGTGGTATGCGCGAAAGCACGTAAGGATTCGAGTGTCTGAGAGAACACAGAGAGCTGACTAGAGCAAAGAGAGGAAAGAGGGGGAAGGATCGCGAAGACGAAGGGAAACGAAGAGAAGAGAAGAGAAGGTAGACGAGAGAATCGATCGAATATTTAGACCTACTGGCATATCGACAACCGATATCTGCTCCACATTCGAATAATAGACTCGCACGGCTGACGACGTGCTGCCGGAGCATCCTCCAGTTCCTCCTCCAACGAAACAAAGACCTATTAATGCCACTCGAAAGACACACGCCCACCGGCGTGCTTCTCCTCCGATTCTCGATGGACGTCCCCTTAACGCGAGAAACGCATTCCATTACCGGAGACTTGTGACACGGCCAACCAATATTCCCAACGAGTATTCCGTTCCATCTCTCTGTCTTCCCTGTATACGCTTTCGTTGCGCTCCGTATACTCTTGGCTACGGAGTTTCGATTCGTCGATAGCCAAATCAAACAGAAACACGAGTCTCCCATTCTAAAATAAGTCGGAATATCGTCGTATCCAGTTTATCGAATTCATTTTTTTTTTTTTTCTAAATATTCGTCGATATCGTTCCGAATAATCCATCTTAATTTCCATCCTCGCGTCAAATTTCAGTTCAGCTCTTTAACCTCGAAACGATCCCAAATACACTCGCAGCATTGAATTTATTCGTTTCTCCATTAACCTTATCGTCTCCGATGATCCGTCTCAATTTTCATCGTTAAACCCCGACAAACAAACGAACAAAGACTGGTCTCTGCGTTTCTAAAACACTGACAAACCAAGCAAACAAACTACGAGACCACGGACCTCGCCAAGCGAGATTCTCGCGACAATTAAGTCGACCCCTGGGTCGTATCGAACCTTCGGACGTGGGTCACATCGAAGGGACCGTTACCCGAGCTACGTTGATGCAACGTTCACGCCACTCGGGGGTCATAGCGAAGCGATCAAGCCCGACATTGCTGATACCCGTGTATACAACGAAGATAGAGGGGTGGAGCTTCTACGTGATTCAAATCTAGATCCGATCCTATCTCTCGGTTGGAGGAGCCAAGAGTACGCTATTGGCTAGAGGAATCCTTGGCTCACGGTATACTTGGGCTATCTTTCTCTTTCTCTCCACCCTATATAACTCCTTCTCTTCCCCTCTACTCTGTTTTCTCCCTTCCACCCTGCCTTTTTGGCCTCTCCACTCCTTTTAGAAAATCTTCTTCGTTCAACGAGGTCTTCTTCATTCCCGGAAGATCGAAGAAGGTTTCGAGTTAGCAGGTGGCTGTAGAACGTTGTATTTTTGTGTCTCTGTGAACGTTCCGGGTCTTCTTTCTTTCTTCTATCTTCGTACATAGCGGTTACAGAAATGTACTATCCTTTTTTCTCATAGGCTGTTTCCAGAATCTTGAGAAGCTGAGGCAAAACGGTTTTATTGGCTCGCGAAGATCTCTAAAGACCCGTTTCTCTCCTCGTTTCTATTTTTTCTTCTTTCTTTTTCTCGCGCTGCAAAGCCGCTGGAGAACAGATTCGCCTTCATCGTGGTTATAGTATTTATATGTAATGCGTATTGCGGCGATGTTGATCGTTTCCGACGTGGAATAAATTACTTCGTGGATCGTTTTATAAGATCTTCGTTAGAAGCTGTGTCTTCCTGAGGATGATATTCTCTCTCGCTTTTA
Source organism: Bombus soroeensis (assembly GCA_014737365.1). NCBI lineage: Eukaryota > Metazoa > Arthropoda > Insecta > Hymenoptera > Apidae > Bombus > Bombus soroeensis. Next base: position 903,609 of record JACXIL010000166.1, read on the forward strand.
AGTGTTTCTTATTTCTATTGTCGTATTAACGAGGACTCTCGAAAGTCAATCACGAAGTTTTTAGTTTTATCGAGCAAGTAATCGGTGTACCGATCAAACGCTCGATGTACTTGATATATTACTGTACGCAGTCGTGTGTGAAAACCGTGACTTTAAAGTATCTTTTCGCCTGTTCTGTGGGAAGAACCCCTAGCCATTATTACAGGCTCTGTCACTGGAGTACAATGATGTAGAGAAACTCTTTCTTTCGACCTTTTCTTGTTATTAAAGTAGGACAGGTAGGCGAGGGCCCGTCACACATCGTAAAAACTGTGACAAGAAGCTCCTGGTTGTAGATATACAGGGTATCTCTCGAAGCTTGGTTCATTGTACATACAACCCTAGCCAAAATACGTTTTGTAAAGACGACGTATATTTCAAGAACTACAATTTTCAAACATCCATCCTCTTAACGAATACTACGGTCGAACATACTTTTTGTCTTATAATTTTAAACTTATCAAAATCAATTTTCGTCTCTAACACGAAAAATATCAACCGTAAAATTTCAGTACAGTAACCTTCTTGTTAAATATTTATCGTCGTTAAAACTATTAAATACTTGTCAAGTCATCATATTCTTTATTTCGTTATTTTAATGTCTGTAAAATAATTTCCCATCCCTGACACGAAAAAGAAATTTTCAACTAAAATTTCCAAGGAAAAATTAACTTTCCTAATCTTTCATCCGTCATAACGATCGATAGGTAATTCACGAAACAGTCGACGGAATAAACTGGCGAATTCACGTTTTCACCCCTTCCGCGTTTGCTTCGCTCTCCCGTTGGCTATGTTTTTTTTTCTTGGTCGGCTTTGCGTCTCAAACGACTTTCGAATCGAGGGAAAATATTTCTCCAACCATCCCCGTCGTTTCTTAAATCTCTTTCTCTCTCCGGTTGTTACTGTACTCCCGGGAACTCCGACTATCGCGACGATCATTATCGTTTTCTTCGTTGGACGAATCAAGTTCTCCTCGGGCGACCGGAGACGATCCGCGACTTTGCGGCCTGGTTTTACATCGCAGACGATTTCCTACTTCTTCCCTTTGACGTGACTCGATTCGTCGCGCTGCAAAGCAAAATTACCGTGTCGAAACTTATTCCCTTTACTCGCGTGTTCGCTTCTATTTTTCTTTCTTCTATTTCTGCTCTATTACAATAAAAATTTCACTAGATAGAAATTGTAGCGAAGAGTATTCTCAACATCTTGACGATAACGTTGAAATTTTTAGTGGAAGGGCGTAGCGCGAGATATCTACGTCGGCCGCCATTTCGATCTTCCATTAGATCTTGAGAAAATGTCTCATTAACGGGATTCCCCGGGTGGGCCCATCGCGCTGTCACGCGGATCATCGCCGAGACGCACGCGAGTCCGCCTGTAATCTCGATCTATCCACGTCCGCCAGTAAATTCGAGGCTTCTGTCTGCCGTGTATAATTCGCAGTGAGATAAGATTACGGGCTGCGCAGGGTGGCAGGGGGTGTACAAGACACCGTAGATAGACACAGAGCCGCGATTTAGCGTGCTAGTAATGATACGTTGCGAGAAAGCGTTCTCTCCACTCTTCCTCGCGATTCCTCGATAACGCGTGAGAATATTAATGACTCTCGCCTGATTCGCCAACGTATCTGCTGATTCTCACTGACTCGTGACTGATAATTCAACGTTGAAATACGCTGGATGATCGCACCCCCATCTTCTTATATTTACTTTTAAATCATTTTTAAATCGTTGCTATTTTTTGTTTCGCGATCCTTATTCAAACTTGGTCTAATTATTCAAACACGAACTAGATCCATTTCTGAAATATTTCTCGTTGTAAATAATTTTATTTGATCGTTTCGCGTCCTCCGGTTGACGATAGATAACGAAACGTTGCTGCGATGATTTTTCATTTTACATATATGCGTGTGTTCGTAATGTGATTCCGCTGTTTCATCATCTTTATTATTCTCGTACGTTTATTCTTGAATTTGTAATTTTTTTCCCCGTATGGACATGGAATATTTTTATATTTCGAGCGTAGAGCGAATAAACGCGCGTAATTTGACTAGCTAAACCCGCCTGTATACGTTTAAATTCCATCGTGTTTGACCAGTCGTTTCGCTTTGGTATTTCGGCTGGGGAAATACAGCTCGTGGTAAAACGTGGCTCGTTCGAAATAGTATAAGTTTATCATTCGAAAATGATAACGGTTTTCACGAGCTACTTGTATCTTCTGCGAGAATATTGGTTGAACAAATTGCGTTGAATAATCGATACTCTCTATTGAAAACCACGGTGATTCTGTCTGATCGTATACTGGGATTTTCTACTTAAGAGCCACTCTACTAAATCAATATCGATATAATTCAATTTCCTCGTGTTTATTTCGAAATATTTCTACTATCCGTAATTTCTATCGATGATATATTTACCTTTTAACAATTGTATACTAATTTCCAAAACTATTAATTAAAATTTTAATCTAGAAAATAAATTTCCGCGAATATTCGCCAAATACGTTTAAAATCTGACTGAAAATAATTAACACAGCATCCTACGAACAATTGCCTTCGTTTTGCAAGATTACTTCGTAAGAGACGCGTAAACCCGTAAAACTCTTTCGCTCTTCTAAAGGCATGAAGTTGTAAAATAGCGCGATCTATCTAGCGATGCTTGAAGCTATAAAAAAAAAGAAACATGTATATCCTTGAATTCACTTTGCCCGCAGCTTGGTTTCGCGAATGCTCGTTTATCCGTGAGTTTTACGACAGGATCGAGCTCATTACGCAACCAGATACGGTGCATGAATGCACGAAGAGTTCCCTCCAAGTTCAGTTTAGGAGATATCATCCGGTCGGCGGTGGCGATCCGATGAAGATGGTTCCGCGCTCTCTTCTCTGTGTTCTCTCGCGCGATAGCGTTTATACCGCTGTACAATCCAACATTTAAGTAGACAACGAGACGAATAATACAGTACGAGAGACAGCGAGGTTGAGTGGACTGGTGTGAACGTAGGAAAAAATGCGTTTCAGAGTGGACATTTCATAGGGGAGCGAGGGAAAAGAATTATTTCTGAAATCAATGCTGGATTATTGGCGAACAGTTTTGTCATCGAGTTTCTTCAAAGTCGAAAGTATTCCTTTGGTAAATATAAAAATCGTACTTTGGTAAATATCGTTTTCACTTCGAGAGAAACAATTTAGATCGGTAAAAGAAAAATTTATTCTCGATTTTACATCCTCGATCTTTCAACCACTTTGCAATTAACCTTCCATTAAACATGCAAGGAAGCGGAAAAATCAGAACAAATTGAAAATTCGAAACATCCGCAAGGATGGAGATTTCATACGGCGTGTCCGTGTTATTTACGCGAAATGCAAATGACGTTGCGTTTCAGCCTCGCACTCCAAGCAAACTGCGATCGTTCGTGTTACAGGAACGAGAGAGGGAGAGAGAAAGAGAGAGAGAGAAAGAGAGTTAACGGGTAAACGAAAAATACCGAATTTCCATATCCACGAGGCATGATTGGAGGGTCAGGCGAAGGTGCATTCGCCGGCGTCTCGATAACGACCGACACAAATATTTAACGATATCTCTCGCGGTCGGTCCATGAATTTCGCAGACGTGGACGATTATTCTCGTTTGGTCGAGAGGTTGAATATTCGACCGTAGTCGAATATCCCTGCAAACTTGTTTGCGACGCATATTATTTAGACGATCGTTTGATTATCAGTGCTCAATGGATCGACTCGTGAAAAGTTCCCCAACCATTCGGTATTCTTTCACTCCACTCAGAGTATCTTCTACTCCTTAATCCTGAAGATGTTTCAAAATGCCATTTTCGTTAGAACGTGCTTTATATAAAATATAGTTGGAACTTGGACGGTATTAGTTTGTCGGAAAAGTTTCTTTCGTTTTACGAGGAAATAATAGACGCACAACGTTTTTTGTTTTATATTATTTTGTCGAATCACGTACGATTCATGTTGTTCTGTTGAGATAAACACCGCGACATTTCACAAACTTGGTCTCACGTTTGTATGAAACTTGCACTGTTGCAAACAACACGTTTGCGAAAGAAAGACGCTTTTCGGACAAGCTAATATTTACAAGTACTTCTTCTGTAGAATTTTATACACGTGAAACGTTACAAATTGTTTCCTCAGAAACGATCGCAGACATTCCCTTGAATTTTTCTTTAAGTCAAACGATTCCCAGACACTAATCTTCTAGAGTGCGAAAAGATTTGAGTACCTCTGAGAGATGGAAATGCCAACATTCTTTATGCGTTATTTACAATAACCGATTGAATAGATTTTATCAACGTGTACAGATCTATCTGGAAACACGTAGTTGTTTAACGAATAATTACCTAATGCAATTTCCTAATTGTTCGATTATTTCCCTACACGACATTTTCCAAGTGACCTCACCTAATACATTCTTGCAACCGGGTCGGAAAATTTTCCATTAGTCGGTGCAATCGAATAGCATCGCCAGTTACGTTTTGCCTCGACCATACAGCGACGCGTATTTCGATTTTCAATACGAGAAACTGGATGGTTCTAATACGTTACTAGTGACTTAAATTAATTAATTGGTTAATTAACAAGAATACATTGGCTAGCTCGAAGAGTTAGACCAGCGCGAATATTTGAAACTCGGGAAAGCCTGGAGTAAAATTTTGCGTTTTTTTTTTTTTCGTCGCGAAGTCATGTACGCGAGAGAAAATTTATTTTCACGCAGAATAAGAAAAAGTCGAGTAACGTACTGTACTTCTTCTTCTTCTTCTTTTTTTTTTTTTTTTTGCTTCATCATGGCGACGCTTGTAGTTTCTTCTTTTTTCTTTCTTTTCTTTTTTTATTTCTCGTTTGCGAAAGGAATAAAAGTATCGATAGGATAGATCGGGAATAAAATTGAAGGCAGTGGCAATGAGGTTCGTTAGAAGTCGTAAAGCACGACTGGCATTTGCATGAACAGGATGGAAAAAATCGCGGCGGTCTCACGCACACCTCTTCGGTTCGATTTACCACTACCGCGAATAGATGGCTGATAACCGATACACGGAACAGCGTATATTCCTGATTGGTACCAGGAAACGTTGGCCGCCTTTCCGGAAGTATAATTCGAAAGAGTGTCGTTAGCTACATCGACTGCGATCTACACGAAGATTTACGATCGATCGGTAAACAGAGCTCGTTATTACGTAATCGTCTATCACGTTTTCCAGCTTTGATTAATTGCTGTTCAACCGTTTAAAGAATCATTTTTTCCTTCGTGAAGCGAATAGCGACGTTTTATAATAGTCGTTGTTGCATTTGGAAGATAAAACGAACCGCTTCTTCGCTCGTGTTTATAAAAACAAGTATCGCAGTCAACCACAATTTTTGAGAATAAAATTAATCAAACAATCGTATTTCGACGATGGCGATTTATCTATTAATATTATCCGAATCTCGGAGCATGTAGAATTCCCTCGTAAATCTCCACTGGGCGCATCGAAATTGTTCAGCGTATGATGTTTCAGACGTTTCAGCATTTATCATCCCCAAACTATCTAGATAGGCGTGTTAACAATGTCCCTCTGGAAGGGTGTTAATTGCATAGCCGCTTTAGAGGAGAGTACATTCCAGTCCCAGATACTCGAGTCTTTGTTGTCCCTTATTGCGTACATCTTGTCGTGCGACATTATCGATCAACAATTTGGATGGTCAATGGGTCGTCCGTGAATTTGCACGCTTCACCCTGCTCGGTAAATTCATGCTTAGTGCATTCACGTTCCGCTCTGTTCAATACCATCTATTGATATTTCTCTACCCAAACATTTACCCCTATTCCACTCCAACAGTCTTTCATTTCTATTTTTATTTAAAGTTATTTTACGCGAAACTTACTCGCTTTAAGTCTACGGACTGAAAATTCCCATCGTTCTACTTAAAACTCTGTTGTAAATATATATGGAGGAAGAATTTAATTTATTTATTGATATGCATAATTGATAAGGTTGTTATATTTACGAATATACATAGGAATTCTTTGTAATGTACGATTTAAAATGAAATAAAAACGCTTGAAGGCTTTAATAATTTCCTAATAATTATCAAGCTTTTTCACTCATCGAATTTTTTATAAATGCCCCAGTGCTCGTGAACGAACGCGATCACTGCGATCGCCAAAGGCTTAAAAATGTTTCTCCAATTCGATTAACAACTTATTCTGTTTTTATTTTACCATACAGGTAATGCATAAGTAATGCAACGAAGTAACCAGGTGCTGTTCGAAATTTCTGCCGCGTCAATCGAACCTATCCGAGTATTCGCGTTGATTGCCTCGAAATTACGATTTACAACATTACAAAATTCCCAACAAGGGATTATAAAACAGGAGATACAACGGCGAGTGGCGATGAAATTTACATTGCGACAACACGCCGTTCGATACAAATTCACTGGCCGTGCCTGATCGATGAAATACGCCTGACGATGTGCAATCGCACACTCGACTACGCACGCCGCATTGTTTCGGGGAGACCCACCCCGACTACCCCCGTGCATTCTGCTCTGAATTATACATCGATGATCCCTGATAAAAAAAAAAGGACCCATCCGCCGATCGAATTTCTCGTGACTCGATGGAAATATCGCCAAAGGACTTGCGTTTCGTTATCCATGGGGCGTACGAAGAAGAGTACTGCGTGTAAAAGAGAATTGGCAAGTGGTACGCGCTTATAGTGGCTCGAAAGAGTATTTGAGCAATTACCATAGAAAACTCTTACGTACATACTGTATGTGTTATGCAAAGTGTTTTAGAATTTCATTAGCATTGCGATGAGAGACGATTGTTCCGAATCTCGTGTATCCAAGAAGTTTTGAATCGTAGCTGGAATGTTCGCTTCGTCTGTCTTACTCGCCGAATGTAGTATAGTTTTATCGTTATTTATTGTCGTCTTTACAAAACTGATTCGAAAGACATAGACAGGAGATAAAATACTCTAGACGTTTGTTATAACTATTCGAAGGAATTGGTTATTGGAAAAGATACTTTCCAGAAGAATTTTTCAGAAAGGGCTTGTCGATGAACCACGAGCAGAACAGTAGGAAAGAAGAAAAGAAGATGCTTAGATCAGAGGACGAAGAACAATTATCTGGTCTAATCGACGGATACGCTGCAATTTTTGGACGATTGGTGAATTTTCATGGAAAGTAACGACAGATGGTTCTCGTTGGTTGACCAGATGACGTCCTTGAGCGATGTAATCCGAGTCCGTTTATTCGGACTGTAATCGGTTACATCGGAGGTCAGAATTTAGGCGAATAAAGTCGATAGTCGTTGAAGTCTTCTCCTAAGTTTTTACGAAGTTGGAAAATTACTTTGGGCGAAAGTTTTTTAGTAGCTCGAGATACCTTAGGTCTTCAACTAGAATACCACCTTAACGTAACTATCTCTGCACGGCGTATATAGACACATTCAACAGATGCCAGTAGCTGTAAAATTAGATAATTTAGATTCGCTATGGTTCACCTATGGTCCAACGACACCGATAGGAACTTACTTCATATCCATTACTGAAATAGATAGCAGGACCATTTAGATTTTTCTATTTATATTTCACTTACGAAGATACCCACCGTTTTAAAATCATCCAACTCTCTAAACATCCATCAAACTTCGATACCACTGGAACATTTACTCCCCTGCAGCGTGGAACGTCCAAACCCCCACAGAGCAATTGGACCAGCAAGCCAGGCCAGCCCTAGAAACGTTCTACAATCGGCCAGTAAATATCCGCAGGCCCGTAAAACATTGGTCTCCCAAACGCTAGATATATCTTCCGCTACCCAACATATTACCAACCATCGAACAACGAGGACATACCGGTATACGACGTGTCTGTTCCATGGATAGCGTCGATTAGTAACAGTTTCGGTAATTACAGCTGGAAAAGTAGCATGTATCTCACGTTCGCTCTAATGAATTTCGTGAATGCGCATGGTAGGATAGGTCTTGAGTCTTCTATTATTTGACAAAGGTGAAGGTGAGAGAGAAATGGAGAGTTGGTTGGCTGTCGGACGACGAAAAGCGTTTCCCTCCGTAGCTGCTCGGAAACTTCGCCAGTTTCCTCGAGGAGTGGAGGCTCAACTCGCGTCGCAATGGAGGACGATGCATTGTCTCCTCGACGATCTCTTCTCTATCCCACTTTTCCCTCCTGTTTCCGACTACCGCGACGAAAGGTTCCCCGTCGTGATCGTCTGCGACGATCTCTCTCCGGGAGGAGAAGCTTCGGGATCTCCTTGTCTCTCTCTCTCTCTCTCTCTCTCTCTCTCTCTCTCTTCTCTCCCCGCGCTAGCGGTGACGACGGTTTTCGCGCCTCTTGGCACGTTTCACGCTCGCCGCGTAATCCAGACCCTCGTGCTCGAGTGTTCTGGCCCCGCTAAAGCCTGTTCTCCTCCTTCCTCTTTCCCCTTCGTCGCTCACCACCACCTGGTTCTTTATTTCGTCAAGGGTGACCGTGTGGGTGCTTCTTAACACGCGAATCGTGCTCGATTTCGTAGCCATCCTCTTCTATCCTTCTGTTTCTCCCTTTCTTTCGCTCCTTCTGTCTCTTACGGTTTTGGCCTCTTTTATTCTGGATTCGGTGGTCAAAGGAATCGTGAATCAAATTGTGAACCGCGTAGACAATGGTTGAGGCTTATAACGTTATATCGTTCGAAAGAGAGCTAGAGCGTAAACCAGGCTTATCACACGCTCGAGGACAATCGCTTCTTCAGAAGCAGAATTCAGCTCTTGTTCCTTCCATTTGGATTTGGAACAATTTATTCCTGGAATAAATAGTTGGGTTCGAAGATTTTACACCGTCTATCGTCATCTTGTGCCGTAACAGACGTGCGTTTAAGTATTATTTGGATAGAGCATAGCGACTGGCGTATCTGTACGATCGTGAAGAGTATTGTTCTTCGTTTTAAAAAGTTTCGGCGGACTTTTGAGGAGCGTTCTGGTTCTCTAGTTTAGGCAGGAGGAATTTCTTTGACGAGGAGCTTTTCAGAAAACGGATGGGTTTCTTGCTGGTCGTTTTCGTCGCTCTTTGTCAACGCTACCGCATTCTTTCCTTGATTTGCCGTGTTTCTGCGCGAACGCCAGCATGGCTTCCGGTTCGACGCGGAAATTGTGCCGTGCGAACGTTCGGTGGTATCTAGGGTACATCGAGAATGAAAAAATTTTACAAACGATCGCATTGTTTTCGGCATCTAGCTCTCAAGAATTGGCAAAGACAATTGAAACGTATATCAAACACTTGCCAATCGTTTTTCGTATCGTGTGACATTTGTAGTATAAATTATAATACCTTTTTGATAAAACCAATACAAGAGAATTTACGTTAGTCTGCAGATGTTAATCTTAACGAGAGTCACGCGATCGTAATAATTAAAACACGATATGGCGAAGATACTAATTATGACCGATAGTTTCAGATTTTAATTTCGACCTTTGTTTTCTCTGTTTGAGAAACAAATTGAGGAAGAAAGCAGATTAACACCGAATTGTCTTACCAATGGTTCCTCCGTCCTCGTGCGATATTTACGATCATTCTCGTCCGGTTTTCTCTCCGGCCAGCCAAATTCTTGGTTAGGATTTCCGTTTAATTCACCGAGAGAACCGTTCTGTCGACCGATTCAATCGGTTGAAAGGAGCCGATTGGTTTCCACGAGTAATCCCTGGTCGCGCAGATCGCTGCAATTCCGCGGACGATTGGTCTGGAATTCAGAGGAGGCTTCTTTTCCCTTGATTTTTCCGCTGTTTCTTCGATTCATTCATCGATTTCGTTTCCCTCTCGCCCCCGTATCCCATTTGATAGCATCTAGAAGGCAACAAATTTCTATGAAACTTTCCTGCTTTCTCTAAAAACCTTCCATTTCCAATCTTTAACCACCGCTGTCGTTGTCTTGCACCGTCTCCATTTATGGAAATATTTTATATCAGTGGAAGAAATTTATGGAAATATTAAATATCATACGACGTCATACATCATATAAAATTGAGCAGTTTTCTAGAGAAAAGACTCGTAGCGTAAGAGGATGCAACTTTTATTCTAATTTAGACTAATTTTCGAATATTAGCTTGCAATTATAAGCACGCTCGAACAAATTTGTTGTCTATACATTATACTTTATTTCGTATCTCATCATCCTATACATTCGTTTATAATAAAATAAATAATAATATTTTATTAATTTAACGCATGTAGTTTTGCCAATTGAGGAAGAGGAAGTTAAATAAAGTTTAGAGCACCGTGTTTTTGATAATATATCAATGTTTTACACCAGACAAGATTAATGGAAATATATGTTGTATATTCGTCGATTTTATCAGCAGTGATCGTTAATCAACCGCGTATCAATTAATTAGAGCGTCCAACTACAAACAAGGCTTGCTTTAAGGGAAGATTCGGTTTTTCTAGGCAAAGGGAAGGAGAATCAAGGGGATGGGTTTCGCTTCGATGACACACCCTCTTCAAGCCGCTCCATAAATTGCAGGGTAATCTTTCCCTTCGGTGAAAAGGAAAAGCCCTGTGCTTTTATCCGCGACAGACGGCTTTCTTGCTGCCTGTTCCGGTTCGACGAGCCGATCGAACAGCTTCCAGCTGTTTAATTAAAATCATTTTAATTGCGAGAATGGAGTCTCTGGTGCTTTCCTTTGAAACTACACCTTGGACGGGCCCTCGGTGATAATGAGGCGATTAAAAGAATCCATTTTATAGCGCTCTGATGCTTCAATGGCGTTGCGCTACTACGCGCGTTTTATAATCTGAAAATTTTACGTCTTGAGAGAAAAGAATTGCAATTTCAGATATCTAATATACTTAGACCTCGATCGTTAAGGCCTAAATTAGAAACTGCAATTTTTATTAATTTATTATTCGATGCCAACTCGTCCGAAACAGCGATCAAAGCCTACAGAATAAAACATAAACGTTGCGATCGCTCGAATAATTAAATTTCCCTCGAACTCTGAAGTCCTTTTACGTTGTATCTATATTTTGAGAATATGAAACACCGAGATATAAAGGCGTCGACCTTTCTTCCGCGATGTAGTAATTTTCGAGTCGATAATTCCGAAAATCTTGCTTCTTTCAAACTTTGAAAATATCCAGACAGTTCTCGCGAAATAAAAAGAAAAACGACGGACGAGTAAATAGCAAAGAAGAAGCATCCTTTGAGTCGATTGAACGGGAACGTTAATCAACGCGCTGGTGTGTTTATCTCGTCGGTCTTTTTTCTTGTCGGTGGAAATCGACGTGACGGAAATTGTGTGTTGCGAATGGCGAGTTCCGACTGGAGGCCGTTTGAAGCGTCGGATTAATTTTTGGCCGACCAGTGGAGACAAGATCGTGCTTTTTCCAGACGAACAGTCACCGAAAGGCAGACCTAATTTCGTTTACGTGCTCTAATGAAATGAAATCCTTCTTTGCTTTTTCCTGTTCTTTTTTTCTTTTCTCTCTTTTTTACGATGTAGAAGAAAGGGTTCATTTTCTCTGTTATCATTTTCAATAGAGAAATAAACAAGTACGCCTCGAAGTAAATACGTTTAACGAGCTTTCGATCCGAAAGAGTTGTTAATATTTAATTAATCGTCCGTTGTGTTTAACGAAGCGAACAAAAGTATTTTCTATACTTTTCTAATCCTTTAACGCTTTTAGTAGCGAATCTCTTTTTGTCTGTAGAAGAAGTTCCTCGCTTTATTTCGTACGTTGTAAATACTTATTTCTTGTGGAAAGTAAAGTAGGTTAAGGTTATCATAACTTATAACTAGTTCAATTCGTCGTTTTATCCTCTAAGTACTTCACAACCGTACAGAAAATGAAGCGGTAAAGAATCCGTACAATTGTTCGAGAGTACGAAAGACGTAAGAAGTTCTAAATTAACCGGGCGAGGTTTGTTCGATTCGACAAGTCCTCGAGAAGCAATCCAACACGAATGCACGAGTGTTTCGAGTACGAGTGGAGGTAAAGGAAAGAAAGGAACGATCGATGGAAACGTTGGATTAATTTCTACCCGGCAGTAGGTTGAAAAAAAGCAAAAGGAAATTACAAATCGTTAATAAAATCTTGAAAACGTGTATCGAAAGGAGAGAAGATTAGGTTGAAATATTTATAACAAAACGTTATCACGTTTTCCTTTGTTATTTATTTGGTTGTACGTAAAATGGTCCATCGCTGCATCTAGTTTATATTAATTCGTCCGAAGCGTCAGATTACAAATGCATTCGATGGCAGGGAACGATTAATTCGCTGGGTTTACGCGTGCAATTATAACACAGCGTATGCATAATCGTTTAAAATTTGTCATAACTTTCGTTACGAGCGGATGGTTGTCCGTTTAAACGATTGAAACGATGATAAACGATAATATTAATATGGTAATCTGGAGTTAAAAGGTGTGATGCGTTTGTATTTCTCGCCGACCTACTGAAATTTGCATATTCTATACAAACACATCGCACAGCATATCGTAGGTAGATGTAACGAATACTTAATGTTCCATAGAAAATAAAATTCTACCGCAGGCTATCTTCGAATCTGAAACATTCGAGATTCTAGTCGCCATTCGTTTGTTTTCGTTATTTTCTTTAATTATTAATTTCAAGTATTCGCAACTCCCCATCAAAGAGAAAAGAAATGAAACGAACGGAAGATAAATACAGCGAATGAAAGAAGTAGATATAACGGAATAAGATAGGGATAAATAAAATTTAAAAAGTTAAATAAATATGCCAGAAAAGAATAGATACAATAAGCGAACACAGATAAATGGAATAAACTTTACGAAGAATGAACGAAATAAAAAATGTAAATAAACGAATAAAACTAATAGATATAAAGGAACAAAACGGAAGAAAAGAAGTAACAAAAATATAGAACAATCTTAAAACTGTGTCTTAAAACAGTTTGAAGATTGTCGAGGTTGAGGTTGACTGATCGAAGAACGAGTGGATGAATTTGTAATAGAAAAGTATATTGAAACAGTTGAAGGTACAAGTATAAGTTTATGCTGATTCAGACGCTTACTCTCTTAGTGTTACTAGACGATGGAATGATAGGGAGCACGTTGATATATTTATAGCAAAAGGACATTACCAAAAATTAACCTTATAGTTTTGGCTAGAGGCTACAGGGAACACAAATAGAAATTTGTTTATTAGTTCCTTTGTTCTTAGACCTTGCAAGCCAAAACATAATGTATACTCAAGAGTACAATAATACGCACCTCTCCTTATTTAGAATATTTCTGCGTAATAGCAGTGTCCAGGTCACGGATATACATATAGACAAAGATGTAGAGTTTTGCTCAAAGTAGTTACTTCGACAAAGATAAATAAATATATCGAAAACCACGTTTCGACCTCCCCCTGTTGCAAGAATCAATTTCCCTCTCTCGTAACACGCTGAAACTCCGGTCGCGTAACTCTTCAACGTTTTACCAAGTGAAATATAATCCTTGAAAATCCAGACTTGGGTTTTGAAGCGGGGCCAAGAGGATGGACTGCTGTCCGACGAGAACGCTCGAGGCGTTTCCATTCGACGCGACGTGAAGTGCCGTCGCGTCTCTGTCACGGGACGGAGAGGATAATCATGGCCGGCTGTCCGGCTTTTATTGTGATTTACGCGATTGGCGCGATACCGACCGGCTTTATTTTCGGTCGGTCAGCCACCATCGGTACCCTGGCCGCTGTGCCAATTTGTAATTAATTACGAAACAATCGCGTCGCTATTTAAAGATTATAATAACAGGATCACCGCAAACAGTTGGAACGCGCCGCGCATCCCTTATCACTTCTATTTCTGTCGTTGTGATTTTCTATCGCGATACGCGATTTCATACGTACGCGGTTATTTAGATGACGCGTCTCAAACGCTATACCCTACACCATCTTCTACGTTCTACAGCGTATCCTGCATCGTGTATCCCAAAACCAATACTCCATTTTCCGTAACTGCTAAGGCAAACGTATTCAAAAGTTGCGCGTTACACCTCACCGTCTCCATCCCACGCTATTCGCATATCCTACATCCAATATCCAGAATCTAATACCCATTATTCCATATGCATTATTTCAGCCCCGTACCACGGTTCACAACGTTCCATCCCACATTCCATATTTCATACACCTTATCTCATACCCTGTACCCCATAACTAGTATTGCTAACTCGTGTACATATTTTATCTTACTTCCCACACTAAGGCTCTCCGTTTCATATCTCATGCCCAATTCATATTCTCCTTCTCATATTCTATAACCCACATCCAGTACCCCTAGAAGATATCTTTTATCCCTACCTTCGCATCGCATACTCCTCTTACGTCTGACGTGGAATTATTGAACTGGTATGTGGAAAACGGGATGTGGGACTGAAGATAACGGCTGGCAAATCTAAGGAATGGAGTAATGCAATGGAATAGGAAAGATTGGATGTGGGATATTGGTATCGAATTTTGTACAGATATTGTATATCCACAGATATGGATCAGAGAATAGAATTCGGAATACGAGACGCGTGCGATATATATATTCTTGATATTTGTTATTCTCTATGATTTTGCTAAATAGTTTGTGCAAATTTCAGATCAGGAAGCTGGTCCAAAGGTAATTACGAGCCAGTATCCTAACGTTCATGAACGTTGGTGTAAAAAATCGCAACGAAAATTTATCGTTAGTTGAAAACAAAAGCTCTTTGAGCTGTCTCACGTGTAAACGTACGTTGTACCTGCCGTAGACGCTTCGTACGTGCCGTGACGGAACTTCCTCCGCGTTCGGGTCCTTCTTCGACGATTCAATTCGATTTCCACGAACATTCCGCTAGCTATGAATCATACCGCGAGATCAACTCGAGCTTCGGCGAATTGTAGAGAATTACGTGGTTGGTCGCTTGGAGAGACGAAGTTGGTTTATTTCTGCGCAAGTTTGGATTTACATAGCGAGGTCGTTGATTCAGGTTGCAAGGAATATACGAGGCTGAAGGGACGTGATTTATCGTTGTTGTGAGAAGGTGAACGATCGTTTGATCACGGTAAAGAGGTGTGTCGAATGACAGTGTGTAGACTCGACGATGAATTAACGAGCGATCGATTAATCAGGATATAAGGATCGAGACAGAGTCCAAGTTGCTTTCTACCACAGTCTGCCGATCAATCGGCATAAAATTATTTTTAAACGAATGCTTTTACGTGCCATTATCGCCGAAGCTTATGTCCAAATCGTCTGTCGCGTGTCGGAATATTATTTTAATAGCGCGAATTCGATCGTTTTGAACATTTTTATTTCCAGCCATCGTAATTTTTAGACTTTCGACGCTTTACGGAATACCAAGGCTAAGGAATATTTCGACGTATCTTACGTAATAAATCGAAATCTTTCGAGCATAATAATACTAATAATTACTCGGTTCCCAAAACTGTTGAATCGATGGGAGCCAATTAATTCGACTATTTAATCAAGGATTAGTTGCGCGATTTATGTACAAGGCACTGTCGTAATTTAAACAGCACTTTCCATAAAGGTAAATTTAATTAGAAGGTGATGCTTGCTTATTTACAGGACTGCGGAAAGTGTACCCTTACTACTTTACCTTCACCACGTTCACGAAAGGAAGATGGGTGGGTGAGAAGATCCTCGAGGTATTCGCCAGAGAATTTCGAGCACATCCGGCAGAAGAATACGAACGTTGCATTCGTGCGGGCACTTTGACGGTGAACTATCAAAAAGTGGACGTCGATTACAGATTACGGCACAACGATCTGCTGGCCAACGTCGTCCATAGGTAAAAAAACTTTATACCATCCACTTTGTTGCCCGTTGATTGGAAAATTGATCGTTAAAAATAGTATCGAATTATCGGGAATATTCTCGAGACATAATTATTTTATTATCGCTCGTAAGCTTGCAATTTCTGAATGGCGATCAAACACGACGGTATCCTCGAAGAATTTCTCTCTAAACGATAATATAGTCGATCATAATCCGTATAATGCTAGTCGATACGATTTCATTCGGACATCGTCGTTGTTCGATAGAACAAGAAACATTTGCGTTAAATTCTATTTAACGGAAGATGATAGATCGAGAGAAACGTAGAGGAGAGATAAGAAAAAGTAGGGATCCCTGTCCGAAGTGACTTACGTTGCTCGTCGTTTGAAACGCGGCAATTGTACAGGACGATTCCGTAAACTGGGACGAGATAAAACTCTTTTCCGAGCGGAACAGGAGGAGAAGGGATTGAATGGCTTAACGAGCACTATTTTTCTATGCTTCCAGACTTTCCTCCAATGCAACTCGCACGTTCCTTTTCTTCTTCGTCGTCTTTTTTCTTGCGTGATATTATGTATCCCTTAATGAATCCCTTTTAACGGCATCCCCTCGTTATTCTACAAGCTGTTGAATAGTTCGCGAAAACGATAACGACGTATTCGAAGAAGTTTATGAAAAAAATACAAAAATATGTTTATCAAACGTCCGACCACCAGTTTTATTTTCATTAGAGATTCGAAAGTCTGACACATTTTACTTTCGTTGGGGATTCAAAGCTCCGAGAGCTATTTTATTTCCATTACAAACTTTGCAATCTTTCATACGAATCAAATGAAAAATAATAAAAAGTTTAAAGATTGATCTTGTCAAAGATGAAAACTCTAAAATATTTTATATACAAATATCGGAAATATTCTGTACTCTATCGTAGTCAAGATCGATCGCTGCGCGAGGTATTCTATCAATGATTCGTATCGATATAATCCGTAACTCGGCACGAAGAGAAAAGCTTCGATCTTCAGCTGTGAGATCAAAGATAAATTCCTTCCATCTCCATTGACAGACGACCTCTTCCACTCCCTCGTTCTTCCAACGATCAGGAGAAAATCAGAATTACGCGGAAATATCTTTACATTTCATTTCCAGTTCCTGCCGTCTGAAAATTCGAAGATCTCTCAGCTCCCCCTAATAACCGAAAGTCGGGGAACGATCTTCCCAGCCAATAATCCCGAAAGAAGGTATTATCCTATCTTGACTGAAATCGGTGGCAGACCCGTCACCGGATGAAAGAACAAGAACGGAAATCGCTGGCACAAGTGTTCCCAAGTGCGAATAACAAGAAACCGACGCGTTATCCTCGCGTCCACGGTGGAACCGCAGGGTGGAGTGTCCCGCGATATCCTTGGCACGGATATAAAGGAATCTGTGCCTCGCTGTTAAACGCGCCATCGCTCAACGAGGTTCCTATTATCAGCACGGTTATCGTATGCCACGAGATTGCGATTCTTGCGGCGGTGTTTGAATTTCAAGGACAGCCGCGAAAGAGAAAAAACAGTAGAGAGAAGAAAGATTCGGTGGACACGTTTTTACGTATGCGGCTATGTAAAAAAGTATCGAGAACAGTTGGTTAATTTTTGGCAAAAGATATAATTGAATTATGAGATTATGCGTAAAATTTGTATATTTTTCGTGTTTTAATTTTATAATATCGTTTCTAATACTGGGTACGAAAAAATATTGAGACTATTGGCTATTTTCGACAAGATGTGATTCGATTATGAAATTACGCGCTGCATAATTATGTAAAATCTGTAAATCCGTTGGAAAAGTAATTTGACGTTTGAGCAAGATTTTACGAATATTAAGTCAATCGTACGTGACTACGCGAAATTCAAGGCTGAGGATTTTTCTATTGCAAAACGAATCGAGAGAAGGATCACGGAATTTCATCAACGGCAATGTTTCAAGAGATATCAGCTAAGATAATCGACGACAAACAGCAAGAGAAATATCGTTCCAAATAAAAGTGAAAAATTCTGCCACTGTTCATCTGTTTTACTTATGTAGAAGAAGCGAAGCAATTGAACAACCGAGCGAAACCTTGGGAAAATAAAACAACAAATGTACATACTTCAAAGAAAGACATAGAATCCATGTTTAGGACATATCGTCGATTAGGAGAAAAAGATGGACTTTGTACGATTATAGAAATTATGACGAATTACGAGACAAATTACTTTAGTTTGATTCAAACGTCCTTCTGACTCGAATAACACTACCTTACTTTATTTGCACAAACATTCGCGGTCTATTTATGGTCCATTAAAAATAGCGTTTCGAGTTTGCGCTGCGATCGAGAAGAAAGAGAAAGTGAGAAATTGGATGGAGATCGCGAGCTGTCTCGTACCGAAGATAATTGTATTCGATAAGTGTCCCGATTTTGAATAGACGTTCTACACATCGACCTGCTTCCATGTTGGACTCGTTTCTATAGAGGTCTTTAATGATGCTTTTAATGATACATCTCTTCGGTCTTGAATATCAATTTTTAAGCGTGTTGCCGCTAATTACCTGGCTTGCTGACCGACTTACAAACGTATTAAAAAATTTTCCGTGAAAATAACCTCGTTATAACGAGAAAATGTTACGTTTATACGATTCTTACGTATTGTTTCGCTGTTTGGTCTTTAAATGGCACGATGCAAACAGCGTAGAAGAAATCATTTCGTTGATAAAAATTTGTTCAATTTCGAACATTCGAGGTTCGTGCATTTCTACTTCTTTTAGATGTTATCTTCGAAGTTTCTACGTAAATGTTAATCGATTCCAGCTTCATAAGCATAATATTATCTACTTATTATTCTTGGAACGTATCCAATTTTCTTTTCATCCAACACTGCAAGAATATGCTTGAACATGCTCGAATATGCAAATACCATTCCTTGTACATGCAAATTAATTCGATACACCGATCAGATCGATTAGCGAGAATCAAATAGCGATAAATCGAATAATAAGAGAATTATCGCCGCTTCTTTGAAAAATGGCGCTCATGTAAAATCGTTCTTCTCGTTCATTAGGATCCCCATCCATTTTCCTGGGGTCGATGAATTTTTTTACGACCAACTCGTCGAACGAGATAATTTGGAAAATAGTTTCGACGTTTGGAGAATTTACGAGCTTACGGTATTTCTTTGTCGTTTCTATCCTCCTTGCGCCATATCGTTTTCTTGGTGAACGGAAACGCGGCTAATTAACTCGTCCGTCGAATAAAAAAGTTTCCTCGAGGTCGCCTCGTGTTTCATTCTTCCATCTAGAATATTAACCTTCGTTCTTTTATTAACCATGTGATTTGCATCTAAATCGCGTGACATTGAATTTATTTCATCGACTACGTGGATTCCTTTCCTCGGTCACGCATAATATTCAGGCCAGTGGCGCGAAACCGAGCGCGTTCGCTGCCTCCTGTGCAACGCCTGCCATTTTAATCGCCAGGCGAAAAGCCACATGGTACGCCCGCGGCGTAGAAATCGCGCTCGGATCGCGACTGCTTCTCGCAATTGCACAAAAGGCCTCCTCGATCAACAGGAAAGCCGTTGCTCGCGGGTGAAGGTCTCGAGAATAGATGATTCGGGTCAGCCTGTTACTCGTCGCGGACAATAAGACGCGGATACTGACGTCACTCACGATGGAAAGATCGTTTTCGAACGATAAGCACTGTTAATTGCCGTGGCATTCTTGGATTAATTGCCCGATGCCGAGGCCGCCATTCTCTGTTACTTCGTGCAAGATTCTTCGGAAAAAGTCTCGGTATTGTCGTCCGGATGTTTCTATGCTATTTAGAATTCATCGTAGGATCATCTGTTTCGTCTGACGTCGCTTGACTTTAAAAGCGATTTTCTTTCAATTACGATCGTTCGTATTTGCAATGATTCGCGTTGTCAGTTTCACATTCGTCGATAGCAAGAGTCGTGAGGGCGTCGAAGTTGAAAGTCTCTTCTCCGATAAATTCGCGAACGATCGAGTAGATACGTTTTACGGAAGCTGAAATTTTGAAGAACACTGTGCTCTACCGACCGAATCGCGAAACTCGCGACTCAACGTTCTCCGGTTAATGCTCTTTGCTCGATGCTCGCAGAAACTTGATATTGCTCGACGAGTTAACGCTATCTGGTCGCTTAATCTTCGTTCGGCAACTCGGTCGTTTCAAAATCCTCGTGCAACGAGGCAACTTCTAATTTCGCTCGTCACTTTCGCAAGCGAAGAAAAAGTCGTCAAAGAGTTTAACAGGTTTTCGTTGTGGATGGATTTGATCGTGAAAGAACGTCTTACGAGCTGCAGGTGGAACATCGTAGAGTTTTCATAGAAGGACCGCAGCGTGAAATCATGCGATTCATCGGACTCGAAAGCACGCGAGTTTTAATCGCCAAAACATAAATCCGGGAAGATCCGGAAGGAGACAAGATGCTTTTGAACAAGGAAAATCAACTACCTGCGCGTATCTTTGCGCAAAATGTATTACATTTACATGTTTTCTATTCTTGACAGTATCTTTTTTTTCCTCGTTCTAGCCACGCTGGCCGTAACTTGGAATTTATCACTGCAATAAATATTCGCAATTGTATCGTGAATTTCAAGTAGAAGCCAGTTCGTACAAGGAATAGTCAAACATCAGGTTGAGGACCAAAGTTTCGTGGATCGCGTACCAAGAGGGTGGCGTTAATTCCGTCCATTTACTGGCGAATTTCGTTTGCTCCCCGGAGGGAAAGGAACAGAGCGAGCTACAGGTGCAAGATCAGGCGGAACGTCAACTGCGCTTTAATCGCGTTTCGAGTGTTCCTCGAGCAGTTTATTAGAGCTCGGCTTTTCGACGCTTATTATTCCGTACGATGTTTAACGAGCGAGCGTTTCAGCTCTGTCTTCCACTCGCGTTCCGACTGTATCAGCGACAAAGTACTTTTTAATGGCGGATGACTACGTTGGAATACATATTTTTCATTTAAATGCATATAACTATGACGCAGCTGGATGAATAATCGCAAGGTTATCGTATTTTACTATCTCTACATTCTCCGCGTTCAGCATTTCGTAAAACTTTTGATTTCATATTATTACCTGAGATAGTCAAATATTTGGCTAATAAATTAATACTAACGTTATCTTTTTGTTTGGATGATTGCAATAACAGATGAACGACACACAAACAACGTACAAACATGGTCAATATATTTGATTCATGCATTAAAGCGAAGGAAAATAACAATATTTTAAAAAGTGTCGTGAAAGGTACCGTAAAAAAGTACTCAAGGATATCTGGGTTAATATCGACTAACTTTTACGAAACTCGTTTATCCTTGAATACGGTTGTCGTTTTTCGAAAAAAGGATTATGGTTAGCTCGATAAAATCAACCTACTTAACATGTAGGGATCAAACGTATGGTAGATAAATTTGTTAAATTATCTGAAAATTTTCTTCGAATTTCTCTTAAAGAAGGAGAAGTTCATAAAACGGTATAAACATAATTCGATGCGTGGCGTTTACATGTTTTCCGACCGGGTACCGGGATAACAGTGACTCGAATTTACTATACCGCGACTCGTAAATTGGATTGACCCCATAAACGTGCCCCTACTCTCTACATTTGCATGCTTTTATCAGAATCTATTGCTCGAACGGAATCAGTTTCGTTCAACTAGACGCGTCCTCTACCATTTAACGAACAATTCCATCGACAATCCATACCGACACGTGCTTGCACCGATCGCATTTTTCCCCATTTTTCCTTCTTCTTCCCTCAATTTTTCAACATTCGAATATCCCTACCGTCGAACTTTTTAATTTTTGTATTTTTTAACGTCCTCTAAATTTCGAATTGTCTAAATTTTCGAATTCTTGAAACTTGAAACGATCATTGGCGTTTTCCTGTGGTCTAAACGGTGGCAAAAAGTGTACGTCAACAGGGGAATATCAACCCTTCAACGGTGTTCTCTCATGTTGTCGCAGACTCGATTAAAAACAGCGAGGATCCCGAGATGCTGCTGTCTGCCTGTATTCCCAGAGAATTTGCATTTCATGAGGACACCGAATTAGTTTCCGCATGCATTAGTCGGCTATTGGATGGCCACACGATATTGTAAGACGAGACACGAGCCAGAAGCCCTGGAGGATCAGCTCGAAAATTCCAGAAAGATTAATTGTTCGTTGACCGAATTTATTTATGCTCGTCCCGATGATAAATTGTTCCTGTCGCCTGTCTCGCTAGAGATTCTTTCCAAAGACATCTCGATTTGTTGTTGGGAAAAATTTAACAGAGTCTTTATGGGAACGGAAGCTATACTTAATTTAATTTAATTTAATTTAATTTAATTTAATTTAATATATTGATCTAACGGGTGACAATAAAAATTTAGAGTACAATTTGCAGGCGATATTAATGATTACTCTACGTGTAGTCAGATTGAAGACGAGAAGATTATGTATTATGCCGTATGCGTTAACACGCTGTAACAAGTGGAAATTGAAAACTCTATATAAAACTTTTGCGTAAAGGCTGACAAATGTTGACGATAGAAATTGATAGAACGATTAAAAATTCGCACAAGCTGCTCGTTATCGTTTCGGTTCACAGTCAATAGGATTCAGATGGCCGACACGTTCGTTGATAATAAAATTAAACGTCGAGCCTTTAATCTTGCGGAGTGCGATTCGACGAAATCGGCAAGCGCCAGAAATATCGATGGATTCCGACGTAATATTTGCGGATCCATCGAAGTTGGAATTCCCAGTTTATAACGGGGCGACGCTTTTCCAATACGGATCGTGCGATTTCGTTCGAATGGCTTTCATAATTTACACGCGTACGCACGCGTACGTATATACATGTACGATGGGAAAGACGGCGGTTCTACACGAAGAAACGAGTCAAAAGCACAAACCAGAATATTTCGATAGCAGGCTTCGCTTTCTAAAAAATCGATTTTAACTTCTTTCCATTTGTAAGTGCGTGTACGCCTAATCTATATTTCATCGAAGCATAATTTCAAGATAGAATGGCCAATTATTTCTGACAGTCGTATTCAGATATTTTCCAATCTCGTATTCGTTCTGTCGAATAACGGAGAACTTGAAATAAAATATACGATAAATTTAATCGCTCTAGAAACTGACATTCTTAACATTATCTTCCTACTAATTGATAATAGTACAAAACAAATTTCTTTGAATCGCCTTAAAAGCGTTTTAACGGTTTCTTACATTTTTATGAATATTTTTTATTACCATTTTTGTGTTTCATTTCATCAGATACTCGAACGACCTCTTGTTTTAATTGCCGCATATTTTAATCGAACGCCCCCTGCATATGCACACTGTGTATCATTTGAAAATGGACGTACGAAGGGGCAAGTAGTTTGGGTAGAAAATAAAAAACACGCGGTAAAAGTGAAATTATGTCGGGACCAGTGATTGAACGTTTCTGTTTCAAAATCCTCTTTGGAGCATGCATTTTATGGGACGACGCGACAGCTGATTCGCACCGGTTGGTCGAATGGAGGAAAGTTTTCATGGTCTCGTGGCTATCGATCCATGTCAACTTCCAATTCATTTTTTTTTTTTTTTTTTTTTTTACCTATGTATGCGTATACAAGCTTCTGTGGTGGTCCAATATTTAACATCCATTATTATCTCGCCAGACGGTTCTTAAATTTCTCGTACCATATTTTTCCCTCCCCTCGTCGAATTTATCCGTTTTTCCGTTTCTCTGCTCGATTATCAAACATTACGATCCGGACAATTCGCAATTAGAAATGTCCCGAATAATCACCTTGCCTCCATTCTATCGTTAAATGCTCAATTGCAAAATTGAGAACCTGCGAAACCTACGAAATCTCTCAAATCGTGATCGATACTCTACCTAAAATTATCTCCCCTTGAATTCGCCGCAATTATTCGATTATTCCAGTTTACGAGTTACCGTTTCGAAACTCCTGCCGAAACTTGTTTCAAAACTTGTTCCTCGTCCGAGCTGAATTCCTTTAGTCTTCAGATCGCAAGAAAATCTTGGATGCAAAAGGAGGCAAGAGAGAGAGAGAGAGAGAGAGAGAGAGGTGACGTAACAGCTTGCTTAACGAAGCTGGTTGACGTTGGTTAATCCTCAAAGATAGGGGGTTGCCGGCATGCACTGGCGTCGTTGGTCCGCTGGTAAGTCGAACTGAGTGGCGAGGGATGGGTTGAGCGTGTTGCGGGTCGAGGTCGAAGCTGAAGCTCGGTGACAGGTTGATTTATTAGCTCGGACCGGGTGCACGATGATATCTGCAAGGATCGCAAGTCGCTTGTTTTTCGAGCTACACGGTATCTGTTACTCGCGAAGAAGCAAGAGCCTGATAGGTAGGCCTGGTGCGAGATCGTAGATATCAACCCTTCCGAGTTTCGACCTTTTGCACACGCAGCCGTTCACGCATCACTCGTCTACGGGATCGATCTTCGTTCTAGTAACTTGCTGCTCTCGTCCTGAATCCAGTTAAGCCTGGGGTGCATTTAACGTTGGAATTGAAATTTTCCGAATAACGGAAGCGCCAAGGGTTTACAGGCTTCCGTGTAATTTTCCTGCTTCGATACTTCCGATAGGAAATTTAAGCAGCGGCAAAATTAGAAAAATGTCCAAGGTTTCGTACAGTGGAACTTTTATTCCAGTTTTATGGGTGAGCGTTAAACAACTACGTCGAGTCTACTACGTCCTTTGAACCATCGTCGATTGAATCGTATTTTTCTATCGGTGAAAAGCTTCTTAAATTTGGGGAAAATATAAAAGAATTATTGCTCGTCGATTATATTACGATCGCTGGTATGTTCTCTATATTAATTCGGGTACCACGTTGCATATCACGAGCGTGTCTCGTATTTTCTCATTCACGCGCCGTTATGAAGCAAGGAAGTAGTTGATCGCGTCATTGTCGCACAAAGATTGCTCGTCAGTACTTTCGCGATTCCTCGACGAACAGGGGAAAATCAACGAGCACGAACAGATACGCCGTTTATAAAGGAACTCGACACAGAAAGACGAAGAGTTTCTTCTTTTCTTTTCCGTCCTTTCGCTCCTTTTCTTTCTCCTTTCTTCTCTTCCTTTCTTCCTTCCTTTTCTTTTTTTTCTTTTTTTTTCAAACGTTAAAAATTATCCCAAAGCTCGTTTCGTGCTTGTTCCGTAACGGTTTCCCCGCGCCCGTTCCGGTCAAGTCGCTTTTGTGCCATGTTCCTTCGATTTGCAGACTATTCCGTGGGAACTGCGGCCTCATTGTCCCGTCTACGTTTCTCTGTTCGCTGTACACCGCGAAAATGGAGGAACAAGCGCTCACGGACTCGATGTATCGTGCCTCCATCGGCACTACAAAAGGAAATGACCGAGAAAGGACGGATTGGGAAGAATGAAATCGCGGATTTCGCTTCGAATCAGTCCCCTTTCCTCCCACTTGTTTCAAAATTGCGCGTTTTGTTCGCCGAGGGTCGTTTGTCCCGTGACGATTTTTTAAAACGGTCATTGTTTGTCCGACAAACGTGGAAAGAATGGCTTCGGATTGGCTGATACCTGTAAATATATTGCTGCTCGGATTGATGATAATTAGTGACTTTCTTTCTTATCGTATATATATATATTATTATATACGATATTTATTAAATAAATATATATTATATAAATATTTATTATGTTATTATTATTATTTATAATAATATAAATATTTAGTAAATCGTATCGTATATAATAATCAAATGATATAATTATCTATGATTTGTGTAAGTCGAAGGTGAAATTCGATGAAAGGTTTGGTACTTTCGCAACGTTACTCGAGTGTATTTACGCGACCAATTTTCATCCACCTTTGATTACATTCCTCTTCATTTATACCAATTAATATCAACTATTATCGACATCTCTATATCATCTGATAACGTACGATATTCGAATTATTACGTATAATTATACTACATTAATGTGCGGTACAAACACGTCCGTAAAAAAGAAAAACGAAAGACCCAGAGAGGAGAAAATAAAAACACGGTAATCCGAAAAGGTTACAGAGAATGAAACTTTGTAAAAATAAAATTCTAAAAAAGCCGACGTATCCCTCGCGTGGAAAAGTACTCGACGGAGAAAGAACCGGAAGAGAGCTGTAAAAACACGCCTAAAAGCCGTCCCTTAAATGAGATAACGAATGAAAGTTGACGATGCAGGTATATCCGCGAAGCGGCCAAAGCCAGTGAAAACCAGTAATTCGAGGAAATTCACTGGTATATTTTACCGTGGTGGTTACCAGTGGGGAACATTTTCTAGCGAGAGATGGAATTTCCAGACAGTGGACGGAATTACGAGGGAAGGGCATAAATTCAAGGGTTGGATTGGCGCACGAGGCAACGACTCCGCACAGCCACCAGCCGTGCTCCTCTTCCGCAAGTTCCAGAACTGGCTGCCAAATTCAGCAACAAGTTCGCTTCCGTAACGGGGCGGTGTACAGGAGATGTCGTGGCTACGACCAAGTCCTCCTCCTCCTCCTCTTCCTTCTCCTCCAGCTTCTGACAGAGGAGAAGCGCCGATGGACGGTTGTATTTCTTGGCAACCACCTCCGCCAAACATTGTCACCGACCCTACGTCAATTTCAAGCAACAAGTACAGTTTCCGTTTAACTTTCCGTGCACACAACCTTCCCCCGGCTCTCGCCGCCATTCTAACCGGTCGCCTTGGCACTCGACCTCGCGTTTCGCGATAACACTTTTGTAGACCACTTATCCAGCGAGCTGGGATATACTCTTATCGCGAACCCGCGATTCTTATTCCGCTGCGTGGATTAAACGCCGCTTAACAAGTCGGCGGATCTTTATGCGGCTATACGAGTAAAAATAACGTGTTCCACCAAATGGGCTACCGATAAGGCAGCTACGTTGAACGAAAGAAAGGTAAACCAGAGGGAATGTACGATCGTAATTTTGTGGGATGGAATTACATTTGATAAAATCAACGAATAGGCGTACAGCGATGTTCGTGAAAGTATAAACATTTAGCGTATGGAAATTTTATTAATATACGCTGCATCTCGTAGCCGTAAAACTAGCCTAAAATGTTTCCTTCTTAAACAGGTTCGAGATATCGCGGAATACGCATTAATGAAAAAGTTAATTAGCTTCGTGGGAATACATTACCAACACGGCAGAAAATCGCTGCAATGTAAAAGTAGTAATTTTCGACTTTCTTTCGCCCAACGTCTAAAAGTCACGTCTAAAAGAGTATCGACAGCTAAAGACGATCTTGACGCGGAGTTCTCTGCATCTGTCAAGAACAATTGCAACCATTGAAACTGCTAATAATCTCGTTCTCGATTTCCCATTTTGCCCGATCAAAGTAATCGACTACCAAGCAGATGTAGTACGCAGCTTTGTCCTTTCACGGATCATCCCTGGCGTGCGTTTAATTGCTCCAACCAAAGATTCTTTATCTTTCTGCATTACGGAAGGGCTCATCGTTCGTCCAATTATTCGTTACGCCGCAGCTTCTGCAGCTTTTCGGAGCGTCCAAAGGAAGGTTGGTCTTGTTAGACGCTACTCGAATTTTCCACGAACATAATGAAAGGTCGGTAGGAAGGGAACGAATAATCGGAAAAGCGCGTCCTCCGCGCTCTTATTTTACTATTCTGCGTATCCTCTCCTTTCCTATCTCTTTCCATTCTTTTTTTCATTCCTTAAATAATCCATTCGTTGGAATAAGTAATCGCAGCCAGCTGGTCTCTTACGCTTCGAGTGCTTTCGAATCGGCGCTCGATCGACGGAATTAATGAAAACGTTCGTAGACGCGAAAGGTTTCTGTGTTTTTTATTCGTGAAGCACGAGAGCGAGAGCTTTGTTCTCGACTGAAACACCCGTGGACGCGAAACATCATAAATTGAGAACGGAAGGGGATGGGTTGTCTTCCGTTTAGCTGGTTAAATGCGTTTCTAATTCATTGCTAAAGGCTACTCCCGTGCGAAATTACACGACGTGTCCGACGGAAGCGGATCGTTCGACCACGGAACCGCTTCTGGCTAATTGAATTATCCTACCCAATTTTCCGTGTCGCCAGGGACATGCATGAGGGCGGTTGTCGTAGGATCAGTCTCCCTGCGAACGAGGGCGGAATTAACGCTTTTGATCGCATCCTCTCTAGGTTTTCGCGCATAGCGCTTGACGTAGGTGAAAGTACCGAATACCATGCCCTTTTCTTCGTATTCTTGGATTTTTTTATAGTTTCTGTAGCGTGGATCGCGTATATCTTGCTTCGCACTTTTTAATCGTGTTTGGTATAAAATATTGTAGTAAAATTATACGTTAACGACTAAGCATTCGCGTCTGGACCAGACTCGTTCCTGTTGCGAGGGAAACTTTATACGTTCCATCGGTCGTAAGAGCATTTCTTGCATCACGAGACGATCATTAACCCTTTGCACTGCGAATTTTATTTCAATTTCGTTAGCAGCAGTTCCCAACGCTTCTAAGTGTTTTATTTGAAATTTACTTCGACTAAAAAATAAGACAATTTAAATAAATAAAGGAAGAAACATATTCACTTAAATACCAGTTGTACTTTGTAATTTTTAAGTGTACGATATGTCTTGAAACAATTTCCAGGACGCAATTCTGGTTTTCTTTCGCACGTTTCACGGAAAAAGGTGGCACTCGACAAAGAAACTCCCGAGATAAAAACCGATGCCGAGCCACGCTCGACATAGGAGTGCAAAGGGTCAATGTTCAAAGTCTTTCGCTTATTTCCTTGATTATCTGTAGCATTCATTCGAGACAAGGAAAGTCGCTATCTCATACAGAAAATTTCGCGGTTTAATTAAATTTTTGTTGAAAATCTTACCTCGCCATCGTGATAATAAAATAAAATCTTGTTCTCGTTAGTCGCGCGTCTATAAGGCGACTATTAAGTGGATAAAGGATTGGCAACCGAATTAAAAGGCCGTGTTAGACTCGATAGAAACGTAGAATTTCCATGGAGAAGCGTCGCGTTAGACGGTCTAGACGCGTCGCCGTGTCGCATCGGCTGACATTTGAAAAGTGCAACACTCACCGTGTTACAACTACGACGCCTTCCAAATTTAACGCGGGTCGCATACCGACGTGACATGCATCTCCAATGAAATATGCACGGCTGTTTCACACGGGTTTAGTCGGTACATCGGTGAAACGGTCGCTCACGAATCGTCGATAAATCGCACGAGTATTAAATTGACGTTCTTCGATTCTTCATTCTTGTTCGCCAGATAAGGTATCGTAAAAATATTATTCAGCACTATCCGGAACTCGTAATATGGTACTCGTTTATCTTTCAACATTGTTTTCACGGATAAATTATGATCCATTTCATACAAATTGTCGTATCCTCGTATATTTATATGATTTCTTACAAGTTGATATTTTAGCGTTAATGATCATCGATAAATTAAAACTCCACCTCTTGAGTAAAATTTCTACGAAATAAAATACTAATTACTGGTTAAAATCCAATGTGAATCATTTCAAAGTGAAAATATGAACCCGAGCATCGTTTCACCGAGAATTTCCAAATATCACGTAGAATCGTGGAAACATTTCTTACGTATAAGTATCTAAATTCATGAGGACGATAAAGTAACAGTCGGTGTAGCGTTTGAACGAGCCGCTTACAAGTCTGACGTTCTGTAAATCTTTGCGCGGTGTCAGGAGCTATCGTCGGCCAATTATTCGCGATCTCGAAAAGCAGTCGCGCCTAATTATTAGATCACGGCTAGACCGACGTCGAACCTCGTCCCTGAGCTCGAAAAGCATTTTCGCAATTCCGCGTTGTCCGGCCTGACTCCCGAAATAAATCCAGATACTGGTTGTTCGCGGCGGAAACGGACCGGTCGTCCACGGTGGGACGGATACAAAATGGAATCCCTCCGAGAATTCAAGTTTCCTTTGAATCGTGAATTAATTGCCGTTAGGTATCCATTCGGAAATCGTCGAAAGAAATTTCTTACTAATTACGAAAAAACTTACTTCGTTTCGGAATATTTCGTTTCAATTTGTACGCTACATCTTTCCACAGGATTCAAAAATATCGCTGGAAGAATAAAAATTTCAAACAACTGTTATCTCACAACATTTCCATATTCTCTTCGAGTTCCCAGCTTTTGTATTATTCCGTTTATTCGTTGCACTTTCGCTCGATTTATTATTCCTTTCCTTTCACGCTACTTCGGCTAAATTTTTAACAACTCTCCGACCTCAAACTCATTCCTTGACGGCGGCTCCGCAAACGGGCCATCGAGTTCGATTAGTTCCATCATAACTTGAGCAATTGCGGATCGCACAGCCAAAGGACCTTCGTCCCCGGTTCGACCCCGATAACCACGGGGCAAACTTGCCGAGATAAGGGATACTCGTGGTCGATTCCTCTGCGGTTATCTGGCGAGGTAGTGAATCGAAAGGTCGGGACGTCGTTTGTCACCCAGAAATCGTGTCCTCCTTCCCTCTAAACTTTGGATCGCTTCCCGAAGCTGGAAGAAACGTGTTAATTTCGACAAAGATCAATCTGTCACCGTTGGAACCATCAACTACCTCTATCCTTCGCAATATTCTGAAAATCTTCGTTTACACGCTACGGTTCGTTGGAGTTACAATCTGTTAAAGCTCCCAATATTTTTCATTTTTTTAAATAGAGGTAAGAGCGCGTGTGCAAATTGTAATAGGGAGAAGTTTATTAACTCTTTCAAGGCTGAAATAAATATTTTCAGACGTCGTACAATTTCGTTCGTAGCAATTAGCGGTAATGGAAATACAAATTTGCCGATGTTGTCGCAAAAAAGATAGAACGCAGTGAAATTTAACATTAATTCGACCAAAAACAACTACATCTATCGGTTAGTTTGTTAACGTTTAATTTACTAGTACGTTAAAATACAATATCGCGTGTACTCGATATTAAACGTAATCGACTGTGTTCCAGCGTAAATGTTTTAGTTTCTGTGGTTAGTTCGAAATATCCGCGTGATACCGATGCATGAAATTTTCCCAGTTCTATCAGCCACGTTTCACAGAGAAAGCAGACGAAGCGAGGAAACGTCTGCCAATCAAGCTTGATTAGAAACGTTTTGCTACAATATCTAGAAGCACATTGGCGCGTTTCTCCTTTTTCTTCAAACAACCGTGCATGTTCTCGTATTTGTTTTGCTATTTAAACATTGATTAATTTCATCCAAATATACATCTATCCTAAATTTCCTCGCAATAACGTTGTTGTACGATTGAATCTCGCGTTATTAACAGTAGAACTACCACACCGATCAAATTGACTGGTTTTACAATTTTATTTTTAAATTCCTACTTCATGTTATATCTTTTTTTCCACGATGATGTAATGACTTTCGCAACGATAACTAAAAGAATAATACAATGAATTTTATTTTGTTTTTTATGTATTCGAACTGAAAATAATTTTGTATCCAGGCTACTTATACCAATAGCAGTCAAAATGACTGGCGCTTGTCAAAGTGTAAAAGGGTCCTGCGATCTGTTTCTCGAACCCCGATTAACCAGTTTCCTCGTTTTCTACAACTTGCCACACGTTTTTACAATTTTTACCGCGTATCGTTCGATATGACGATAGCAGTTATCAGAAAAATTCCGGATCGATCGCTAGATCGCTAGATGTTGGTACTAGAAATACCACAGCAGTGAAAATAACTGGTTCTACAATTTTACAAATGTGTCAACCCTCGTTTAGGGATCCCAGATGGATTAATAATACCAATAACATGGAATTGACTCTGTAAGAAAGTAATAAATCAATAAATCAATAAATATACGAATATTCTATTATTACGTATTTTTTAAAGATCAGTCATTTTCACTGGTCTTGGTAGAAATAGCTTCGTGTCAACTATCGGTAGTTCTAGTGTTAAAATGCAGCCTGCCGTAATATAATTTGCAAAGGGAATAATTATACGACCGAAAGTAATTGAAAGTTTCTTTCGGTATTGCGGTATTACGTAACCGTTGGCGCGTTAATCTTTGAGAAAAAGGAAAGACATTAACGGAGTAGTTACAGCGTGTACTTTGCGTGTTACATCCTCCACGCATTTCACGAAATAAAGAATAGCATGCTGGATGTACCATAACGGAAGAGAATGGAAGATAAATATTTCTCCTTATTCCGAGAGGAAATATTTTTAAGATACGTCAGCCCATTTTCTCGCAAGAACTCGCTCCCTTGGTCTTGCGTTGTAGTTTTACGGCGAGAAATCCTGAAATTATTTACAACAAAACGCCGTCGATTTAATCCTGCATTATGTAACAACTCTGCGAAACGGACTGATGCGCGAAGATTCCATTCGGCACGGACATTATCCTACAACGTTTGTTTAACAGCCGTCAATTTCCGTCACGCGTATCCCCTAGAACGCTAAATTAAGCAACGAAGGATAATAAATATGTCGATCTCTGCCTTCCTAGATCGATTCGCTGCCAAAAGTCGATCGGGCCAAATGCGCGAAACAGAGTCCCAACGACTTCTTCCTCGACCAGGCGTGAAGAGTTCGCGCGATTTATTGAAAGAAGAAACAATAGTTTCGAAATAGACCACGTTTGTTTGTGGAAGAAGTGGAGTTCTCGAGAACTCGTGAAAGTGTTTAAAGTAATTTCCGCGATTCGAAAGATATTTATTCCAAGTAGATTTACGTCAGATGATTATTAATTAAAAATAACCAAGTATATACAGTCAGTCATGAAATCCTTCGTACACGCTGTAGCTGATCTATTTTTTCTTTTTTTAGACAACAAATTGTACCTTAGATCTGCCGTATATTGCATAGAGAAGATCATAATTCAAAGACGGAACAAAATGAAAGAGACTGTGCTTTCGTGAAGCTATTAAAAAACTATGAAAATATGTCAGCCAAACTAAGTTTCGAGATACTTCTATCGGTCGAAGCGTCCGGAAGTTTCGATCGAAACGAGCAGTTCCCAAGGGTCTTTTTATTCGACGACATTCTAAACAAAAAGGGAAGCAACGAATCGATCGCGCTGACAAGATGCCGTTCAACTTTTAATTGTAACGTTGATGCCTCATCGCCGAGCGATCCGAAACTTTGCAAGAAATTCCTTTCCGCCGTCGATGCTCGAGCTTCTTCGTTGTTTAATCATAATGGCGTCTTATTTCGGCCGAGGTAATTATTGGATTACAAGTAAGAAACTTGCTCTGGAATCCATTTTATCGGACAACGATACATCATGGGAAAAGAAATTGAATTACCTTCTGAAAAGTTATCGTAATCCGATAATCTCTCCGATCAGTCAGCTGATTCGCCGACTCGTCCAACTACCAGCGTATTTCTAACGTAAAAATAAATTGTTTGTAATTGAAGGAGCTAGCTTCGAACGACGATTTCATTAATTAAACGCTAAAATCACACCATATAAATGTCCCTTTTTCTCTAACACTTGGTATAAAAACGACCGTATAAAATTCAATTCAACGACCGTCGTTCCTCCAAAAATC
Organism: Bombus soroeensis; assembly: GCA_014737365.1. NCBI lineage: Eukaryota > Metazoa > Arthropoda > Insecta > Hymenoptera > Apidae > Bombus > Bombus soroeensis. The sequence continues at coordinate 936,975 of JACXIL010000166.1, forward strand.
CGCCACGCGCCGTTTCGAAAACAGAGTGGAATCATCTCGCACTCGAGTCGACCGAAAGACAACCCTTAGAAATTACCCAGACTCGAATTGAATTATTCAAAGAGACGTCTCGGAAAGAAGAGGGAAGCGTTCCCCCCAACGATACTTTCCTTCGCCGACGAACAGAAGGAAACACTCGGTGCACACGGTGATAGAGTGAAAAAGGAAGAAAACGCGAAAAGAGCCAAGGCACGAAGACGAAGGAGAAACAGAGAAGGAAGAGGAGAGAAAGCGCGAAAGTACGGTGAAAAAGAGAAGCGACGAAATGGAGGACGAAGCGCAGAGAGCATTGGAAAAAAGTACGTGGCAGAAAAGCGGAAGAAGAAGGCTTCGCGGTGTTTTTCTTATTGTCTTCGAAAGCGAAAGAGCACCGACGCCACGCGACGACTAGCGCAGTTTCGAGGAATGCATTAGGTAGATGGAACGTATAATTGAACTCGCCGAGAACGTACACGAGCTTATACGGGGAAAGACTGGTCACCTGTCGTCGTTGCACCTTCTCGTTCTTCCGAACCGTCCCTGGTATCCTCTCTGTCCCGTTTTCACGATCGTTTTTCTCTCCGCGTCGCTATTAATCTGTTTAAACTTACGCTCTGCGGGAGCGTAAAGGGTCTGATCGACTTGCCCGAGGACAGTGAAAAACTTGAAGATAGGGATACGGATACTATAAGCTCTTTGGAGAGTTTCGAAATTTGAAGCGTTAAAAACGGGGTCGGAGTAAATTTTGGATTAATTAGACGATCCTTAAGAGGATTGTTGCGTATCGAAAATCTTCTTTGAATAAGGAAGGAAAGGAGTGGAGTTTTCGGAGGATTTGGCAGATGGGAGGGTTTTAGAATATTATCGATATTGGTGATCGATCCTTAATTTACACTCACACAACGTTCTGGTTGGGTCGCAAGTGACGTGGATCGTACGCTGTACGCTTTTGGATTAACGATAAGTTGCTTAACTTTAGAATATTTTATTCTGATTTGTACTTTGCATTTTATAATGTATAACAAAAATTGCCGAAATTTATCGTGTAAGATATAGAATCCAAATAGAAAACGATTACTTGAAAGATCGCTCAAGATCGACTGGTATTTTTAACGAAGAGAAAAAAAAACTATTGCGGTGTTTTATGACGTTAGCAAGCGAGGATTAATTAAAAAATTTGAAACGGAACAGTTACAAAGCGATTGAAAATTGAAAATTCATTTGTCGACCGTGTATCTCTAAACGTTCGAAGTACAAAAGAAATTGGAGCGAAGAGAATGTTGGATACCACGGAAGGTAAAGTATCGGACAAAAGACATTTTCTGTCGTGTCTTTTTGAGTGATATAAATCGAACATCTGAAGCTATGACGCTTGACGAGCGAAATATTTTCCATCGTGTTTTTTCTCTTTTTGAACAATATTAAAACGTAGGATTTTTTTAGAGAGATACAAGTCATTCAGAAATCCTCGAAATCGCATGAGCACGTGTTACGAGTTAACTGTTCCAAAGAGAATCATGCACGTTCAACGCTTTATGGACTGGAAAGAACAGACATGTTCGAACACCTTCCCTCGTGTTTCGAGATCCGACTCCCTTCCCGCGAATCGTTACTGTGCACTTCTCTGTCGTCATTTCTACATGTACGAGCTTCGTTTATCCGGACATTTGCCACCAAAGAAATATATCATAATCAAATTGAAAATAACTAGCAATTTCGAGTTTTTCTTAAAGGATTGGAAGAAAAAGAAACTCAGAGTTTTCCGTTCCCATGGTATGGATATTATATACCTTTAAAACGCTTTATATAACATCCATACTATGCGAAGGATCCTGGAAAATGTAAGTACGACCGATAAAAATACCAGTTTCTTATGTTGCAATTTTCTACGTCAAATTTCCCATACAAATTAAAATCAATCCAAACTTATAATTTCTTGATCCTAGTATCGATCCTAAAACAGAGAGTCGATATTATTAATATTCAGAACCGAGATCGAAACGCAAGAAATCCTGTGCAACCCATCCATCAACCATCAAAGACACACACACACACACACACACACCATTTCATTGGAAATCCCACACGAATAAACGAAGCTCCATTCTGTGGTATGCGTGCGTGTAAGAAAGAGAAAGAGGGAATGAATGAGAGTACGCGCAAGAGGAACAAAGCCACGTTAAGCTGGTTGCGATTGGTGTGTTGCAGACACGAGGTGCCTGTCACCTCGGAGCCGATCACGGTGATACACATGGACGAGGACGTCGTCGTGGTCAACAAGCCCGCCTCCATCCCTGTAAGTGGTGTACTGCCAGAACTGTACTGCCAAAAAAAAAAAAAAAAAAAAAGGAAAAAGAAAAAAAAATAAAATAAGATAAAAAGAGCGAAAGAAACAGATGGGTGCATCCACTCGGTTGCAGTAATTTCGCCTGTTTCTATCTTTTGCTATCGCGGCCGATTGTCCGCGCGACTACGACGATTGTTCGCTCGGCCTTTCGCTTTCTGCGGCCCAGGCCGATTATTTTTGGCCCGAAGCCTCGGCCGCGCGATCAATCCGAACGAATCCGTGTTTGTTTGCTGTTCGAGATCCCATGGTTGTACTAACCCAAATTATTCACTCGCTGGAATACCTTCGATCTTCATTGTATCCAATTCTGGGGAAGTTGGTGGAATCCTTGCGTAACGTAGTCGGAATCTAAATGAAGAATTTATCGACGACGAAGAAGAATGTTCTTTTTTCGTTCTTCTTCTAATGCTAGCTTTTAGTATCTTCTACGGAAAATATTACAATTTACCAAGTTGGTTTACCGAACTTGTTAGCTTCTACACCGTTAATCCTCCAATTTATCGTAACGAAAACTGTGAAGGAAACAGAACTTACTATTCCTAAATCGAAGGTATTCCAGACTCGAGAACGTGAAACTACGTTTCGTCGCTTATCAATTACGTTGTTTAGAAACAAAAAAAAAAAGAAGGAAAATAAAAAAAAAGTCGAATATAAATATACAGTAAGAAGAAAGCGTTCAATCGTCGTCCATATTCTCATACTTGCCGCATGTTTCATTTTTCCTTGTATTCTTTTTCTATCTTTCTTTTTTCTTTCTTATCGTGTCATGGTAAGTTTCTATGCATTTCGTTGGCTTATGATTAACCGCACGTCCATCGTGCAGCTGTATTTTTCCTATTAATGTTTTCTACCTGCAGTTTGACGCGCCGGTGGGCTTTGCTCATCGTCTGTGACTCGACGGCCTTCGACGTGGCAAAACAATTATGAATAATCACGCGGCAATTTTGTAATGCGTTTGTACACGCTGACTGCTTTTCATTTTGCCCGGCTCGTCTCTCCTCGCTTCCCGCCAGTCTTCTTATTTGCGATCCTTCCTCGTGTTTACCTCTTTAGATTCTCTTGTTTTCCCACCAAATTCGCTCCGTGAATGTTGCTTTGCCGTATTAATCTTTTTAAGTGCCTCGGCGCGTATTTCTTTTTTAACGATTTAAAAAAACACGTTACAACTTCTTCTTCGTTTTGCGAAAAATATTTTCTTCCAAACGTTTCCTCGTGACTCATTTTTGTAATTAATACGATAAAAGCGCAATTACGGTTCGTCGTATGTAGTCCAAATGTAAATTCATCGAATTTTCGAATATAAAGAGTTTCTCTACGATTAAAATTTCGGATTTTTATCGCGGTTAAAAGATACATACAGCTTCGAACAATGTATTAGGTCGTCCGGAAAGTTTCTTTCGGTTTTACAAGGAAACGACGGATGCACAACATTTTTCGTTTTATATTATTTTATCGAATTACCTATGATCCATTTTGTTATATCAGGAATACAAACTGATACATTCGTGTTTGTATAAAGATGCGTCGTTGTAAAAGACGTGTCTGTAAAAGAAAGACGCTTTTCCGACAACCTAACGTACGAGGTACTTACTTGCTTACGTACTATAGCGTTTTATAGAAATAGAAAGTCAGCGTACCGAGGCGATTTTTCTTTTTAAATTATTCTCACATCGATCACGTGGCAGTTTGCGAAATACTTAATGATCTCTCGATGACATTTTCACCGATTCTCAGCGAACGAATGATTTATCTCGCTGATGCTTCTGCCGTAATGTTTCCAACGACCAACCACGGAATTCCAGTGATTTTATAATCGTATAACTCTAACCGCACATCCTCGATCGTATCTAAACGAGGGATAATAATTTACAGCGAGTATTATACGACCGTGTAATTTTCAATTATGACGCGATCGCGTGACGAGGCAAAAAGACTCTGTAGTTAATGTAATTATACCGAAATAGGTAATGAATTCTATAAAACGTTATGGAATCTTTAAACAATTGGATAATTTACGAGACTTTGGATAATTGACATTCTTCAAAGATAAATTTTAAAGCTAGAATTTTATAATTAATAAACATCGGTTTATTACAACCGACATAACAAGAAATTTAAAACTTATTAATGTCGCTAAATCAAAGATTTCTTAGAACTTCTTCGCGTCGAAAAGATTCTTTATATTCAAGAAGCTATTATTTCGTTGATATTCGTGAAAGATATAAACGGAAAGGAAAATAATTTAATTCGATAACTAGTTTCGTCGATCCGCAGGTAACTGCCACGAAATAGAAACTTATAACAAAGTTTCTCGGTTCGTCACGATGGCTTTCAGGTTCGACGTGTCCCGCTTTTGTTTCCCCGTTTAATTTGCGGTCCTCGCTCGTACATGGATCAAAGCCAAAGAGAAACATTAAGCGACGCTTAATTACCATTCCGCGCGTTCGGTTAATTGCCGTAAAAACATTTTTGCGACCGCGGAATGATCATTTAATTACGCCCGGGAACAACAGACCGGATCAGTTTTATTTTCCAAGCTTTTGTTCCGCGCGTTAGATTTTACGAGTCCATTCGATCGCCACCCTCGCTAGACTACGCCAAACAGTTTACGAATTCAACTCGTTTCACGTTCCCTCTGTGTGTGTATGTGTGCGCTTTATATCCTGTAAACGTTAAATTGATATACACTTGAAATTCAATGAACACGCGTAACGTTATTACGCGCTTAAAAAATGAAAACAGAATTAATTCCATTACTTGTAAAGTTTTGATCGGAAATATTTAATTGGATTGAATTTAACGAAGGTGTAAAATAAGATGATATCGAATGTAACGTTAGAAAAATACGAAAATACTTGATAATCGTTTGTGTCAGAAGCAAGAGCAAGCGCGAGAGAAAGAAATTAGAAAAATATCTAAAAAAGTATAGATGAAATGAAAAATGTGAAAATCGAAGCAATTTATTATTTAAAAATTCATAGAGTCGCGCTATTATTTAAAATTCACAAGCAAGCCAAAGATTATTAAATCGAAGATTGAAAGGTAAAGATTAAATCAAAAATTAGAGAAGCGCGTATCGAAACGATCTCCTGCTATATAAGAAAGTCACAGATAATCGTGCAAATACACGATTAAGTCTAAGAAATCGAAACGATAAAATTTCTATCGCGACGACTCTCGGATTTCGCGTATTTCGATCGCGTAGGAAAGAGGAAAGGGATGAGACGCGAAGTCGAGCAACCGATCTTCATCATCGGCAATCGCCTTAAAACATTAAGCCCGCCGCGAAAGCCTCTTATCGCGATAGAAAATAGTTTGACCTAAAGAATAGGAGTAAGGACAGGGGAGGAAGCGAGTTTCTCGCGATATATATCCGCGTGGAGCACATCCGATGCTTGCAGTGAGTGGGTCGGACAATACGTTAGCGACAAAGGAGAAAGGAAAGGGTGACAGAGACGTAGAAAAGGGGGTTAGTTGACGAGCAGCAAGATGAAGAGCAGGATTATCGGGTAAATCGAGTGGTTCTCGTTGTCTCTCGGCTGTCAGCGCGTCTTTACGACCTGCTACTTCCTGTTTATGTACTATTTACGCCTCTAACGATCCCTCGCCTATCAACCTATCGACATCCTTCCACAGAATTGCTCGGACAACTCCTTCGAATTTATCGTTACGTCCGTGAATTGCAAGTGTTTCTTCTCGTGTTCTCACTCGCTTGCCTTTATTTTATCGTGGTTGTAATATGTATGAAATACTAATACGTATGTGTTACTTTAAATATTTATAGACAACTTAGATAAAGTAGATGTATATTCTTCTACTAGTTTTTTTTATTTTTTAAATATGTTTTACGTATGTCCAAAGAGTGATGTTCAAATGTCATTCATCGTTTACATATCTTAAGGACGTATAATTTATGTATCGTGTTCTTTGTTGTACCGTAGAACGCGTTGTTTATGTATCGTGCTCTTTTTCCTACGGTATAACCAATTTACGTCTATATTTAAGAATTGTGATAGTATTAAGATTTTAGAATTTTATTTGTACTTCGCAAACGCCACTAGCAAGTTACGAATATCGGTAATATGAGAGATAAAACATGAGAACAAGTGTTGAATCAGCGTTAAGTGCTTCGCTATTATATCGATTCGCTACGATTAGGATAGTGACAGATTGGCGTTAATGAATCGGAGTGTTGGCAATGAGCGTTACTTGAACTACGTGTCGCTTTATAGATCTCTTCGATTTAGTGTAGTACTCGAAAGATCCTTTAACAGAAGTTGGAAGTTTCTCGTCGAGCAAGCAAATTATTATCGATGCACAGTGTCATTGGAATTCTCTATCGCTAAGAAAAGTAGTGGTAAATTAGATATTTAACTTGAGGTAGAGCTACTCAACTCTTCGTATTTTTCCCCTTCGCTGTCATTTTCTTTCAAATGTGTAAATTTGTCTCAACTCTACCGTGCTCTTGCAATTTTTGTGTCTCGATCGTTCGTTTCAGTGAATAAAAATACTTGTAACGTTCTGGGAAACTTTTTTCTTTTTTTCTTTTCTTCTTCTCTTCTTTCTTTCTTTCTTTTCTTCAAAATCGAAGCGTGAAATTACACGTAACGATTCTTCCGTTTCAACTTTTTGGGCTACGAGATTTTAAGACACAAAAATGTACTTTTGCGATTTTAAATTTCCCGTAAATTAAAAATAAAAAAAAAGATCCACAGTCTGTTTGTTATATTTTTAATATAAATACAAACCGAAACCCGATGTTTTTCAACCATTGTAAGCGTTTCGGTCATTTCAGAAATTCTTTCTAATCGCATTTTTCAACGCGACAATTCCGGATCAACCATTGTGCCCATATTGCGGTTGACACGAACACGCAATCATCGAATCATTCCCTTTTGTCATAGAGTCAATCGGTTTTTTCTCTTCGAATTGGGAGAATTGGTCGACGTCGCATGCAGGCAGCCTGTTTGCACGTGCATTCGCGTCAAATCGTTTGCCCTAACCATCGTTGCTACCATAATGGCGTCATGCAATCGCGCTTAGCTTCGAATTTCGATCGTATACCGCCAAGACCGCCGCTTTTCACTAACGTTCTATATGCTTACCCGTTGCACGTTCTGTCAGCTTGTCTAGTGAATGATGTGGTTAGTGGAAAGCATTTTTAATTTAATGGTATTGACTGTAGAGATGTACATAGTCCACAGTACACAGTCCGGTTGAAAAGTAATGGGATTGCCAATATATTAATTCAAATGCTAATCGTATTTGTAGAAATCGTTCGTCTTATTCAGAGTATGTTCCTTTGGCATCAATTTACTTCAATGCCAAACATGGTCAACGGATATACGAATAGGTTTATGGAGATTTGCTTTTGAAATGGTTTCCAGTATTCTTTTCATGACTGTCTTTATACTTGGAATATAGGATATGTATTCTACGTTAATTCGTAACCAGTGTTTTATTGGAATTCTCTGTATCAAACATAGAAAGTAATCGTAGAGGGAAAATAACACGATTATGACAGGTGAATGTTCATTGCTATACGTTTATTCTGTGAAAATTTATTATGCGCAAGAATTCAGATGTGCTACGAAATATTATAATATCGCTTCAATTGCGACTTGATTTGTATGGTATGTGATGGTGAAATATTACCCAAGAAATTGTAAATCGGTGGAAGGAAAATTATTTCAAACGAAGAATACTCTAACGGTCAAACAGATAACGATCTTGGAAAACGAAACGATTAACTTAGAAGCTAAAATGGTCGAAGAATATTCGTGGTGGAAGAGAGAGAGAGAGAGAGAGAGAGAGAGACGAGCATCTCTTGCAAAAACACTTCTGGTGTCTGTAAATACAATAATACAATAATCCCATTCCGCTTTTCTCGTTCTCCTTGCCGAGTATTTTTAACCGTAACGCGTAACTCGACCAATTGCACAATCCTCGATCTTCCTCGTCCTCTTTTCCGCTTCGCGTTCTGTTTTCTCGGCAAATAAACCGAGCCGATCCTGGAATTGCAGGTGCACCCGTGCGGACGATACCGACACAACACGGTAGTCTTCATTCTGGCGAAGGAGTACAATTTGAAGAACCTGAGGACAATCCACAGGCTGGATAGACTGACCAGCGGTATTCTCCTTTTCGGTAGAACGCCGAAGAAAGCGAGGCAGATGGAGCACCAAATAAGAAACAGACAGGTTCGTTTCGTAACGGTGTTAAGCGAGGGAAACCTGCTTAGATCCGCGGGTTTTCCAATAAATTCTGCCCAACACCGTTAGAGCCGGATTGGATAAGAACAAAAAGACATGTTAGCGTTTCAGGTTTTCTAGAGATTTACGACTTTTACGAGGTATTATTTACAATGGTTCCGATCGAATGTCAACTTTGATACTAAAAGAGAATCGAATCAGTCTCGTAATAATTTTCAGTAGTATATGTAATTCGTAAGTGCTAATACTATATTACCGTTATATCAATCGCTTAGTGGAAAAGTTAGATAACGTTAATTTATTGTTTAATTAAATAACTTGGTAGAGATTTACGTAAAGTCGTGTTATAAGATTCTCAACGGAATGTTAATTTTAATATTGAAAGAGGTATTAGGTAAGTACAATTTTTAGGATACGACACGTACGTTGTTACATTTCCTATAGACTCGAATATTCTGATAGATCGTACTGATATCAAGAAAGTTACCACGATCTGACAGTTCTTTTAAGAGTTATCTCCAATTGGTCCTGAAAAATAAATTGAGAAATTTATAGGAGGAATTGCAACCTAGAATAATCTAGTAAAAAACACAATAAAAAAGACATAAATTCTTATTACAGGTTCACAAGCAATACGTCTGCAGAGTGGAAGGCGAGTTCCCCGAAGAGGAAGTGGTTTGCTCCGAGCCGATCGAGGTAGTATCCTACAAGATCGGCGTGTGCAAAGTCTCCGAGAAAGGGAAGGACTGTGTGACCCGTTTCAAGCGCCTCAGCTACAACGGCAAGTCGTCCGTGGTGCTCTGCAAACCTCAAACGGGACGAATGCATCAGATCCGTGTCCATCTTCAATACCTGGGCTACCCAGTGGTAAACGATCCTCTCTACAATCACGTTGTATTTGGTCCTGAAAAAGGAAAGGGTGGTAACATCGGGAAGACCGATCAGGAGCTGGTGAGAGATCTGATCAGCATCCACAACGCAGAAAATTGGCTTGGCATGGATGGAGATTCGGAGATGAGTCTGTTCAAGCCAAAATTAGACATAGAGGAACGCGTGTCGTTGAGCAACGACAAGGATGGATCCTCTCCGTCCTCGACGCCTGGCCTAGGCGAGGAGGAACAGCAACAGCAACAGGAACAATCGCTGAAGGTGACGGTAGGCACGCAGACTGGATCAGAGCCGCCGGATTCTAGTTTCACGAACGACAAGATGACGGTAGATCCGCACTGCTACGAGTGCAAAGTGAAGTACAGAGACCCGAAACCATCCGATTTGGTCATGTACCTGCACGCGTGGCGCTACTGCGGTCCGGGCTGGGAATATGAGACTCCACTTCCGGCTTGGGCAGCCAGCGACTGGACCGAAGAAGACCGATAGTTCCGGTCCACGAAGCATCGAAACGAGCTGTCATCACCCTTCGTATCCCTTTTTGATATCCTTACCCCGTGCCTTCCATCCGCCAGCGAGCGATCTCGACCATCGTACATGTACCCATCCCTGTGACCAGGTCGCTGGACTCGCGAACAAACGAGAGACCTCTCGGTTGGTCCTCCGAGATCGGTGTCGCGTCTGGTCTGCGCTGATATTCGAGGCTCTTCGCGCTGGCAATATCGCGGTGAATCTGTCAGCATCGTTTCCAGGATGATTCTCAACGAATGACAGGTTCACCCGTGGTATTCCGAACGTCGTAGATCATAAACGAGGAAGATCGATGGATGGCGAACTATGAGCGTCACAGCGTTAATTGGCTTGAGACGAAGCGAAAGTTTGCGTGAGACAGCCTGCAGGTGTTCCGACGAATCTTCCAGGAACGTTTCAGGCCGTCCTTGATCCCTGACGCGTTCATCCGTTGTTGCGACGCGCGATCGATCTAGAACAGAGCTGCACAGGGTAGAGTGCCGTTCGCCAACTCCTTTTACACCATAATTTACTCGCTATTGATATTAGAGAGTCGATACGAAGCGACGGTCGTGCATCGTACAAGATTATCTTTTTTATAATTTTACAACTTTACGTTAAAGAGGATAATCGAACGATCTATAGTTCGTGAAATTTGCTTATAGAATTTCATTCGTTTCGTTATCAAACTTATTCCACGAGATCACTGCCCATAATTTTGTCCTCCCAAGAACCATTACACAATTCTGATTTAGAATAACGTAGCTGTAACGTCGATTAGAATTCGCGTGGTTCGATCTGAGTCGGTGGTATTGTGGTTATCCCATGGGGAAGTATAGATTCTCGTGCAGGATGCACCGATGAATAGAAGATCGAAGCATCAACGTGGCACGGGGCGACGAAACGATCCTGATCGGTTCTGTAAACGGGTCGGTCGAACAGTCACTGCCACTGGTGCGCGCACGAGAGAAGATTGATGCAACTGTCAACCGCGAAAGCCCCAATGGATCGTTATCGTTCGTGTCCTTGATTTATGATGCAGATAGGAACAAGGAAAGCCGGCGGTCTTTTCTATTACTCAGGTCCCCTGCGACTGGGAATCTTTATGCTTCTGATCTCGAAGGAAAGCACGCTCGCAACAGAGTCCCTTTTATGGATCTTCTTCCAGCGAACGAGGAGGGTTCGTTCTTTGTTTATTTTTTCTTTTTCATCTTTTTACTTTCTATCGGTAGGATACGCAAGATCGAAATAGTTCCTTCGAAATATCATGGGCAAATAGTAACGCCATTTTATGTTTCCTTTTTCCCTTTTATCAAAGGGAATTAAATAATGTTTATCAGTTATGTAACAAATGCTTCGTTCTATCAATCGAGAGATATAACGAAACTCTGAAATGTATTATGGAAACTGTATTACAGAGTACCGCAAACCCCTTAACGCAAAGCGATCTACCCTCATTCCCTTAATTAGAAACGCCTGCAGTCACCTTTCCGTAGCTATGGCAAACGATCTTCTGTGTATTTCTTAATCGGATTATCTAAACGTAGAATAGCTACAGTAAAGTCATTCCCTGATCCAAGCTATCCAGAGGCCTGTAGATCAGCAAAGTTCAATTCCACGACTAATAACTTCCATTTTACCATGCTATCAACGACGTCTTACCTTTAACAACCGTTCCAGAAATCTCTACGATCACCATTCATCCACTTGTTCTTTCACAAAAGCTCACTAAGCAAACTAGACATAAAAAAGACAAGATCGTGATCGAAAATTGTTTAATCCTTTAACGATATGGCTTGAGATAATTGGGTCTTTTCATCTGTGGTCTTCGAATGTTATCGAATAACGTTACTAATATTTATTTCCTAAAAAAGGTAAAAAGTACGTATTTTTGTACGTATTCTTTTATATGCAATACCAGAAACGCAGAAAATTCGAAGGGTAAAGAAGATAATTGTTCTTTAAATCGTTCGTTCTGAATTTACTATTCTGTTGCTACTGTGAAAAGGTCAAGAATGTTCAAGAATCATCATCGACCAGCGTTCATCCTCGAGAACCGCGCAGACAAGGGGCTGACGTAGGAAACTGCAATAGAGACGCGTCTATTTTTATGGCTGATTATATATACAGAAAACTAAATAGTGGCGCAGGTCCAGCGGCAGAGGTCTCCAACAATAAGCGTGATCTTGCCAGGAGGATATAGCCAACGATCATGCCAAAGAGCGCGAACGCGTCCGGCGAACGAGAGCGAGTGTATCGGAGATGGAGTGAAAAATAATAAATGTATGTGTGCGTGTATATGTATGAGAGAGGGAAAGAGAGAGCTTCTTTCACGCCATATCGTGTACGTGTACCTTGTTCCCGCGCGTCGAATAAGACCGCGTCCAAGTGGCAGGACTTGCAACAAGTACAATCGAGCGAGTGAAATAACGAGATTAACGTCGTACATTATTTTGCTACGAGTCACGTTCGTCTCCTTTAGCGGGGCTATACATAGGCTTTTATCGCGTGCTCGGGATATCTGGAAGAGGTGATGAGAATGATAAACCTTTCGGATCTTTTAATTGTTTGAAAGAATTATATTCTGGGCCAAAGATGAAGCTTGTTGTCATTTGATTGTATCACATATCCTTTTACATCCCGCTGTGTATCATTTCTATTCATTTTTATTCTTCCGATAGAAGATCGTACGAACCCTTTCACTGAAGTTTCCATCGATTCTTCTCACTCAAATTTTACATCACTTGGTAATCTGTCTTGTGGCTCATTGAATAATACACGGAGAATGGATAGTTTCAAGCGGATTCTGATGTTACGAATTATGCGATTCGTGTGACTCAGTTTCGTAAATTGCGTTCTTTTGGAGAAGTTTTAGAGGAAGTTAGAAGAAAGTGGATGATCCTAACGGTAAAAGACGTGTTCAAAAGAACACGGTTTACATAAACGCCAACAACGTTAAAGTTGAAATCGCAAGAAGGGAACAAAAACCATCTTTTATACGAAAGCTTTGTAATAATCGCGAGCTGTTAAATAAATTATCGAATGAGAGAATGAAATAGGATGAGAAGACACGAAAAGACAAAAAGAAAACAGTTCTCGTTACCTCTCCGGATTCTTGTAAGCAACAGGCAAAACAGAGATCAGTGAACAGAGATTTTAGATAGATAGTAGTAGAAGGGAGATAACGTAATAACGGACCTATCATAAAAGACAGTGTGTGCGCTTACTAACCCAACGGGATAGCTTGCGGCGAGAGACGAAATGAAAGAAAAAAACAAAAAACAATATAACAAGCTATCCCGATATTGTAACAGCTAGCTTAATTTTATTTAAGTAAAAGAAAAAGAAGGGAAGAACTAACTCTCGAATATATATCGAATGAAAGAAAGACAAAGAGAAAAAAGGAATAAAAAAGGAGAAAAGAGTAAGGACGAAAGGAGAAACTCCAAAAGACAGTCTCGACTTGGTAGCACAGAGACAAAAGGAGAAAAAGGGGGAGAGAGAATGTATGAGAGAGCGAAAGAGAGAGAGAGAGAGAGAGAGAGAGAGAGAGAGAGTGAGTGAGTGTGTGTGTGTGTGTGTGAGAGAGAGAGAGATGAAAGAGAAAGACATCGGTCTATAAATCGAGCGAACGCTTTTGTATGTATATACATATATATATTGTATATTGTATACGCACATTGTACCGTAATCTGAGCGACATTATTGTCTGTATCCGTAGTCAGCGGAAACGTTAGAGCTAGAAAAACTTTTTTCTTGTATAATGAACGAATAAATGTAAAGTATCGTTCGGTATACACATCGTGTGCCAATATACCCTTTATCTTTTTGTCGATCTTTGTTTCATCGTAGTCGTTCCATCTTCTTTCGCACGCCTTCTTCACTTTATTCGATCCAAAAATGTACTTAATATTATTGAATATTTTAAACATGATATTTTGCATTCTAGAAATATTCGATGTAAGAAAGAATAATATATATACAATACACATTTTGACGTGATAAAAATGTTACGTGCGATTACTTGGAGGTCGAGATGTACAGGATGATTTAGTAACGGTGTTAGGTAATCTCCTCTATCATTATTTTTGAATCATAATTAAAATTGTATTCCGTGAGTAAGGAATTTATTAAAAATTCAGTAATCGGATCAACCTGTACATTTTGTTCAAATATACAGTAACGAAATGTCACATTATGTGCTATGATTTAGCGTTCGCTGTATCTCGGATTTTCAGTGAGAACGAATAAGATCGATGTTATTTCAAACAAGATTAGAAGCTGTTATTTTCTTGGATTCCGCTATCGTTGAAATAAAATTACAATTCTCTTTGAGTACCTGTTACTTTGGTTTTATTTTAATTTCCCGATATTCTTCAAATTATGAAGATATTGTAAAATATCGCGTTTCACGTTCAGTTTCCATTGGAGAACGAATACTTTCGATCACGCGCTTTACCAAATTATTTTTCCCCCTATTACAGCATATAAAAAATTATCGAATTACCTTGAAAAATTACGTCTGCTTCTATATTAATACAATTTATATTCTTTTTATCTATTTTATTTATTAGATTACCTAAAATTGAAGATGATTTATATCAGCAAAATTATATAGCACGTTCAACAACACCGCATTTTGCAAAGTTCGACTTATATACACTGTAAATAAGTACAATATTTTACAGATATGTATATATTCGCACTTCCTACAATCGACTATTTTGCGGTGGATAAATATTGAAACGTTCAATGGTTACTAGTTCCTCTACCTTTATTTTAATTGCACACTGCTCGCTGGCGGTCTTTGATACGTGCTTCTATTTCCGGTCTGAAATGTCTGATCAGTCCCTGAACTGGCCACGCTGCACCATCCGCCAAAGCGCAAATAGTATGCATTTCAATCTGCTTGGTCAACTCCCATAGCATATCTATCTCATGTATTTCCGCTTGTCCTTGGGCGAACCTAGACAGATATTCATCACATGATTTTCAATATATGATCTATTTCTTCTTTAATTAAAATAAAAAGAGCCAACAAATAGAAATATTTTTGTACCTTTTCATGATTTTATACATCCAACTTATTCCTTCGCGACACGGAGTGCACTGACCGCAAGATTCGTGTTTATAAAAACTGATAAGACGCGTAATAGCTTTAATAATATCAGTCTGTTTGTTCATCACGATCACAGCTGCGGTACCAAATGAGCTCTGTACCCTAACGAGATCGTCAAAGTCTAATAACACTGTATCGCATACGCTGCAACATCATACGAGTAATTGTAGCTGTTAACTCGATTTTGACCAATATGTGCTATAGACTCTTATTCCCAGTTGGTATTCAAAGTGGTATATGTAAGTACCTTTTGGGAATAACCGGAGTGGAAGATCCACCCGGAATCACACCTAACAGGTTATCCCATCCACCGATTACTCCACCAGCATGCCTTTCAATGAGTTCCTTCAGAGGAATGGACATCTCTTCTTCCACAGTGCATGGATTGTTCACGTGTCCCGAGATGTTAAATAATTTAGTTCCGTGATTACGTAGACGACCGAATGACGCAAACCACGCTCCGCCTCGTCGGCATATAGTCTGTATATCGAAATTTCTATTTTAGAATTAAGATTTTCTATGTGTATGTATATTTCCTAATAGCGTTAAATATATGATAATTACATACAGGAGCAACAGCGACGGTTTCGACATTTGTGACAGTGGTAGGGCATCCAAATAATCCAACATCAGCTGGGAAAGGTGGCTTTAGCCTAGGCTTTCCCTGTTTTCCTTCGATGGATTCAATGAGGGCAGTTTCTTCTCCACAAATGTAAGCTCCTGCTCCTCTTTGCACAAAGATGTCAAAATCATAGCCAGAGCCGCAAGCATTCTTGCCAATCAGGCCTGCCTGATAAGCTTCTGCAATGGCGACTTGCATATTTGACGCTTCGTTATAAAATTCACCACGAATATATATGTAAGCTGCACAGGCTCCCATAGCACGTCCAGCGATTAAACAACCTTCTACTAGCTTGTGTGGATCGTGGCGTAGAATTTCACGATCTTTGCAGGTGCCAGGCTCACCCTCATCACCGTTAACTACCAGATATTTTGGTCGTCCATCAGAGGGCTTATTCATAAAGGACCATTTCATGCCAGATGGGAAGCCTGCACCGCCACGGCCTCTCAGACCAGACACCTTAATCTCATTAATGATCCAGTCTGCACCTTTTTCTATAATTTCCTTGGTCTTATACCAATCTCCCCTCTTCAGAGCACCCTTTAATCTCCAATCATGCCTACCATACAAATTTGTGAAGATACGATCCTGGTCAGCCAAAGGGCCACCCTTTTTCTAAGAAAAACGATAATAACACAAATCGTTCCACATTTACGTTATGTTAATATGGCGAACACTAATTAAAGCGGGAATAAAATAGACGCACCTTTCCTTCGGGCGCGGCATCGGCAAAAGTTCTTTGCTGCTGGCTACTCAACGATGACCCAAGGAAACCTTAAAATCATAACCAAATTTTGTCATTACATAACCTCGTTTCAACGACAACGTAAAACATCAAAATTCTTCTTAAATATGGAAAGTATCGGAACATCGATGTTCCCTACATCGTGGTTGGCCTTGAATGACGTGAACGTCGTGAATATGGTTACAAATTAAACACAACAGCATCAAAACTTACCCAATTGTCTCCTTGGGAGCTGAAAACAACGTACAATGGAGCCAGCCATCATTCTGTTTGCGATCTCGCAGAAATTCGCGATATCGAGCTGTCTACTTGGAAGATCACAGTATAGCCATCTCGCAGCGCGTTTAAGAAACAAGGTAGTACAGGATTGAATACGTGTTCATCACTGTTTTGTCGTCTAGTCGTCTGTTTTTATGAAAGACTTACCCTTACTGTGTTGAGCGTACATGCGTGAGTCGAGAGTGAGGCTCGGGTCCCGTAACTGTCGTTTACTATTTGTTCAAAATTGGGAAACTCGACGGAAGTTCGATTTTCTAGCCTAGTCATGGTCCTTGGCTATCAATAGACACCTGTCTAGACGACAGTGACGAAAGCAAGAACGTTTGTCTTGGTATAGCAATTGGAAACAATATGCCTTCCAGGAGAAATAATTGTGATCTGCTGGCCAGGGTGAATTTTCCGCTGTATACGCTGCAAATGTTGACGGGTAGGCATATCTTGGTCGGTGGTGGTGGAGGATCCTCGAAGACTGGGGTTGCTAATGGCTTTGTAAGAATTCCTTTTTAGTCATTCTTACATACATATCAAAAATGAGATTAATTTCATAATTTGTTTAAATTGAATCATTCTTCATGAACAGGAAATATTTGAATTGTCTCACAATGGATGTCAGTTCGTTGCGGAGGAAGTGACCAGACATGAAACAGGTCCCAGTGTTGTTATGAACTGTACAACGTACAATGATCAAAAGAGGATCTGGATTGCAGCTGGTCAAGAGAGTCACTGTCAGCTGTACGATGTGAGTAGTAAAGTGGTGAGTGTGAGGAATGGTAAGGTTGTTAAAGGAGTCAGCGGTAATTCTAAGGAAGGCATTAGACACAGAAAAAACATAGGTAAAGTAGAAGAAACTGTTATGCCTAAAGAAAGGATAGAGGAAGTTAAGGATGACAATTCAAACATTAAGAGCAAGAAACTTCAATTGGTAGTAAAGCCAGCAGATAGTGTACAAACAGATTTCAGGTAACTATATTTTTATAAAAATGCGCAGTTTCCGAAAATAATTGTTCTAAATATGAAAAATTTCTACAGCGAGGAAGAACCACTTCAGAGGATCGTTAGAATAAATTCAAATGGAAAATTTATGGTCACTGGTGGCACGGACGGTCATATAAGACTATGGAAATTTCCACAATTACACGAACTACATGATCTAGATGCTCACACGAAAGAAATAGACGACATAGACTTCAGTCCAGATAGTACACTGATCGTAAGCATAGCAAAGGACGGCAAAGCATTTTTATGGAATGTGAGCAATGGTTCTAAATCCAAGGACTTAACTTGGTCACCTCCAAATGGATTGAAATATATGTACAAAAGGTGTAGATTTAGGAAGCTGGAGGAGGACAAATCAAAAGCTCAACTCTTTATGCTCTCCAATGCAGTGGTTGGAAAGAATATCAGTTTTCTTCAAATGTGGGATGTGGAGTCTGGAAGTGTTGTCAAGACGGTACCATATAAAGAAACCCTGTCTGCTTTGGCAGTGTCAGACGATGGAAAGTTTGTGGCAGTTGGAACAATGTTCTCTGGTAGCGTGGATATATACGTTGCATTCAGTTTGAGGAGAGCTTTGCATGTACCTGGTGCACATAGTATGTTTGTAACTGGCCTAGAATTCTTACCAACCAAGTTAGATGGTCCTACTATTGCTAGTAACACTGAAACTGCAGTTGTTAGTATTTCTGTGGATAACAAAATCTGTATACATAGCATACCGTTTAGACGTAAGTAATTAAATAATCTTTTTATTCGTCCATATATCGTTTTGGCAATCTTAACGTTTGACAATTCTTTTCTGTTATAGACACATTACCATTCTGGTTCGTCATTATACTAATTGTCCTTAGTATTTGTGGAGCGTTTATCTTCTGTAGTTATCTCGGAATATGACCTGAGAGACTATACCTTCAATATCAACTACTTTGTTTAGGGTTTTTTAATATCATACATCGAACTTTCACAGATGTGTTTCCTTAGTTTATAAATGTTATTGATAGTATGGGAAGGAAGGTGTAATAATCTGTTCGATTTTATGAACACGTGTGCACGATTTTTGTGACAATAGACATTACTACCTATAATTTGTTCGATAGTAAATAATTCACGTGCGTGATTGTCCGTGCGTTTAGAACCTCGTTCGTTTAATTAACGTTAAAGCAAATGAAGTGATGCTGCGATGAGTAACTACTCTACATTAGATAAATTCTTTGATAAACATAATTGTAAATAGATATCTCTAAATAAGTTTGTGCTTGGACACACAAATAGCTACTTTTTCTTCTCACATATTTCTTACACTTTAAGACCAATTTATACGATGTATTTTGGTACAGAAGGCTCAGTTCATTTTGACTTTTATTGCATTTATGTGAATTGTGTCTGTGCATTGCTCACGTGTACAATGGAATATAGATGTCGAGCGTGAAATGTTATGTATACGCCATAGTATTAAAGTTTTAATTTTATTCCATTCTTTGATCACTGTGTTCGGATAAGAAACATATCGTGATTGGTCCACCTTGAAATTTAGATTAAGCCAAACCGGTCACGTATAAATAGTACGCATGCATCACATGAAATTTTATCAATTTTATAATGCATTTCATGGGAAACAGCAATTTCTCGTTTAAGGAAAATGTTGCCATAGAACAAGTACTGGGCAAATATACTTTGTTAAGTTGAAAATCAAACTTGTACGTTTTTACTTACCCCCTTCCGATTCTTTTAAAAGATTCAAATTTGAATTTCTAAACTGAAATTTCAATTTTTATTGTTATTTAAATAAACAAATTGAGAAAATTTAAATAAATATGAACACATAATTATGCAAAAATAAAAGTCAGAAAATCTAAATAAGCAAACCAAATATGTAAACAAATGAGAAAAATCTGGAAGATAAATACAATGTATTTTTATTAAGAGGTGAAAATAAAAAATTCCGTTTCTGTTTGCCAGTTCAAAGAAAGTGCAAGGAATGTTTGCTTATTTAAGCGACGATTCAGGACTCGTGATCGAAAAGGAATGTTGTCCAAAATGGAAAGGTGCCCGCAGGGTTTTCCATGGGAAGGGGAAGGACGAGTCAATAATGACATTTTACGACCTTAAAGCTGGTACCTACGAATAACTCTCAAGGCTGTGGAGAACGTATCATCGTGTCGAATAATTAAATTTCCTTCCATTCGAAAGTTTCCGAAATTGACTGCTTCGTTTTTCACTTTTTTACCGTTTCCTTTCTGCATCGATTAAATCGGTTACCATGTGAAATGTTACGAAGAAACGCTCGAAAAGAGAAAAATGCAACTAAATCATATCGTAGAGGAGATAAAATTTATGCTTCAATTTTTTTTACTTCTTATCTAAAATATATGTTAAATATTATTTTGAGATTATCAAGAATCAATTCTTGTATAAAAAAGAAAAAGAAAAAAAAGTCGAGGTTTTTGAAAATTCTGGGAATAGGTAGAAAAAATTTCGGTTTTATGCAGGCTAAATTCCTTAATCGTGATACAACCAAGAAGGATTCTACATTTTCGACTTATTTATCACGAGCTTGCCAATTGCATCACGATTTCGAAATCGCTTTATATATGTTCAACAGGTCTGGAAAAAAATTCGAAAAGTTCTCAATTTCGTATAACGTTTATTGTGAAATACTTTAATAAAGACTCTAAGAATTACTTAATTACTCTCACGCGTCTCTTAAGCACTAACGTTAACCAAGTGTACAGTGTACACGGTTCGGCGCGCTGCGACGATACCGATCGATGGATCAATACGTACAACGCCCCGCAGAAGAAAAGGATAAGGATCGGAAGGGCAAGGATACGGTGGTTATGTACAAAGATGAATAAGCTTAATCGAAGAACTTGTTCCTCTATGCTAGGGAAAAACAACCCCTTCGTTCTCTTTTCATTTCTTTCGATCACCATAATCGACCACAGAAACGTTTCGCGAACGTTTGCTAGGGGAACTCAGATCCACGATACTCTTCCGCCACAATAACACGAATACAACTCAAGAATCCCACAAGAATGATAATTTAACGGTTATCCCACTTATAGAATTTCGTTCCAATAATATCACAATAAAAAGAAAAAACATCTCAACTCACGAAGAATTTCTAACTTATCTGCATATAATAAAATACATCGGAATTCTACTGCACTTGTTTCTCGTTTCAAAATTGAAATCAACCAGACAACGTCAAGTCGATTATGGTAAGAGATTTCTCATTTCCGTTCGCGACACGTTTTCCGCGCGACGGTTCGACGCGTGTTCTCCAAGGAAAAGCCTTTTTTAAAAGCCATTACTTTAGCGTGGTTTCTCTTAGGAACACGCGCCACACGATCTATAGATCTCTACCATGAAGTGCTCATTTGTTCGCGGTGAAACCGTCGCCAGTAGGATCGAGCAACCACGGGTAATAATTCGGGCACTCCATGCAGGTGAACAAGCGAAGAGTTTCGCCAGGAAGTTCTCTGGTAGTCAAGGGACAGGCATTAGGGAGAGAACAATAGGGCTGACCCTTCTCGTCGCAGGTTTCTTTCCAATCCTGGAAGTCTCTCAGTGCCGAGAGTTCTGTCGGAGTTTGCATCCACTTGATTACCTGCAAGTGATATGAGAAGGTATATAGTCGGACGAGATTCAAGGCAAATATTGGCTGAAACAACTTGACTATAATGTCTTTCTCTCGGCTTGAAATAGACAATTTGAAGTAGGAAGTTATTAATAATTAAATTGTTTAAAAAATATTATTTCGTTTTACAATTTATGTGAATCATAACCTTTGAGTTTCGCGAATGTCTAATGAAATGAAAACAGTTTTTAAATTGTGATATTTTTCTCCATAAGGCATATAAATGATATAAGTATAAATGGCAATGCTATTTTAGTTATCCGTTTAAAACCCGCTAATTTGTATTCAAACAAATCCTGATTGAAACAAATTGACTTATATGAACGTGAATTTGAATTCAAGTAGCTCGACTGATCTGGGAAAGATCTTTATTTATTGTATGTAACCTTTACGTATTACGAGTTTGTATTCGCTCGATCAGTGGTAAGTAGAACGAGAGCGTATTTGGTCAGACGGAGCACGAAATTAATTTCTGACACAAGCGACCTGTTTGCGGTGTTCATATCTTTCTGAGGATTAGAGAAATTTGTTATCGATTGGTTTAAGATCGTTAGCTTATTATCGAGCCGTTTGGTCGATTGTTTATGTTTAATTCCATTTTTGAAATTGTCTCGAAATCTGATTTCGCGAACAAGATTGACACCAACGTATTTAATCTGGTGTTACTGTCGTTTAATTTTCTAATTTTCTTCAATGTAATAGGAAAGATACTTACATTTGATCTACCGTTTTTATTTTATAAAAGTAATCAAAGTAGGAATCGTGCTCGAGAATCGAACGAGAACGAAACTGACACAAGTAATTTTCGGTGGTCTACGAATCGAACGTGTAAGATCCTACGAATACAGTGGAACAGTCAGAGAAATACAGAGAGGGAGAGAGTTTGTATCGCGTGACTATATTGAAAGCGGAAAATAAATCGACGCAAAGCGAAATAAATAAAAGCAAGCCCGAGGCTTGATGGATCATGAATGAGAAACGTCGTGATGCGGCGAGATTGAAACCGGCAGATAAATTGGAATAAGCTGGGAAACTCGTAATAATAGTCTTGGCGAACCTCTCCGGAATTAAAAATAATCTCCGCTTAACTTGTTTAAAGAGAAGACAATGCGATTCTCAAAGACGCTTTAAATAATTTTTAGGTTTTCCAATAGTTTAAAATATAATTTTTTAAAATAATATTCAAAATGTCTAGTATCGCGAAATATAATATTTTTAAATAATATGTTGTATTTCCGTCTTCATGGTTTCGTTTAAAATTTGCAATAAATGCCAATTAAATCAAAGAAGAAAAAAGTTCGAGAAAAGTTCTTTCCAAGAAACAAATACGAAAATACAATTTCTTCAAATATAAACTGCTATTACAACCGCCGTTTATCCAATTCTGAACCAACTCATATCGCACGGTACTTCTAGGCAATTTCATCCTCCCAGATCAGACATTCCTTCAAATCACGATCAAACTCACTCACCTGAACCATGGTAACGAAATACACGTCGCTCCTGGCCAACATCTCCTCGATGAACTTGATCAATTCCTCTCTATACTCCTTCTTGCTCTTCAACCACGAGGCATGGAAGTGAAGACCAAGCGGTGCCCTGTTGCTGTTGAAGTGCCTGTTAAAGTTGTGTCTGAGGAGCCTGGCGAATTGTTCTCCAGTCTGAATGTTCGAGCAAGAGTCCACCATGTGACAACCAGGCAGAGACTCGTCGAAAGTGGGATCGTCTCTTCTGTCCAATTCGTTCATCACCATCTCCCAAACAGGATGCGATCTTGATGGACAGTTTCCACCGTTTCCATTGCATTTGTGTGGCATTCTGAAGTACAAAGTGTACGGCCAGATGGGTACACGACCCAACGAAGCCGTGATGGAAGCATCGTAGACGAAGAATTGGTCAGCCATCATTTCGAATTGTTTGTTACCGCCCACGCGAAGATACGGAGCCCTCATTCCGATAATAGAACCGTCGGTGATGTTTGCGAAACGTTCTATGATGAGTCTAGCTCCAGCCATCTCTGCCAGCCAGTCGTCGTATGTTCCCTGGGTCCAATATTGTGGGTCGTCTTTGTGGGTCAAAGAGAACACGGCGATTTCGTGACCACGACGGTGAAGGTCTTGAACGGCGGAGTAATTCGTGTATTTGTGAGAGACGAAGAACGTGCCTCTGATCTGGCATCCGTTAGGGTTTTGACGTTGGCCATTGAAGATCTCTTCGTACAAGTCGATGTTATCTACGTTCACGGCTCCGTTGAAAGTGATCGTGATCATTTGAGGTACCTGGGACGGCTCGATGTTTCCGGGGATCCTGGTTCCATCGGCGGAACAATAGCAGTCGGGGAGCACGCATTGCGTTGGATCGCAGTCTGGCGCGCGATTTGGATCGGTTTCCACAGCTGCGGGGGAAGATGTGGCGAAGGTTAATAAACGATCATTGAGGAATTTTGAAGCTAACGCTAGTCTTGAGACTCTCGAGAGAGGATGTACGTCTCTGACGTTCAATTTTCACAGAAAAATTAAAACTACGCGTAGTATTGATACATTGTTGGTCAACGACGAGCATATGTGATTTGTACACGCATCAATTTGCATAATTACCAAAGTATAAAATTATGTATAAAAGAAATATAAAATCGTTACGACATTGTTTATTGTAGTGGACGCACTGCGTTAAAGTTCGATTATACCATCTTTTCTTGCGAGATCGTTAAAGCGATATTAAGAAAACAGAAATTGGAATTTAAAGGATCGACATTAAAAGCTTCCACTGTAACGCATCGACAGATTTTCCTCGCATCGACGCTGAAAGTCATCGATTGCTATACCTCGCTATCCGTACTTGTGACCAAAAGAAGCGCGGATTGCGATCGCGAATCGATTAAATCGACACTTACTGCACGCATTCTCGTCGGATTCGTCCTTGCAGTCGGGTTTACCGTTGCAGAAGAGCTCCTTGTCCACGCACTCGCCGTTGCCGCACGACAATTTCCCTTCGGGGCAGACTGGTTCGTCGGTCCTCAGGATGGGCAACACCTTACGCGGCTCTGCAAACGTAATCCTCGTTAACGGGCCGACTTGTCGGCTGATACGCGACACCAATCGCTACTACGGGACCATTGGCGTTCACCATAGCTGTAACTTCTACTTTTACTTCGCCCAATTTATGTACAAAAGATCGTGGCGCGCTCACCAGTGGCGCAGGAACCTGTGACACTACTTGGAGAAATATATTCCCGAAGAAATCGATTAACCATCTATCAATGGAAATAATAGGTCTCGTAGTTAAAACTACTTACAGGATAGGATGCTATAATATTAGAATAATCGATTTATTTTCTGCATGGAAAATCTTTGGTAGGGTTAAAGGTTGTTACTGTGCGGGATTAATTGTGACCCAAAGCTACGGTACCTCGCCAGCTTGGATATTAAGTATCGGACTAATTACATCTTGTACGTCCAGTTACGCTTTCCCGCCAGTGTATTCTGCTATCTATGTACATGTGGACTTTACGTACAGACGTACGCGGACAGCTTTCTTAACACCCTCGTGACTTTGTCTTCGATCGTGAATGTAACGAAATTAACTATGGTGAGATACCATGTTCCTTACTCGTTTCTCTTTGTTCGCGTTATATATTCGTCGTTAGTCTGTCTATTCGTAAAGGATATACACGATGTGCTGTTATTCACGGCACAAGCTAAATCACGAAGGTATTAAGCAATTTATCAGAGGATTTGGTTTGGCCTTGCGTTAACAGTTCCTACGCCACTGCGTTCAACCGGCCTTTTCGTTAGCCTCTCTTCAATTCCTTTTCGTTCGAGGAATTTCCCTCTGATTTCTAGTCGCCTCGCGACTGGAAAAGCGTAGCAGAACCGACGTGATGGGCGTGACGAAGGAAACGAATTAGAAAATTTAATAAAAGAAAATCCTCGTGAATCGGTCTTGAAGATCTTCTAAAAAGAACCGCAGATTTCTCCGGCGAATTCTTTGCTCGAGAAACCTTCAAGATCGTTGGGAGTACGACGGAACGAAAGACACGAAATGGCTACAGGCAGAGTGTCGGAGAGACGAAACGTCGACGAACTAACGTTGCCCATCACGAGAAGAGTTCACGTCGAGAGTATCGTTTGTATCGTTGGCTCGCAGCGATTCGCACGTAGCTAATTCCATGATTTATTACGAATAAAAACATCGACTTACGAAAGTATCCGAATATTTATAAAAACTTTTCCTGAATATATCATGTACACTATACGAAATATTCTGTATAATATACGTAATATGTTCATAAATATTTTCTGCGCTAAATCTTCCAATACTTTCGCGAGTCACTGTAAATAAAATGAGAAGAAATATGGATACACACACACACACACACGCGCGCGCGCGCGCGCGCGCGCAGGCACTGTTGAGATAATAATGAGAGAGAATAGAGATACGTGGTGAAGAGATGGACTGTTGCGAAAGGCGAAAACAGGCAGCGGAGAAATAAAAAGTGAGACGGTGCCTCGACGTGCCACGCGTCGAGAGAACGAGCGCGAGAAAAGAGAATTGCAAGTGGACCAATACACGCATAGATAACCACATACAGGCGCATGTATAAACAGGTACACGCATACACATGGCGAGCAGAGAGAGAAAAAAAAAAAGATAGACGGAGATCACACGAGACTGGTCCGATTTAATTTCATTCGCGGCACTGCGCTTTCAACTCGTAATGCAGTTTGCTCGAAACATAAAAGAAACAAGATAATCTTCGCGGTTGAATTATTAACTTTGCAATTTTTCTCTTTTACCTTCTACGCCTTTTTCTTTTCAGTTATTCTAATTAGAGGTAATATTTCTTTACCGAGCTTTTCGGTTCGCTTGAAATTACGAGTTTATTAAAAATCGGTCATTTTTTAATAGTTTCTGACGCAACAAGGATATATTGTTGCGATCATTGACGCTCGGAAGGCAGAACACAGGAACGAGGTTGTACCGTGTATTAAAATCAATCGGCTGTAAAGCAAATAGATCGATAATTCACGGTACGTACGACGAATAAAAATTTTCAATATACATAATGTTCTCGAGTATCATAGAACTGTCTGGTTCATTGACTTTCTAAATGTTTATACGATACGGTTCCAATCCAGACAGATGGAAACTTTGGAAACAAGAATTTTCTAAGAAAAAACAAACGTCATAAACGTTTGTACATTTTCTACTAGATACAATCTATAAAATTCTCCTCGTAAATGAAGCTTAACACCGTACAAAGCGAATCGATGTATCAAATTCTGATGGCAAATAAAACTTAACGCCGTTTAAATCGCGAGCGATTCGACGATCGAACCAAGCGCCATTTGCATTTCCTTGAAAATGAGCAATCGCCTGTTTCTTTTCTCGCGCGAAACCAAATCGGAGCAAGCAGGTCTCGCGTGAGCACGAGCAAACCGAGACGCGCGCTTCGAAACGGAAGCGGAGGAATTCGACTCGGTTGCGACGACAACGAGTGCGCGAAATAAAAAAAAAAAAGAATGGCTGCGGCGCGAGAAGAGAGGAAGATAGAGATCGGCAGCTGGAAAACGCTGCGTTCGCAACGGGGTAAGATGAGATTAATCCGGTGAGAAAGAGAAAGAAGGAAGGAGAGAATTAATATGATTGATCGCTCGAATACTTGGCACAGGTTTCGAGCGGTAAAAGCGAACGAGTCGACTAAATAACAAGGAGCCGTTCTAAGGAGGCCAGATCGTCGAAGCGAAACCGATCTGGATGTGGACAGACAGAGCGAGAGAGACAGAGACAGAATATAACGGGAGAAAGAAAGAGAAAAAGAGAAAGAGTGATATATGCGTATGTATAGCGAGACAGATAGACGAGAGATAGAGAGAGAAGGGGGGGAGGGAGAGGATGGAGAGAGAAAATAGGAGCGAGATCAGCGATTGAGAACGTGCTACCTCGTACCTGGAGCGATCGCGAAGAGAAAGAATCGTGCGTCTGTCGATGTGTGAGTATGTAGTATGTATATATGGTGTCGATATGTACAGGTGCAACAGCGTGTGAGCGTGAATTCTATAAAGCTGAAAAGTCATTGCGTGCCGAGGATCGTTTTCGGGGGATCGATATACGTGACGTATCGAAGCGCGGAATAACTCTATTCTCATGTTGAATCTAGATTTAAAGGTCGACACGAACGACGAATCTTTGAATATTTTTCTTACGGTATTTTTTATGCGATTGGACTGAGATATGCCGGATATTTCGAAAAATTCGATCGTTAAACGAGCGCAACGATCTTTCTTTTTGTTCGATTGTTCAATTTTTAAATTCGAACGATATCGATGGCACGCGATGTCTTAATGGATAAATTTAGACAGTTTAGAAAGCAACTAGATTAGAATCGGCGAGATGGATGAAGCTTGTATATTCGTGTTAGTGATGCGACGTGAATCGAGAAAATTGCGTGAATCAATCAGGAAGAGAGCATCGATGAGCTGGAAACTGGGTTAGATCGCGCTCGAGGCACGAGCTTCTCGTCTCCCGAGTTGCACTTTCGCTCAAAATCGAAACCAGTCTGTGGGCCGCGAATCGAAAGTGGCCGGACTGGAGATTACAACGTCTCGAAAGTGGTCTCGCATGTAATGGTCGTGTGTTTTCACTGCGGCGAACGTATCGAACGTTCCCTGAACGTACTTGTGCCGTTCGCGTAACTACGAGATACCGTGACGAGGTGGAAAAATTTCAACAAACTTGCGAATGAATCGCTTTTGCGTGACTTTAGAAAGTATAGAAAACTCGATTTCATTGAGCGTTTAAACTTCAGGTATTTCCGTTGCAACTTTATGTGTACTTCGATATTGTATTATTAGAATTTCGTTTAGCTTGCGAAAGAATATTCGTTCTTGGTTAGTCTAGTCTTTTCTCGTTCTAATCCGAGATTTGCGTTTAAGAACTAACGAAGAAACATCGATATTGAAAGGAAAGATTAATTCTTAATTCGTTAATAAAACTCGACAACGCGAACTCGATGGTAAGAACGTAAAATTTGAAAGAAATACATAGAACGATACGCGGAGAGTTAATGAAAAGATGTGAAGGATGACGTTAATCGTTTATCTTGGTTTCTGTTTCTTTTCTTTTCTTTTTATTCTTTCGGAGACGAGAAGGATCGTGGATGAATCTCAAACGTGCGCGAAAATAATCGTGCGTTAGTACTACCTTACGAATGGTGCGGGCTACGTTGCGAATCTACGAAGGAACCGACCTTCTCCGTATCTTATGAAACATTTTTCATCATCCTTAATAGAAGGAGGAAAGAAAAATTTTCAAATCAAAATGGTGTTCTTTCCAAGGGAAGTGCGTTTAACCGACCTACCCCTACTTTTCTGTTCCTTAATTATATAGAAAATTAATCGATGGGAAAGAGAAGCATAAATCACAACCCTTGAAACTATAATTTTTTCAAAACCTGAACGATTATAAACGCATTCCCCGAGGAATAGATACACCGGAAACGGAGACAGGTACGTCGGCTCAACCTGGTCGATACATCGACTTACTCTCGAGCTTGTCACAGTTGGTGACTTTGCCCTTCCAGTCGCAGGTCTGTTTGTCCAAGTCAAAGGCCAGTCCACTGGGACACGTGATTTGCTTCAGGCCGGATTTCGTGCACCTGTTCGTGTCGGACAGAAAGCAAATCGCTCAGTTAAACTTAGCAATCAAAATGAATCGCTTACTCTCGAGTTGGTCACAGTTCTTCACGTTCGTTTTCCAGTCGCACGTTTGACGCTCGATGTCGAATGCCAGACCTGTTGGGCATCGTACGGTCGCCAATCTGGTCACCCCGATCTCGCTCGCTTTGTCGCATCTGCGATTCAAGTTTAACTCTTTCTAGTTTAAAAAATATTTAACTCGTGGTTCTCGTCCAATTTTTGAACGGTTTAAAACCCCGCTAAAAAAGCGTCGCTATTATTCTTTTCTCGATGCTATTATTTTTGCGGAGTATTCGTCAGATCGAATAGGAGTATATTTCACGTCGCGTCTAACAAGCTGTAATCCTCTTACAGTTTATAGTATCTGATATACGATGTACAGTTGATCGTAAAATTATCTGGCTATGGTAGAAATCTAGATAGATTGTACTGAAAATTATGAAACAGTAAAAAAGAAAGTCTAAAACAGATCTATTTTTAACAAATATCTGTTATCAATCGTGAACGATATACAAAAGATTCAATGGGCTGCACACTGACTGACGCCCACTGTACGTATACCTGCTATGCGTAGAACCTAGTACTATTTTGTTAATAAACGAACCCACGCAAAAATCGATAAAAATGGAAATAAAAACAGATTCACAAGGCTTGCGAGGGAATTCTCACTAGAACCAAGCGAGTAAATCTTTCCTAAAGAATTCTATAAAAAAATTGTAATATAATTCGCGTAAAAGGACGAGCGAAGATAAAAGAATCAAAATAAAGTTTTACGATTCGCAAGAACTCGTCGAATTCTTCCAGGATACGTGACGTTCTGCGACAGGATCTTGCGTTCTTGCTCTGAGAATATTTTCGCCCGCGTGTCCTTGACGATGAAATAGTTTATCCGTTCGAATGAGTCAGGATACACCGTCTGTCGTCATCGACTGGAAGGCGAGTCCTGTATCTGGTATCAGGCTCGCCTTGAACCTTCCGACGCGGAATTCGATCGCGAAGGAACCGAAGACAGGAATTCGCCGACCGATCCTCCGCGATCGATCTTTCTCGTAAATACCGCTTCTACCGTTAACTTCACTGACCTTCGGCGTCGTTTACGCGCTGCATAATCGACTATGATCCATTACGGAGGATCGTGACGTTTTCGATTCGTATAATTGATTAGAAACACGAGTATTTTTTTTATGCGAAATGTTTATCTGTGATTTGAAAGACGACGATTTAAAAATAAGAATTAGGTAGGAGGATTTAATGGAAAATTACCTCACGACGTCACGGCAGTCTCCTTCGACGTTCAACCGGAAGTATTCGTCTCCTGGCCTGTCCTGGCATAATTCCTCGGCATTCGCGTCAATTCCATCAGCCCCTTCCTCGTCTTGTGCTCTGACCTGCGTTCCTGGAAATGAAAAAACTCTGTTAAACGATCAAGAAATCCTTTAATGAATATATATAGCTTTCGTTTAAGAGTAAAAGTGCGAATTTACATGTTTTTAGCAATTACAGAAAAATGGAAACTGAAATTCGTCGCTTTAACGGATTTTTTACTTCTGGTGTCCGAGTGCAATCGTAAAATTTGCTTTCCTCGTTTCTTATCTCGAATAAAAGCGATCTCCGAAAGCAAAGAGATACCACGCCTTGTTCTCCGGCTTTGACCACTAACAATTACGTACTTTCTATCATCGATTACATAAACGTTTCTCGATCCACGAGCACAATCTCTAACGTGACTTTGCAACATCGCTCCTTCCTTTCTTCGTCCCATTAAAGAATCTAACGATAAGTTAGGTTACACGCGATTAAGTGCAAGTTCCTTGTTTTCCTTCTTTTATAAAAGCGTTAGCAAGTTAAAAAATACTTAATTTACATTTCACTAGTGTTTTCTCTTTCCTTTTTCTTTCTTGTCGATCTTGATAGACGGAAACACGTAAACGGAACGTGAAAATAATCTCGTCTTTCGATCACAAATATCCAAATCTTAATGGACACCGTCTAGGGAGCACGCACCTACTGCTTTTTATTTTCACGGACCTCCGCAGTTAAATTAGAAGAAAAAAGGAAGGAAACGACATCGACAGATCGGTTCGCGTGACATTTGAATAAGAAGGGCATAGATCGGTATTAAGAGGATCGTATAAGGAAAATGTCGCGATCGTTGGAAGCCACGATCTCTAGAGATCGTAAACCGAATACGACGGGGTCGGTGAACCCCCGTAGAAGTAGAAAGTCTTGGAAATGTCAGGGCAACGAGACACGAGTGGGGAGAGAAGCGACAGTGGTTCTCTAAAGTAGGTTCTGTCTGTCTCTCCCTCTGCCCCTCTTGCCATAATCGAGCATCCTTGTTCGAACAAGTCTCGAACGTGCCTTCTTCTTCCTCCACGATCACGAATCGTGATCCGTAATCGTGATCAACGCCACTTCCGGACGACTTGTCTTTGTTAAAACTTTTGCATCGGCCGAAGTGGTCTTACGAATCTCGTCTTATCAACGAGACGATAAGAGAATTATTTCTTGAAGTGTACGAATTTTATTTTATTGTCGAGAAGTTTACTTTTTAAATAGTTGCCTTTCGGGAATAATATCGAAATTGTTTTGGATGTTTCAAGTTTGTTAGGATGCAAGAGTCTTTCGATTTTGTATGGAAAAAAGATCTTTCGATCGTCAGTCTGGCATTAAACGGTGGAGGTGTCGCGATCGAATTGACGTAGCTGTAGCAAAGGAGCCGTTTGACATGTCTTGTCGCGGCTTCGATCGTTGAAGTCACCAGAACGTTCATGGCGCCGAAGAACCTATCGATCTCGAGTCATCTAAGGCGATTGTGAAACTACCGCAACGCTTTTTAGCCTTTGTTTAGTGTTTATAAGTCTTTCGATTGATTAAAAAGTTTTATTTATTAAACGCAATTAATTGAGAAACAATTTTCCGTCCATCGAGGAAAATTAGAAGAAGGCGAAAGTCGTCTATTTCAAAATTATAATAGAAATTTTGCATTGAAATTGAAGTGTAACACGGGTTGTATATTATTCGAAAGAACCAAGGAACGATAACGTTAAACAACGAGGGATCCTCGAACGGAAAGTTCTCGTGGAAACTCGTTTCGTCCGAAGGAAATTCTGTAAACGTCGAAAGCGACTTTCACCTGTAACAGGCATTCGAAGAATCGGAGCCTAGAAGGCCAGGTGTTTCTCTTTGACGAGAAATCACGTTTATCATCAAAGATTCTCCATCTTCCGATCAAACTTTCACCCTAAATGCGATATTCCAACGTTACCGAATCTCCTGCTCCACTAAAACTCTTTAACGAACGAATAAATTATTTAAAATCCGACATGGTCCAATCTCGACTGCCATCAAACTTCTAAGAACTCTTCAGAATTTAATCCTCCAACTCCTAACACTTCCAACTTCCATCTAAATCCCAACTTTAACATAATTTTTCGAATCTTAATCCAAAGCTTGAACGTTCTTTGAATCGAACTTTCTAAAAATATCGAGAAATGAATTTGTTGCGTCGATGTTTGATACAGATGAATAAAACACGGCCAAACGGAAATAGAGAAGTCTTAGCAACAGTGTGTACTCACCGGCAAACAGAAAGAGAGATCCAAGAAGGAACAGGAACTTAGGCGACATCGTGGCCGCTGCCGCCGTCGTCGTCGTCGCCGTCATCGTCGTTGTCAGGACAAAGAGCGTCTGGACAAGCCGCGCCCTCTCGCCCCTCTATATGTGCACCACCACTCCTTCCTCTTCGTCGAAGGACTTTCACCATCCGGATGGTGCTGCCACCTTCCCTACGTCGTAAAATAGACGGAGAACAAGGGGTTCCATTCCTTCCGTCTGTTCGTGGAGAACGAGAGGGGACCGTGGCATTCCATTTCGTCTCGATCTTCCTTGTCTCGCGCGATACGATCAGAGACTACTACTTGCGGTTTTTGACGAGAGATCGAGAGGAAGAAGATGAGCGATCGTTTTGGAGTTTGTTCGACGCGATTGGTTATTCTCGTGGCCCGAATTTGCCTGGTTTGTTCTACTTTCATCGATATTTAGTTTTCTAACTATTGTTTCTACCTTTCTTTAAATGGAGAGTTCCTTCGAGAGGAACTCTCTTGAATTTCTATTACTTTGGATAGAGGAAGATCGATAATAATGGTAAAATGTTCAGTCTTTTGAGGAGAATGCCATACGCGATGATCGCGAAAATTTACCCATTTGTGGGAAATGCATCGAGTAACACGTATAACACGTTAAAATAATTTAAGGAGCTTACGAATAATTAATGAAAAATTTACAAGCGAAAAGGAAGAAATATCGTACTATCGTTCAAAATACAGTACTTGTTATAGTATTTAATGAAAGAAATGTCTATTCTGTTCCTTTAATTCTTGTGTCCAAAATCATACGAATTCAATTAGTTAACGATCGAATTACTAATTTTCGGACAGGTGGATCGAATTTATTAGCAAAAATGTAGTTGGATGGGGTCTGCAGTGCGTTCAAGGTCCGCGTTACAAGGTCCCTGTAGAAGTGAAAACGCGCTTTACGCATCGTTTTACGGCCTCCACGAAAATATCGGCTGACAGCGGCAGCTCTAAAAGGAGGCGACGAAAAATGGCTCGCGCTCGTAAAACTCACGATGAAAGTATCGTTCACGTGGCCGAGTAACTTTCCACGAAAACTGCCCTGTATGTCGCGTTCGTCGACACGTCACAAACCTTGAACCTCTCGGCTTTTAGCGTAAAATTCGACAAGATACGTTCCAACGAATTTTCTACCGTACTTTCGACAAAATAACGAAAAAGAATTCGTCGTTCCTCTTAATTTCTCTAAAACCGAAGAGAAGCTTTAGAAAATCATGAAACATCGTATCACGGAAGCGCCTATGAAAAACTCAAATTACTTTTAAAACACGCCATTATGGAATCGTCGATTCTCCTGCAGCGTAAGCCGCGTATACATCTCAGTCATAAGGCAGAATTTTAAAGAGATTCTTTGTTTCTCTGTTTTTATTACGTTTGCTTCTACCGGTACCTCGCACGGCTGCCTGAATTATTTACGCGGTCTTAACGTTGCTTGCCAAATAATTCTCATCTCTCGTCCTTCCACCCCTTTGCCCAACTACCACCGGCTGCTGCATTTTCTCCCTATGGTTGTTAGCGTGGCACGTTTGCGCAACACGTTTATTTATTCCTGAGCTAAACTAGGATACACCGGGTGGTCAATAAATTTACAGTTTGCGCGGTAAAAGGTTATCGACGTCCCCGGCGAAATAACTTCGCGAGACGCGCTATTGCGTTAGAGCCACGCTGCATACCGCAATCCACGGTACAATCGCGCTCGCACTGATTCCACTTTATCGATAAAAATTATTTCCATGTACGCTGTTTGTTCGCGAGTCGCTCGTATTCGATATAATTCTCGATGCAACGATTTGATTTGAAATATCGTTGTCATATCTTAGATAGCAATAATTGCAAAGTATCTCTTATCTTGTATCCGCTGCTTATTTATCTAGTGTCTACTGTTTATATTGTTTAAACGTGGTCGTTTGAAACGCTGCAATTTTTTGGAAAGCAGGTAAATGCAATTGGCGATATAATTATAATATCGGATAGTTGGATAAGTTCGGTCGATACGAAGTTTGTTGAAATTAAAACGAAAGGTATATAGAAAGATATATCTGTATATTATGCAAAAGAAAGCTACAAACTTATATTTAGATGTTCTACCAGAATATTATTCAAATCTACAATGGTACATCATTATGTGGAAAATTTCTATAAAAAAACCTGTCACACTTTTATACAAAATTACCAATTGGTCAATTCGAACATTCTAGTAATTCTAACGTTAATTATCACTTTTTATACGAGGACAGAAGGTGTCCTAATATGTTCATGAACGAGAATGTACGAGATTCCGCGAAATCGGTGGTAGGGAAACGCGTGAGATAAATTCGCGACGCGATCTGTTCTCAATAACCGATATCTACGAAAGAAAGGATTTGCGTAGACCAAACGTCCTTCTTGGCACCGAGATCGATCGAGACCTGTGTTCCCATCGGGTATCCCCTGCCTCGCCTTTATCTCGACACGTTCCTTCCACGGACGTCGAATAATGTAGCCGAAGAGGATTTGGAGAAGTATTCGTTCGCCAGTCTGGATCAATAAATCCCGAGATAACGCGAACTTGTTGCAGATAATGTTTAATAACGCGTACGATCGTGTGTTTCAGACATTCGTTAGGACATGTTGAATAAATCCTAAATTCCTAACCTGACTTTGAAATATGTGGAACAATCGAAGCCATGAATTTAAAGTCAGTTCCTTTTGTTTATCTCTTTTAATACGTTATTCATCTTGTTGATTTTTTCTGCGAATATTGTTTGCACGTACGTACATATGTACGTCTTCGCTGTGGTTATATCTTCAACATTGTTAGATAACTACGTTTTTCCGTAAAAAGGTTCGTAAAGCTGTAAACTCGTGCTATTTTGTTCTATTTTTAGTCAGTTCGTGCGGAGAATGATATCTAATAGGAAAACAATTTATTAAATTTAATTACAGTCTCGAGACAGTCGTGACTTACGTCGCTTTGGACTTGGTGGCTTCGATTGGCTGATG
The DNA here is from genome assembly GCA_014737365.1 of Bombus soroeensis. Taxonomy (NCBI): domain Eukaryota; kingdom Metazoa; phylum Arthropoda; class Insecta; order Hymenoptera; family Apidae; genus Bombus; species Bombus soroeensis. Next base: position 972,665 of record JACXIL010000166.1, read on the forward strand.
AAGGAAAAGAGCGAAGAAATTGAGAAACCGAGATTACTTGGGATAACGTCGATATATCTCGATGTGCAAAAAGGAAAACAATGAGATTCGAATCGGAGGAACGGTGTTTCGCATTAAGAATGTTGTAAGTCGCTTCTAATTGCAATTAACAAATCTTGGCTCAATGGTGAACTTCTAAATAGGCCAAAAGAACACAGTGGCGTCGTTAGAAATAACGTACGTATGGAAAGAATCTTGATGTAGACACGATGATGACGATGAATTGCACAAAAATCCCCCATTACCGTCAGATTTCTTCTTCATACGCTTTTTTCGTGCTCTTTTTTTTGCGAGTCTGGACCAATCGAAGATTACACACCGTGGCTTTTCGTTAGAACGAAATTTCTGGGGTCGTTCGAATGGAAAGGAGGATCGATGAAGCAACCGAGTGGTCGCGAAGGAAGAGATATTCAGCTACGGTCCGGAAAGTTGCGTCCGTAATACGCGAAACGTTTCGCAGACTGGCATGTATCGCGAATGTTAATGATGAAACATGATATGCTAATCGATGAGAAACATCATCGTCGGATCTGAGGCAACGGAGCGAAAACGGAGCCAGTGCTGTTGATGGAAGAGATAGAGCGACGTTGTAAATTCAAGCGTTCAACGACGATATGGATCGATCTAACTTTAAGCCAGAAATATGTGCGCTTTAGATGTGGAAATACTTCGAATTTCAGGCTGCAAAAAATACGTCATTTTTTCACTCGACTTTGTGTTTCCATCGAATATCCGCGCGAGGTTAGATCGCTTGAATTTAAGCAACCTAAGTAATCCGAACGAGGCTTAAAATTGAAAGTATAAATCGAAGAACACGAGAAAATTCATCTGGAATCTACACAACATTTTATTAAAGACCTTTCGATATATCACCAATGGAATTTCATATTAATGAAAGTGGTACGCGGATGCAATAAACTCAGGCGAAGAGAGAGAGAGAGATATTTACATCATCTTCGGCTATAAGATGAAATGTATTAATCTTCGACTTCGTTTTTCTTGATAAACGAGCGGAACGTTCGAGTAGCTCGTAATGCACGCGTTCACGTGAACACGTGTCTCGTGATTAACAACTAGGAAGTAGCTATTTCCTTATTTAATCTGGCAACGGCCCTGAAGTTTCGTGGGATCGATAGAAACGCGGCCGATAGAAATCAGCTACGTGAAACCGTGAATCACTAGGTCTTTGTGCTCCTGCGAACCTAATCAAGCGTCGTTTATTTTATCCTTTCTGGCCGTTCGTTTCGTTTCAATCAACGATTTCATAATTTTTATTCCAAAGACATTCTTCCAATAAGCGGATGCATGTCGTTTTACAAAAATTACGAAATTTCTTAACAACAAAATGTCAGACTTTCGGTGATTAAAAATTTCTCGGCTGTTGCGTATCCAATTTTTAAGTCGCGAACAATTTTTATGCTAAAAGAAAAGCCTTCTAGGTACGTAACAAATGTTCAGCCAAGGAAATTCGTACAAATATCAATCTTTTCCCAGGTATTAAGAAATGTCTAGCTGTCAGAAATAATTTCTTGAACTATTAAAAAACATTCTTAATCGTCCCTTACCACATTTTTTTACCATTAAAAAAATCTCCTAATTACGTAATAGATTCGCAACCGCTAAAGAGATCTTCGCTTGAATCTAACAGCTTAAACTAGCAACCAGAAGATAAATGGTTTTTCGTTTCTACTTCGTTTCACGGCAAGTTACAAATTATTACAAATTGCAAGGCTTACGGTAGATAGCGATTGCTGTTCCCCAACAGCGTTATCCACGGCATTTCTAAACGCGTTCTAAGCTCCGAGTCCTTGACGAGATGCACACGCTGGGATGCCAACGGGGGCACACGTTCACCCGTACAATGAATACAGGGAGTCTGGGGAAACCAGTTTTCGTAGTTCACGATCCTATGCATGCCGTCTCTTTATTTTCTTCTCCTTTTTATCCTCCTGTTTTTTTTTCTTTTCCTATTTTCTCCAGTCTTTTGCCAGTAACCTATGCAATTGCAAAAATAATGGTCGAGAAAGTGTTGGTTGGAACCTTGATCCTTCAACTACTCGCTTGACTTTTCATCTTCGATGTTTGATTCGTCTTTTTCACTTTTCTGTCTGACAACTGTCAGTCGTTGATTGATCAATTGTTGTTTGTCGGTGGATAAGCTCGTGGTTCTGTACGATGATGATTTATAGAATTAAAGTTTTGTTATGGGTTACTTTCGATCTTCCACGAAGACGTTGGAAAGGAATAAAAAGAAACATTCTTGGCGATCATTTATCTTTCCACTTTCTTTTTTCATTTCTTTGATCCTTTCACCCATCAACCCTTATCCCTTAACTACAAATGTCCACGCTTTTCCTATTATCGCAGAAGTACAATCTCTAGGATTATTTCGTAATTTTACTTATCGAATGATCGCGTTGTACAAATTAGAAAAACGTTTCTTTGCGATCGAAGATACTCCAGTGCCAACTAATTTTTAAAATGTTCTAGTACATTATGGTGATGAAATAAATCTTCAGATAAATTTTAGACACGAATGGTTTATGGTTTTGGGTTATTGCTTCAAACGACAGCATTGCTGCCAGAATTTGTTGGCATAGATATCGAAATGTGTTATTTAGAAGTCACATCGACCAACTGTCAACTATGTTAAAAAGGTTGCCTTTGTAAATATAATGACATATCGATAAATTCAATATACCAGTGATTCTAATAAACGGACAAACAAGCTAATTTTAGAAGGTTCGTTTCGCAGGGATTAATCACGATCGATCGAGGGGAAAACCTATGAAATAAGTTTTGTACGCGAGAATCGAACGCTGAAGGTTATTCGGTTACGTAATTGAATAGCACAGTGACCCACAGACCTTTTTCTCTTGCTCTTTTCTTCTTCCTTCATGCTTTCTACAATCGCAACCTCTCCTTGAACCATCCTCGTGCCTTCTGGAGATCGTCGCAGGCTCGAGGAACGCGCAGCTGACTTCAATTAGCGTCCACATCCCTGGATCATCGATCCATCCACATCAAACTGTGTCGTCCAACGTTATCTCGGATGGTATTGAACATACACTCGTTCAGAATCGAGATTCTTATTGAACATTCTTTCTACGCAAGAAAAACCTGCTTACCTTTTTTCTTCGATGATCCATAGAATCTTTAACAATGGAGACAAGTCATAAATCACGGTGAGTAGACTTTTCATCGATGATACGTCGTGTTTTGATGACTTGGAAGTTTCTTTTGTACGAGCTCTGAGAGAATATTAAGATGGATACTTTTTTTTTCTAAATATCGCTGATTTCAAAGCTTCTTTCCTTTGAACTTCAGGAAAGTTGAAAATTAATTTTATTTAATCGTGGATATTCCTATTGAAAATTTTGATTTTAATTTGATGAAACGTTTTATCGCGCGTTATGAGACTTGTCTTTGACTCGTTTCGAAGCTTTGAATATTCGAAGCTTGAGAGAGAAGGAAAAAATAAAAGCAGAGATCGAATTGCGTGAATCGTTGAACTTTCTCCCAAAGAAATATTCGTCGCTGTAAACACCACGTTCGTTTTAAGGCAGCGATTCTTCTCTTTCGTTCAAATAGAAAGCGCGTCGAATTTTGATTTATAGATGACCCCCTGAATATTTATAGGATCATTCGAACGCAACCTCTGCTTGAAACAATTCCGAAACCGTCGAAAACTTCCTCAAACTTTATTACTCCCTGCTATTCCGTCAATTTCTCTCAAATTTCTAAATTTATCTAACAATTATTCGTAATAATAACTTTACGCTATAACGAAAAAGGGGACGAAAAGATAATAAAATAAAACAATTGAATTATTTCAACGAAAGTATTTCAATATTTTTATTCACGCGTATCATTCGTTTCAATAGCACCTCCTTCTAATTCCAATCGCAATTAATTCGCAGTGTTGCCTGACAGGAAAATGTAACAAAGTAAAAATACCATTGTCAATTCATCCCGAATAGTATCCCTTCTTAACATCAACAGCCATTTCATATCCTTATCGAAGAAAAATACAATGAAATAATTGGCGGAAGGACAATATCTACTGCAGTATTTCCATCTGAAAATTTTTTAACTGCGTAAAGATGAAAAATCACGAAAATGACAGATCACCGGTGATCTCTTCGCGTTGCAGTTCGAACGTTTCACAAATAAGGTGAAGAAATTGATATATTTTTAATATATCTTTATATATGAAAATAAAATTTATTATAAGAATCCAACAGAGTGACGGCTCCAAGTGTTACAAAACAGAAAAAGGTGTCGAGCGCTAATTTGGGAGGATGTTTATACTGAGATTTTAGTTCCTCTGAAGCGATTATCATCGGGTGTATATCAGAGACGGCTATTACGTTACTATCTGGTTATTGTTCGATAGCTGTGGCACGCAGGATGTTTAGTCTATCTTATTACTGCTTCTGAGCGTGTGACACTGTCACGGTTAATTAAGATTGCTATTTGCAAGTTCAAAGCATTTTAGGAAACTAAAGTTTGATTATTTTTTGAGAGACAGAAGAACGGTATGGACAGTTGCAAAGGCTTTCTTTTTGTCGTGGCTTGGTCGCGAATGGGAAAGTCGAGTCGACTGAGCCGGTGGCACAGGGTGCGCAAAAGAAGAGAAGCGCGAGGAGAAGGCAAAGTTTCGAAATACGAGATGCGCATAATTATACGCGCCTACTTAGCTGCATCGGGAATGCAACGTAGTCCTCCGTTTTTCTGGCACGCCCCGTGTCTACCTTTCGATCGGCCTTTGTCCGTCCCTGCTGCGACTCCCATTTATGGCTTATGAACCTTATAATCCGCCTCGTCCTCTCGTAATTCAACGCCCTCCTAACTGTTGTTTCATCCAACGATGTGACGCAAATTTCGCGTCAAGTCACTGTAATTGCCTCGATCGAACTCGTGACGAATGGTAAATCACGGATAAAATGTCTTTTCGAAAGGAAATTTCAAAGTTAATTCCAGGTTGCCGAAGTTTCGAATTCGATTGCAGGTTCAAGCAGAATTTTAAGCCTGCTACGCTCTTCCAATTTTTATATTCCGATTTCATTCTTGATTCAACGAAGTAAAAGATTTACCGTATTCTAGTAACGTGTTTGCTCTTAAGAAAAATAACAGCACTAATGTAAGTGCAAGATGTTTTATATGACACGCGTAATATGGGCATAAAATTCTTCTACGGTAACTGTTTAAACACATACTTTGCCAATACATTATTTGCTATACTATAATAAATGTTTGCTTTAAGATGTTCATCGCAACACGCATACAAGAAGTGGGCATTAAAATCAATACGCTTATGAAAAACGATTGCCTAATTGATTGATTAATTTCAGCAACGTACCTGCTTGCCTTCGGTTGTAACAAGTTTCAACGTTTCTGTTCTTTTCTTAAATAGAACATCCACGATACTATATTAGAGAATACTGTGGCTAAAAATTGTATTAAGAGAGTCAAATAACGACATGAAGAGTTAAAAAAGTATTCCTACATAACACGTGACTCGTTTCTACTGCCTTAAAAGAAACAAATCTAAAGAAGAAACTTTTCGCAGAAGATACAATGTTATTTATATGGGTTAGATGATGAATCGTAGATCAAAGAGAGGAAGAGACTCGATGCCGATCACGCGCCGGAAGAAGACTGTTTCGTATGATCGACACACACCACCGACGACGTGATTTTCACCTTGACCGTGGACGGGTCATCGTCCATCGTTTTACCTTTGCCGATACTCCTGTTGTCGGGCCTCGAATTTGATGTGGGACACTCGCCTCGATGTCGTTAACACCGATAACATCGTCCCTTTTTGCGTGTGTATAAAACATTCCATTCGAGAAAGTAGGCTAATTTTGGGACTAAATTATCGAGCTAATAGATCGATCGTCGCGAATGTTGTTCATCGAGACATGGAACGAAGATCCGCAGTCTACTAACAACAAATTCTCAGTTACCCCGGTTTCAGCTAAGCGTAGATTATAGAGCGGTCATCCCCGTTGGAAAGAAGAAAGGTGGTTTACCTTGCAGCAGCGACCCACGTCAAGCTATGTAAGAAGCTGAGCTTCTGCAAAAGAGAAAAAAGAAGCTGAGAAGAATGGAAAGTTATTCTCGTAGAGAGTGAACCGCTGCTTCTCGACGATTGCGAGACATTATCGCGTTTAATTGTCGTTCTCGCGTTGAATTAGCATCGTGAGAATGTTAACTCGACAAAATTTCTGATGACATTTCTTAGAAGACCACGAGTTAAAGGTCGGCTAATAATTATACGTCTTCTGGCGACTCCATTTGCTACGTTTATAAATCTTCTGCATTCCGTTTCGCATTTCCTTCTTTCTTATTCATGCTGCATCTTGTTTTCATTTTGAATCGATCTGCAAATTTTCTTAGTTTAATCCGTAAGGAATAGTCGGAAAAGATCGAAAAGGTACGAGTCTTTGTCCGCTTTGTCCGATGACCGAGCAACTCACTACGATTAGCGATACAGACGATCTATTAGAGAAAAGCGTAGATCGATGGCGAATCGATATCAAGCTGGCCGTGGCGTCTATTACGAGGAATAACGGAAGGCTGTTCCTGCAAGGTAAACCACCTTCCTTCTGATCTACGAACAGGTCAGTCGACGCGTGTGCTCGCCTGAACAGAATTTCTCTTTCGATTCCCTTTCATAGAATCACCGTGAAAATGAAGAAACGATCTCTCCTAGTCTGTTCTAACGTAAGAATCGCGCCAAAGAAACTTCTGTCGGCTATTCTCTGTTGCATATTATCGTAGCTATATATCGTAAAATATACCTATTACAACGAAATGGGTTTATTTTTTAAATGGAATTAAAATTTAACGTCTAATATCTAATTCGTATAAAATAAAAGCCTCTTTTATTTTCGGAGTAATCAATTTCCGAGCTACAAATCAAATAAAGTAAGTTTCTCTAAGCCGATGGAAAAGTCATAGCAATTAATTGCGACGGTGATATTCGAAACTGAGAGACAAATCGACGAACCGTACTCTTCAACTTTTGCGCCTGCTATATTATACTAAGAATTTGTCTAAGTAATTACGTAAGTTTATTGTTGAGAATTGTGGATCTTAATCGCCGAAACAAAAGTAAAGGAACACAAACATTACATTTAGATTTATATTAAAATAGTTTTAGATTTGTTTAATAAATGATTTGCAGGATCTTCGTCGATATACATTTGCACGCGTCTCAGCACTCTCTTTGTCTCACCATCTTCTATACCACATTGCTAATGGAACAGTTGCATTCATCTGTTTTTCCAGACTCTATGCATACACATACTTCCATAAGCTCGTATTCACATACGTGTGTCACTACTACGCGGATAATCTAGTCCAGCGCACAAAATTATACATATCTCAATATTTATATCATAATATGGTGGTTCCTTTGTCACTAATTTCTACATATACGTATTTTATAAATCCTTACAAACTTACACAAGTCACCTAAATATAAGATTTTTTAATTCATCTTTTCCAATATATAACATATCCTACAATAATGCAGAATCTAAACCAATATGCGTAAATAAATCGTGTAACATTTTTACTGGAGCATATCGCGATATCTCGAGCCTTTGTTGGCTTCGGAGAATTCCATGCTTCGATAGCACGATCGAGATCAACGTGACGCCGATAGTCGTGTTTCGCGCGACGTCACGTTTGCAACTAGAATACCTTTTCTTTGTAAAATAGGCTCGATCCATATTGTCCGATAGAAACAGAGTTCTACGACCATTTTGTTTTCGCTTGGGGCGACGAGAATGTTTAATTCGAGGCACGTGTAGCATGCTGGATCTCCATAAAACGTGTCGCGAGCCAAGACAAAGGAAAAGTACTTTTAAAGTCACGGTCACTCGAAAACGAACAATTTCACGAGTCCTCGCACGATCTGTTCCTGTTTTGCCGCTGTTATTTGTCGACATGACGTTCATTTCGATTAATTTATCACGATTCCAACGATCACAGTCGTTCCAACGACAGTTGTTTCGACGCTAGGGGTACAAAACAAATCATTTCGAGGAACTAACTGTTAGTGTCTGGCCTATCGCTCACGTAATCTACTTAAAATTCTGTTGTACTTCCGGTTAGCTTTATACAGCGACGAATAAAAGTCTCGGACGGTTCGAAAAGTACGAGGAATGATCACGATATGTAAGAAAATAACCGATCGATGATAATGATTTACGATATATTTAAATTTTAATCTCGATAATCCTGCTTCATAAATAATTGAATAAAAAGTTATATATTTCCCAACTTTATATGAGATTTTACAAGAAAATATTTATTTTCGTTCATCGCTGTATGTGATCACTAGTTTGGTATTCCCTAATGGAACATTTGCGATGACGTTTTCTTGTTCCTCGAAATGTTAGTTCGTCTGTTAAAAAGTGTCTGACGACTAGCTGGAACGATTTACGAAGAGAAACTGCTTTTCGTCGACATTGTTTTTTATACGATTTTTGTACAAGATTTTAAAATATTCTGCGATTTAAAGGTTAAGAAACGAAGATGAAATCGTCATGGTTAATTCTGGATATTTCTAATATGTTTAATCCGTTTAATCGAGTTTGTCGATCGAATTGATCTTGACACTTAGATTATCAATTTATTAGTCGGAATAATTTTTCTATTTAAGGATTCTTTTCCATTTATCTAATTTCTTGATGTTAATTCGTCTTTATTAACTTTCAATTTTCAACTGAAACGCACCCTTTAAATATCAGAAACAGTTGTTACGATTACGTGTAGAATAAAAACGCAAGTTTCTTCAAACTCCTTAGGAATAATAAGACGGCTAGAAAGAAACGACGGTATACTTATCGTATTATTTTGGACGAAACGATGCTCTAGTCAATCTTTCGAATATCGTCCACGGCTTGTCGAATATCGAATCACGGCCATAATCGAAGACATCCCGGAAACCCTCACCGGAGGTTTCACATTGCTCTTGCACCTTTCTCCGCGGTAAGCATATTATTCACTCGTTACACGACACCAAACGCATACTATTTTGCTCAGACACGTCATACGCGTGCATTCTCTTACATTCAAACGGATCGAACGTTTTTAAGCAAATAGAAGCTTTCGTCCCTGAAAAACTGTCGAGTAAAATTTTTAAATTATTACCCTCAGCTTTTACATTTGAATAAAATTAAAATATAATTTGCCAGGGTAATTCGTTACGATTAAACGCTATCTATTTATTAGGGTAAACTGAAACTAATTAAATTTCAGTGGATATTAACGAAGCACGAAATTTTGCGTATCGATCGAGGCGATCGCGTGCCAATTTGGGTTTCCAACGTTCAGTCAGGGCGAGAGCTCATGTTCGACTAACGACCCTTCATCAAAGTCGTTTAACTCGAGGATGTTCGCCTCGTGACTCTATTCGCACCCCTACCCCAAACATTTCCCTTACCTCGATATAATCTCGCGTCGATTTCGAATTCTCCAACCGATATTCCGATTCTGTGTCGATTAGCTGTTGAGATAATTCTGCACGATGGATAAACGTATAATTATGCAAAGCTGGTTGAATCACGGTCATGGTGTAATAGAAGCAGCACATTGCACGAAAGTACATACTTTGTATGTATATTACTTTTCCACGCTTTCGCCAAGAAATGTTGTGCGATGTCACGTGAAAATCCGGGAGAAACTCAATGACACGCTCTAGAACCTAGTAACATCATCCGAATCGTCTCGTAATTAAAAGAATTTCGAACCTTTCGTAGTTAAAAAGACTCTGCTCGTTTTCTTCGACACGGTTTTAATATTCAGCGTGTTCCGAGTGAACATTAATTGTACGAGCGAAATCAAGTATTTCGTAATTTCCCTGGCACGAGTTTTATAGCTTGGCTGTCGCTAATCGTAATATTAGTTAGATACAAGTTAACGTTAATTAAATATACAAGTATTAGGTTGTCCGAAAAGTATCCTTCTTTCGCAAACGTGTGTTTTACGACAGTGCACCTTCATGAAAACGTGAAACCAAGCGTGTGAAATGTCGCGGTGTTTATCTCAACAGAACAAAATGGATCGTACGTAATTCCACAAAATAATGTAGTATCGGAAAAGGGGGATATAGGCTTACTCTGTATATTTAGATTAGAGTCTAAGGAATAAATTAAGAGTCTTAAGAGTGCTGGAGAAGAGAGAAAGAGAGAGAGAGAGTGTGTGTGTAAGCGAGAGAGTAACTAAATGAGTGAAGGAGTGGGAGAAGAGTGCGAGGGTTGAGCGTCAGCAATTTTTGACCTGGGAAGCAGAAGCTGAAGAAGTTTTTGTATTGTAAAATAGAATTAAACTTCACTTTAAATAGAACATCCTTCCTTGTCCTTACTCTAGAAGAACCACACATCGAAAGATATTACAATAATATAAAACAAAAAACGTTTGTGCGTCAATTACTTCTTCATAAGATGAAAGAAACTTTTCGGACGATCTAATAGATTTAAAAAGGTTACGCTTTTCTGTACTTAATAAAAATCGCCCTGTGTCGATGCCAACCTGCAACGACGCATCGAAGGTACAAACAACAGACGCGGTATGCGTTTGTTTGTCGTTACTTTCTCTGTTAATTGCACCTAATCGGGCACGTAGTCTCTAACAACCGGATCGTTTCAATAACGAGCATTTTACCGTATTAGCGGTTTTCATTCCGCGATGCTTGCGTAACGTGTTTTTCCTCGTCGGCGCCGAGCCGTTTTCGAGAAATTCTCGATTTTGTAACGCGAACGACCTTGTTCTTGTCACTTTCACTCGGCTCGTCCGCGGACCACGATCGCCATCGTCCAGAGCGAGCATCGAGAGATCGTTGGAGAACCACGTGCACACGCCCATTTGTCTCGCAACGATCGTGCTCGCGTAGACTGAACCCAGGAAAGTCGACCTTGCCCTTGGCAAACGACTTTAAACGCCAAAAACAGCTTCCACTGGACCTTACAGATTCTTTTCAAGATGATCACCTACTGACAATTTTACGAGGCAATTTCGTTTATGCCAATTTACCCATCACGGTTTCTCAATCTGCTTTAGAAGAGTATTTTGCCATTGTTTCTCTTTAGAACGTCGTTTAAACTACGTGTACCAGTAAATTGCAGATGGAACCTTTTTACTTGTGTCTTGCGTTTTTGTCATTGTCTAGTGTCATTGATTTTGGGCTCTTCGTCAATGCTTTTAATGCAAGAAGGTCCTATCTACTCCTCATATTAGACAGCCAATTTTTGTAAATGTACTCGATAGAGGGAATAATAGAACGTTTTCCTATTTCATCGTTTTTATCCTTCTTTTCTATAAAATTATCGAACGTCGTTTAAACTACGTTTACCAGTAAATTGCAGATGGAACCTTTTTACTTGTGTCTTGCGTTTTTGTGATTGTCTAGTGTCATTGATTTTGGGCTCTTCGTCAATGCTCTTAATGCAAGAAGGTCCTATCTATTCCTCATATTAGACAGCCAATTTTTATAAATGTACTCGATAGAAGGCATAATAGAACGTTTTCCTATTTCATCGTTTTTATCCTTCTTTTCTATAAAATTATCGAACGTCGTTTAAACTACGTTTACCAGTAAATTGCAGATGGAACCTTTTTACTTGTGTCTTGCGTTTTTGTCATTGTCTTATGTCATTGATTTTGGGCTCTTCGTCAATGCTCTTAATGCAAGAAGGTCCTATCTATTCCTCATATTAGACAGCCAATTTTTGTAAATGTACTCGATAGAGGGAATAATAGAACGTTTTCCTATTTCATCGTTTTTATCCTTCTTTTCTATAAAATTATCGATGGCATTGATTCGAATGTTATCGAGCTCAAGGTACGCGCTTTAGTGCGCGATGCGATTGTCCAAGGTCGCTGTCACCTTGATTATTCATTCCAAAAATTGAAATGGTATGTATCCGAGGGAGGAAGGTCGGCGGCAATGGAGGCATAACGCGTGGATCGATGCAAACCCCGACTCGATTCTGCTTTAAACAAACCCGAAAGGATAATGATTGCAAATTTCAACGCAACGAACAGCCGCTGGTTCCTCTCGAAAACGAGCCTCGCTTTGTGTGTTCAAACAGAGAACGAAACTCAACGCAAACTTTTACCTTTATACATATTCGCAATTATCGATTAGCAGTCAAAAAATCTCTTTATCTCTGTCTTTCTCTCTCTCTATCTCTTACTATCGACAAAGTTTATTTGCATTTCAAACAGTAGCGAAACTCTCTCTCGGATATTACTTTGTATCCAAGCCAATTACGCTTTTCTCTCCCTCTCTCTGTTTCTATAGAACTATCTCGTTCTATTCTATGGAGCAGAAACGATTATAAGCCGAGTGATCTTTGCGTATATTTATTTATTCGCCTGTTTAAATCAAGTGGTATTCGTTTCGTTATGGTTGAAACGCATAAGATCGTTGAATCGCGTAAAAGAAAGTTATCAAGGTATAATGAAATCACAGTCGATAATCGGTTCTTATTTGTAGAAACGTAATCTTTCGAAATTAGCATACTGTTAACCTGCAGCGTCATCGACGTTACGCAATGCTGGTTGTACAGGGTGGGGCACCCAAATGAGAACATTCGATTACGCTGTTCGTCTTCAAGGTAAAGAAAAGATAGCGAAAAATGTAAAGTTGGTTTTCCATTCGGCTTGAGAAATCATTCGATCCTGAAACGTTCGATATATGTATATGTTTAATTGCACGAATCGACAGTTCTAACGTTAATTGATCAATAAATTAATATCAACGATACATAAACTCTGTGATAAATGTACGAAATAAAGCAATTCAAGATTGCAAGAGCATCTGCCGAAGGCAGGAGCGGTGGCCGTTTAATATTCCCGATTCATCCGGCTGGTTCATCCCGCGGAGAGGTCGAGAAACGAACGTTTTCGTGTTGCACGGCAGCCTGGGGCCAACCACGGTTAACTTTCGCTGTCAAACGTCACGTAATCCAAAACCGAGGCGACTGGATACGCGCGTCGTCGCAGCATTATCCGTCCACGGATCCGCTCGCATGCGTTAAACATGAGAATGACCCCGCATTATGGGACGACCACGGTTTTGCAACGTGTTCCGTTACACACTGCCCCCACTGGCCAGTCACAAGCATTCTCGTAAACACCGCGATCTCGCGAGCCGTGCTGCTCTTTCAGATTTTGCAGGCAAACCGATGATAAATCGCTTTCCGTGCAGAACGTTACTTTTTCAATATAGGGTAGAGCTTCTTCGAGAAAGAAGAGGCTGATCGACTCGTTTATAAGGTCATTTTTTAATCAGAAATGTGTATGACGGTGAAATTAATCGAGGATGAATAAAAACCAATCAATTTAATCTATTTTTTAAATAGATCGATTTTAAAGTTAGAACCATTCACCTTTAATACGTTTGTACGCTTCCATTCGTAAATATTAGGACACCTCCTGTTGTTCGACGTAAAATCGCAAATTATGAGAACCGTAATGTCAAGTTCATAAGATAAAGAACTGTCCTATATTTTTGTGTTAAAAGATTCCGTGCAAAAGTTTGATGCGCCAACGCGTATCTTGTTTATCCGCATTTATATAAATTTTTGCAAACCGAACACCGTGATAAACGAGCGTACAGAAGATACGTAATTAAGTCTTGCAACAAGTTAAAGTATCCTTCTATTTGTCTTTCCTCTACGAATATTTTGCTTCGGGCTATACGATTTGTAAATAATATCGACGAGTGCGCGTTGTTCTCGCAGCGATACAAGAAATATTCTGACAGTTTCGACAAGTCAATATATTCGGAGAAGAAATTTTTAGACAGTCTCGTCTCGATTACGACTCAACGTTCGATCGAAGATTCCACGTCTGCGTCTGCAATTCAGATGATTTGACTCTAAAGTTCAAGGCTTTTCAAATTCAATCTTCAAAATACAGAAAGAACACCAAGCACGTTTTAAGTAGAAAGAATCGATGTATCGAAAGACAAGGAAAAAAACACACGAAACCAGTCAGTTTTCAGTGAAAGCGTGGTCCGAGGTCGCATAATTAATCTGCTATAATTACGTACATACGTGCGATAATCGTTGGTGTGCGCGTGCCTCCTCAGCCTTGTCTTCTTCGCTATCAATGAGGTTATACTTCGTGCACCCGGTGAAAGTGATAATAAATCCGAGTCACGCGGTCTTCCGATAGCGAGATTATTTCTTCAAAAATCTCTCAATCCTTTTCCTTATTCTTTATCTCAATCTTTATTGACATTACATATTAATTACATAAATATCATATAAATGATAATATAATAGAAAACGTAAGATACAGCGGGTTAATTAGCCACCACTTTCATTTAAAAACTTTCACGCCAATAAACGATTCTCGAAATTACACAACCCACCTTCCGATCGGTTATCCAATTTTTAGGAATTAGAAAATTATGCGTTTCGTGTAGGGACTGAGATTCTTCTACAGATAATGACGCGATAGTGTCGCAACTCACGTGGGCATCCCGTTACATCTTCGACAACCTGCAGGGGGAAAGAATTTACGGAGAAGAGTTGAAAGTTGAAAGTGACACTCTCGATCTTTCTGCTACTTCTTCCAACGTAGAATCAAGAAATCATTTCCCTTTCTTTTCTCTCTAGGGTCGAAGAATACTTACGTATCGAATTAACAACAATGACCGTACAAAAATACCTCTCTCTGCCAAGAATTCCAATTTTCCTAACGTAGTTTCCAAGTATCATCATCTATCGCAAGCAACCAAACAATTAATTAGAGGATCGATAATTATCGACGGTTCTATCGCACCAATTGGACGAACAGATGCGATACTCGTATTAAATGTTATAGGTTTAATATTACAAATTATTGACATGTTATTGATAGGATGAAGAGGCGGACCAAGGCTTAAATATTTCCGGGAGATTACCGAAATAATCGATCTTCTACTTTTAGTTCATTAATTAAATCCCTAAAGTCCCTTCAAATGGGCACTCGGTTCCTGGTACGATATTATAATAAAGATTAATTTCGAGGTAGTCGTTTATAAAAATACACACGCAAGGAGAGAGTCTGCACGTGTCAACGACTCTACAAAGTTTACTTAAATTATCTGGTCGATTCCTTTGCTAGAATGTTACGTAAATGTATACTTACATCGATCAGTGGGTATATAAATTTAGTAAATTTCCCGCTTTTACCGTCATGACGTCATTCCATATCTCGCGTTTCATTTACGTCTTCTTAGCCAACGTTTCATTTATGGTATCGCATAGTTGAGATACTCCATCGCGCCTGTAGAAACGCAATTACACCACTTCCTGCGACAGCTTCCATTCCTTTCACCGTGATTACGCCGACATCGGGAGCGAAATGCAGTGACAAACAAAAAGACGCTTAGAATCAGACAACTGGCCGCCTTGTCCCTCTTTTCGCGTCCCCATGATCCTGACAGTGAAGGTATCTCGAGGACGAGACCTTATTCGATCGATCACGCGATCCTCGAGGCTGCCACGTTTAAGGACGACCAGAAACTTTCGTACCGGAAACATAATCGAGAATCGACCAATCGGTCGACGAAGGATTCAAGTTAACCAGCATGATTCAAATAAGAACAGTGGCTCGTAAAAGTATTAACTTGCTAGAAATTTCTCATTCGTTTAAATTCAGCTTTCTCGACTATCGTTCATGAATAATTATAAGGGCAAACATTGAAATAAAATTCATATGATTATTGAGTAGAATTCTGTAGAATTCCCCTTATAACGATTCGATGAAATGGCAGTGCCCTTCATACTTTCGTGATTCGATTAAATCGCTTACTTGCGAGGGATTCGACTCGTTCGAACATCGACAAAGGTACAGTCAGACCTCCGAAACTTGCAACTACTCGTTTTGAGATTCGAAATCACCGTGTGAAGATCGAACACTTGATAAGTACTATGTATGACGAATTGATTTCATTAAGATGTACGAGTGGATATGTAACTTAACTGTATTATTAATTTTAATCGAATTTATTTCAGTTTGACGAACTTGCAGTTGCAAAGAGAGGCAGAGGAATGCGCGTGCGCGTTTCAAAGAGGCGTGGTGCATACCTCGAGGACAATGCAACGTGAATTCGAGCGGTCGATTCAAGCGAACGATACTTGAAAATGGGTCAGAGGATTTTTCGTTTCACGGATCAGTTCCGATTTTACGCACGATGAGCTCTCTCCCTCGGGGTCGACGACTTTCCACGTTCCCGCGGACGATTTTGAACCGAAGGTTCTTCTGTTCCCTTCTCGTGAAACTCGTTCACCTCATGTCAGAAGGCAAACTTGATGCCAATTACTTTTATCGAGTTCGCGTGAAAAAACACGTGGATCGTTCGTCTTGAATGCATCTATGCTTAAAGGAAACGACATAACGTTAAGTAGAGTCCAATTGATCTATACGCAGTTACACTGGCGCACGAAAGTATTCGAACATGTGCCACGGTAAACTATCCATTCTCTACGTGTGGTATAAAACAATTTGTAATTTCACTAGCGCTGTACTGAAACACAACTGTCATTTGTTTAAAAACAGGATGCGTAGAAACAAAACCGCTAAAAACTGGTTAAATTATACACGCTGGTCAACAGGTACCGATATGCGCAATATCTCACAACAGGCATTTTCCAAATTTTCAGAAAATTACGAACTGTGGAGGTTTGACAAATCCCAGCAGACCCTTCGCGCGTTAAATTTCAAAATACATAAATTCCAGTCGCGCATTTTCATGTACCACGAAATTTATTAACTTGTCATAGAAACACTACGAATTCCCAATTCCAAACCTATTCAATAACTCAACCGTGACGGGACAATGATCGCAAACGATCGGGTAGAGTGGAAACCACGATGGTAACGTTTGCTATCGTCGTAGCTGTCAACGATGGAAACACACGTACGATCCACGTATATACGTGATTGAGTATCGGCTGGATCGAGAGGCAGGTTTTCTAGATGGGGAAAACGTCGATCTGCGTAATCACTTTCCATTGAGTGAATTTTCCCCTAGCTGTTGATCGCCGCCATTTTCAGCGATTTATTCGTCGTTAAACCGCGGGACGAAGGTAATCGCATCGAACGGAGGGAATTTTTGTTCGGTCAGCCGTAACGATACCGTAACGTCGGTAACGAAATACACGATTTATTATTATGCGTTACGTCGTCGCAGTTTTATTAAACGCGTCCTGCACCGGAACGTGTCGAAGAAACGACGTTAACGGGCCTGCAGCCGATTTCCGCCCGCTGTGCCGGTCGTACGCCTTGATACTCAACGACCACGGTGAATAATGCGATTCATCCAGTGATTTCATCACAATTTTTCGTCCCTTGTTGATCGTGAAAAATCGATATGAGAAATTTTGGTAATTCTTTGGTTTCGCGAATTGGACGAGTGGAAGGATTTGGGATGATCTTATTAGAAGTAAGTCATTTGATTCTTAAGAATCGGACATGTGTAATGATATTGTAAAATTAAAAAGAAATAAAGTCGATCGATTTGACTTACGAGAGGTTCGATTATCTCTTGTTATCTCTTCGACCTTTTACAAACTGTTTTGGACATTTAGATGAATTATATCATTGGACAAGTTACTAAATAGCTAACAAGTTACTTTGATTTTCGACTGTCTTTTGCGAACATATTATCTTTTAAACACTATCCTTTTAAAAGCATATCATTAAAAATAAAAGATATTGAGAAAATCGACAAAGATGAATCTATCGCGTTCTTTCTGTGTGATCTTCGAATGAAAATAAACCGTATTAGCATAGAACAGTATGCAACGATTCGATCTCGTATCTTGGAAAAGACATCCATAGGTCAAATCCGGCTCGAAGGGGTTTTTACCTTGTCGAACACTCTCAGAAGTTCCTTTCTCTTTGACGCTTCGGTAGCAAATGGATTGAATTATGGTCATGTATCACGGAGGAGCTGATGATTACAAGCCTTCGATAGCTCAGTTGGTAGAGCGGTGGACTGTAGTTGTTGAAGCGATCCAGAAGAGAGAGATATCCATAGGTCGCTGGTTCGAATCCGGCTCGAAGGAATATTTTTTGTAGAACGAAGTTTCTTCTACCCAAAGATTCGAGCAATTTGTTCGGAACATGAATGGAAAATGTAAAAGTGCATACAACCCCTTCGATAGCTCAGTTGGTAGAGCGGTGGACTGTAGTTGTTGAAGCGATCCAGAAGAGAGAGATATCCATAGGTCGCTGGTTCGAATCCGGCTCGAAGGAATATATTTTGTAGAACGAAGTTTCTTTTACCAAACGATTCGAGCAATTTGTTAGGAACATGAATGAAAAATGTAAAAGTGCATACAACCCCTTCGATAGCTCAGTTGGTAGAGCGGTGGACTGTAGTTGTTGAAGCGATCCAGAAGAGAGAAGAGATATCCATAGGTCGCTGGTTCGAATCCGGCTCGAAGGAATATATTTTGTAGAACGAAGTTTCTTTTACCAAACGATTCGAGCAATTTGTCCGGAACATGAATGAAAAATGTAAAAGTGTATACAACCCCTTCGATAGCTCAGTTGGTAGAGCGGTGGACTGTAGTTGGTTGGACTAATGCGGTGAAAAGAGAGAGAGAGACATCCATAGGTCGCTGGTTCGAATCCGGCTCGAAGGAATATATTTTGTAGAACGAAGTTTCTTTTACCAAACGATTCGAGCAATTTGTTCGGAACATGAATGAAAAATGTAAAAGTGCATACAACCCCTTCGATAGCTCAGTTGGTAGAGCGGTGGACTGTAGTTGTTGAAGCGATCCAGAAGAGAGAAGAGATATCCATAGGTCGCTGGTTCGAATCCGGCTCGAAGGAATATATTTTGTAGAACGAAGTTTCTTTTACCAAACGATTCGAGCAATTTGTTCGGAACATGAATGAAAAATGTAAAAGTGCATACAACCCCTTCGATAGCTCAGTTGGTAGAGCGGTGGACTGTAGTTGGTTGGACTAATGCGGTGAAAAGAGAGAGAGAGACATCCATAGGTCGCTGGTTCGAATCCGGCTCGAAGGAATATTTTTGTAAAATATTCTTTAAAATGTAAGATATGTTTCTGAATCTCAGAAGAATAGAAATGGTTATAACCCCTTGCAATAATTCGTTTAATATAGAACGGTGGACTGTAGTCGATCTGAGTGTAAGTGGAATCGTAAAAAAGGGAATCCATAGATTGTTATTTTGAATCTGGCTGAAAGGAACGATTATTTCGTCGATTCAATTTCATCGAATGTTATTCTGTTGAAAAATGTTACGATTTCGATGTTTTTTGAAATATACGTATTTTTGTGTAATAATTGATGTTACTATGTAATTTTTAACGTTATATTTTAAAGAGAAAATAATTAAAATTATTGATATATAATACGTAAATATTAGTAAAATTTTTTAAGCACGTTCCATCACATCCCTTCGATAGCTCAGTTGGTAGAGCGGTGGACTGTAGAGGTGATGTATATTCAGAGATATCCATAGGTCGCTGGTTCGAATCCGGCTCGAAGGAATTATATTTTTATATTTTTAAACACACAATTTCTTATTAATCTATCGTTATAACTTACTATAAAATTGTTTTTCATACTTTTAAGAGAGGTTTATTTCATTTGTTTCGCTCGAATAAAGCTCATCAACAAAGAGATCTTCATAGACCATCTTTCTCAATTCGTAGACTAGAGAAGACGAGTCGATTCGTCGTTTGTAAATATTTCCTATATTTTGACGGATAGTTGTATCTTTTAAACATATAAATTATAATGTTACGGTTACATTCGCAAGAACTAAAACTGACCTAGCTCAGAGATCGGTTTATCGTTATTGGTAATCTCCAATTTCATAATTATAGATGTTTCTTCGGTCAACAGATAAAAAAATATACGTAGATAATATATTTTTTATCTCGTTAATTACATTCATCTAATTCTCTCAAGCAGTATACAAGCAGATAGTGAAATCGGAGATCAAATTTCAGATCTCACAAATCAGGCGTAGCACACTTTTCCTAAATCTCCTGGAAACGTGTAACTTCGTACAGGATTAAGATCGTGTAGCGATTATAACGAATAACAACGAGTGAAACGTCGTGCCACTGAGAAAATTCAATCGCCTTCGATCGGCATCGTACACCACCTCTCTCACCGGCAGAAGAAGAATTTCAATTAACGTTGCGGGGCTTAAGCGAAGAGAAAAAATCGAGACAAATAATCGAGCGACGGTATTCGACTTCTATCACCCACTGACCTAATAGAAGTCAATTTCACCGAGTACCATTTCTTCGAAGGCGCGCCGTACCAACGACAGTCAAAAGTCTCTGACGTGGAATTTCTGATATCGCTGTCGTTGACTTTCAAATGGCGAATCGAAACCTGTGGCGCCTCCAGTTGGACGATTCGCCTTTCGAAGAAAATTAATTATTATATTAACCATCGGAGAAGTTTGCATAGCGATCATTGTCGATGAACGATCATTGTCGATCTTTATCGACGTTACCGAGATTAATAGCTTAAAACGCTGTATTTCAAGGTCGAGCGAACAACCGTCATTGTGCCCGTGAATACGAGCGTCGCGTATCGATCAGATAAGATATCGTGGTGAATCGATGGAGAAATCGGGTCAAAATTGAAATGTCAAGGAGGTCGTCCACTTTGACGACAAAATTAAACTCGAGAATCTTTGGAACCCTGTCTCTCTTAAGAAACTAGCTTCGAACTTTTCACTTTCATAGGACTCTTTAAATATTCATGCCGCTGCTTTCTTAAAGCAAACGCTTTACGCATACCTATTCCTGTTTCGTTCTACTTCCCAAGTTCATGCCCTTCGATGTCTCTGTTTCCATTTCCTTAAAACAAACGTCTAACGTTCTTATCCTGGCGTATCGCTTTGTCTAATACACCGTGAAAAAAGCTTTTACCTCCGCGTGATCTTGCACAATTTCGTACAGCTCTATTTGCACGTTTCTATTTATGTTTTCAATCGTACGTGTCTTACGAGAACAGCACGGAAGAATGCTAACGAGATTCCTGCATGATACGACCGGCATCCTCCATATCGAAGGAGTCCAAGCCAGGGACGGCCTTGCCACGGCATCGAGATACACAGCTTTCTCTACTTTCGCTTACACGCGAGATTTTCAGACCGACTACCGGCAAACTCGTGGCGATTCTTAAACGGTGTTTATCACTTTGGCTCGTGTGCATTCCATCGAAGGAGGCTTGTTTCCGGAGTCAATGAAGGAGGAAACGCTCCACCGACGATGGAACGTTCGCTCGTGGACCGCGCACTTGGAAAATACCGTTGAGTTACGATGGAAAGCGATGCGAATAAAAATAATAAATGCGTCTGATTGGACAGAATATCAAGATTTTCGAGAGAGAAGTTATTATACCTGTACGAGAAGTTGGAAGAAGAAGCGATGTGAATGAGAAATTTATTTATTCCAAGAAGCAAAGATACGCGACTATTAACTATTCGTTAGATATAACGAAAGTAAACTGTACGTGTATTATGGTTCGATGTTAGCTATAACTTTGCTTCCAAATTATAAAATTGTGCATATTAAATTGTATATATTAGGTTGTCGGAAAAGTTTCTTTCGTTTTACGAGAAAGTAATAGACGCACAAGGTTTTTTACTTTATATTATTTTGTCGAATTACGTACGATCCATTTTGTTATGTTGAGGTAAACACCGCGACATTTCACAGACTTGGTTTCACGTTTGTACGATGGTGCACTGTTGTAAAAAACACGTTTGCGAAAGAAAGACGCTTTTCGGACAACCTGATAACATCTACGATGTTTCGAGGATAGGTTTTAAAATCGAAGATTAACCAAATAAAAATAAGCACAAGCGCATCTTCCATAGATTTATACGACCGAGATAGCGGAATTTAATTGCCACATCCGCTGATTGCCTCCGCAGAATGTGGGTGCAAACGACTCCCTCGATACGCTGGAAACTAATTAAACGACTCTGCATTACGTCCTCGCAATCATCGATAATCTCTAGCACGTTATCGATCCTATTATAGCTATCTTCCAGTTCGCGGCTCTGAAATGTCTAGCTCCATAAATCTTTAGAATTTGTAAACCTTTAAAATTCTATGCAAACGTTCGACGCGAACAGAAAAGAATGGAACATCCTCGATGGTTAGAGGATTCGTTCTCCTGAACCAAAATACGACCAAACGTAACGAAACGATCAACTGAATTGGTTTCGGAATGGAAACGACGTAGAATCAACGACGAAAGAAAGGCCGAATCGGAATGCAAACGCGTCGCCTCGACTCACCGATCGTCGGCCTGTTGGTATTTCACGAGGTTACAGTGCGATTTTCTCTCTCGCGCGTCGTGTAGCGTCTCCTCCTTTTCCAAACTGGAAAATAACGGAATTCCTTCATTTCATGTTCAATAATCGTGCAAATATACATCTTTATCTTTCGCATAGTTTCACGATGACTTATCGCAATCGATCGAGCGAACGAGCTATTCGTTAATCACTGTAATTTCCGTTCATCGTCGTTGCTCAACTGGCTTCCTTGCTACTGTGTGATTAACAGCCGTTTTGCTGCTTTCATGATCGACGACGATTGCGTTCGAGTTCCATGCGTTGGAACCGTAAAAGTACATCTTCACCTGGAAGACTGATTCCAAATTACGATCACGCGCCTTGTAACAATTAAGTCAATGCGTGTGAAATGAGGTTCCTTTGAAGTTTGAATTTGCTGCGCCGATATCGCTCATTCAATTTTATCCCATCATTGACTATCAAGTATATCGAAGAAGAAGAAATTTACTATAAATCAATATATTCGTTGAAGGAGAACTAACTAAAGGAGGGGAACTAACTAAATAAAGTAAAATATATTAATGTATAATTAGAGCATTCGTGCGATTTTCTTACGTGAGCTTAAATTTCGGAAGAGTGCCGTAAAGATGAAAACGTAAAATTAGAATTTAGAGAAGATTAAAAACGTTTCCCACATCGCCTGAGTAGAATGTTTTAACGCGTACATTGTTTTAAAGAGGCTCGCGAGTGAAGAAATTAAAACAGCTTCGTTCTAAGACTTTGAATTCTAAAAGCGACAGCTCTTACAAGTGTGGAATAGCGAAACAAGATAATCTCTGAAAAAGTACGTCGAATTATATCGATTAAATTCAAGTAAAAGCAATTAGAATTTTCTTGTGTAAAACGATATTTGACATGCACGGACCTAATCGAGTGATTAAACGAAGTAAAATTTGTTGGAGTATTTTAACAAATGAATGAAAGATTCGTTTCACTTTTCCAAGTAGTAATAAACTTATCAAACGTCAGTAACAATAAATGGTTCCAAGCGGCAGACCTTGAGCGGCCATTATGGGCGTTAGACTACGAGCAGAGAGAATTTCGCGGCGCTAGCAAGCTGGAAAGGTCCTTTCTCGCGTTCGACCTACAAGCCAGAAGAATGCAGTCGTCGTTTTCTCGGCCAGAACGTTTAAGCCTGTCACCTCTCCTCTTCGATGCGGACCACGTACGCGCCGTTCCAATTTTCAATAACGAAGAACGGGCTTGCTCGATTTCGTAATTAACCCGGCGAATTCGCCAGACCGGCCTTGATCTTAACCACCCTCGTATTTCGCCTCGATTTCGCCTGATTCGAAACTGGGAATTTTCTCCTGGATTCGAGGTAGGCGTGTTTTATTATTCCAGTTGGAATGGCTGGACACATCGAACGTAAGACTCGTACAGATTTTAAAAGATCGATATAAAAATTTATGATCAATCAGAGTGGAAGCTTTATCGAGTGGTTTTTATTAGAAGAAGGTACCTTTGGATTCGATTCAAGAGCGAGATTAAACGAAAGAGAGATGAAAACAGAGATTGACTTAATAAATATCTCCTTATAACTTCTTTAGTATCATTTTATGGTCTAAAGGCAATTTAATGTTGAAAGCTAGAACATAAACGTTCGTAACTTGTACGATCGACAAACCTTCCATTAGCCAAATAACGAGTTTGGTTATCGACCATTAACGCTGAAATTATCAATTTGTACCAGTGTATTGATAGAAATTTTATAGGTTTACGGCGATGCATTTCTGCAGATTTTTATAATCTTTTAACAAATTTGTAGCTAAATTTTTCTCAAACTGTATGTTTCTTTCTATATATTTCATTTCAGTTTTTACGACAAATTTTATAATTTGCTCGCCGATAACTCTGACGTTAATGTATAGAAATTATAATTGGAAAATCGGGTCATCGACCCAGAGAAGAACGTCGAAAGGTCTTCGAACTTTGTAAACTCGAGTCGCGATACTTCGAACCCGTTCCACTTTCCTCGAGAAATTCCTATTGAAAGGGGATGGGAAGTGTGAATGAGAGACTCTCGTATTCCGCCGGTTTCTCTTTTATTAAAGATTCCATCGAGAACGTAAAATTGATAATTATCACTTAGCTTTAAAAAATATACATACACGATATTTTATATTTATATATATATATTTATTTATATATATATATATAAAAGTTTGGCTAACCCTTTAAAAATAAGGGTGTCCGCCATTTTGTGACAGGGAGTTCTGGCGGTCGCTGAGGGATCATCGATTTTTATTTTCATTTTTCCCGGGGTCAACAGGACAACCGCAGCCCGACCTCCCAGCTAAATCCGTCGTGTCCTCCGTCGATGTGTCAGGGATCCGTCTTTCTTTTCAGGGACAGGCTGAGACACGCGTTCATATATTACACACGATGATAATAATCCTTGTTTTCTTTTACTTTTCCTTTTTTACTTCGTGTTCGCGTTACGATCGCGTCGTTTCTCCCCAGGTCAGGTTTCGTGGAGGCCAGGGTGAAATCGTCGTGGGTTTGGGAGAGAAATGGGAGAGAAAAGAGAGAGAAAGAATAGGTCGCTGTATCGTCGTTCGTCGTCGCGTTCGTCGTCGCGTTCGTCGTCGCGTTCGTCGTCGCGTTCGTCGTTGCGTTCGTCGTTGCGTTCGTCGTCCTGGTCGCTGAATCTCGAGCCGCATGAAAATTATCACAGATCGTTGGTGACGTGATGGACGGTTTTCGTCGACGAACCGATCGGGAGAGCTCGATTTTCATCTTTATCGACAATCACGTCTTCGAGCCGCTTTCTGCTACATCCTCTGTTATTAACTGTTCCTCTAAAAACAGTCTTCCAAAAGGCTCCGTTTAAAATTTTATACAACTACCCTGTATCGTAACGGAAGTAATCTTCGTGAAAGCCCACCCGACCGTGTTCCCCGATCGAAAACGTCGCCGACGACCCCACGTCCACCGTGAAACTCGTGAAGGATAATCGACCAATGGCAGGACGAGAATGAGAGAGTTAGGATCGAAGGAAGATCAAAGTTGAACGCCCAAAACGACAGGCAAGAGGAGAATCAGAGGGTTTGACTTAGACGAGAAGGAGGAACGCGACACTGTGGGCTTAGAAGAACCCGTCACCGGTCGGATCGTTCACCCATGGATAGTTATTCGGGCAACGTACGCAGGTCTGAAGGTTGATGGTCTCTCCAGGAACCTCTTTCGAGGTGAGTTTGCAGGTGTGAGGAACCCAACAAGCTGGAGGTCCGTCCACGATACACTTCTCCTTCCACGGCTCGAAACTCTTCGATTCTGTTATCGTGCGAGGATTCTGGATCCACTGGATCACTTGGGTCATCGTCACGAAGTAAACGTCGTTGTGGTTGGACAAGATCTCGTCGATCCAATAAAGGAACGCGTCTAAGAATTCGGGGTTGTTCTTCAGCCAGGCTGCGTGGAAGTAGAGGCCCAAGGGAGCGCGGTTTTGTTCGTAATGTCGGTCAAAGTTGTGGTTTAGGAAATTGTAGAATTGGTCGCCGGTTAGGATGTTGCTGCACGAGTCTACCATGGCGCAACCTGGAAGGTATTCGTCGTTCTGTGGGTCTTCGCGGCGGTCCAACTCGTTCATCACCATCTCCCAGACTGCGTGCGACCTACGCAAAAAAGTTGATGCTCGATAGACGATGGAGGGATTGAATCGAGCCGCTACTATCGCTGGGGTTTCAGGTGAAAATGTAGCTGCTTGATTTCAAGTGACGCTTTTTACATAAAATACTTTGAACATCTTTTGAGCTACGAATCCGCTCTTGATATCAGTATAGAGCGTACCAAAGATTAGGTTAATCGGACATGTAGATAGACGGAAAGAGATAAGTTGTTACTTTTAATGGAATTCATTGTGGGATGTAGCTTTCACTGACAGCGATATATATGTTAAATTGAACATTATTAGATATTAAACATGTCAATATATATCGATGTGTTTAAGCTACAAACGTTCTTGGTACAAGATGCATATACCAGATAATTGGATCAGTTATCTCGAGCCACTGCTAATACCAGCTTGCGACAGAATTGTATTAGCGTAATCATTGAAGCGCGAAGTTTTTAATCAGATTAAAGTAATTCGCTTTTCTACTTTAAAATTAGGTTACCTCGTGGGACAGTGTTGAAGGTTTCCATGGCAACGGTGCGGCATTCTGAAGTACATCGTGTAAGGCCATAGCGGTGGGTTGTTCAAGGCCGCGGTGATGGTGGAATCGTAAAGGAATGCTTGTTCCTCCATCATCGTGAACTGATTGTTTCCACCGACTCTGAGATACGGAGCCCTCACACCGACCACGCTGTTGTCCGTTAAATTAGCGAATTTCTCCGCGATGATCCTCATACCAGCCATTTCTTTAGCCCAGTCGTCCACCGTCGCGTCTGACCAGAAACGTTCGTCGTCGTTGTGACTTGAAACACAAGCGTTCGTCGCACGGTTAACGCCGACTTTAAGGATCGGCTGCTAAAACAACTTAAACCACTAGAAATTTCACTTCCGAATCTCGAGCTATATTATCTTTACCGCAATTTTATTTTAAAAGTGCATCTTTTTAAGAGTGAACGATACGTAGATCTTTAAAAATCGAACATTCCATGTATTACGACCAAAGTATAAGCTCGTAGCAAAAGTCGTCGTTAAAGCTGAACGCTCGAGCGAGGTTGAAAAGAATTCAAAAAGAATAAGAAAAGATTAATTTGTTTTTCACAAGTGTTTGCTTACGAGATAGAGTGAACGGCGATCTCGTGTCCTTTCCTGTGCATTTCCTGGACAGCCGAGTAGTTGGTGTACTTGTGCGAGACGAAGAAGGTGGCCTTGATTTCGCAACCGTTTGGGTTCTTGCGTTTTCCGTTGAAGATCTCTTTGTACAGTCCGATATTATTGTTATTGATGGCGTCATCGAACGTGATAGTGATCATCTGCGGTACGTCCTTAGGAGGTAGATCTCCGGGAATCGTGGTACCGTCCTCGGAACAGAAGCAATCGGGTAGAACGCAGACTGTAGGGTCACAGGGTGGCGCTCTGTTCGGATCGTTGTCCATGTCTGTAATTTTCGCGAACCCGCAATGGCCCCTTTTACTCGAAGATCGTTATTTCCAGTCGTCTCGACTAAGAACGATGAAATTAAGAGCTAAAGAACTCGTCGTCTGTCCCTGTCCTGTTCTTCGTCGTTCGTGTCAGAAAGAACGTAAATTATTCACACGTGTCGATAAAATTGAATATCGTCGATGTTCGTTTAAAATCATTTCGAAGAAGAAAGACGAACAGTGTTTTTGCGAACGAAAGTAGGCTACCCTGATGCGTCGATAAAATCGAATCTCGCTAATTTACGTAGTTTTCACCATGCACTAAGTTTCCAATTTTCACTTTTGGGAGGTGATTGTTAAAAGAACGAACAACGAATAGAATTTGCAGTTATGAAATTTGCCAAAACGATCGAACAAAGTTTCTCTATTTCATACTCACCGCAAATATTCTCGTCAGATCCGTCAGCGCAATCCTTTTCCCCGTTACAGAAAAGACCTCTCTCGATGCAAGAGCCATCGCCGCAAGCGAGGAAGCCATCTTGACAGAGCGGTTCCTCGGTGTAAAGCAGAGGTTTCGCTTTTCTTTCTTTGTTCTTCAGTTTGCAGTTGTTCACCGAGTCTTTCCAGTCGCAGGTCTGTTTATCGATATCGAAATACAGTCCCGCGGGACACCTGATGGCCTGAAGACCCGAACTGGTGCACTGAATCACGTCGCGACAGTTGTCACCCTCTCCTGCCACCAATCTGAACCATTCGCCCGCATCCTTGTCCTTGCAGATCTCGCTTTCGAAGCTCTCTTCTTTCTTCTCCTCCTGTCGCTTCACACGATTCGAGCCTTCTAAAATTAAGTGGTTCGTGTCGTCTTTAGGGCAATGTGTATTCCATTTGTATTTACAAGTTACCGAATTGGTGGAACGATAGTTACGAGAATTTAATATTACATGCACTAGAACAATTACAACGATCGATTCTTATTACAGCAAGTTATACGTTACAGTTTACACGTTTGCGAGAGTGTATTTCTAAGAATGTGAATTATTTTTTGTAAAATATATACACATCCGCATATATAATTTTATACATCGTTACACACCTCTTCGTGTATCTTACATTTTCACTTCATCGATGTAAATTACATGTATACTGCAGTGATCGATAGTTGACGACTAGTGTCAAGAAGATCGATACCAGATTTCGTAAGAAATGCAATAACGACATGATATTATCTTTCATATACATGATTTATTGCTAATATAATGACTTGTTTGCCGATATAGTGAATTATTTAAAGTTAAATATAAAGTCGTGAGGAATGAAAACGTTTACATAAAGCTTCTAAACGACACTGGAATTTCTTCGAGACGAAAGAAAAGTGAAATTTCGAGACGAATACGTATACGTACGATTGCGTAACCGCGAAGATACCTATCAGCGGCGAGATTATGGAAAGTGTGAAATTGACGTCACAATACAACGTTGGTTTATGATTATTTATTCAACAATTGACGGAATCATCGTCTTTCGTCAGATGGATCAAAGGCAAGCGATTAGCATAAACCACAATTTCCTTCTTTCCTTTCTTTTTTCTTTTTTTTCCTTTACCTATTTTATTGAGCATCCATCGGAGTGCACTACTACTAATTCTCGCCAACGTTCGATTTCTTACGTTTAGTAGAGGCGGAAGTAGAAAATCAATACTATAAATTACGTAAGAGTTACGAATATACGATTTTGCCAATATTTATCTCGCTTATGTAACCCATTTGCGAATGCTGTTTTATAAAATACATCTTTCGTATCTATTTATATTTGTAGAATCTCTTTTCTAACAGAAATATAATGGGATATAACTCCTTTCACGTCGAGTGCTTTTATATGTTCGTTTAAAAAGGGAAACTGCGAGTGCTTTTGAAATTCACGACGTGTGGCATTGTTTTCGTTTCGAGATGGTTCTTGGTCGAACGAGCGGAAACGCGCTCCGCTCGAGAAAGTGGAAGCAGAAACGGCTGATTTTTAATATACGGGGAAACACGCGTTGCTTTCCTCTATTTGCAGTTTCGGCCCCGCGTTAATTTTATATCAAAGCAACGAACGGAGAAAGCTGTCTCGCGCCTTTCCAACGACATTGTTTTATTAGCGTGTTTTATTAGCGCGTTTTATTAACGATCTCGCGTTCTTTTCGTGTCAACCCTTTCTAGGCGAAATCTTTTTCTCAACAATGACGCAATGTTACGATAATATGGCCTATATACGCTCAAACTTATATATATATCGTAGTTGAAAAATGCGTACAAATAGGCACAAACGTCCAATTATAGCGATCAAGCCTTTGTTCGGTCTAGCTCTCGTAAAAGTTGTTTCCAAGTCCACTGCCCCATTGATTTTGGAAAGGTCAGTCGGTAAAGTATAATGGCGTGTAATCGGAAGGATGCTAATTCAACCGGCTACCTTTTCGAGAGAAAGTGGAATCTTTCTCTGGAAGCGATGAAGAAAGGCGATTGGTTTTACCAAGTAGGAAGTTCATTAGTGAAAAATAGTATTATTGAAGCAAGAACGACTAGATGGAAAGTGATTTGGATTTGGAGCGATTGAAAAGAAGCGATTTCAAGAAGAGTTTAAGAACAACGAATTTTACAGTCTCTGGATTTAATGTACAAGGAAGGAGGAACGTTTGAGTATAAAATTAGATTACCGAGGATCGAGATTCTATGTAAAAAGAGGCGATGGAAAGTGAAATTCCTGAGGAATTTTAAAGAGTTGTATGTCAAGTCGCGAAGCAACGAGCCGAAGAAAGTACGAAGTCAACAGGTTACAGATCCAACGAAGCCTAATCACTGGATCTCCTTGAAAACCGAGAATTCTACAAGTAGCTTCAAACTCAACGATCTATCCTATTCTACGGCTCGATAACGACCTCTTTCTGGGTGTCATAAACTTTCAAACGTCGATCTATCGTTCTTTCACTTCCTTCGCAAGCTAATATTATTCCGTAGGCGATTTCAAAGTCGCGGGTCTACCTACGTTCGTAACGTGGATAATCTTTCAAGAATCTTATCATCTATAAACTTTCGCGCCTGAAAATCGATTAAACAACCGGCTCGAAGGAAATATCGACGTTCAAAGGTTCGAAAAGATCCACGCTAGATTTAAACTCGTTTAAAGTCAAACAGATTCGTATATTTAAACTGATAAATTTCTATCAAATTTATGTTAAAATACCTAAAAAGTTTAAGAATAACAGCAAGATACGTCACAGACATTTTCGAAATAAAACGCTGACTGTAAAAAATCATTTGGAATCGAATATACCAACGTTCAAGTAGCTACAGGCTCTCTCAAGCATCGAACAATCTACAGTTATTTTCAGAGCTAAAGATCAGCGTTAAAAACTATTTGAACTTAAACGTCTGCAAAACCTTTCACAAGGCAAGTTATATGCAGATGCTTTCGAAATGAAAAATTGGTACGAAAGTACCAAACACGGTGAAACGTATCGATATTTCGAATTACGAGAGATACAGATACTTTGGAAAGTCAAAAACTGAGGCTGCGTAAAGCATCGATAAACTCGATTAAATCGATTAAAAGTCTTAACATCCGAAATCGCCTAAAATAGTATCCGAAAATATTCCGAAGAATTCTCAAAGAATGCAAAGTTAACAACCACCGTACAGATACATGGAAAGGCAAAGTTTGGCTAAAGAACCAACACATTAAATCGTTTGAGCCCCGTTGGTCCCGCGGGCTGGTGTCATGTCGGCATCGCGTAGCACCGCGACAAACGGGGAAAGTTGCGCCCCCCCACCCCGTGTATTTTTCAGGGCACGGCAGTGACGTCACCCATCCGGGACCGAGTAGAACCAGAGGCTTTCACGCTCTAATCTCTTATGCAACCTGTCGTCTCCGTCGACCGCCAGAATCGTATTCCGTCCGATTTCCTCCGTCGAAACCGCCGATTCTTCGAAAGCGTCCACCGTCCGCTATTTCTGAACGAGGAAAACAGCGCCATAGGGGGCGGAGGAGGGGCAGTGGACACGGTTCGCGAACATTGCCGCCTGTCGCCATTTCGAGACTCACGTGCGCTCCTGTTTAAACGATTCGCCTTAATTTTAAATTTCACGCGATGATTTTCAGTCGACTCTTGCCACAACCGCCTACTCTAACTTTAGTCCGACGCTTAAAGAAATTGGAGACTAATTTCAAACAACGCTAATTCTATTGTTCGCTTGTAAGTAGCTTGAGAAGCTTATGGCGCAACGGTCGAAAGAATGAACCAGCTAAAGGACTTCTAACGTGGTGCAACGTGGTCTGTCTGAACGTTTGTTTTATATAGTACGATTACGAAGACCGTCGCTAGTTTCCAAGCAAAAATTGTTACTAAAAAGGCGACGTGTCTTGGTACAATGTCCAAGAAAGAAGACATCGACTCGTAGAGGGAAGGACAGAGGGTAAAATTCAATTCCATATTGAAAATTCCCGCACGAATTCGAATCACGCCTGCCACCATGTTCCCACTCGCTGCCATATTCTATGACAGACTACCCTTCTACACGATTCTCTCGAGCCTCGTTAACGATCCAACGTTAGAATCATCTTTATGGTAACACTAACCGTTCCTTTCATCCTTAATTCGTTCGACCTCTCGTGATCGGCACACTGATCTGTTCCGTTCAGGCTGTGAAAGTCACCGAATTCCTTACTCACCGGCGAGAACGATGGCTGCCAGGAACAGCAGCACCAGCGAGGACCTCATCCTCGTCCAACGGAAGGAACGGCGCTTCCGGTTCCCGATGGAGGTTCCGTGACTCACGAGACTCTGACTTATCCACGCGTCCGACTGGCCTGTGTTTCACTCGTGTCGAATTCGACGATGGGATGATCAGAGGGGGGCCGTTTTGGGTATTCGAACGAAGAGCTCGCGGGTTTCCCGGCACCACTTCCGGAAAAGAAGTCGAGATCGAGGAACAGCGCTCGCGGGCGCCCTGAGATCTTTGGCTACTCTCTCAGGTAGATCGAGAACGAGTGTGTTCGCTTCAAGGACGCGGACCTTGAAGGCGTAGGTACCACTAACGGACTGACTGAGGCCCGCCACTCGTCGCGCCTTATATTTCCACCACCACGTTGTACTCTGTTGGGCCCCCTCTTTCCTGCTCTTCGATCGTCGCTGTTCTGCGTCGATCCGACAATCGTTGCCTCGCTCCTGCTCCCCAGGATGCAGTGGCGTAGGAGTGTCTCAGCTAGAAGACAACAAGCCTTAACTTAACCCGTGGGTCGTGTGGACGATGCGTTGAATCGAAGGAACGAGGGTAGGTACATTGCCGGACGTAAGTGCTACTACGCCTACTGATATTTTATATTTTCTACGTATTTTCCAGATACTTTATCGTAAATTTCTTACTTCACTCCCATCTCTCGAGATATACAATACTAAATAAAGTAAAATTTTTCTTTGTATCTTTTGCCGTAGATACAACGAGTAAAATGTCTTGATGCTTGTAACTGGCGGTACATTTACCGTATAGATAGATAACTGTTCAAGAGTTTGAGAACCTTTTTATTTACAAAGCGACGAATAAAAGGGTAGGATGATTTTATTCTTGATAAAGAAATTCATGCGTATTTCGTATATTTTTATACGTATAACGCGTTCAATTGCGTTTTATATTTCGAGCTAGTCAAAATGACACAAATGATCGTAAAGTAAACGCTTGAAAGTTTTATCTTTTCGATCTTGCATATAATTCATTATCAACCGTTTACATGAAACTCATAAAATTACTCAAACTACAAGACCATCGTTCGTACGAGTCGAAAGTCTCGAAACTGCCTTCGGTTTGATCGCTTTAAATTCACGGTCGCGATTCCCTGCAGTGAATTGCAGCAACTTCGACTCTCGGCATATTCGCGGGTTTAACGATCTTGAGCGATAAAATCGCAGGATCAATACGGTGTTTATTGTTTGGAACGTTGTTGTAAAATAGTATGATTCACGAGTGCACCGCTTCGAGTAGAAATAAAATTTCAGTAAAATGCATAGTTTGTGAGATTCTGAGGTTGTTATTTTCGAACGAACGTATCCTCAAGTAACGGAGATGTTATGAATAGAACACAATGGTGAAAAAATCGGGGCGGTGCAATTTCTGAACTTTTTCGCAACGGAGATTCTTACGTAACAGAGAAAATACGAGTTTTCCGTTGCTTTGGAAACGCGAGTACCCGTGGCACCGCGTCGAAAGTGAAACGAGTTCGGATGCAACTGCACTCATTCAGCCGTAGATGCAACGTGACTGCGATTCCAGGAGCCGTTGCACTCATTTGTCTTCCTAATTCGATCTTGTCGCGGTTACACATCTCAGAAACGAAGTGCCCTGATTCGCTTGCTCGAGCTTCGAACGACCGTTCAAACTCGTTCCCTGAGACTCACGAGTACCCTTATCTTAAGTATTTCGCAACTTTGTTTCAGAAGTTCTCCAATTATTTCTTCCTTTTACTCTCAAGTAAAGTTTTTAATTTTAATTTTAATCAACAACTACATATATATATATATATATATATATATATATATATATATATATATGTATATATTGCAAAATTATAAATATACTACGACATTTGAAAGACTATAAAATACCTACAAGTACAAGTACGTTACGGAACTTGGAACTCTATCAACTACTTTGAACGGATATTCAGAAAATCCTGCAAAGAAAGAAAACGCAAAAGTTAAAAAGAGGAAAGCCAAAAATCCTGCAATCCTTTTATCTGATAAACAGAAAGACTATCAGCAAGATGTTTCGAACGTTGTATTCTAAAGATCGAAAGATGAAAAAGATCGTTCAACCCCGGCTTCTCATCCTGGCGTCGAAATGTCAGATCGAAGCAAGGGCTCGGATGGCATTTTGGGGTAGATGACGAACCGCCTGGTTAGGAAGTCTGCACACGCGTCTATTGCACCATCGTCGTCCGTCTCTTGGAATCGAGTCGCGGGCCGGCACGTAAATGCCAACGATCTCGAATCTTTCGACCGTTGCGCCGCGCCAGCAGGTTGCCAGGCAAATCGATGGCTCGCGACCAGAGATGGTCGCGAACCCAGCCACATGGAATGTACCCTTTGCTTGGTGAACGATTTCGTTCGCGCGAGAACGATTTAATAAGCGTGCGTCCTCTTCTTCTCTCTCGCAATTGTTATCCAAATCGAACATGGTATAATTTGATGTTTCGTGTGACGAACGATGAATGGAGTTGATCGTTACGTTGTTTCGTTGGGTCTGCAATTAGGCGAACGTAAATTATGGTAACTGTGAGATCGAGGATTGATTTGTGACATCGTTGATGGAATTGTTAGCGTGATTGGCAGGTTGGTGAGAAAGAACGAGAATCCTATGAGTGTTGTTTGATAGCGATCGAATCTGTGACAGTGTTTGAACGATTACGTTCTTAAGTATTATTTATTAATACTTGGACGATTACTGAAATTTGTGCATCTGATGATTCCGTATGTCGATAAATTCCTGATTTGAAATGTGACGATAATTTCATTTAATTACCTTTGCTAAATACGATATAATGTCTAATATGATTAAGTACGGTATACTAATAACGATAAGGAAAGTAATAAGATTGCTGGACAGTATATTAATCATCAGTTGCTAGTTCTTTCGTTCGAATAAAAACACTAAGGTCGGTAGTAATATATAGGTTTCGGCGCGCAGAGGAAGATCAAAATCGTGAACGTTTCATCTACGCGTCATGGAGAACGTGACTTTTCTTAAAGATTAGCGAATACATTTCGTAGGTCGGACACAAGTCCGAAAAAAGTGAAATCGTCTATGTCACGTTTTTGCTTGGCTCACGTTGGCACATCGGTTCTGCGAACAACCACGTCACAGACTTGTGTATTGGTATCGAAATCTCATTGTGAAACGACGGTGAACCGGCTCTGGCCGGCGTTTATCGTTAAATTCAGCTACAGGAATTTGCCCTTTTCCGAGGCGGAGAAGAAACATAAACGACGTCGTCGAGAAACCAAGTGTGCGTGCTTAACGATTCTATTATTCGATTATTCGGATGCTACTCATCCTGGTATGACCTGGTATCACCGAAGCATTTCTCCTTGAAAAAAGCGCGAAGAAGAGGAAGAAGTGGTAGTCGAGAAACCTTCGAGCTAAAGGGAAAAACGTTGAATATGTAACGATCTTTGGAATTTGGAGAATTTTTATTCGAAAAACTCATTTGCAATCTTCATTTTGATATAAGAGAGTTACGAGAATTAGAAGATCGTGTGATCTTTAAAGCGAGGTGAACAATCAAACAAATCGATTTCTAGATGATGATCGTTATCTATGCATCGGATCGATCTTCCTCGTAAGATGTATAGATCCCGCACAGCGATGTGATTATTCAAATTGGTAGACAGCAAGAAGGAAGCGACGTCTTCTACTTGGGTTCGTCTCAATGATTCGCGCGATTGAAAGCCAACTTGGTATTCTCAGTGTCGCGGGATGCATTTAGAAAGCGATGAAAAACAACGATCTGCATTATGAGTCACGAAACGTATCGCACGTTCTTCCGAATCGAAGATTTTATCTCACGTTTTGAAGAACGATCGATTTAACTTTGTAAGCTTAATTCGCTTCGTTCGCGTATCTTAAAGCGGATGAAAATAACTGTTCTATTACGTACACACTGTCATTCACGAGTCATCAGACGTCTTGTATTTTTAATAAAACTTGGATATTTGATGTAAATTACGACCAGCTACTCTCGTTTCCATATAACGTGTCAAGTTGATTCTCCATCGTGTGCTTCCACGCTCAAATTGTTCTAACCGGAGTATTTTTTCATCTGACATTCCGCGAAACGAAACCACTAAACTTTGTTTTTACTTCTCACGCATCAACGATAGATGAACGAACGTGTCATTATCAAAATGCCCATCAAAACTTTAAAGTTCACGGATAAATATCCAATCCCTCTAAAAGCGAAAGGTAACCAGGCGCTACGAAACCGAAGCTCCCCGATTAGCGTAACAAATTACATAATCGTCGTTTCTTACGCGAGATCCCGACGAATTAACCTATTCGTTAAAGAAAAAAAAAAAAAAGATAAGTAAAGAAAAAAGACTGCAAATAATAGCGCTTTGTCCTTCGAGGCGAAAGACTTTTATTTTTATCGCGTGACAAGGATTCCTTCGGCAGGGAAGAAAATCGAAGAAGGTAACAAGGTCCGTTATCCTTCGAGTGGTATCTATTTAAAGGAATGATCGCGTGGAATGCCAATGATCGTTTCCTCGCTGTTCAAAAAATGCGCACACCTGCAGAAACATTACTACGCTTTGAAACCCGTGCCTGAGCAACGAAATTCTGTTCGATGATCGGCTAATTTGCTAAACCACAGCCGTTGACGCGTCGATCGCGCGGTAAATGCATCATGGGGCTGTTCGATGGCGCATGCTGCGTCAGAATATAAATTTAATGGCTCAGGACTTTGAGTAGTTGAAACGATCGAGAGTTTTGTACGAATGAATTTTAACGCTAGAATTACCAAATTAGTTAAAACGCGACCGATTTCAGGTTTTTACATTGGCAATTATTAAAAACGTGTGGGAACTTTTGCCAAAATTAATTTATCAAATTCTTTGTTCATCTTCTAAACGTTTCAACGACTACTTTGCCTTGGATATTTTGCATATCACAGGATTCTTGTGCATTCTCCTACTTTTCGTACATTTCTCACAAACGAACAAACATTCGTAGTTTAAATATTATATCTTCAAATTTTTAATTCTTTTCTTAATTCTTAATAAAAGAAAATTTTGTTTTTGAATCGTCGCGCGATCCCACGATGGTTTGTAAGACGATCGCTAATCGATTACGTTCTTATATCTTCAAGGGCTGGCATTGTTTGCTATATTTCCGTGCGAAAAATCTATTTTATCAAGTAACGTTAAAACGAAACGTTTGAAGGCAAATGAATTTTAATGCCAAGTTTTAATGCTGCATTTTAACGAAGATGATAATTGTGGGTTATTCAATTCGATTTGAAGATAAATTTTCCTCAAAGACGGTAAGTTGTAAATGTGAAACGTCGGGACTTTCTTATGAACGCACTTGACGACATCTAATGCAATTTAACGAAGGTTTTATTATGACGTCTGCCGTGTCGTTTAATTGGAACGAGATCAGCCGTTCGTTTCTATCGGCTCTTACATTCTTGCGCATAATTTAAGATCTTGTTTGTTACGCGGATAAACAACTACTGTCTTTCACATTGAAATTACCAAATCCACAAAGTTTCAATGAGAAATCTGCACTCGAGAGACTGCAATTAATTGGGATATTGTCTGAGAAAAGTTTGACATTGAAATATCGATTTAAAGCACAGCCGAAAGGTCTACGCAATAGTTTCCAGAGATACGTTGTTCTTAATTCTTCTCTAAATTTACAATTCCATTTCCGAAGCTTTAACTTATGCGCAATTCTTTTTACTTAGAAATCCATTTTATTTGTTTCGTAGAATTTTCGCCTTCAAAGTTGTAACGTATTTAATAACACCGTCTTCCTCGGTTAAAATGCCCTATTTAGCATTTTTTTCATTTTCGCGCTACGAGTCTTCGCGTTTTAAATTAAATTAAGAGCAGAAGAAGGAGACGGCGCAAAGATAAAATAAGAGAAAGAACTTCAGATTTCCTCGGTTTCGAAATGCCAGAGAGAATGTTTTTTAATTAAGGAGGGCAGGACGCGTATTAATATGGATATTTTCTACACTTAATTTCCTCCATTAAATTATCTACTTCCACAAAACAGAGGCTACTTCCTTGAATAAGATTCACATAATTATCCTGGCGAATTATTCAAAATACTTTCCCACTTCCGTAATGAATAACAAAAGGGAGAAACGAGTAACAATGGCGATTAGTCGAAGACAAGATCAAAGACGCGCTCGATCACGATCAACGATTCTCTCGGATGATCTTTGAGGTCGGTACGTGAAACCATCTCGATCGTTATCAGGGTACGAGGCACGATTTCATTGGAAATCGTGCGGCCCTGGCGTGACATATGCCACGACGGTGAAAGGAAAAGAAGAAGAGGCAACCGCGACGATATCAGCTGAAGCCTTCGAGGCTGACTCGAGCTTTCTCTGCCCGCGGCTAAAGCGAGCGGAAGCCTCGTCGTGTCTGCAATGTTAGACACCAGGCTCCATCTAGTGCGATCTGCTGGATCTTCTATGTCGTGATCCATGATCCATGATTGGGATTTAACGATCGAGTTAAAATCCTTTCATTAAAACATCGACTAACAATAAATACGCGATTAAGTACTCGTTCCAGCAGAAATGTTAATTATACCGGTATAAGCTCTTTTATAATTGTAAAAAGAATTTTATAAGCTCGTTCGATTTATAGTTGTAGGAAATTATCGGATTCGAATTTTGTAGTTAAAAATATTTGTTTCCTTCTCGAACGTACTTCTCGGGTAATTGATTCGTAAGCCGTGACCCGGATTTTACAAGTACAGGTAAATATGTTTGGAAAGAAATTAAACATTAAATATATAAAACTTTAATTCCGTTTAAAAGAGCAGCAAATTAATTGGCTCGGGTAATGGCTACGATATTTATTTCTAACGCGATACAGCATTTATCAAAAGTTTTTATTTCTTTCCGCGTGATAAACCTCCGTAAACGCCCCATTCCCAATTCAGTTTTAAATTACTTTCAAATGAAAAATCATTTCTTTGATACCTTTAAAAGTTTCTTACCGATCTAAATTATGCTCTGCGCTTTACAAATCGCAACATCCAAGGTATTAGAATCATCGATTAAAGCCGATCGAACAATAGCAACGTTCACAGAGAGCTTATCGACGAGAAAGCAAGGGGAAAACAAGCCATCTGGCTCGTTAATTCGCCTTTTGTAATTCAGTCCGACGCGGCCAGCGTTTATTGGCGCGACACTGAAATCCAGGGATTCTGCGGCAACGATTCGAAGAGAAAAATCGAACCAGCCTCTTTTCCTTCGTTCCCACCCCTCGGTGAAAGAGCTACGTATAGACAGTCGGAGCTATCTGTTGCATCTCCAGGACTTGACCCCACTCGTCCTTGGCCGAATGGTCCTGGAATCACCCTCGAACCACCCCTTTGCTGCACGCGTGTCTCTAATGGCGCCCCTAGCAAGCAGCAACCATTTTATTTGCTATGATGTACACGCTGCTTAACACTTAATTTCTAAAATGGAAATTAATCTAAATTAATTAAAGTGTAAAGTAAGATGGGCGAACGATGTTTACGATGGCGCTGGTTTACGAGCTTCGCGAAGAATCGCAGTTCGTTTAATGAAAAAGTTGTTAACTGATGTGGGAGTTTTTCGTTTTAGATTTTTGCTACGTTGATGGTAATTTAAAAGATCGATGGTAATTGGAGATTTTTGTATTAAATAATTATATTAATAAATAGTGGACATTTATGACAATAAGCAGAAAGTGCTCTTATTTCTCAAACAATTATGCGCAAATGATTATGGTCGGTAATACTTTGCACGACGAGCACTTATTCGAGTGGATTTGAGAAATTCTTCAGAATGTGAAACGATATTTTGTAACATCTCGTAACATCTTCTCGAATTAATCCCCTGTCAAATTAGAAGATATCAATTAAAAATCGGGACTGCTTCCCTGGAGAAATTCATAGAGTAGCGGCAACACGGAGAAAGATGAGAATCCTCTGGTCGAGATTGGAAAGCTAATTTTAGCATCGTTCTATGAATCTTTAATTCTCATGCACGCTTCCTTGGCACGGTGAATATTTCTCGACGAGGCAACCTGAGCTATTACCACTGAATTTCGTTTGGGCGCTGAAAAAAGACAAAATGGTCCGCAGACGAGATGGAATTTTAATTGACACTTCATCTGATACTAGCGGTGAAACATTTAAACAGAGCATATTCGCGCTACTTTAAGTATACCAACGTTGTACTGAATTTTTATAGCTCGGAGAATATTTATCGTTTTTTGGGACGTTCAAAACGTTGATCGATTGTTAAGTAGTACTGTGCATTCGCGTGTAAATCGAAAATATTCCTGGCATTTGATAAATTTAAAAGCAATTACCGTTAAACGAGTATATCTGTTTAGCTTGAATTATTAACTTTAATTAACCTCAATTGATTAATAAATAATTTGTTAAAGCGCAATATGCGTAATGTATAAGGTACGAGGGTTAAATAACATATTGCAAAAGTAGATTCATTGAAAACGATAGGTGCTCGATGTGGCTAGAACTTTCTAGGTAAGCCAATAACTGGACAAATAAATGGGACAAGTTACCTGAAATTCGACAAACGGGACGCATTAGTCGATAACGCTGCGGAACAATGCGGTGGAAGCTACACGTAGCTTCTTCCTTTTGCATAATACGCTTATCGTAGCGACAGGAAGCTCAAAAAAAAAAAAAAGATGAACAATTAACGAGTAGAAACACGAAAGGAGAATTCTTTCTTACAGAAATATCGCAAAAATATTTCGAGGATAGATCCAGCTACGAGACGCTCGTTTCAACTCGACGAACTTTTATCTCGTCAAGGATAACGAGCTTTGTCGCTTAAAGTAAGTACAATCGATGCAGAGAACGAAGAAAATCGACATTTCAACAATGGTATTACCTCGAACGTGTAAGAAAACCGACTAAATATAGAATTTAATGTTACAATCCGGCAGTACGATTCAATACAACAACTGAATACAGCTACTTTCGCAAGGGTGTCATTCCTATTTTCTTCCTTGCACACAACCACAAGTTCTTGTCCCCTTTTCCTCGTACGATTCATAACTCGTTTCCTACGCAATCTTATCGCGTTTCGTATCTTCTACACGTACAATCATCAACCGATTCAATTCAATACATACGCCGCGGAAATATAATATATTCCAGAAAATACCTTGTAGACGCTATTACACCTACAGGATTTTATATATTTTCTATTCGTGTTACTAGTGATCAAATAATATTAATATACGATTAATATAATATATTTAATGATATCAAACGATATTAATGTAAAATGACGAGAATTAAAATTATACGATGAAATTACGCGACTATGAAAAGTAGGTATACGTACATATGTATATGATTGATTTTAGCAAGATTTTATTACCTGCACATTTTTAATAATTAGGTTTTCTAGTTAGTAGCAATAGCAGTAGGTTGGTAATTAGGTTTAATTTTGGTGTTAAGGATAATTTAATTAAAATTCGTTGGTAATTCGTAAAGGTAGAAGCTCTGAAGCTATTGCCAACTATGTTGGACCAACCACCAATATATGTATCGGAATAATAACCTATGTATAGGAATATGCGTTATAATTGGTACGTTGCTAATTAATCATATCGAAAGCAGTAGCCAATATATCAACTATAATGTATGTTCTCATACATAGTTTAAAACCGATCATCGAACCACGCGGAATTCCAACACGCTCACCTTTCTCCAGGAATATTTCGATAAAAGTCGAGCGATTCAAACTCAAAATCCATAACCGTGACCACTCGAACTTGTTAGGAGGATCGAATCAAGGAGGAGACAACGACGAACCGCGACCGTGAAAAGAAGCATCGAATTATGTGACCGACGAGTCGTAAAGCTCCAGGAGTCGTTCTTGTCGCGGTAAATTGAATTTTATCGTAGGCTATCGTCACGAACCTAAAAATTTTCCGGAAGAGTTTCAAGGTCGCTAAGGTAATCCTTCAAGGGGCGAGCTTTGAAAATCGCAGTATCGTTTTTACCTAGGAGCATTAATCAGAATCGATCTACGTGGAAGCAGCTTTTAATCAGAGATCTCAGAATGAAAAAATTGAATCGAGCGAGGTTGAACATTTTCATAGCATAAAAGAATGCTTTTTGTAATTTCTAACACATCGATAGTTTTACAAAGCCTTAGAGGATAATTTTTGCAATTTACATCCCTATTACCCTGGAAACAAAAATTCTTCTACGATAGCCACAATTTAATAACCAAAGGCAGGCCAAACGTTAATCGCGTATCGCGTGAGAATTATACAATTCCAAGTGAGAACAATGAACTATTCTTCTAAATTATCTTACGATAATTTATCACCGAATTGATTAAAACAAATTCAGAGTTGTAACGTATTAAATGCGATATAAATTCTATTCTTATACAACGTCAGTTTTACAAGATAACCCTGAATACGCCTTCTGTATTACGTTTCGCAATTTAACAACACCAGAAAGACCAAACGTTAATTTCACATCACGAGAGATTTACATGTTCAGAGGCAGAAAAATAAAAAGCCATGTTCGTCTCGCAGAAACTTACGTTCGGGTTGATTTAAATAAACTAGCAATTTATAACTCATTAAATATAATTTAAATTCCCCTTTTAAACGACACGAGTGAATAAAGTTTCGATTTTCGTCGCACGTGCCTGCAAAGCAACAGCCTCTTGCGTTTGTCAATGTAATCGTTGCTGGTATCGGTGTTTCCACGTGGAGAACGCCAGAGCGAGAAGTCACGCGAGCAGAACGAGTACCCGTAAACCGTCACGTGAGAATTGTCGACGACGTCGGTTCCGAAATACGTAGAATCGACAGACAACTTTTGTCGGATATTTCTCTGGCGTATACATATTATATTCGAGAGAAAAATCTCGTGGAAAGACACCGTGACCGCCTATCTCTCTGGAAAAATTTCTCGTAAAATAAAGATATATATTTATAGTTTGTATGCGGCTGCACGAGAGGCATAATCTAAACGGATGTGCGAAGGATTCTGTCTTCGAGGCTGTCTTTCTTGCCATGGATAATAAGGACGTTCATTTTTAGACGTTTAACAGCACGAAAGAAAATTCTGATTTTTATTTTATACCCGATCGCGTGACAAATCGTTCGTGAGTTGCTTCGTTGGAAAAGTAAATGAACAGGGGCTGATTATAGTGATTTCTACGCTATATAAGGTAAGGAAGTTATGTATAAGCGAGCACGAGGTGATTCTTCGTAAAAAGATGTAGAGATATAGAAATTTGTTCATTAGACGCTTC
This sequence comes from Bombus soroeensis, assembly GCA_014737365.1. Taxonomy (NCBI): domain Eukaryota; kingdom Metazoa; phylum Arthropoda; class Insecta; order Hymenoptera; family Apidae; genus Bombus; species Bombus soroeensis. The sequence goes on from JACXIL010000166.1 coordinate 1,016,181, forward strand.
GTTCCCGAGAAAATCGATTTCGACAATTTGCCGAGCATACTCGAACCGAATAAATCAAAAATGCGAAATAAAGTTTTCCGTTTAAGGTTTCGCTTCGTTCTAAAAAAAAAATAGAATTCCCACGCGTTTGTTAAGACTTTGCCTAGTATTTTGTTCCACATTTTGCAATTTACCGTCACGTGTAGAACAACATCCTGTCGATTGTTTCTCCTGTCTGGTTCAGAATTTGCCATGTACAGGTACACTTGATAATTTGTCAAACTCGCTTTTTTCGAAAAGGAAGCGTCGTAAATTTTATTCCATATTTTCTTCTCATTTCTTCGTAAGCGATCGCCTCGTGCCTGCTTTTACATAATTTTCGATCGCACTCTGTACATTACCGTTTATAAATACTTGCACAATTTATATCGAACTAATCTTTTTAACGAAATCGGAAATTTTGGTATTTGGTCGAATATGAAACGTTATGAAATCGAACGAAGCAGATTGATACGACAAATTATTATTAATGGGGAATTGTTAGAAGCGTGCCTATAATATCAAGAGGCGTCGTTAATTAATTATTTGATCGAATTTTCGTGAAATCTTCGAATCGCGAAATACGAAGCAAAATATTTGCCGACGCTTCAGCGTTTTGCGTCTGTACGATAACATTTAGTACCTGAGGTTCGTGACGTTCATCAATTGTACATAAGTTGAGTTTCTCTTAGTGTGATGATAACTACAAGTATGAATAAACGATCGATTTGTAGTAAGAAAAGACAACGCTAACTTTATTCGCAATTAATAAACTCTATTTATATTTTTGCATAAGTTCCGCTGGTTCCACGTTACGTACGTGTACTTTATCCTTAAAATTACTTCGAAGTGCAGCTAGAAGCCATTCCATTTAAAGTTCCTATAACTTTTGCTGTTTCAGAATTGCAAATTATCTTGAGAAAGTACAAAACACAAATCATTTTTGCCCTTCGGAACTAGTATACTAAATCTCCACACGATCTCGATACGATCGGCAAATAAATGATTAAAGAAGGAAATAATCCTCTTCTGAACGTACAATATTAAGTCTATATTGATTTGTACATACGCAGTATTAGTTCTAATTATTATTCCAATTAACGATACGTTGAACTTTATACCGTCCAGGATCTTCACCTTCCTCGTTTTAAGAAACCCTCTTGATAAAACCAATAAAGTCAACTAAGCTATCCAAACACTCTTCTGCCCTATCTTCGTCGTCCGATCTCTTTAAATCCACTAAATCCAACCCAAACAATTTCTCATTATCCAGAATTTCATTCCCCGTAATTCACATTCTTTTCACATATTTAGGAATTCGTTATAGCCAGCCTAAAGCATCAACAACTAAACGTTCCACATTGATCCCAGTCACAAGTCCATGACGTGACAACAAATTTCGAAGAATCCCACAGGATCTACCTAGTTCACCCCGAGTCAAACACATCGATCCCTCCGACCCCTAATCGCGTATCAAACTTGGACAATCCCAGAAAATGAAGATCAACACCCAGAAAATAAAGAGCCGGAGGGATGTCTATTCGCGCGAAAATCAATCTATCAAACTTATATTCCCGTTTCTTTCGATTCTTTGAAACGTACCGCTTATCAGATTTTATATTCTTCGGCTTTAGCCATTTTCACGACGATCCGGTGCAAGTTCGTCGAGAAGAAAACAGCCAGTTTTGCCTGCACACACGGCCTAGCCTGAACGGGTTGGGCATATCGATCTCGAGAGAGGCAAAGATCGTCCTGCATGAAGCTTTCTGGCGGTCGAGTGGGGTGTCAGGGGCGTACCACGGGGCTCGACGCTACCTGCGACGACCTTGACCTACGGGGTTCCTCTCGCGCCGGCGTCACGTCCTCGCCCTCTTCCATCGCAACCGCTTTTCCCTCTGTTCGGTTTCTTCGACGAATATACCGAATCTCTCCTCCCATCTCGCTCCTGACAATCTTCGAAACGTCGCATTTCCATTCTTTATCCTCGTCACTTTCTCTCCGAACGCCTTTCTCTCGTTCATCAACCTCTTTTGTGTCGCGTGTTACCACGATCCATCGTCGTGCTTCCTCCGACATACCGCATAGTTGCTTAACATGGGTTTGTTTTATCGTTTCTTGTCTGCAGCGCCAGTTTTTATTTCTATCGTTGTCAAACAAAACCTAGACATCTGTTCGAATTTTGGGTTTTGTTGCCCTTGGCTTCAGACGAAGAGTAGCCTTATCGGAGACTGATTTTTTAGCGCTCTACCGAATGTCAGGAACGTCGATGGGGTGGTTCGTGCGTTTGACAGATTTTTCCGACTCGTGCGATCTTCTTTTTCCTTCTGCACTGCAGATCCATTTTTTTTTTTTTTTTTTTTTGGTTCTCGTCCTTTCGATAGCTTCGTTTTTCGTTGGGCTTTAAAGGACGTTCGATTGGAGGTTTCGTGTCATAGCCACGTTCGACCGGTTTGTCGATTCGAGCTTTTTTCCATCGAGTGCGTCCTCCCTTTGTTGCTGCGCGAGTTTAATTTGTAATTTCAACCTTTCGTTAAACTTCCTCTTTATCCGTCCGCAATCCTCTTATTCTTCCCTATCTAATTGCATAATTTCAAGCTTCGAACAATTTCGATTTCTAAACTAGATCGCAAGAATTCCTTCATTAATAAGGAGAAACCAGCTTCGTTCGTCTGACAAGCTCCCTCTGGATCTGCTTTCCAGCCATCGTTATCTGGAAAGGCGAATCCAAGCGCTCGAGAAATTCTGCATCCACCGACCTTTTCCTATGTTCCCAATCCGCAAACCTTGAGAGCGTCCTTTCTCGAATCTGCTGTGTTTCCTCCATGAATCGACTTCCAAGCTTCGCGTGCTTCCGTCTTCGACCGACGAATTGCTTCCTTCGCCTGCGCTATTATCTTCGTCTTAGCATTTAAGTAACTTTGCTGGAATTAGCGATAGGAACAGGTAAGAGGCGATCGATCTGTTCAATCGCTTGGATGATCGTTTCATATTCTTCTTCGATAATAATATAGAAACTTTAGGTGCATTCAATAGATTATTGTCATTTGTAATTTCCTAACGTTAGAAGAATCTAATCCTTTTCTTACATAGGAAAATAAATTTGACCGAATACTATAGGAAATGTAATAACGATCTTTAACTAGGCTTTAAATATTTATATAGTTCCATATTTTCATGGAGCGTATTTCATCCATCGTTATTGAATATTACTACGACCACTTTACTCTGAATATTTGTAACATTTTACTACAATACATAGCATGTATTGCCCGCGTTAAATTTCCCAAATGCATAAACATCCGCAGTCGATTAATCATTTCATGGCGCAAACAAGCATCTCCACCTGAATCGGAAGTTCCAAGCGCCCCCCACCCAACCCTCCTCCTATTGTGCATCAACCCCGATAGCTCAATTTCCCGCACAGATCGAGCTAGCCGAAAATAATGACTGCTAAAAAATCCACTGCTTACTCTTCGTTTACCCAGTGCTGCTCAAACATTCCACCGTTTTATCAAGCCCTATCCCTAGCCACGTCCCATTAGCCGCTCGCGTCCATAAACTAACGATAATTCAAGCAGCAACAAGCGTCGGATCGACCTTAACGATCAGTCTCGTCACGTAACACCAGGGATAAATCAAACTCCTGGTGAAGAACTGGCGATGCTGGACCCTTTTCGCCTCTCTCTAGCTCTTTCTCGCCCCGAAGCACGGCGAAACACGGCCGTCCATCCCCACCGGCGCCGAGCTACCGGACCGAGGCAACCCCCTCCCCCTGAGCACGCTGCTGTCTCGGCTGTCCTGACGAGCGGAACCAGTCGCAGTTCGAACCCCGAGGAGACCGACCGAGGAGCTTATATCTTGGACGTCGACAGCAGGCACGACGCTGATGATCGTGCCGAAACTCTTGGCCATGAGCCCGCCCTCGGAAGCATGCAGGTGGGTGGCCTATGTTCCACGTTCGTCCGAGACTCCTCGTGACGCGAGCTTCTCCAATCGCTGTTTCTACGGGCTTCTTTTGGATGAAGTTCAGGTGCATAGGGGTGGAGGGAATGTTTCCAGGCATTCGGAGTTTGTTTCATAATATCTCGGCTGGACATTTTGGTATTTTGCAATTTTGTTTCGTTCCTGATTGAGGTGCGCGGGTGAATAGGGATAAATAGGATGGAGGATTTGGCGAGTGCTTCGAGATTTATATCGAAGTATTTTATTATTACCGAGGGTTGTTTTCTTATTTTGTAATTTCTTTTTTTCTTGTAATTACGAGTAAAATTATAAGTAGTTACACGTAAATTTTCGGAAGCTTCAAGTGTGGTTTTATAAAATGCTATCGTTGCTGGAGTGGAAGCTTTGGTATTTTATAATATTGTTTCTTTTATGGTTGAGCTACGTGTGTAGAAATACATGGGATTAAAAGTTTCCACGAGTGCTTCGAGATTTATATCCGAATATTTTATTACCACTGGCTTGAAAGTTCTATTATTTTATAATATTTTGTTTTCGCGATTGTGATGCGTGTGTGTGGATAAGAGCATGTAGAGGTGGGAATTTTTCGAGAGCTTTGAGTGCAGTTTTATAATAAATATTTTACCGTCGCTAGGGTGGATGTTTGAGTATCTTAAAATTTTATTTCTTTTATAGTAGTCAGGATTGGGAATTTTTCGAGCATTTCATGCTAAAAGTTTTGTGTTGCGATATTTTATTAAAACTTCCGGAATTTCAATATTATAGTAATATGATCGTGGTGGTTTAGGTGAGATGAATATAGCGATGGATTTTATTTAAATTTCAGTAAAATTCAGTTCAGTTTGCATATTTTTTGCTACTTTTGACGCGATTTCGTGATAGATAATATATAAATTATGAAGTGCTCAGGACATTAGAGCGGCTTGAATTTAATCGTTAATTATTTAAGGTTAGCTTGATACGAGCTGTCTCGTGTTTGAGACAAGTTCCCCTTCGTCGAGTTCGAGCAGAAAGTTTAGAAGTTTGTTCGAGTTCGTCGTTTAGTATCGTTGCTCGTTTTCCACCCTCGATTGTAATCTCATTATCCTGGAGGGTTAGGGTGAATTATCTTCCGTTGAACCATGAGACGCCTCTCGACCAGGTCTGGAAAGTTATTTTCTAAATATTCTTTTCGAGCATATTTATTAAAAGTACTCGGTTATTTTCCTTTTAACCCTTCAAATTCAAAATTGTTAAAATAGAAGTAGATAATTCCAATTTTTTAACTGATTCAGCTACGCCTTTAAAAAAAGAAGCTGGTAATTTGCATTTTTCCATCCTTTCGAATAAACTATCCCTTCAATTTTCAAATTTTTTCAGACGTATTAACCATTAAAATTTCAAATTTTGAAGGAATAAACGGGTAATTCAAATTTTCACGTTCATTCAAATTCGCTAGTTGTCTCTTTAAATGCCAAAATCTTCTGCTTCTCGCAGATCTCGTATCTTACGTAATATTTATTTTTACAAATTTCGTATTCTCAAAGAACAAAGAATGTAATCGTACTTTCTCAATAGCGAGGAAGCTTGAAAAGAAAGCTCTCGGAATTTCCGCTCTCATTGCCTCGATTCATATCGAGAAACTCGTCTAATTTCCCAAACAAGTGCGCTAACAAGTAACAGCGACGAAGGGAATGAATTACCAGGGTCTCGATCTCCTGGATAAAGCTGGCTGGAGCCGTGTAAAAATTACGGTGAAGCGGGGTAGTGTCTTCGATAACGACGCCCTTCGATCGGTTCCCTTGGCTTCCCTTCAATTCTCGGTCAACGTTGCACAGATTTCGAATGAAAGGAACGCTAGTTCGTTGTGGCATAATGAGATCCTTCGCCATTTTCGACGACAAACGAGCGAAATAGCGTCGATGTTCCGCGTTTCTTTTCAAAACCTTCCAACCGTTGATGCAGGGGTGTATGTAATGATAATTTTAATTAATTTTTTCCGTGGTATCTTCACCAAAGATTCTGTCGTATGTTATCAAATACTTTTAAAATTATCGCAAAAAGAAGAATATATCTGTACATGTACTTTTATATATTTATACATATTATTATTCGCTTTTTTATCTTTTCAATTGCTTATTCGACTATTTATCCATTTTTATTAACTAGAAGAATGAACGAAAAACAATCGCCTTTGAAATAAAAATTAGGTAAATCGGTTAAAAGGAAATTCTAATTGCGATGATATCTTGCCCTAGAACCGAGCAACCAGTTTTGAAATCGAAACCACTCGACAACCTTCTCGTCCTCGATTCAAAGGGCAAAGGTTTCGATTAATTTACATCAGGTAACCCCTAACTTTTCCATTAGCGTCATACCAATCTGATGATAAAGTTTGCCGACAGTTTCGTGTCAAAATTAGTAATCGAGTAGCAACGGTTTTAATAGTTAAACTATGCAAGTTTCGTTTCGTTCTATTTACTGTTACGCGAACTCTTTGATAATAAGAAAAGAAAATGATTCCAGTCAGATATATTCGACGAAAGCAAACGTGCATGTTCTTTAACCAACGGTTAAAGATTAAACGAAAGGGTGTTACTGTGTACACGCATGGAGAGGTACTGTGCGAGAAAAAGCAACCCGCTTTTTACCTTTCCCTCATCGACCGTGCCATGTCAAGGCCGAACAAGGCAAGATCTTTCAGTCACGGTCACGAACGTTGTCGTGTGTCTGTAGGACTCGCTCTGCAAATCATTGGCCGCGATTATAGCTTCGTCTTTCAACCCCTGATTACCTGCCTCCGAGAAATTTTTAATGGACTGCGCGAGTTGTCGCTAACAGCTGAGCATTTGAATCGCTCCTTCGCTGCTAGCTGCTCGAGATAATTTACTAATTAAGAGAATATTTCTTTAAGAGCTAATAGAGTGTTGGAAACGGTAATTAGTTTAAGAGAAAGTGAGGGGGCAGTTGTAGCTAGAACTCGATGACTTTAACAAATAGAGAATGTAGTTGATTAATTGAATTTTTCAGGGAAATGATCCGATCGTGTATCAACGTTGTGTTTTTGTAAAATTTTCCAATATCGTGTGCATTCTCTGCATTTTTGCACCTTTAGATTTTTTATAATTGCATAAACATCCTCGGTCCAATTATAACTAAGGTATGAATAGTACAAAATCGTATTTTTCGAGATACAACAATTTTTTATTTACCTTTATACGAATACCTTTAATATCGTAACAAATATTCGGTTTAAATTGATACCGGCAGCGTACGAAATACGAAATCGATAAACGAAAGGGGAGTACGAATGAATGCACTGCAAATGTAGCCGCGTAATTGCAATATGAATTGCCATTATAAAATTGGGCCTTCGCTTTGTAAGCGAAAGAAGAATTATTCGAGCATGATGGAGTGTTTTATTCGTTTTGCATTGTTTAGTCGATCGTGTGACTCGTCGAACGAGTTTGTAAGCGAGTAACATGTTTAAAAATCCAAGCAAGTTTTACTTAAGATACTGTCAATTTAAAATTCAGCGAAGCACTTTGCCAAACGACTTGACATCTACATTTTTTAACCCTAAAACCAGACTGCTCCAGCGATTAATTCGTAATTTTTCATATTAATATGTATAACTTGAAAACTATATATTTTTACACATTTGAATGATTTTTGGTAAGATACAGTAGCACCGTATGGGAAGAAACATAGAAATCGATCGTTACTAATGAGAATTCATTGGAATTTTTCAGCCCGACTGAGATGTCCGACTAAATGATATTTATCCGCCAACGAATTCTTCTCTTCGTACATAGTGTCAATAATAATATTTCTTTCTTTATCTTCTCGATCTTTTTCCGTTAACATATTAAGAAATAATGACAATAGAAAGAGGTAATCATAATTAGAGAATATCTATTTATTTGTACTTAACACACGCATCGCATTCGTAAAAAGTTTCTGTGCGCGTTCAAACACTTTTATGAATCACTGTAGGTGACGGTACGTAAGTGGCTATAACATACTGTACGTGAAGAAAATTTTCTATTCGTTAGAAATACGTAAAAAAAATATACGAGCAGAAAAGAATGCATATTTCATCTCTTTTCATACTAGCGTCGCGTCGGCTATTTGGACATTCTGCATCGTGTTATATTTTACGCAAAAAGGATTTGGATCGCAGCCAGATTGTTCTTTCGTTCAAATTCTGTCGCTGTGCTAGCCACAAATCCGGCTTGTACACTAAAAATGCCAGGAAATTTTTCATAAAACCGGTTTCAACCACTGCGCACAGAACAATACAAAGAAACTCGTTTCCCGATTCTACCTCTAAATATATTCTCGTTATTCAGCAAACGTTTGCACTAGAAACTCTTCTATAGGATAACAATCGACAGCTGCTAAACGTTCTTCGTCCAATATAAGCCAAACTCCAAAAACCTTCGTGTCACTGACGATACATAAAATATGATGTCAAAATGTTTAGCGAGCAGTAAATAAATTCTTTAGGAGATGATATAGGCTTCGAAAGGATCCAATAAACGTAGTCAATTTCATAGCTATCGTTCTTAGACGTGCACAGTGATTCGCGAAAATATTTGAACATTTGCCATAGAAAAGTTTTATAAATCTTTTTAGTACGTGGTTAACTTTGTAATGTGAAATTGTAGGACATTTAAAGCAAGCATATGCGATCTTGATAAATAGAAAATCAGAATAGCCGCCAATTTCGTGTAGAACGTAATAGTAGAACGATGTGGATCGTCAAAGGAATTTCTTCTAAGGACCAACACAAGAATTAAAAAGTTTGTAGTGGTTTTGTAAATTTGAGATGCGATACAATTCCGAGGAAGTCACTCGATGAATCTTTTGTTTATATCGCGTTTTCGTGTTTTATATCCAAATACATTCGATAATCACTGTACCATTTTTTATGGTTCTTACGTTCTCAGCTGAAAATTTAACAGACAATCCTTTACGAGCTCGCAGGACGAATCTGAAACTTTTATCGTAACGTTCTCTTCCGGAACAGGTAGTTCGTTTTTTCCAGCCTCTTTCATGTTTCTTTATCTCCTCTTTTGTTTCTTTCTTATACGTCCACGTTGCCTTCCGTGGAATGGGAAAAGCTGTAAAAGAAGCGTCCAGCTTCATTAGCTTCCTGATTGCGTTCTATCGATCTGCATTCGCATCGCTTGTCGGACCAAGCGGCTTTTTTTATACGAGGTCGGACTAATTATACGCCTGTGGAAAAAAACGCTGAACAGGATAAAAATGAACCGATAAATTTACGTTATAATCCCATTAAATGTCGCTGTTCAGAATCGCTCGTCGCGTCGCGGCGTCGTGAATCGCTCTCATCGTCCAGCGAACTCGAAGAATGACTGCACAACGTATGTATTCTGAAATACGGAGAAACAGCATTATTAAACAATGAATATTTATACAAATTTATTATTGTCTAAATTTATTCATTTATCATTTTTCTATAATGACAGGAGGAGTAAATAAAAATTCAGATTTCCCTTACAAACGAGTTATCCGTTAGTTAAGGGTTGGTGCTACGAAAATATATTTTTCCATACGCTTTTCATTTTAATTACTATGATACGAGTTTCATACTTGGACCAAGAGGAAAGTTTTTCTCTCGCAATCTTTTATCGAATAAGAAACTTTCAGTAACGCAAGCTTATCTTACAGATGTTGCAACAAGTGCACCACTCGATTATCGAAATGTGATCGATAGGTGAATAATTTTTCCCGAAACGGTAAAGAATCTTCTTTTACACCGACGATATCGAAGAGCAAGAAACAAGGAATATCAGAGGACAAAAAATTAAACTAATACTAAAACAATAAGAAAATAACCATCGAAGGAGAGACGATAATTTTTCCTGAAACGTGGAAGGTTTTTCGAAATGGAAATGCTCGGCAGTTTCTCGCTATGGTCAATGCTTGGTCTCGATATGCCAAGGTCGTGAGAATGACGCGAAAGTGAATAATGAAAATGACGTTCAAAGGGCGAGAATCGGATTGTGCCCTAAGAACACGAGCCGCTGCTTTGAACTTTGCACTTTTATTGTTACACCGTGATAAATATTATCTAGCGAAGAATTCTCGGGCGAAAGCTTCCTACGTCATCGTGTTACAAAGGTACGTGCGTGTTACCGAGGCCTTCATCGTGTCAGTTGTAAACAGGCCTTAATAAAAATCCGATCGAGTATATCGCAACAAGACAAGCTATACCCGGTCGAAGACTTTCCAACTTACGCTGGAGCTCCGTGGTTCAGGAAAATTCTCGAAAAGATTTCTCTGTTCGCGTCAGATGCAATTATGGATTATTAATAACGATATCATCAATTAAACTCTGATATTCTTAGCCACGAACGAACCACACAGACTGATATACTCTATCGGGTTTCGAGTCGGATTAAAGAACGAGTTTCCTCCACTCATACACGCGTGAAATCTTCGATTTCTCTATTGTGTTTGAATTAAGTAACTGCAATTTCTCTTCTTCCTGGAGATAGTTTTAATAAAGGTGTCTGGTTAATTTAATTAACCATCCGGGTAGTTGTAATTTAAAGGTGAAATCAAGATCGCGAGAAATTACTTTGCAAAGAAAATAAACGAGAAATTACTTTGCAAAGAAAATAAACGAGAAATATCCTTCTCCATTCGAGTCGACGTTATTCTCGGGTGCGAAGAGCGTCGAAGGTTGTTTAACGTTGCTACGATCCTCTTTCGAGTTCTCTCGAGGCGATCGGAAACACGGAACGAACGTTTGGTTAATTCTTGATCAAGTTTATCAATTCGTAAAGCCTCTCGTACGGTTTGTACTACGCTTTTCGGTCGCTAAACATCTCTGTTATCTATAAATTATTCCTACACGTGTCTCTTTCAATTTCTTACGAACTATTTGCGAGAAGTTGTATCGCTTCTCACTTACTGGAATTTACGTAAAAATGTATAATTTCTTTTACCAAAGTTTCTCTTCTTCCTCGCCAATGTTGCTTCTCTACCTGGAAACATGTGATATATCACGATAACACTTTTACTTATGCACGTGCCTCTCCCTTGCGAATAATCGGTAAACGTATCTAAACGCGATGATCGTTGACGATGACCGATGAAACAGGCGAAATATCGCTGGAATCCACGCGAACCTCGCATGGAACTCCGTTCTCGGCGTTTGATCGCCATATCTCCTGTATTTCGATATGTCTAACATCTTGTCACTTGATATTTTCTGATATTATATTACCTGGCACTTTCTGGCCTGTAATAACAAGCTCGTCGATAAATGGTGCGTCGGTGAATAATTACCAGGTGCATCGATCGAATTTTCATGTTTCCAAAACGGCCATAAAATATGGGATAACGCAGGCTGACGATCGAATTGGAACGCTTTCGATGAGCAGACAATGGAAATAACACAAAGCCTCTCCTTTTGTAAACCGATAAGCCGAATCGAGCTTTGGTTCTGTGAGCAGCAACTTCCGTAGAGATGAAAACTTCATCGATCGTTCGTTCGTGTGTGCAAATAAAGTAATAAATCCGATATCCAGTATTTTTCGAAGCTACTCTTCCCCTTTAGTTTATTCAAATGCAATCTTTTATTGGTCGTAATATTCGATTGTGGTACAATTTTTATACTGTTTCGATTGCGATATTATTGTAAATTTAGTAATGAAACTGTCTTTTTTTTCATTTTAATTTACTTTGACTAAATACGTGTATAATGTTATGAAAAAGCTACGTTTAAAAAAGCTATGTTTAAAAATGAGACGACGTGGTTATTTGAAAAATTGTTTCAATTCCTTGAAACTGTCTGGAACGTGCTCAAATTACTTGCGTATTCATACTTGATCGCCACATTGCCCTATTTCAATTTGAAATTTTGTCAAAAATCCAAGACGTTTAGCGAAATAATCGGGACAGAGGATATAAAATACGGAAAGAGTACGAGTTTTAGTCTGTGAAAGGGGAAAACGTAAATGTGAAGCAAAGATGATTAAATATGTACATTTATAACACCTTACCAATTAATAAACATTGCTATTTTTATACGAAACTCGCAACAGTGGAGAACTAATCTTTATGGTTGTTCGATAATCATCGATTCGTTTGCAACGTGACGAGTAAATGCGAAGCAAAGATTATTAAACACGTGAATTTCCTTAGCAACTAATAAACATTGTTGTTCTTATACGAAACTCGCAACAGTGGAGATCTAATCTTTATGGTTGTTCGATAATCATCGATTCGTTTGCAACGTGACGAGTAANCAACTAATAAACATTGTTGTTCTTATACGAAACTCGCAACAGTGGAAGCTAAAGTGAACTAATCTTTATGGTTGTTCGATAATCATCGATTCGTTTGCAACGTGACGAGTAAATGCGAAGCAAAGATTATTAAACACGTGAATTTCCTTAGCAACTAATAAACATTGTTGTTCTTATACGAAACTCGCAACAGTGGAGAACTAATCTTTATGGTTGTTCGATAATCATCGATTCGTGACGAGTAAATGTAATCTAACGATTGACACAATGAGAGCATACGGTGTCTTCGGTGAAATTTCCGGGAACGTCCTTGCTTAGACTATATCGTGCAAAATCTATTCGAACCAGTGACAGCACCCGCGTGATGTAAATGCAACGTGCATAACGCGGTTGTGTGCACGACTGGAATAGTATCTGGGAATAGCGTTATCAGAGCTTGAGCATGATTACGTCAGATACTGAGCAGATTCGTACACGTCGTGGAACATTTGAGATTCTCATGTTCTAACTGCTAACATTAAATAAGCAAAGAAATACTGAAATATTCTTGGTATTATATTCTACAGAAATTATCAACTTTATTACTCGGCCGAATTTTTCTAAATTTCACTACATTTTTTCTAAGATCCCAGCACTTTAAATTTTCCATAATTGCAGGTGCGTAATTCGTATTCGATGAACAAGAAACTGATTTGAAAGTAACGCGGTCGTTGGTTTTCGTATTGCTGGATACAAATAAACAATTACCATTTGGCAATCGATGATGAATTCCCTCGTATTTCTTATAATTCACTATCTTTTTCTAAGAAATTTTCTATTCGAATTTTTTAAAACTCCGATAGCGACATTTTCCATTGTTTTGAACTTCACTTTCAGAAAAATCGTATTACTTACAGGATCATCTAATGTATCACGAAATAAACTGAATGATAATAAATTCTACCCCGTTAATGCTCTTCCTCGCACGTTAAAAATTGCATAATCTTATTGATCAGAGTCTCGGACCTATTAATAATTATCGCTGATCATAAAGAGAAAGTGAATATTGGACAAACAGTTACTGTATCTCGTTAAACAGAAGCCATTGAGAGAGCTGGGCCGATTGTGCCTCAGTACGGGTGAGCAGAGCAACGACGTCGTCGCAGAAGTTTGCACAGAGCCTCGTGGCGGACTTCCACTGCTGCAGGTATGGCCGAGCGACTCACCGAGGGGCGAGGCCGACGGACAGGCACAGGCATTCGTGTTCCCGGATGTCCAGGAAAACGTCAACGACAGTGGCATCGAGTCCATACAGGTAACGTAATCGAAACAGTTGAAGCAAGCGTTGCCCAATGATTTTCAGATTCTTCAATTTCTATTTTAGTATTGTTGGCAGATGAAATGCATACAGATGAAAGTTTTTGACAGATATAGATTTTTCACACTATGTTCCAAAAATAACATCGTATAGAGTTCTAACTATAACGAACAGAAAATCATGCTACTGCGAGTGAAAATTTAGAAAATATGAATTCGGCAACAGATTCGTTTACTCGTAAATTGCAAAATTCGATGCGTTAACTACAGAATTGCAACGTGTGATTAATAATAAACGACGAAATTGTAGAATTCAATGGGTCGAAAGCTAAATCGTAAAATTCTACGAATCACTCCGTGGAATCATAGAATTCGAAGATGTACCAAATTACGTAGAATTCAGTAGCGACGCTCACTAAAGTATACATACGATTTCATAAAAATAGAAATCAAGTTATCCGACCAATTCTACATCAGCGATCGCCGAGTTCGAAAAATCGATGTAACAATAATTACCATCGATAGGCTTCAGCGTCTGAGTTTCGCGACATTCTAAAAAAATGTCATAGAAATAACCAAACAGTAACGACTTTGTTCGTACGATTGTCGGAAAAGGCGTCGCCGTCTCCGTGCGGCGTAGCCTGCACTAGTCCAGCCACCACGCCTCAACAATCCCGGCGCGCCAGTCTACTCCATCCGGACCACGCTCGACTGCAATTGCACCATTTGCATCACAATCACCATAATTCCGGGATTAAGAGTCCACCGACGCCAGACAGAACGTCCATCGACGAAGAACCTCCGCTTCCGCCCAGTCCATCGAGCTCTACTACTAGCAGTCTGCGTTCGATGCCCAGTTCTGCGAATGTACAGATGCATTCGCAAGATAGGAGACGTAGTAGCAGGTAATGATAGTATTCTTTTCTTTCGATAAGCTTGTTTTCGATAAGAGCTTGTTTCGTTGATTTTTCAACGAAAATTACATTTATTCCAATATGTCGAACGTTCTAAAAAATAATTAAAACGAAGAAAAGCAACTCTAGGTCCCATGGATAATTTTCGAGGAGATCAAACTTTTTAAATACAACCGGTTCTCGTAATAGCGAGCAAAAGATGCAAAATTCGAACTTTCGTATCGCTTGAACAAATTCAAAGGCAGAAAAACGATGACTCGAATCTCGCCTAATTTTACGTGAGCTACTATAATACAAAGTTTCTCAATAATACGAAGAAATTTTCATTCGTCCGACGCGTGCCATAAAAATGAAGTATAACGAACCTTTTATATAAAGAAGAAATTCTCATCGTCGCATAACGGAGTTCGCCAACTTCGTCTAAATACCATCTTATTCCCTTCCTCGAGCGATCTGCATCCCAAGATAAGTTGATATCAACGATCGTCCGCGTTCCAGACGCGTCACGGTCTCGCTTATAAAAAGGAGGAAAACCTCTGAACGTGTCTGTTCCCGATCCGTGAAATTGCCGGGAGGACGAGGCTAGAAATAATCCTCCGGGCTGATAACGGTCTGACGTGGATCTTGACTCGTGTCAAGGCGCGACCCTGGTACCATGCAAATACGAACACGTGTGCGGTTGCCGCTCTCCTTTTCATTTATGCATCCAGAGATATTAATCGTGGCCGTGGTATCCGAGTGATTTGGCCGACGGCTTGCTTTCACACGGACCCGGAAATCGCCGGGATTTCGTCGCGCCCTTTTACCTCGAACTCACAACCTTCGAGGGTGAAATCGATCCGACAGACTGACGTTGCGTTTTTCAAATATGACGTGTCGAGGCTAAAATAAGCTGAACGTCTCAGCCCTCGAAAGTACCAAACACACTTATTTCTATCGACATTCGCAGGCCGCAGCGTTTGAGACAGTATTGCTTCGTACATTTGTTTGTAACAGCGTTATCGAACTGGTCGTTATTTGAATACATCACAATGCATATCGTAGTTGATGGAAACATAGATTCAATAACAAGCGATGAACTAAATAATGGCAAAAATTTCAGATTGTAAATATATTTGAGCGAACAAATTACGTACGATAATTTTATATAAAAGGAAACGTATGTCTGCCCACTATCTGTTGGGAATAGACAATATTTAGTTTCTAACGAAATCTGATTCTATGTATTTTCAGTATTTTTCCCACTCTGTGTGTTCCCGTTAATGTCACCGCTAATGAATTCTCCTTTTTCGCCCATATTTCGTCTCTTCGGTTACAAAGCAACCATAATATCAATTCGTTTAAAACAACCTCCTACCAATTACCTTCCATCGCGTAATCAAAAATTTCTATTCCGATCAACAGGTACAGCATGTTCGACGCTTTGGACCTGGAATACGCCCTCTTGAGAGCAGCGGCCCGTGGTTCCGTGGGTCCTTATTCTCTGTCGGAATCTCTGCACAAGCTAACCTTTACCCAGAGCTTGGCATTTCCTGCACTGGCCCGGGGTCTAGCTTCGAAACAGAGCGTGCCAACCAGGAGACCGCAGCAGCACACGGAAAGCGGGTTGAACGCGTTCGCGAAGGTGGTCACCGCTCTGGTCTTGGTTCTCGTGAGCGTGTTGGTGTTTGGTGTGGTGTACAAGTTCGTGAGAACGTGAGGATGGCTGCTGGTGCCCGATCGACCGGCTGGCTCCACGCAGGAGTTCGATCGACCGGGCACCAGTGACGCCTTCGACCAGTGACTCGTTCGGCAGATTTATCAAATCGTTGTCCAATCAGCTAAAAGCTTATCGATTTCCGAATACATCGGGGACCGAGTATATCGTAAAATAAGGATCGAGTATTCAACGATAGCCATTGAATGTGCGAGTAAAATTTGAACTTACGAGCGAAGTTTCACCTAAAGTTGAAGAACTTTTGAAAGTTCAAGGAAGATAAATCTTCGCGTGTTGTTTGTTACGGGGCCTACCTTGAAGAACTATCTCTAGTCGAATAGTTGAGATCACTGTTGCCAACGTTGGTTTGCGATATCGTGGAGTACAAACACGAAAGTGACGCGATAGTTGAAAATAGAACGAAACGAGGAAGCTTGGCAGAAAACAATACACCGGAAATATAGATTGCTTGGATTTCGAACGCGCGAGTCAGATGGCTAGGGAATTTCCCAGGGAATAAAGAAAGGCGAACAGAATTACGATACGGCGCTGAGAATTTTACGACACCGCTAACGAGCATTTTTAGCGGTGTGCGACGCGATCGTTCGCTGCGGCATTTTCATGCGGGCAAAGTGCGTGTGCTAATTACGACTGTGCAAATCGATCGATGTAACATTTCCATTTTCTAAATAAAAATCTCCCTTTTTGAATAACGAACGGGTACGTTCGTAGATAAGTAAGTAATTAGCTTGGCAAATTTTATAACAGCGAACTTTCTACCAAGTTATCGAAATTTATCGAACGCTTTGAGTTTATGGCAGAACTTTATTTATTCCAACGGAATTTTAGTTAGCGCTGGATCAAATAAACTAACGCTGTCGTTTATCCGAATATGAATTTTAATTATTTGCAGGAGAAATTGTGGGAGAAATTGAACGAGACGTTGTAGAATTAAAGAAGCTCTATTACAGTCATCTATGTAGCGTAGCAATCGAAAGAATATATCTTTAAATATTAAAAATTAACCTACAGTTTCCCTAATCTCTATTTGAATAAGTAAAATTATAAGAGAGTCTACTATTCGTGAAATATTTGTTCAAATGAATAAAGTTTTGCTGTGAACTTTGAAACCTTGTCCGCGTGCGAAAATATGTCACAATATATGAAGCAAGCGCGCGTTAATTGGATAAAAATCCGTGACTCTTCAAGTGCTTTACACGATTCTATCCCGATGACAATCGCTCCGACATTTAGACCGTAGTTTTAAGGGAAATCGCGACCGAATTCCTCGCGAAGGATTTCAAACTCGCGGAAGCGCTCAATGTAATCGACGCGCCAGCATGTCGCGAACGCGACCGCGAAATTATCGAGATGCTTCTCCCGTCTCGTACGCTAAATGTCACATTAAATACAGCCCGTACGAGCGTTTCATCGCTATTGAACAGCGACTCGATGTGAAATCATAAAACGTCAGAAAGTTGTCCTCTTGCGTCCCGTCGAGGCGTGCACTTTCGTAATTAAAATGCTCATTACAGAAATTTGTATACGTCATCCGGTGTTGTATTGATCATATATGCTTATGATTTAAAATTCGGTTTGATTTATCATAGAATTAAAATTCTCCTATTTTGTACGCAATTTAAATTTTCTTTTCGACCGAATGAGGTAGTCGATATTGGCGACGTTTAAATGCAAAGATTTATTCGACCTTCGTATTCAACGCTTGAATTTTACTGTTTCAGGATGACATTTTTTGAAATTCAAACTTTAGACTTTAAGCGTAGAGGAATAAAAAGAAACGAAATTCGAAATTTTTGTTTCCCGTTTACGTTCTCGTCGTTTTACGTGGCATATTTATTTTATAAGCTTTTAAATTATTGTCCATCGTTAACAACACGTCGTAGAAAAGTACTGAAAGTAGTATCCAATACTATTTTTTCGTTCAAAGGTTACTATAATTCTAACACAACTCGTACAATTCGATGGAAACGTATAAAATGCAGAGAGAAACCTTCCTTCCAGGCTTACAGATCGTCGACACTTTACAAGATAATCGTGAAACATGTGTACACGTATATTCTATATAAAATACATATTGTAAATATACACATATACAAATATTAATCAAGGAGCGCGTTTGATTCCTTGACGTTGTGTTGTGTATTAAGCAACGAAGTTTCTAAGGTAATCGT
Source organism: Bombus soroeensis (assembly GCA_014737365.1). Taxonomy (NCBI): domain Eukaryota; kingdom Metazoa; phylum Arthropoda; class Insecta; order Hymenoptera; family Apidae; genus Bombus; species Bombus soroeensis. The sequence continues at coordinate 1,034,524 of JACXIL010000166.1, forward strand.
CACGTTGCAGGAAAAAACGATGCTGTTTTTTTTTTTTTTTTTTAATGTAAAACATTAAAAATGTATACATCTATGCGTACCGTGCTACGAAGTAAAAAAGAGGAGAGATGAGGAAATTTCTACCTTAATTGAAAGTTCTAAGACTTAATATAGAGTCTTGATAAAATTAGAATTTGTCGAAGAAAAAAGAATCTGGTCAATTTTCAGAGGAAATATTTTTTCATGAAACAAATGGAAAAAAAATGAAAAATCGTTTCGGATAGAATAAAATAAAAAAGAAAAAACTTACTTATGGCAGGATGATCACGGTTCTTGTCGTCGTAGAATGTAAACGTAAAATCAATATAATCGCTGTAATCGTTTCAGTTCTGATTCTGGCAAAGATTCCTTTTCCCAGAGGAAGCTGTTTTCGTCGATCAATCGCTTCGTATTGTACAAAACTTTCGAATTTATTCAAAGTAACATTCTAAATAAAGTCTTTTCCAATAATTTATCCAATCAATTTTTATTCCTTAACATGGACCATCGTCTTTGTTAGGTCGGCTGACTCTCTACCTAGACCAGGCCACTCACCGCTGGAGAGACAGCAACCAGATGTTTAGGGTCCCTCATTGCGTACCCTCGATAGCTTCAAGGACCTGTCATAAATCTTGGCCTATTCACACCTAAGGTCCTTTGGACCAAAGACCATCATCTTCGATTTCCAACTCTATTTACATTTTTGTCTAATACGCGTTGACACCGGAAAGTTGGTCTTTTATTTCACGAACGATGCCTCCCACTAGCAACTTTCCTTGGAGAGCGGTTAGCACCTTTCCTCACTCACCAACCTGGCAATAACCAATTAACAACGAAATCTATTCCCTCGCTCTACCAACGAAAACTTGCCCTTAACGAATCAGCTCTTTTCGTTTCCTTAGACCCACCCCCATCGCTAGCTTTCCTTCGCCACGGCATCGTCACTGAACGTCGCTTATTCTCCGTCTTTAGAATAATCAACGTGTCGCGATACTTACTCTACAATATCTCAAAGTCAAAAACCATTCTTCGAATAGTCGTCATCCACGCTTACGTCGCATTCTCGACCTTGTAATTTTGTCGATCAATCGATACTTATACTTTCTCAGATTATATATCTCTAGTAAATGAGTTGTTTGAATAAACTATAATTTACACGTGTTGATCCAGCGTACTATCATTCCAACCACCTCTATTATCGTAAAAGAAATAGGGGATCGATTATATAATCGTAACGAGAATTTACGTGATATCTCTTGAACGCGTCACTCCGCGAACGGTCGAAACAGTCTTATTCGATTCGTGAACACTTTGACTGCCACTTTGGTCATTGGTGACCGGAGCGCTTCAACTTCTTACAATTGTAAAAATTGAATGAAAATTGACAGTTAGAGCATTTGGAATATAACCGATAAATGGAAGATACTTTGAAATAAAAAGTGCCCCATTGGGCAATTAAACATTTTTATTAGAACACCAATAAAAAAAAAAAATGAGAACAAATCTTGCATCTAACGGTGCACTGTGTTTGCATCCATATCTTTGAGGGATAATCTACGAATATTATTCTAAACACAGCTTAGAAAATAATCCTAAAAGCTGCTTTATAATCATATAATTGAAAACATTCTATTCATTAAACAATATATTCTGCACGTCTTGCTTACGACGAAAAACGAATGCCTATGGTTTGTCGAAATAAACGAAGTCTTGTTATAATACGTCGCTATCAACTGTTGGCTACAGTGGTCATCACCCGTGACCACCAAGAAGATAAACGGTCCATTGGGGAAGAATGTTGTCTCACATCGTCGATTTATTATTATTTTGCCATTATATGCTTTGAATAATAAAAATACTGCTGTGGCGTCCTCAGCGAAACATGTGATTTCGGCGTGGCAGTCAAAGCGTTAAGGGTGAACGTTCGACTTATCCAATGACCTGTTAAAAAATCTGAGAAAAATGTAAAAAATATGAAACGTATCAACATCGTAAAAATATTTGAACAAATGTCTTTCAATTAGCAACGAAAGGAGAAAGGTGATGGAAAAATCATGGAGGCGATCGATTTACATCGGCGAAGAAGCCGTTTATTATTTTACAGTCGCGTGATTCCATTCGACTCTCACGAGTCCCCGGCGTATCCCAGTCTGAAGAAGTATACTTTGAAAGTTTACAACAAGTGTTCCCTCTTCGAAATCTCACATCTAAGGTGCTAAGATATCTACAGTGATATAATTCTTCTTACACGACTATACACGCATTCGGCCGGGTCGTTCGTCAATTTCTTTCCTACGTTTCATTATTTTATTCTTCGTTATCGACGACAATTATCGATGAAACAATCGTTTCGTTATTACCGTTTAACATTATCGACCCGTCTTTTTACTTTTTCTTCTCTCTTTATATATGTACACGAAATAACCTTTATTGCTACTTTACAAGATCTTTGTCTGGTCGGACACGCGAACATTTTCGCGCGTGTGTGACTCTCTTCCGTTTCCTACACCTTTTACGCCACCATTTTATGTATGTAGTAGTATATGTGTGTATGCTGAGATGTATCAGCAGTGTGGACTGTGTCAAGCGCAATATATCAATTGGAAGTACGCGAACAGTGGAAAAAGTTTGAAATTCAGTGTCGCGTAATCAATTTGTCTTCTTTTCTTCCCCTTTCTTCCTTTTTCTGCGATCCTGTAACTCCACCGAAAGGAAAGAAAGATTTTTTTTACGTTTTTTATTACGTAGGAAGATTCTAAATTTATATTCGATTTTTAGACTACGTTCGAATGAAACATCTTCTTTTCTTTTTTTCTTTTTTTTTTTTTTTTCATGAAAAGTAACCCGAGGGAACGAACAAGTTTAAAAGGTGATTCGAAAATATGAGCGACGAAGTTTTAAAAAAGATCGGAATTTCCTTCGGGAGAGTTTGCTTCGATTTACTACTTTCTTCTCTTCTATCGCTACATCTGTCCAGTTTGACCACTGTTATCGCGCTTAGGCCGTGCGTTCTCGTTTTTCTAATTACACCAAAATTTCTCTCTCTCTCTCTCTCTCTCTCTCTCACTCTCACTCTCCCTCTCTCTCTCTCTCTCTCTCACACTCTCTCACTCTTCGTTCCCCTTTCTGTTCGTTTCTGTTTAATCCTTTCGTACTATTTTTAATCTTGCTAAAAGTATCGTTAGAAAAAGACGGTTATAAAAAAGCAATGAAAATATCCCGGATTGAAAATTTCGATTAAACGTTTATTAAAAATCACTGTGTAAGTATTTACGAATTGTCTCTCGTTTTCTCTACGCTTACGATACCGCAACTATCGCTTACGATACCGTTTCTCTTTTGCAACTATTTCGAGCTTGAACGATCATCAGGTGTCCAAATAATTGCCGACGAAAGGATTAAATCCTAATCTTCTGCTTCCTGCCATCGTTAATCGTGTGCGTTGTACGTACTCGAGTCATCTTGGTCTATTAAATCGGCGACTGAAACTGTAGAAAAATAAATTATTATATCGGTGATCGTGTTCGAGTATATAGTCTACGTTCCCGTGGAATTATCCTACGGACGACACGATACCAAATGTTTCACGAAGTCCGTAACAATTACGACTAAACGAATCTTGAGTACAAAATAAGACGAACTCGAAAAACTATTACGTCGAAAAGAGAAAAGAAATGTCATGAAACGATCCTCTTTTAATTAAGAAAAGCAAAAATTGTTTCAGATTGCCTTATTTTGATCTCAGAAGTCGTTTAATAGAGAGTAATGCCGGGGACTTGATGAAATGCCTTGCACGTTCAGAAGCGAATCGGGTCTAAGCTCCTATAAGAAATTTCACCGTCTTTGAATTAGCTTTTCCTCGTACAAATCGACGAACCTGCTCGCAGAAAAATACAGTAGAATCGAAACTATCGAGAAACTGTTTCAGTTCTAACGCACCTTGCTAGATAGATATTCGTAGTTCAAACATGACGAGAACATTGTAGCTCGTGATCGTAATAAACAGTCAGCCTGCCCTTTTCTTTCGTTACGACGTGTTTAAATCGTAACGAGCTATTTTAAATACATTCAAACTCGATGACGCTTAATTTAACGACAGCTTTTAAAACATTCAAGTTACGCAGCATTTCATTTCCTCTTCGTATTCCTTGTTCTCGGAGCACGTAGGTACTTGAGATTATCTTCTACGTATTTATTCGTTGAAACTCTCCGAGTATATTTATATTAAACACGCGTGCAATGTTCCCTGCTCGTGTTACATTTTCGATGTTTCTTTTACCTTTTCCACTTTTTTAAACTTCTTCTTTATAGCCCTTTTTTTTAAACAATTCTATGAGAACAAAGCTCCAATAACAGACGAAGTATTTTTTTTTAGAACTTCTCTACAAGATTTTTTGCAATATATAACAATTCCTTTACTTTCAATTTTCAATTATATAGAATGTACAACCCCCTTTCTTCGACTATCGATAGTATCTATATATCGACTTGCAATTTTCCTATACAACAACTGTACCTGCGATTCGACTTATTAACTGCGTTTAATTAATCTGGCCGATAATGTCCGGCAATATTTAATTATTGTAACAATTACACCGTAGACATATGAAATTCCATTTTAATCGATTAATTTCTATCCGTGGTCGAATCATTACAACGATTAAATTCTAAATTTCTCGAGAAAAAGCATCGACAAAATTTTCGTGTATTATCGAGCAAATCGATGTAGGATCTTCCTTTTGGTGTGAAGACAAAGCGCTAGGCGCTCGATCACCATGAACTCACCTTCGAAGTCTACGATCTTCTTCGCGAATATTGTTGAACACGAAACAGAGCTGACAGAAAATTTTCTATTCTCATCGTATCGCGACGATTCGGATCGAAATCGTTAGAAAGCACACAGTCGACAGTGTTGATGACCGAAAGAACGTATATTTAGAAGAAACGGCGATTCTCCGGAAGCCACGTTAGGAAAAAAACCTACCACTATGTAGTTGACCACGCCCACGATCGTAATGCTTTCGATTATTCCTTTTTAATTAATCGCGTCTTGGAACGTGCTCGTCGCGGAATCTAGAAAAATAGAGTTGACTTGATTGCGAGAACCGTATCAGCGTATCTATCACAAAGATTACGAGCTAGACACTTTCTTAAGTTACATATCGATTCACTATAGTGACGAGGATTGATCAATGTTCGATTGAATGGCATTTTCTTTCTTTCATCTTCGACTAATACTTATCCTAGATATGCGCGAATCGACTGGATTCTTTCCTAACTTTCTCGTTTCATTATCATTTGGAAACTTCTATATATTTTGTATGTTGTTTTGACGCGAGAAAGTTTAGACTTTTATATTTTCGTTTCCATCGAACCGATTAGTTGAAACCAGCCAACTATCAACGAAGTTTCCTATTTTTCTTCTCATTTCTACGTAAAATAGGAGTCCTTTGAAGGCCTACCACTAACTAAGACAATCCACGACGTCCACAATGAGAAAACGTATAGTACGATGTTGAAACAACACTTTCTTTAATATCGATTAGTTTCGCTCTAAACGTACTTTGTTTCTTCGATTTGTACCCTGTTCTTCATCTTCAATGAACGATATAATCGTCATCAGCAGTAGACTGAGGTTGTGACAGCGGTAAGAATTTTTCTCTAGTGGCTGACTTTCTTTAAAGGCTGACCAGGCCTGGGCGCCTCTTCGATAAATAAAATCTCTCAAACAACCATCTTAATTACTTAGAAAATAACCAAACAGTTTGTTGTATAAATATCTTTCGCTTGGAACTTCTCCCCAAGGAATCAAGGTGGAAAATTGTGGTCGAAAAAGCAATCTAATCAGCCCAGTCCTCGATTTTCTTTCAAACTCTTCCGATCTCGTAGATCGTTCGTCTTTCGTCCGAGACCTCTCTGTCGTATCTTTGCCGAATTTTGTCTATTTCATATTCGAACTTGAAGATTTCGAGTAATCGACGTCTCGTCCTTTTTCATCGTCTCGATCTCGTTCGTCTCTTCGAAGGTTATCGAGAGAGAGGAACCTTGCTCGACGAAAGGTCTCTTCGTGAACGAAGAAGGGTTTTGCGTTGAAGTTTTTAGAGCCTTCGAGTATTAGCCTACTGATAGATGATCGGATGGGTGGGTTCGACTGGCAGATCACTGTCCAAATTCAAGGACACGCCGTCCTTGGATACCAGGTAGTGGGTGAGCAGCTGACCTTTGCCCTTGACGAACACGAGGCCACGTTGTTCGAAGCCGAAGCCAAACGGCTCCAGAATCCTCCGGGTCTCGTCTGTGACCTACGATTTTAATATTTCTTTCAATATAAATTATTTATCGAGCGTTTCTTCTAAAACTACTACTTTTGTACCTAACGGAATAAATATTTTCGAGTTGTACGATTTTCCAAATATTTTACCTGGATGCAGCCTACTTTTCCAGTGCTCTCCATTCTAGACGCCACGTTCACTGTATTTCCCCAGATATCGTAATGAGGTTTCCTGGCACCAATAACCCCAGCAGTCACAGGGCCGTGATTGATACCCATTTTGAGAACAAAATGATTGAAGCTTTGCTCGTTGATGCTCGACAATGCTTTCTTCAACTCCAGAGCGAATTCGACGAGGGTGGACAAATGACCCCACCGAGGAGCATCCTCGGACTCCTCTGAGTCTGTAATTCCTGATGCCGCCATGTATGTCGAGCCTATCGTCTTGATCTTGATGATGTCCTTGAATTTAGTTTGATCGAGGATCTAACGAAAGAAGAAACGGAAATAGAAAGTCGATAGAAAATTGATATCGATGTAGCATAGAATTTATCGTATTCTGCGTGTTTCTAGGTTCGAAGAATATTGTCATATTTAATCCCTTAAAAGTTCTAAACTAAAACCCCTACCAAATGTAGGAAAATATCTAAAGAAAGATCCTTTTCGCTGTTCAATTACGTTGTTATTTTTACAAATATACCTTTTTCGTATAAAATTACATCACGCTTTTGTCCTTTTCATCAAAAGCTTCCATTTTCGTATTAATGATAATGTTACGTCGGCTGACTGTCTACCTAACCCAGGCCATACACGGGCAACATGGCAGTCAGATGTCTATGCATCCTCGCTGCATATCCTCAATAGCCTCAGAGACCCAACATAAATCTTGTCATTTTCATAGTTAAGGTTCGTCAGACTAAACAAGCCTCTTTGTTCTCTACATGTACCGTCCACTACGCGTACTAATGTAAGATAAGATGATAAGATTAACAGGTTATAGAATATACATATTTCCAACAACTTAATGCACAATGTAAGATAAGATGATAAGATTAACAGGTTATAGAATGTACATATTTCCAACAACTTAATGCACAATGTAAGATAAGATGATAAGATTAACAGGTTATAGAATATACATATTTCCAACAACTTAATGCACAATGTAAGATAAGATGATAAGATTAACAGGTTATAAAATATACATGTATATTTCCAACAACTTAATGCACAATGTAAGATAAGATGATAAGATTAACAGGTTATAGAATATACATGTATATTTCCAACAACTTAATGTACAATGTAAGATAAGATGATAAGATTAACAGGTTATAAAATATACATGTATATTTCCAACAACTTAATGCACAATGTAAGATAAGATGATAAGATTAACAGGTTATAGAATATACATATTTCCAACAACTTAATGCACAATGTAAGATAAGATGATAAGATTAACAAGTTATAAAATATACATGTATATTTCCAACAACTTAATGCACAATGTAAGATAAGATGATAAGATTAACAGGTTATAAAATATACATATTTCCAGCAACTTAATATACAATGTAAAATACAGAGCGAATGACGGATGCGAACCGATGCAGAGAATTTGACTGTTCTAAAGCTTGAGAGAGACTTGTCGCGACTTGTTGACTATTCTAAGGATGTAGAATAAGTGAAGTTCAGTGACGATGGCGGAGGAAAGCTAGTGATGGGTGTGCCTCGCGCACGAAGTGAGCTGATTTGTTAAGGATCCTTTTGCTAGGAAAGTAAGGGTAACAGACATTGCTCCTGATTGGTTAATAAGAAGGTTGGTGGACTAGGAAGGGTCTTAACCACCCTGGAAAGAAAGTTGCAAACGGAAGAACCCAATGCGAGGAAAAGCAACTTTCCCGTTACTTCCCATAGTGGACAGTACATGTAGAGAACAAAGAGGTTTGTTTAATCTGACGGACCTTAACTATGAAAATGACAAGATTTATGTTGGGTCTCTGAGGCTATTGAGGATATGCAGCGAGGATGCATAGACATCTGGCTGGCATCTTGCCCGCGGTGTATGGCCTGGATTAGGTAGACAGTCAGTCGACGTAACAGATAACGTATAATAAAATAATGTATAACAATATAATAAAACTCAATCGCATAACATTGCAGAAATAGAATTTTAAATTGAGGGGTGGAAGAAACTCGCCAACGATACTTACCGCATCGAAATCGGATATGACTTCGTTCAAGAACCTGAGACACTCGAGGCCCTGGTTATTGATGCTCTCTTCGCTGTAGAAATCGGCGAAGTTCGGCATACTGGCGAACAGAACGCCCACTTCGGCGTAGCTTTGACTGTAGAGATCATCGTGGTGTCTCGCACTCGATAGAAAATAAGCAGCCACGTGCGGCGGAAGGATGTTGTAGATGAGGGCGCCGTTTCTGCGCGTCATGTCCGCCGCCCTTTCTCTCTGCGCCACCACCTCCCTTCCTCGTAGGTACAACATCCTCCTCGACTTTTCCGCCTGCAAATCGATCGAATCCTCATCGTGCGAGTCGTCGAAACCGAGCAACTTTACCCTTAACGTAACCTTTCATTTATTTTTCAACAGGGTTTGGTTAAAAGGTTAATAGATTTTTCTAAAATATTCATCGACGAATAATTTCGTGAAACATTTTTCTATTCTTTTTTCTTTTTTCGTTTACTCTGCGAGAAGCACGGCGGCATTTCTGGCTCGGTTTCATTTACGTTAAATGCAAACCGCGATTTTCCCCTCGTGAAAGACCGTCGACAGACGGGAACGAAGGATGCGCCCTCGACTGTCGGGACAAGTGCAGCCCTCGACTTTGATGAATCCGTTCGAGAGCTTCGTAGGAAGGCTCGATTATTTATCGTCGCTGGAGGAGAAATTGAATTTTCCCTATCTCTACGTGGAACATTTTAATTTACCAAAACAATTTCGATAGAGTAAAGATTCGCTGATAGAACTGGCAGGATGAGAAGACGTTTGCAAAGAACAGAGAAAGTATCGTGTATTTCGATTTTTCAAGTATATTCGATTATTTGGACAGATCGAAATTTTTTAATAGTCTAAAGATAATACTTGATAATAATTGAATAATATGATAATATACCTATCCACCACTTTTTTTTTTCTTTTCGGTACTATTTCGCCGTTTGCAGAAATGAATTCTCTCAAGCAAGTCTTGCAAAGAAACGTTTTCTTTTTCTTTTAAGAGACAGCTTGTCCAACCTTGGTATTTCATTCGATGGAAATTTATGATAAATAATTCTTTCCCAATTCTATAAACAAGGATGTTACGATGTTTCCAAATTATCTGATATCTAATTTAAATAACGTTATTGCATATATTACTTACATATCTGGACACGATGACCAGAGAAGTGGCTACGATGAGAAGTGTGGCAGATAGGCAATATTTCGATGGAAGTGGGGTCGGTTCGAGGGAAGAAGCGTAATCCTCCCAGTCCAGCCTCGCATTCAGTAGACAGATGTTGATGAAACACTGGGCGCCCGAGATACCGTACATTAAGTATGCTTTGCCTAGATAGCATATGTAGGTCGGCATCGAGGTCGCCACAAGTGTAAGCACACCGATGTACGAGTAGTAGGAAGGATATGGACACCTCGAAGATAGGGTTATGGTGGCGTTTAGGGGCGGGATGGTTTCCTCGATGACCACGCAGTTGAACTGTAAAATGGGATAGGGAAGTTAGCAACTCAAAAAAATAGTGTAAAATGGATCTAATTTTTTTTCCTCTTGCTTTCCTTTTAATAGTAGTTCAATGGCTAAGTATTTATTCATTAAGACGTTTGTTAAGTATCGAAATTGTTTTGAATTATTCGTTAATTGGTTAACTATATATTAACACATTAATATAATATTGCGCTTTCCCGTTGCTATGGTACAAGCAAGTAGAACAATTATAAATCACTGTAGGAAATTAAAAGTTCTTTTACTTTTGAATCAAAATAATACAATCTTCTTAATTAATTTATCGGATAGATGTAGGTAGCAGGGTGTAGAATAGTAGGGTGTAGTGTAGGATAGTAGGATGTAGGTAATTGTATGGACGATCAATAGAGTGTAGTTGTGAATATCGTTTCGGTTTATTTTGTATGTGTTTTATTTATGCTAAAGTTTATGTTTTTCGTAAGATGTGTAAGTGCAAGTCATCGCAAAGCCCGAAGGAAAACGAAAATAAAGAAAAAAGAAATGTTAATTTGTACATACCATATCGAGAATCAGAAAAATACCAAGGGAATATGTCATCATAAGGGCCAGAGCTCTTCTCAGCCACATAGCCTTGATGGCACTGCCCAGACACGTGGCACCAGCCAAAACTACCGCGAATAGCACCACTATCCCGATACCGCCCCATGTAAAAGGTCCCCAGGGCTGAAACCTCCAAACTGGGGCGGCACAGATCATCACCAATGGCCCACCGAGCAGTGACAAAGGGGAAAATGCTTCTTCGGCGTGGTGAAACGCAGACTCCACCTTCGAGTCCTTGAAGCGCAAGGTCAACCAGTACGCGTGACCTTTCAAATGTGCTCCGCCAGCTATAATTAATATTATTTACTTGTAAATAGAAAACAGAAAATAGAAAGATCTACGAAAAGAATTTCATAGTAAATCATACAAAACACGTGCATACGATATTGATTACAAAGCGAACTTTCTGTTAATGTTATTATCAATGAAAAATTAATGCTACATATATCGATAACAAATTCTTTTACTTTAATAGATTTCTGAAGAAAGAATTTCCTAAGATGTGGCAGATTTATAGACCTTTTTTCAAGATGCTCTTCAATTTTCAATTTTAAACAAATTACACTTATCAAGACGTTTTACCTTCGAATAACAATTTAATCGTTAATAATAATCAACAGTCAAATACTGCAAATACTTCCTCACTTTTGTTATCCAGTTCCTTCCTCAGCCTCTGTCTAAATTCCTCCGAGTCCTCCTTATTGTTATTTCTTTCGTTTCCTGCGTCAATCGTCTTCCTGGCGTCCTCCGTGAGCGAGGCGATGCTCTTGGTGGCAGCTGGCTTGAAGGGTTTCAACGCCCGGACTATGAAGTATGTGACGATGCCCGCTTTCTGTAGTGCCTCTTCTCTGTCCTCGCCGTGCGCTGGTTCGACCTCGAACTCGCCATTCAGGAAGCTCAGCGTCGCGTTCGAGATGTGTACCCTCCTTCAAGCCATTATAATATCGTTCGTGTCGATCGTTCCTCGCTTACCAAGTTTTATCTCGCGAATCTGACTACAGGATTATTCGGGAAAGAGAAGAAAGGTACGAAAATTTCGAGACGTTTACGATTGGAAAAACGCTCCTGATTATCCAACGACGTGGGCGCGGCCATAAAATAGAACTAAAAGCAGAATTCACGTACCTATTCTGTATTCATGATAATGTCGAAGGGCGTTCGAACGTCTTTTATAAGCGATTCTCTGGCTGCAACTTGCCGTTACGTTATTGTTCTCCAGTGAATTGTAGTTCGTGTGAATAATAATAAGGTTACGGTCTGCCGGTTAAAATAGTTGGTGACGTGGCGTAGACGATTATGTGCAGTATCGCGTAGTTAATACTCTAAACTTGTACTTAACGCGAATTCTGGGTTATATTTTATCAGAAAGTGGCATTAAAGATCAGAAAATTAACAAAAATACATTCGTATTTTTTCCCTATGATCTTCGAATAGATGAAGTGAAATCGAAATGAAGAGATGGCTGTCGTGTTACGTGTTACGGAAAAAGAAGAGAAGAATCGCGTGACAGGAAGGACCGAGACCTATTCCAAGTGAGATTTCTAATGTATATTAGCCTGATGGGACAAAAGAAACGATTACAATGGTTGGGTAGACCATGCTTTTAAAGCACGACTATCGAGGGGCAATTTTTTACCACGCGACTCGGTCATCTCACCCTTTAATACAGCTAAAATTAAAGTACGACAGGGCATCAAAAACTGCTTGCCAGGCGTTTAGCCACCAGGTAATTAATATCAAAGATATACGGAGTGCGCTCATTACGTGTCCACCGACGTCAAGGACGCGTTTTATACGTCGTCGCATCGATATCGTTTAGCTCCCGAATCAGGCAGCTTTCTCGCGCCTCTCTTCTACTTTCTATCCCTTTTGAATTTCGGAGATTGACATGGTCAAGAAATTAGAACGTCAATACTGATAAAATAATCGTTTCGTTTTCTTTTTTTCTGAAGGAATTTTCCACGAACGAGTGTATAAAAGTCTATTATTGATATAATTCTATATTGAATAGTATATTTAAATATCCCTCTATTTTGCAAACGAAAAGCAGGTACAATATAAATAAATCACCTAGATTATTTTTTTGCTTTCTTAGTAAAATTTCTACAACTTTGACAAATATTCTTTACGATAGTTTTTTATTCGTAAAAAGATGTGTTCGAGTACTTGCTTCCTTTCCAAAGAAGTAACAAACCTATACACGATTCGTTCGAATTTCCCTTGTGAAATTTAACTACACTATGTTCAAATCCAACGAAATAATTCCGAAACGTTTACAGAAAGAAGAGTGGAGATTCTCACCCCGCCATTCCACTGCTCTCCATCTTGTTCGCGAGTTCGACATCCTTGCTGTAGACATCGAATTGCCATTGTCTCTGTCCGAGGACACCGGCCAACACAGCACCGGTGTGTATGCCCACCCTCATGTCGACGGGGCTATTGGTCTTTTGTTGCACGTACTTGATGGCGTCCACCATAGATAAGCCCATATAGACACACAGAACAGCGTGGTCTGGTCTTTCCACGGGTGCTCCACTTATGCAGTAGTAACAGTCGCCGAGGATCTTTATTCGCAGCTGCTCGTATCTAAAGGTTTTCGAAATATCATTGTGCGTGAGAATAATAATAGAACTTGAAGTATATATTACGATATAATAGAATTCACGGTATGATAGTTGGATGTAAAATCCACGGTATAATTTAAAATATAGCAGTTGTATTTGTAGCGTAAAGGCAAAGTTTATAAGATATAAGAAGAGAATTCAAAGTACAAAAGTAGAATTTTCTAAGTAAATAACGGTGAAAGTTGAACTGGCCATCGATACGAAAATAGGCTTTTAATTGCCAAGCTTTCATCTTTTAAAGGTGAAGTTAATTGGGAAATACGGCGTAGAATTTCTAATTAAAATAAAACATGAGTAGATAAAAATTGAAATTTTTCGAGCAAAAAAGAAAAAATGCTCGAGAATCGTCGAAAGTTTGATGCACGATGGATTACACGTAATCCACTCTGTATATTGATCAAGCTACCAGGAATTTGTGATCGAAGCGTTCGCATAGAAATGCAGTCGAGTGGCGGGAATTTCGATTTAGAATAAGGTAAGGTTAATTTTTCACTGAATCTCAAGCCGCTATTTGGCAAATGAGAGGAAAGTACGTGTCAAGGAGCGTCTTAAGTGGAGGATGTTCCGCTAGAATTATACATTGACCTGTATCACTACCGATGCTGCAAGGGCTAAATCATCTACCTTCTATAAAGCCAGATCTAACGGATTTTAATCAAAGATAATCGACTTTTGTATTTTCTATATTTCCAATTCCAGAGATTAGATCTCGATATTATCAAACCTACGATTTCGATAGTTTTCGCTAACGTTACGTTTTCGTCCTTTTTCGACGACTTTAATCCTCATCCTCTTTCTTACAGAGGATTTCTATAAATTAATTAAAAAGAATATAAAAACACGGTGTAGAGTAGCTCACGAAAGTATTTGAATATTTATAGAAACCGTCCGTGAATGTATTGTGTACGCTTTACAAGACGCTTTGAAATTTCATTAGCATCGTAATGAAACACAATTGCACACAATGCAAACATATCTTGCAGAAATCGCAACAACGCTCGAACGATCGATCTTATTCTATACTGATGTGTCTTAATATTTAATGGGAACTAATATTTATTATCAGCGCTTTAGAGATACATCCGTACAAAATTGTCATTTATAGTAAATGTTCAAATATTTTCATGAATCATTGTATTTGCGATAATTGCGACGTTTGAACGTGGACGGTTCGATAGAGTGAAATATCACGCGATAGAAATTCGTTAATGATACAACACTTTGTCCTCAGATATATCGATTGTTGGAAACGCCCAGGTGAAGGACTCGCGAGTCTATCTTTCTTCGAGAACGATCGAGAAAACGAAGAAGAGACTCGCCAGAATTTTCCGATAAAGTCAATTTCGCGGCTGGCAATTTCAGGATTTTCATTATTCTCCGTATATGAAAGAAAGAGAGAGGAGAGAAAAGTAGAATGGAGCTCGTGAAAGCGTTTCGCGTTCTTTCTAACCGGGTCACAGCCGAGTGGACTGTAAACGAACGAATTCTTTCGCGGTGTCGATAGCTTCGCTGTCGATTAATTTGATTGTTCGTCGCACTTTTTATCGACAACTGGTCGATTCGAGGCATGTACCGTTGACAAAAGCAACGCGCGTTTCCTTTGAACTTTACATTCGCGAAAATCCCGATAATCAGGTACAGATTTATTTCGTGATTTCTTTGAATGCGTTGTTCGGCCAGTTGCTTGATAATTTCGCTTAAAATTTGTTCTCTCTATATGTGTTGTATTAAAACTTGTAGGAAAGAAGTTAGTCACTGACAATTGCAGCAACGATTCGTGTACCAACTTCTTAGATCTACTCAAAAAATTTGTCCAAATCGAACTAATAATAATCAATTCTATCGATTCTAATTCTAACAAAAATTCGTGCGTCGCTCCTTAAGCTCCGTCAAACGATTTTGCCAAAAATGAATCGCTTACCTTTCACTGAGTTGATCGAATCTAGCAAACAGCTCGTTAAGAATCTTCACTAGTTCGCTAGCGCTGTACGTGGAGGAAATCGCAGTAAATCCAACAATGTCCGCATAGAGAATCGAGACATTCTCATGCCTGGACATGTAAATCTTCTTGAACTGCGTATCCAGCGAGGCGCCTAGGTCCTGTCGCATCATTACAGCCACGTGTTCCGGAAGCACGCTAAGCAGCAGCCTTTCCTGCTCGGCGCTTTGTTCCTCGATCACCAGTTGTACTTCCAGGCTTTGTCTGGTTTCCAGAAAGGCTCTACGTTGTTGGAACTCGGTCAGAGAATAACTGGAAGCACCCAGAAGCATGGCGCCTATGGATAGAGTCACTGTCAGCACCTGGAAGAAACATTTTGGAAGAATTTCAGAACATTTAATTTTTTAAAATCGCTTTAAACACGTTGGTGGTTATAAAGAATACGATCGTTGCAGTTCGATTTAAATAAAATCAATCAAATAATGATAAACATAAAACGAACGCTACTTTCAACGTTAATAACAGTTTTAATAACGACGTTTTCTCTTTTCCTACTAAATTTGCGTATTGGCAGTCGATTAATAATAATTTCTGAGAAATCTATCGATTAATTTAAATTGCACGCTATTTAACCGCATAGGCTGTCCCTTGGCCTGCAATTTCATTCGAAACATCATGCTTCGAGATAGAAATTGTACGAAGCGATTTTACGAATTTGCATTTGACATGCAATTTGACGTGTTTCAGTCCCGAAAATCACTGAAATCTGCATGCCTGAGTGTATCATATTAATAAGTCCATTTCACTGAACACGTGGTAAATTATCTAACGTGTTTAAATCTGCATCGGTACCATTTTTCTATCACTTTTGTATTCTATTTTAAAATCAAACACATTTTATACTTTTAATCATGTTATTGTACCACGTCAGAAAAACTTACTTAAAATTCTCAATGAGAGAATTGATTGTAATGTGCATCCAAATAAAATAAAAAAAAGGAACTTTTATATTCTATGTAGAATAACTAATTGACAGCAACATTGTAGAAAAATATTTATTACAAAAATTATTAATACGTACTGACGTATAAAATACAAGATTACTAATTTTAAAGGTCTTTTAACCCACAGCTGTATCTGATTTTTAGAAGAAGAATACACGTGTACCACTTTTTCATCGAACTCCTCGATTAATTCCATCGAACAAATTAATCCACCCAGAGAAAAAACATATAGAACGCTCTCAAAGCTCTCAATTCCATTCCTCTCGACCTTTTTTTTGTATTCACCGATAAATTATTCCCTCTTGTTAGGAATGCTTTTCATCGATTCCAGGTTAACCACGATTCCCAATTGCAACGCATCGGAACAATTAATACGAGAGATATTTCTACCCACCCCATTTCGTTCCGCGTTCCTAAATACCGAACGAAAAACGTCGCTGAATACAGCAAACCAACGGATCGATAATCCATTTTTGTTCAGTTCGCATCGGCTCGGAGAAAGCTTTCAAATCCGTTCACGTGTTCCAGTTGACTGGCCGAAATCGCTGGAACACCTGTATCGTTTCTCATACCTCGGTGCTGTTTCTAATTTTCCGCATTCTACACGGAAAACTGCGAAACGGATGAATTCTTTTTCACCCGGTATCGCCTTTGTTTGTTTGCGTATCCTTGATGACGATTGGAAAATCGTAATTAAATGTTCCACAACGGAGAAATTAGCAGAGGCAACGTTTTCGTCGTTATAACTTTTATGGACCAATAACTTTGCCGAATATTATTTAGTAACATTTGCGTTGTAAACATTTTTTGGTAGATTTCGTAATCGTTTCCTCCAAATCCCTGCAACTATTCTCTGTGATTTCTTTGATAGTTTCTATGATCTATGAAATCTTTGCGATTGTTGTATGGTAATTTCTGCGTAAAGCTCCTCGGCTTATACCTATTACCAATTAGTTATAAAACAAGTTTTAGAATATCGTTGATCGTTACTTTCTCACATAATAATTTACGTCCCATGGATAAATCCATCATCCTTTAACTTGAATCCTTTGACAAATCCTTTAACAACGATATTCAACGCAACCCATTTTGCCTGCTTATTACTCGATGAAAGGGTTGACAGATCCTTAATTAACCCTGATAAAGGGTTCATTGAACAACAATCAACGATCATTGCAATCGTTGGTGGAATAGATGGAGCCGGTGATTTCCGTGATCGAGCCGATGGCTTTCAAAGAAACGTTCCTGCCATTGAAAACCGATCGTATGTCGTGCATGGAAAGGCAGCATGTCGCGTCATTGCACATCTCTCTGTCTCCAGTTTTCTCTCTCTCTCTCTCTCTCTCTTTCTCTCTCTATTTTAAACAACCATTGACTGAACTCTACTCGACTGTTACTAACGATAGAACCACGTGCACGACTGGAACTTTCGCTTTCGTGGTCGTTCTTGTTTAGGAAAATTTGTAACAGAGTTGACTATCCACTGTTTCGTCACGGTTCGATACAAATTTGTAGACCGCCATCCCCGTGATTCCGAACGATAATAAGTGAAAAACGGATGGAAATCGTCAGGATGGATATTTTCCTTCCTTGAAAATTAGTTTTGTAATATTCAGAGATTCCGAAGAATTTTAACGTTTGCTTCGACTGTACGTGCTATTGGCTGGTCATCAAACTGAGATCGCTACATATTGTCGATATTGTTCATTCGATATCGTTGATAAGCGAAGATCATTGCCACCGTGTTGCATAAAGAATCCACTGATTTCCAAAAGAAAGACGATAACCGAGTCTCGTTACACCGCAAAATTCTGGTAAATTTCAAAACGCTACGCATAGAAACTTGATTACTTTTAACTGCAGACTTTCACAGAGGCCTCAACGCAAGGTGACGTCGACGTTGCGTCTCATTTTAGCGAACGATTTTCCAGCTCGTGACGGTAGAACGTTCGGTAAATTTACCCCGGGGCATAATTTCCGACCTCGGAACTGCGAATTAAAGCAACATATACGAGCCACGAAGAAGAATAAAGCTAATTCAACAGAGTTGCAATATAGATGGCCGACAAACACAAAAATTCATAAATTCTACCCTATAAATGCAACCCTAATTCACTCTGTGTACAAACTCACTCCTTCCACGCATCGATCATCCTGTCACTCGACAAAGAAAGTAATTATTTTCAAACTAGTCGCGAGTATAATCTCGTCGTCGAAACGTTTGTGCAATGATTTACGCTTGCGTCGAGTGTACGAAAGAATTTGCGCCATTTTCAAAAGTTTCAATCAAACATCTTAAACTTCATTTTCATATACATACATATATATATATATATATATATGTGTCTATGAATTATTCAGGAGTCAATCTCATTAGCTCCAGTTTCAGAAATTTTTCTTTCATAACTCGCTCTTTCACGAGGCGAACGGAAGAATTTGCGTTGCCAATGCTCGCACGTTCATTAGCAAACCTCGTCGAAACTCGATTAAACGACGTTTCGATCATCGAGTCCCTGAATTCGAGCGTTCACTCCGGTGATGACGGATCAGAAACGCGAAGTTCCTCGTTTAATTAGGAACTTCCCTTGTCCGTTCGCCCCTTTCACGGAGGAACTTAGCAGCTTTAATTAGCGACCTGGCTAAACTGGACGCCGCCTATATTCGTAGAGCAGACTGATTAAAAACTCGGGAACTGTGGCCTTGTTCGTTGAAACGGTAACTGTGCTTCTTCCCTGGGACAATTAAGCAGGGTGTCGTGTTCTTAACAGCGTTCGCCGCTAGGAGAGTTTCCGTATATCTTAGCCGCGGTATCGTTGTCTTCTTCATTTTCATATTTTTAATATTTGCGTATATACGTGAACGCGGCGCTTCCAACGACTCGATAAAGTATGAACGAAAATGTAACGTTGCTCTTGCGAAACCGGTAACACGCGTGATCTAAGATTATAACATTTAAATGTTAAGCATCGTATTTCCATTAGAGATATAAATTATGGTATTTAGATTAAAGCGTGAGAAACTAGAATCTTTCAATTAACCTCTCGTTGATAGACTGTTCAGGTTGATGGAGAATGGTAAGAGAGTGGTATCTCCGAGATTACGGTTATTTATTACTCGGAACAAATTGTCCCGTAAAAATTGACAGCGAGCGAAAATGGCTTCCCATAAATTGGTGGAGCTAGGAACGTAATCAACTGGAGTATTAACTTGTTGCGCGACCGGCATGCTTCGCAAATTTTCTTTCTCATTTTGTTCCACTAATTTTTCCTACTTCGATCTACCGTTTCTTCGAAAGACTTTATTTTGAACCAAACGAAAAATCATCCGAGCCAAACGCACGATATTACGTTAAAACATGAAATTACATTTTATATCGGTTAACTTTAAACAACCGGGGATTCTGATTAAAAAATAAAACAAGCTATCTAATCCAAAGATCCGTTATTTTAATCGACGTCGTAACGCGGCGAGTTCTATAAATTCTACGGGCTTCGTCTAAAATTAGAATAAAAACCCTGTAAAATCACCAAGCTCCTATAAAATAATTATTTCAACGAAATACGTATCGCGCAAGCTAAAAGTGATTAACAAATAATAAAAGAGAAAAACACTTCTGCGAACGTCCACCCACGGCTATCAACAACAGCAACGAGCGAGAGAAAAACGCTCTATTTAAAATTCGAACTGCCGCAGACCGCAAACTTACCAATCCCTTCCAACCGTGTAGCTTGGTATTTTCAAAAATAGCAAGCCAGTCCCGGGTGTATCGCGAACTCCGGTTCCATTCAACGTTCCATGCAGGGGCGTTCGAATAGAAAATAATCGAGGGCTTAGCCGCTCGAACGTGGAAAAGTTGTCACGCGCGCCGGCCACGGCTATTTTACAATGGATCGTTGGAGGCGCACGACCAGCCTCGCTGTGTATCGTTGCGTATCGATCGATCGAAACACGTAAGAAGCCAGCGGCGGCAACCACACGGTAAATTAGTCGAAGCGGATTGAACCGCGGCAACAGTTGTTTTCGTGAGGTCACGAGGCACGGCTCGATCATTAAATTACACGAAACCGAGGTGAAAATAAGCGAGCAACTTTTCACAAGGTTGTTCGTCTTCGAGACACTCGACAGAGTCGAGTGAAATCGAAACGAATGAACGATACCGTGAAATATCGCGATTTCGAAGGAAGATGCCGGTTAGAGCCGTGTTTGTGGTCTAATTGCCGCGATGGGAAACTCGAGAGCGTAAGTCAATTAAAAAGGCTGACAACGGGGATAATAGAGACACTCGTTCAACGGATAATCGATCACTCGAGTGAGGTTCAATCGCTGAGAATATAAAACGTCCTAATCCCAGCGGTTGCTATTGCTTCTTTGTTTAGCTCGGATAGCACCAAGTTCCGCTTAAGCTCGTAAATTTAATAAAATCGCTTTGCACGAGTCGATAAAGTATTATAAATTATCGGACTTTTTCTGTTTAATCGTGCACATTTGATTAATCTAAATAAGGTATCGAGCAGGTATAGGACAGTCGTATACGTAGATCCCTAAATTTACATCCCCGATCCGATGCGTCGCCAAAGCCTCGCCCCAAATACCCAACAGTTTCTCTTCCATCGGAGAAACACGAAGGTACGTGAAGAAACGTGAAGCAACACCTACCAAAACATCGATGGGTATCTGTGCAGGTGCTTTGGAGAGTCCAACGACGGAGATGATGTACACCAACGCGGTGCTAATGGCAAGGAGGACGCAGAGGGGCAGTCTGAGGGGTAAAGTGGCGAACAGCAGGTAGAGCATGAGCAACAGCCAGCCTAGTCCGTCCCTAGGCGTGACCTCGGTGGACTTGAGGAACAGCTGAGTAAGTAGCTGTGCGGTTGACAGGTTCCAGGCCACGTGTGGAATCACCGACCAAAGCGCGTCTTTCGCTCTAGGATTGTGTTTAGCCCAGGCCAGCAGGCCCAGATTCAACCCCAAGAAGACGGCGGTTAAGCTTCGAGTCGATAGCTCCTGACCAGGCGTGATCAACGAGTGAGCTGCGTAGAGGAGCGCCGAAAACAAGAAGTACTCTAGGCCACCCCGCCTCTGTTGAAGGGAGGAGGCGCGATATAGCGTCTCTAACTTGGCGCTGCTGAAGCTCGTCCGCAGCAGGTTCGACGGCCTGCCCGAGCTCAGGTAGGAATCCTCGTTCGAGGTCTCTTGACGTCGTAACATGGCGCTGCTATCTCTCTCGCCCTCTCACACTCTCTCTCTCTCTCTCTCACTCACTCTCTATCCGCTTCTCTTCGTTTCACATACTTTCGGTTGGGGCACGCGTTACACGCATGGAAACTTGGTCGGGCGACTTGGAACGCGATACCGTCGAAGGAACATCGTTGTCCGACGCTTTAAACGAACTTCGATCGAACGAATCTCAGTCTCGCGTTTCGTTTTTTCGTTCACGGACAGACCCAACCTTCGAAGTAAGTTGGTTTCTCGGTGAACCGCGTTTGCGTCTCCTAAGTACACGCTTTTCCTCAAATCAAGTTGGATGCTGACAGCGAGGATACCGGACTGCAGGGTCTCCGTTGTACCGCAACCCTCGTGGCGATCGTTGCTCGCCACCAGGACACACACGCCTCGTTTTGCACTCTCACGCACTCTCACACACACGGGCGTTTTCGGATGCAGCTGCACCCGCGCGCGGGGTACTGGCCGGGTTACTACTGCCGGTGCTCTTTCTTCTCTCCTCGGAGGGAAGCGGACCGCCACTCTCTCCATCCGTCTCCGCTCCTTGCCGCTTCTACCGCCTCCGTTCACCTCCTCGCCCTCGTTCCCGTCCAGGCTTGCGCCATACGACCCCCGACAGCTCCGACCCTCCACAACGCCGGGTCGATATCAACCACCACAAAAGCCCAGCGCCGTCCACGCCAGGCCCTACCTGCGCCGCTCTCTGCCCTACCTACGCGTACCTACCGACCTAGCTGCACCCTTCGCTAAAACCACCGCGCTGACAATGTTCGCTCGTTTTCCGTGAATTGCTTCGATGTCGGTCACCCGATGCTCTCGCGCACCGTTCGTTTGTTTTCGCCACACGGATCGAGGGACTTCGATCAGGGGGTTGCCCTGTACACCTGTCGTCCTTCGTCGGTCGATGAACCTATCTGACGGACTGAAAACCATTCTGACGTAAGTCAACATTTTCAGAATTCCGATCTACTTTTGTATATCCCTGACTTTTAGAAAGTATCTTTCCTTTTCTGGTTTCGTAATTAAATTACTTTTACGTGTTACTAATTATGTTTTAACATGCATACGATATTCATTTTCATGATTTCAAGAGACACGATACATTTCTTCAATAATAAATGTGAAACATATTTTGCGAAAACTAATAGCAGATTTACTTACGTCGCTGCCATTCTTGGCTTACACTGCGTATACAGTTACGTTTGCGATTTCAACGCTTACAACTTGTTTTCGAGAGATCGAACTTCGACGAGAGTTCTTGAAATTTCGCTGCGGTTTCGGCCAAGTCCGGAAGAACGAACGTACTTTTTGATCGTGTTATTTGAAGTCGAGCACAAAAATCGGTATCGTCAGTCGATTTCTGATAGACACGAGTCATAATTTTCATTTGTCGCTTACGTGTTATTTGTTTCGAAAGTTCTAGAAATATATTATCTGCGGTTTACTTATAATTGCGCTTCGCGCTCGTGACTAATCCAATGATTCACTGCGCGCTTGTATTCTATTTAAACTTGTTTTTATTCAAACCTATTACGCAAATCGGTCTCGATTAACCGTCGATTCTATATTCAGAATTTTACACCGGCGGAATACGTGTGATTTAACTCTTTGCCGTAATTAAGTAGAAAAAATTAAGATGCGAATAAATTTAACCAGCTTGAATCGTAACTTTAACTCGAGATTCATTTTTCTTTGACATTGTTTTCTAATAAATCGCCGATCTCTTAACGTACATAGTTTGAACGATGTTCGCATCTTGGTAAAGGAGATTGATAGCCCTTGTTTCATTTGATTCTGCCCGGAAAATGAAGGTTTCGATTCGATCTATGGATACAGTCAACGCCAGTCCCTCCATTTCCCAGGAAATTGAACGACGTCGATTTTTTTCAAGCCATTAATTCGTCTCGGATCCATTTATTATCAATTCGCGATCTTATTCTAGCGTCCAATGGAGATTCGGTGAAAGAGAAGAAGGAAGAGTGATTTTTCTAAAACGTTTAATCAATACTATAGTGGAAAGTACTGGTAGCCACTAAATAGTAAAAAATATAGGAAGTCGTGGAACGAACGTAATAATGGAATATCGATTATAAAATATACAATATTTCAGTTGCGTCTAATGTGATAATTACTCTAAATAAAATGTATCTTCTGACAGGGAAGAAACGCGCTAAAGCAACGATGATATAAAAAACAAGTAAACGAAATAAAAAACAGAGTGAAGCTAAATCCTAACTGGATCGACTTGTCTATAAATGACCATAAAACGAATATAGTTACTGTTAATCAAGAATGGAAGATAATATTGAAGTGGCAACGCAGGAGTCCCTGAGGCACATCCTAATTCAATCCTCGACCAATTGGTCTAACTGCTTCTGTATCTCCTCAGGGACTATGTAGCCGACTTGCTTCATCTCTTTAACGATTTGAGGGACTTTGCTGAGGTTGTCTATCCACTTGTAGTAAGCCAATTCCTCCCTGGTTCCGCCATACTTCTTCGGCAAATGGAACGGTGAGATGTGCTCGTGAAGGCTTTCCATGTTGCTACCGTGAAAGAAGATCTTGTTCTGCATCTTCACGTCCAGAAGTGGCTTAAATACCGAGAACATCACGTCGAATACCCAGGATTGATGGAGGATGTGTATAGCGTGGGTCGTCATTGGGAACGCTGACACTATCAAAGCTACCACCATACTGGCCACCTAGCGAAGATAGAAAGAGAAGATCAAGGATTATCGAATTTGTTAAAAATTCAGTTTTTACGATTACATTATGGTCATTTAGTTAAATACGTTTCTTATTCTTATGTCATAGTTTCGAAAGAGAAATAAAATAGTTGTGAAAAATAAATAAAATGGTTTATTATTTCAAATCGTCATCTTTCTCTTTTCATCCTCATATCAGATGAAATTTGTTCACGTTCGATCTCAAACACTCGATACATTCGCGTATCTCCTAACATTCGAAACTCGATCATTTACCGCAATTTAATAAAGGTAGAAACGTGCCCGATCCTTGCCCAATGAACTACTAACTTGATCAAACTTACATTGGAATTGCATTAATCGAAACAGTAAGATATTTCGAGATTTCGAGCAGGATAAATTGGATTTCCTTTTAACGCCGGCTTTCAGCCACGTTCTCCGGCGCAATCGTGCGAAAGTACCGCGAGGATAATAGCTTTTAGATTTGCAGATTTTCTTAATTCTACGCTCTTTATCGATATTGAGATGTTTGCGAGAAGAGTTAATGCAAAGGAATAAACTGGCAATTGACATTCTAAAATTGAGACGCTCCAGTTACTGCATAGTAACTAGACTAAACCGAGATCTAAAACACGATCCTCTTACTTTTACGAATATCGAATGTTTGAAGTGCCAAATGTTCACATTTACTTCGAATGGAGATGATCTCATATCTGGACCTTTTCAATGACGATAAATTCTCCAATGCAAGAGACAAAGATCCGAAGGAATATTTTGTAATGATTTCGCAACAGTAGCAAAAATTGTAGAAAAGTGACGTCAAAGTTCGACCGCCTCCAAGTTCTCGATTCTTCCGCGTTGTCGTACAACGTTATCTTTCTCCGTCGTCGAACCAACGACTAGACGAAGGATCGGAGCCCGACGAAGAACTTAGTGGCTGCACGGAAGAAGACCTGTGTCGAGAACTTTACGAATTGTTGAAGTTTCAAGGACACCATTAGTGCCGCCTTTACACAGCTACCACTTCACCGGATATTCGGCCGGGATGAATAAACGTAACAGGAGGTTGCCGGATAAAACGAGAGACGATTAGTTTCAAGGACGTTATAGATGGTTTAAGTTTCAAGAACGCTGAAAGCAGATCGATACCGGTAGCTAAGATGCTCTCGGATTTACATGCTTCAGCGCGATAGAGTTTCGTTTAATCGAGTGCTCGATTCTCGTTTTTCTTTTTTACTTATTTTCTTCTCTTTCGCTCTCGTACAGTATCGATTATCATCCGGCGGATTATCAGCGTTATCCAGAAAATTACGAGAATAAATGGAATAAAAAGAAATACCTGAGGAGTGATAGACCACGCATGCGCCATAGTGATGCCCTCCAGATCAAAAATAACATCGCCGCCAAGGATTTGTGCTCTCGGCTCCAAAACTCCCAGTTCAAGAATGATGACCGTGGCTTTAAAGATCTCCTCCACGCCATATTTCCTCGGATCCCAATTTCCCAGTCGATAGATCATTATTCTCCTGCCATCCTGCGTCCTGTAAGCTGGCACTGACATCACATCGTCTTCACCGATGTGCTTCATCTCCAGCGGACACACATCTTGATGGATCTCCGGATGTTCCTCTTTGAAGGTGCAGTAGTTTACGATCTATCGAAAGAACTCTTGAGAAACAGGAGCGGTTTTTCGTTAGGTTACTACGATGAAGAGCGTAATCGAACTGATAATCACGGGCTTCGTGCAAATCATTATTTACTGTCGTCAAGTTTTTCACGCGCCATCAACGCTGTGATTATTGATTCAATTATGCTCCTCGTTGTATACGTATGATGAGGCTGTCTCGCGATTCAGGTTGCTTAGAATTCGTTTTCTGCTCGAGTCTCTAATCGATCTAATCGAAAACGTTTAAGCTTTGTAACCAAGTTTCGATA
Source organism: Bombus soroeensis (assembly GCA_014737365.1). Taxonomy (NCBI): domain Eukaryota; kingdom Metazoa; phylum Arthropoda; class Insecta; order Hymenoptera; family Apidae; genus Bombus; species Bombus soroeensis. Next base: position 1,060,539 of record JACXIL010000166.1, read on the forward strand.
ATATTGTTCCTAAGGAGATCCGATCTTTTCTTTAAAATTGAGTTCCAAATGTAAAGTTCGATTAAATGCAAAAACTGTCCCGCTACCGAATAAACGGTAGTGATAAAAAATTTGTGATTTTTAAAACGCGTCAAGCATTTTGTACATTTTTGCGCCCTTAAATATTCCGCAAATCCACGAACATCCGTAGTCTACCAATGACGAACGAAATTGAAATTTTAATTTCTAAATTCTTCAAAAATCCTTTCGCAAGATCACCGACCACACCTCGCAGTATTAAACAGATTCTTTGCGATTTAATCTCGCTGTTCAAACTCAACCGTCGTTGCTCAAATATAGAAACGGAGCAAACAACGAACACCAACCAATAATTAATGGCGTTTCAAAGGGACGTGGAGAGAAAACGAACGCGATAGCGTTCGATTTAATCCGTAAAGAAGACGAGGTACAAATCGTGCAATTATTCAAGCGTTTCGTAGTTTGTCGACAGAAAAAGGTCGACCTCGAAAACGCAATCAACTCTGTTAATGATCGCCACGAAGAGAAGACGTGCGGAATTGCGGGATCGTTTCATCTTGTGATATCGCACCAGCTTCTTTTAAAGAACAGTAAACACCTTAATCAGGACAAAATGCAAAGATTCGAATTCCTTGTATCGATTTGTCTTGATCGAATTTTCCTAATTTATGGAATATGTGCTTTATCGGTGATTTTTAAGATGTATCGCTCTTTCAACGATATGTTGTAACTTGGAATACATCGCAACTACCTATTTTATTGAATCCTGTAGATTCGATGATTTTCTCCTCTCTCGAGAATCGTTCGAATCTGGATTACAGCACTTGAAAATCGAATAATTGAGCAAATAGAATGGCCATTGGAAATAAAGTCGTTTGAATCGACGGATGCGAGTTTCTTGCTTCTCACGATCGAAGTGAACGTTGATTCGACCAAGTCAGTTCCGTCTCTTTGTTTGACAATTGCTTTTGTCTTCGCTGGAGAAGACAATGGATCGAAGAAGGTGTCGCCGACCATGTTTATACAATGATTCACACGCTAATGATCGAAAAAGATTCCGCCAGAGAAGTAAATGATAGTATTAATTAATTGTATTATTTAATCGTATCGTATCAGTGGATCAGAAATGAATTGCACGTGAGTCATGAAAAATGGAAAGTCTCGAGAGAAATAGGTTCGAGGAAAGACATTTTCGATCGCAACAAGTCGACTGAGTTAGCTAGCTTTCGGTTAGCTTACTCCGACAGGATTATGCAACTGTTGCAGGTGGACTCGTTTTACGAATCTTACCTCCGTCAGCCCACAAATTATCTTATTCCAGTGTCGATAAATTGGTGTTAAGTATACCGCATGTTCGCTATAATTTGAAGGAAACTATTTATCTAATTGCATGGGTTTGCACATTCTTACGAAATTAATAAGAAAGCGTTCGGAAAATACGAATAAATCGAAAAAAAGATTTAGCCAGTGAGCCATACTACGTAATTCTCAGAAAATATTGTATCAGTTTCGTTATATTAATGAAACTTACCAGTCTATGCGCCCTGTTAACGTTAAAATTCCTCGTCCTTAGAAACCTAATCAAGAAGTCATCGTCCATCCTGTGCGGCAGACATTCTCCTCTCTCTGTCGAACACAGAATTGCCAAGATAGATAAAGAACACGTTTTCACTCGGCTATCTCGAATAAATATTCCTCTGACTAACGTATGAGTTTCTTACAAGCTAAACTATTTTGTACTTCTTTACTCTGTTTCTTACACAACTCTGCTATAAATTAAATTCTTGACATAATTAATAGACTAAATCTGCTCTTTCATGGCAAGGTAAAAAGCGCAAAAATATACAAGATGCACACATTATGCAGAAAATATTCAACGTATAGCGACTGAGACAAATATCTAGTTAATCTATCTTCTTATGTATAATATATTATAACGTACAGTCGTAAATATATGAAATTGCATAAATATCCGCATAAAATATAATACTGTTCTCGAAGTTTATCACTCGTAAAGCTACAAAGTACAACTATCAGTCGGCTTTTAATTAAAATTAATCGATTTTTTAACTAATGAAATTTTAACTTTAACTAATACAACTTTACCGATATACGAGACACATAACGTAAATTATGAAAAGTTTCTACCAGGGTTAAAATATCATCGCGAGTCGCTGTATCTTTTGAGTAACGTAGATATCCCTGTATCAATAATAATTACCATAAATCATATCCCTTAATTCCTGAAGGGTCCTACACTTAACGTCGTCCGTCTCTCCAAGTTCTCTCCTGGCGTACTCCATCACTTCCGGCGAGGGTTCTCCAAGATCCAAACAAACCTCCTCGTCGTTCGACTGGATCTGATCGTCCTTGAATTCCGGCATACCGTTTAAATCGTTGCAACACTTTCCAACATCGATTTCACCGTTTTTCGGCGAATCCTCTTCGAGAAGAGGCTCCCTCTCGACTCCCGGTTTCGGCTCGTTCTTCGAGGTTACACCGATCCTGCCATTCGACACGTCCTCCGTATCCTGTGGCATGATACAGTTTCACGTAATCCACGTTCGACTACGCTTGAGAAACTGTTAAGCCCAGGACTCGAGGATCAACGTAATTTAACGTTGCGACGTCGAATCGAGAGATAACCTCGACGACGTGATCGCAGGCTGTAACAGCCGTGCGCGACAGTCACCGTCCGCAATTCGCGGCCAGCTTACGACTGGTTTCGTTTCTTTCCACTCGTCGCTTGCCTTATTCGACCTCTTTCCGCCAGCTTTTCTTTCAGACAATTAGTCAGCCGAGTTTAGAATTTGAAACGAACTTGATGTTGATTGTTAGAAACACGTTTCGACGTACTTCGATTCACTTCGATTTCGTTTACGAATTATTTTGAAAGACTAGCTCGTCCTTCGAGAGAGAATCTCTTCGACAAACTTTTAAAATTTCCGAAATACTTGAAACGCTCTGGAATCGCAGACATATTTCGAAGCACTGCTGTTCACTTTGGTTTCGCTTTAGGAAATTATCTTCTAAGATCGAATTGATCGCGCGTATTAATTAGTTTAAGAGGTTTCCGACCACTGATTGGTTTACGAAATCCAACTTCTAACGTTGCATTATCTCGACAGATCGTCGACGATGACAGATTACAACCGAGTTCGTTCACATGAAGTTACGAAGAAGAATACATCAATCGTTCGAAGAACAATGAGTAACACGATACGAGTTTCCGATATTGTCATCGGAGGGTACTGCGTGCTTATAAAATTTCCTTTTTTCTTCGTACGTTTCGTTTCGCATTCGACTAACGATAAATCGTTGTGGCGATAATGACACAGAGAGAAGACTCGTTCCTCGTCTATCGTCGACACGAACATGTATTAAACACAAAACTGCCACCAGCGTGAATCACCCATCGCGTGATGCGTGTACGAAGAATCCTTCCGGTTCCTGCACGAAACAACGCGTTCCGACTGCAAAGACTTTCCGATCAGTCGCTGTTCACCTGGCTCGAACACAATCAACGTAACTTTCTCTCTCAAAAATGCGCTATGCGAGAACGGTTACCGATTTACGACCGATCCATGGTTTCTCAGTTTTACAGGATGACTTTGTAGAACTCCAAAGTTCCTTTTTCAAGATGAACGAATACTCGACAGGAATTTTTTGTAAAAACGCCGTTGAGAGTTGTTCAACGGAAAAACATTGTTCGAAAACATCTGCTATACAGTCGCGAGATGCTGAATGAAATTTCGACCAGTTTTAATTGGATTTTTGTTATCGTTAGGTGAAAAAGAATTTTCTTAGAAAGAAAGAGATTCAAAGACGGTGTTATGAGAGTCGCAAATCGAATACGAGAGTCGATCCAGCAGCGATGCCGATCGGTGATGCAACTGACTGCAACTAAGGTGTGCGACCTCGTTGCATCGACTCAAAATACACTGCAATTTCCCTCTTACCTGCGGCCTTACTGAGAACGTTAGTATTAAAAGAAACAATCACGCCACTCTATAGAACGATTCGAATTCGTACATTATTTTTTCATATTGTTTGATTAACGGTATTTCAAGATAATTTAGCCGCGAAAGCGTTTATTCCGCAAAAATAGTTCTTTAAATAAATATTACGCTCTATTTATGAACGAGCATAATCATAGGTAGCGGAGAATATAATCGAGGAATTATTATTATATGAATTATTTCAATAGCGTCTATGAGAACGAATAAAATATTACCGCATTACCGATAAATACAGGTTGTATCATATATGTTAGGTCATAATTAAATCGCAGACGTACACATACGCAAATTCATTTTTACGAACATACTAAACAAATAGAATCTGAATAAACGTTTCCCTAACTCTGCAAGTAACGCGACTCTGTATATTTTCTATATTTTTGCATATTACATATAATCTGTCTACTTTTGCACCTTTGAGTTTCTCATAAATACATAAACATGCGCGGTGTAATCGTGAGATAAAAATCGGAATATTCGAAACGGATCTCTGACTGAACGATTATCCTCAGGAATCGACTATTCAAGATTTCGACAATAGACTTTCTATCTTTTTTTTTTTTACTTCAAATCAATACTACTTTATCATTTCGCTCAGTGCTGCGCCTCTATACCTTCGCAGTCTACAGTTTGCTATATTCTTCCTACTACGTCTTATTCCTTCAATTGATTTTCCAATATTGACTGATAACGATAACGACAACGCGTATTCTTCCACACGTGCGTCGACGGTTTCAAATGGATCGGTAATACATCGCGGATACTGTAAAATTACATTCGTAAATGAAAGTATTTAAACGGAATAGTTCATACTTTTATAAACGGGATCCAAGAAACGGAAGTTACGTTAAATTTGAGACGCATAATGCATTGCAAGAGCTTTTCACGATAATCGTTCGAATACTTTCGTAAGGCGTGTTATTTCGTGTACTGTGCATTTTTATACCTTAAATCCTGAAATACGATAAATAAAATAAAGTAGACGCGTAAATATCCGCATTCTAGTGACAAGCAAAATTTTAGGGAAAACGTCCATCATACGTATTGTACATATACAGCGCACGAGAGATCTATTTAAGACACGTATAATCTATTTACAATCATACTCTGAAGGTCGCGAGATTACTTTTACAACCGTGAGTCGCTATCATTTTTTAACACGCAAATCGAACAAGCGTCTAAAGTTCAAGGTACTCGAGTCTCCTTAAGGAAAAAGAGCATGGACTTGGAAAGAAACGATTCACGCAAAAAGCTTATCGACTGTATGAACTAGATATTAATCAAAGTACAGTATCATTATCGTCAAAAGGCAAAAAGTATATTAGAAGGCGAGTATTATGCTTATACACGTCAATTCGTAAATTATATTAACTTTCTAAAACTTGTAAAGAGGCCATTCTCGCGTACAGTTGTCTCGTTAGCGATTTTTTATCAGATCGTTATATATTTAAGGATCGTGCAGTTCTACTGTTCAAAGAAGCATCGTAGACAGTCGGTTTGTTCTTGTGGAGAAAGTCTAAAGTTATGAGCTGACTTTAAACACTGGCGACTGCATTAGCGCATGAAGTAACTGACGACTAAACAACACCAAGGTCGGTGCAATCTTTCAACAGATCGCTGATAGTTCGGTTGGATAGGATTTCTTAGACACGGTTGACAGACTTTGCGCTGAGAATCGTGAGATATTACCTGGGAAACTAAAAATGGTTAGATTTATAGGTAAAAGCGTAATAGAAGCGAATCTTTCTTCGAACATAGAGTGAAATCTAACTGAAAATAAAGCTGAGCTTCCGTTTTCTATGTCGTCTCCTTGTTTATCCGTAGGTAGAAAGGAAGCGTAGGTTGTACAAAAATAAGAGTACGGGACACGGTGAAACTCGATGAGGATGGTGGTAGTGAGTGGTGAGTAGTGTTCTATAGTTGGGTTTCTACGGATCAATGAACACTATGGTTTAAAGAACATCTTCGATCACTTGACAAATGCTAGCGGTCGTAAATTCCCCGATAGATGTATAAACTAGTGGAAAACCAACGACTAAAAGTCCTATCCACTTGTGTCTTTAACCCTTCCGCTTCGGCAGTCCAGTCCGCCGAAGTACCGTGACTGAACGGAAGCGCGCGCCAGAAATGCGCACAGTGTGCGTAGTTGCTGTATATACGTTTTCCTAAGTCTTAAATAACAATAATTCTCGTAAGAACCGTATATGAAATATCGTTTCACTGTCAATGGATTTAACAGATTTTTTAGCACGAAACAGTATACGATCGTTTGGATGTTTGAAATATGTTGCGTAAAACGTTATGATGTTGTTTCAACACTGAGTAACTTTTAAGAAGCGATTAATCCAATATATCGATAAAATCAACAGAAAATGTTGATAACGAAAAAATATTGTAGTATCAAAAAGAAGAGGGTATCGTAAGGAATCGTAAGAGTGCTGGGGAAGAGAGAAAGAGAGAGAGTGTTAGTGAGAGTTTATGCCTTGATGGGAGGGTTGAGGGTCAGCATTTTTTGAGCTGCGAAGACAGAAGCTGTGAGTCGAGTGTTAGAATAAGACGTATGAAGATATTGTAGTCACTGAAATAATAATAATTCTCGTAAGAACCGTATATGAAATATCGTTTCACTGTCANATGGATTTAACAGATTTTTTAGCACGAAACAGTATACGATCGTTTGGATGTTTGAAATATATTGCGTCAAACGTTTTGATGTTGTTTCAACACTGAGTAACTTTTAAGAAGCGATTAATCCAATATATCGATAAAATCAACAGAAAATATTCTGCCGATAACGAAAAAATATATTATTCCAGGTCATTTCGTGGGTGTCGTATATAAACGACGCTCGTACCCACACGTCACTCGCCGGCGCCGCCTATAAGCGGCACCCGAAGCGAAAGGGTTAAAATCCTTGTTGTATATACACAATTCGTCGATGTATTGTCTAAACTACTTGATCTTTAATTTAAGTTAATGTTCAAATGCTCTCCATCACTTTCGAAAAACCAATTTTATTTCACTGGCCATTTAGAAATTAAAGAACCCGAGAATAGAAAACTTTTCAACTAACAAAATTTAGTTCACAAACGGCACCCGAAGCGAAAGAGTTAAAATCCTTGTTGTATATACACAATTCGTCGATGTATTGTCTAAACTACTTGATCTTTAATTTAAGTTAATATTCAAATGCTCTCCATCACTTTCGAAAAACCAATTTTATTTCACTGGCCATTTAGAAATTAAAGAACCTGAGAATAAAAATCTTTTCAACTAACAAAATTTAGTTCACAAACCACGGAAGAGTTAGAATTGCGCCACGAACGTTTACGGACGAACAAATTAGATGCGTAAACTCGCTAGCAACATGCGACGGCTGCAGCGATCATTGCGAACCATACCGATACCGCGCTATCCAAAGTAATACGTCATCGAGATTACGAAACATGTCATGGTCATCCTGCTGCATCCACGGTTCGGTGCTTTCACTAACGACAACCTCGTACCCGACTTTTGTCGTGGGTGTATTACGATTCACATGTTAAGGGAAGGAGAAAGTAAAAGTAAGAATCTTACCGATTGAACGTTCTATCCGGTGATATCTCCTCGTTATATCAACGCTTTATAAATAACATTTAACGTAACAGCGCGTAATTTCGCGATGAAAAATATAATTGTTCAGGAAATCTACGATCTTTGCTAAAGAATTCCACTTTCCATTCTATTTACGGAATGACATAAGATTATAAACCCTCGTTTTGCAATTATCGCGCTATTACAAAATTAGCATAATGACAGATCAACTATATGATCACGAAACGATATTTACGCTTATTAGCTAAATTCTTAATTTAGCTGATAAAATTAATTTACCTATATCTGAGAAATACGATATCAGGCATTTCTCAACGAATCTTGTCGTTTATGTTTTCTATTAGTCTTCTAGCGTTTCTATCTGCTGATTAGGGTTCGTGGAAGTAGTTGTCGCGTCAATAAAGTTATATCTCTGAATCGTTTCAACTCTAGTTTCAGATATTTTCGTGACTGGGATGTACCGTGACCCAATATATATCGCAGAGATCAAAAGTCCTAATTATATGTGACAAAAATTTGTTAGAAATTTATTCTGGGCTTTAGTGGAAGATATATCCTCAACGCGATAAACAAAATAGATGATAAAATGTGATAACTAAAATAAAGATAGAAAAGCGATATATACGCAACTGGAGTTAGATATGAGAACATAATATGCAGTAATTCATCATTACGTTGGTTGATGCAATTTCACTGAACCTGTCTGCATAAGAACGTCTCATTTCTACTTTCTCTGTTCTCGCAGACGTTACCGCAACAACGTCTCTTTTTACAAACGTACCAGTTAACTACGACGTAACTATCAATCGTTCAACGAGTCATTAAAGCCTCACGGCGTTCCAGTTACAGTTCACGTGCCGCTTCTTTTATTCTTCAGACAGTTTTTCATGGGATTACATTCCTCGAACACTGTTTTTCTTTGTTTGCTCGCGTGTAAAATCCAGGTGAATGTTAACCGATTAGTCGACTCACGATGGATGAAAGTGCAATTCATATACAGTGGGTTATTTAAATCTTTGAGAAAACTTGAAAAATTTACCAAACAATTATCCATTGTTAACCCTGCTACGTTGTTTCAACTATCTTCCACTATCGTATTATTCTATCGGTAACTCACGTATGCGTAATTTTTCGTTTAAACTTTGCCCTGTAGATTGTGTTACAACGTTTAAGGTCTCTTCGTTCGTCAAAACGACGGTGAGTTTCGCATATAAAAATTCGATAACTGTAATGGAATTATCTAATTTTGTAAACGACAATGATCAATACCTTCAAAAAAAAGAAAGAAACCCAACAAGCAACTTCGAGATATCAAAAAATACGAGTAATACTCACTGGACGAAAAACCTTCGGAAGACCTGCAAGTTCCAGAAACTTAAAAACTGCCCCAGCAACCAACGAGGATCGATGGAACGTAGAAACGATACGTACAAAGGACAAGAGTAAACAGTGAGGTTTGGAAACAACTGCGAAGATTCGAAGGCTTTCAAAGTACTTACTCTGGCAAACTGTAACTTCACTGGTTCGGCAGGGCTGCTTTGTCAAGGACGTAACTTGATCCGTGCGCTAGCGCGAACCTGCGTACACTGCGCCTACTGCAGAACCTACTAGGCCGGTTTCAAGCTTCTTCCGTGTTTGTAAATCTGCGAGCGAGAAAGTTGTACGTCGATTGTGGCACAATCGCCGATCCAGCAATGCACGAACGTTCCTCGGGCTGACAATGCTTCCTGCAGGATTTAATACTGTGTCACTCGGTGCCGCTATCTTGCTACTTGTTTGATTCTTTTGCCATCAGAGTTCGATTGGTGGAAGGTACAACACGTTTCCTGTCTCGCGAACCGTGGATAGTACGCTATATCACCAAGAAATGCAAATAAATCGGACGTATATGCAAACAAACGTATCCACGACGTAACGTTTTTCATACTTTCTCATAGATTCGTATGACCAAAACCAAAATTAAGAAAGGCAAATTCCTAGGAACGTGGTTTTGCTAGCAAATTCTCTTGAAGAATTTCAGTGACACCAGGAAAATACCAAACCAAGATACCAAAAATACGCTTTATATTCATTTACAAATTTTTCCTTTTGATAGTTTTAAGTTATCCGTGAAATTTCTTTCGTTTTATGAAGAAACAATAGACGCACAATGTGTTTTGTTTTATATTAGTTTATCGAATTATGCACGAATATAATAATAGATATAGAACGAAATGGATCATAGCTAATTCGATAAAATAATATAAAACAGAAATTGTTATCACCTTATGAAACGAAAGAAACTTTAAACGAAATAAATAAATAAATATATATATATTGTTAATATATATAATATAATATAATATATATATAAATAATGTTTTTGTTTTATATTAGTTTATTGAATTATGTACAGACGTAATAATAGAAATAGAACGAAATGGATCTACTTAATTCGATAAAATAATATAAAACAGAAATTGTTGTTCGTCTGTTATCACCTTATGGAACGAAAGAAACTTTTCCGACAACCTGATACGTTACACTTGATGCCAACGTTTCGTGAACGTTGTACTAGCTTAGTTCGCTTCTTCGTCTGAAACTATTCCAGGAACTAAATAAACGAACTGCAATGTTCACGAAATATCGTCATAAAGTGCAACGCGCTATCAAAGATACGATCGAAGCTAGAACAACTATAAATATGTTATATAATAGGATATTTATAATGTTTCTACCTGTTTCGATATTACACGCATCTTCGATAAAGTATCCAAGATGGGCTGCAAAACACGTCCGCTTATAAACCTATTCCCCAGAAAAAGAAGGTACACATGATACTATAATAATGACCAACACCAAAAAAGATATAATCAAATATTTTTAATATTCCACATTTCTTTATCAATTTAATTAGTATTCGCGTAAGATGTTTCTATAGAGTTATACTTTAATTGGGTCATAAGAATCCCGTTTCTAAGTAAAAGGAGATACGCGATATTGCAGTAACGGAGATTGAGCAATCTTCCGGAATAATGAGATCACTGCTATATTCTAATCTAGTAATTCCACCTACATTGTCACAAAAAATTTCGAATGATCTCAGTTTCTTTGATCCTTCCCCTGTAATAATTGCATTACAAATGTTTATTCATCTATGAGATATTTAAATGTAGAAAAATCTGCAGAATGCATACAAAGTAAACAGAGATGTTTAAAATCCCTGAAATAAGATACATCTTTTTACAAAAATTTTACGTAGGAATCATTTCTTTAGTTTAGATAAAATATAGCTTGAGTTTTCAAAACATATTTTTTATCCGCTAAATATGAACTCGCATAAATATCTACAGTCTACTCTTCTCGCGTAAAGATAGCAAAATCATAACAGAATTGAATATTAATTTCACTTCTAAGAAGTCATTACAAGATTGTATAATTTTCAATCTTGTCTATAATTTGTATATCATTAAGGAAAATACGTAAATGCTTTAATCGTGTAACGCTATCGATAAAACTAAAGGAATAGCAAAAACTTAATAAACTGCAATGATTTTAATTTTCTATTGACGTTATTATTGCAGCTTATTATACCGAAACGAACGAAGCTTTTCTATTAAGCTAATCGAAATTTCGATAAACATGTCCAACATGACCATCCTGCCCGTCTATCGACCGTCCATTTTCATTTGCTTTTTGTTTAACGATTTCTCAGAACCAAGTAATTTCGTGGTCGAGCTGTTGATTTAGTTTCAAGGGTTGCTCGACGCTTAATGGCTGGATAAGCTGCTCGCTGGAGCAAAGATTCCAGAATCGTTCATCTAACGAAATCTCCCTCGAAGAAGGTTTCCAAGAAATTCGAAACCGAAGAAGACTAATCGTAAGAAAAATGGTAGGATTAGGTATTAATGGAATAAAATTACAGGCTTTCTAGGGCGATAAATAATAACATTTGATAGATGTGCAAGAAAGATTTATCGATGAATACATAATAACGCGAAGCACGTGTTGAAGAATTCTTTTAATTACTTGGAAAAATCGCAAGTAAACTTGTGAAACAACTTTCATTTCGAACAGCTAACGCATACTATTCGCGATTTCTATTAGCATACTACACTTGTTAAGCATATTAATTTCTCTTGCCAACGTAACGTCTCTGGGTTATAGAATCAGTAGGACAAAAATCTTTAATATCAAATTCCTTAGTAACAACATAATATCTTATATACGTTTATATCATCTAACGATGGAGAAAGTTGCAAATCGCGATTGTACGACCGTATCAATTGCAATTTGGGATAAGAACAGTATAGGATTTCAGGAAATGTTTGTAAAAGATGCTTTAAAACGGCAATGCAATTATATTACAAAAACACGTAAAAATAAGTTAAAACGTTATTACGGTAAATTCTTTCAATTTACTTGAAAAAATTGTAAACTTGGAGATTCAAAAAGTAAAAATTTCTATTTTAATCATAATATTCGTGATCAGAAGAAATTCGTATCGAAAGTTACATAAGGAATCCTATAAACCCGATGCTACAAAATATTCCAAAAGTATTCGAAAGTAAAATTAATAGCAGCGTCCAATTCCAGAAAATTTCTCCTCACATTTCCAACTCCTAAAAAGTAAAAGACTAAAATCTGTGGAACGTATGAGCACATTTATTCGCGAGACATCCATCGTAAAGCACCGCGCCGCTTTAATTACGGTTAAACGATCGTGCGCTCACGCGATCGCTCGCACGATCAGCAAATAACAGAATTGATCGACGCTGCTATGCATTTCACTACGGATAGCCGTTATTCCTGGATTAGGAATCATTCGACTCGCAGCTTAGAAAGGGAAATCGTGAAATTCATTGGCAGCCGGAAACACGCCCGAAGCACATCGACTTGGCACTGGCCACGCTAATAATACAACAGGTTAATGACAGGAGAATCGTACGTAAACGTGTAGGAAGTAAGAGTTTCCCCCTCTTGACGAATAACGGGCGATCGACGAATCGTTTCTCTGTTCGACAACGATTATCAACATTATTAGAATTATGCAGATACTGTTTCTCTTATCTTCTCGAATTTTAAACAGCTTTCGATTGAATCTTCAACAGAGCGTGTCTTGTTAGTTTTTACGACTCTTATTAACAAACTCCGTTTCTTTGTTTTCATTTATTTCATCTTTTATTATTATTGTACATTATCTATTGCTTCTTATTACTATTTTAATGTCGTATTATATTTATTATGCAATACCTATAGATCAAAATTTCACGAAAAAAACGTTTGGATTCATCGATCGAAATAGATTTTAACAAAATGTCTACTGAAATTTATTCGTAAAAGATTTATTAAGGAAAGCAAGATATTTCTATTCGATATCTGTGGACTAAGACTTTTGCTCTTTACCGAACATATGAACACATGTACAAATGGAACATTTTATGAAATCAAGCACGTAAAAGAATGATAATTACGTACGTGATTATTGAACTTTCATGAAAAAAGAAGAAGGGAAGGAATGCATAAGAGAAATCGTTTGACTGGTTATTGGAAAGAAAATAACTCATCGTTTAAACACTACATATTATACTTTCTATGTAAGATTTTATTCTAAAAGGCAAATACAACGTTTATTTAAAGAAATCTAGCATTTAGATAGAGTAAATTTGTCGAGGATTTATTTGAAGAAACATAACTACAAAAATGTTCGTATCTTTCTTATAACCCTTACTGTCTTATCATCTTCTACATTTGCGTAATTGGCGTCCTTCGTGGAACAAGACACCATAAGGAGGATGACAAATTTTGGAAAAGGCGCCCAATCGTTATTCACGAAGATAGAACTAAGATGTCGCGTTTCAAGTCTCTCGCTGAAAGGAGGAGACCTCTACCGACTCCAGATAAAATTCCTGCTAAGCTGTCAGCCGCAAAGCACTCGGGCCGCGGTTAGAATTTTACGGTAAAACTATTTGCGTGATGGCGAATTTCGCGCAGGTAGAACTCTAACCTGCCGTAAATTTTGCAAAATTAGACACCTGATAATTCTATTTAACGCAAAATACTAAATTTCTAGAAGAATGCCTACCTATAATCTGCAATTTGACGACATCTCATTAACTTGTCAATAACGTTATTATTTACAAAAGTATTGGACAAGATGGTCCTAGGACGACAATTGAAGCGGTCAGGAGGATTATATGAAGTCCCACGAACAAATACACAAATAATTAATATACTACTACTACTATTATACTTGCTGAGATCAGTAATAAACAAAAAGGAACAAATGGTAAGTACAAGGTAGCATAGTTTCGTATCGAAGACATGTCCAAATCGTAAAAACGAATCATAAAAGTTGAAAAATTCTTCTAAGAAAGAAAAATGAATGTGTAAATATACAGATATAAGATAGAGACGATTTATTTGAAAGCATACATAGAATAAAAACAATATACGTACTTTGTCGATCCATAAACGAGTAAACACGTAACAAAAAACCAATCGGCTTCCTGTTCGATAACTAGTTTGTATTAGTAGATTCAATTATTGAGTCTTCGCGAGGCAGATGCATATTCCTTCAATGTACACGTTTCCATTAGCCTTACTCAAAGTGCAAAACTACCAAACTGTGGAGGAAAACACGACGCTCGTTCCTTTTCACGACGACACGGTCATTGCATACAAATGTTGCAACGTGCTACGTGTTTCTTTGAAGCTCCTTCTCTATGGCCGACCCAACATTGTAACAATAGCGATAGATGGTCAACCTTCTGTGTTGCTCGGCTCGACATAATGTCACACCGACCTCAAATTCTCATTTTTAATATCTAATTCCTTTAGTTTTATATTAAAACGTATCGTTAAACGCGATAAATATCAGGAATTATAATTTACGGGCGAAAAAATAAAAAGTAGTTCGTAAACCGATATTAGAAACTACAGATGTTTATGCATTTATGGGAATTAAAATATACTAAAATAATAAAATAAAAAAAATAATATATTAAAATATATAAATGTATCAAAATATACAAACTATCATTATGTTTTTTTCCTGCTTCCATTATGTTCTAGAAATCATGAATTATGCACGAAAATCGGTAGTTATTAGCATTGTCACTATGCTTCTCAGTATTTCTTCGACGATTATGATATTTCTCAGAAGAAGTATTACTTAAGTTAAACAATCTTTCGCGTTAGTTCCGCTGATTTATATTTGTTATACACTGGCGGTAGAAATCGGACTTCGCGCCTAGTTCAAGGAAATGTTCGCGTGTAATTTGTAACTGACGCACAGGACGTCCTCGGATTATCCTCCTTTAAATATATCCATGTTCTTTTTCAACACGAGTTTTAATCTTGAAATACAACTTCTGAACTCGACACAAATCTCCCTAATATGCATAAATATTTATCACGCAGAATTACTCATCAACGGTTCGTCTTACCGAGAATATATCCTTTTTCCAAGTAGCTTATTTATCGATTCTTTAAAAGCTTATTCATAAATCTCGTGGAATCTTCAAATTCGTTATTCTCCACTATTCGATCTTCCTACGATTTAATCGTTTCTTTAATCAATTGCTTCTTTCACAACGCAACAAAATAATTATCACACTGTCACTGTCGCTATTGGTGATACCGATAGAATAGAAAGGTTGAATAGCGACCGACTAGTTAAACTGGCGATCTACCAATTCCATTACCATATTTTAATCCCTATACTAGGTGTCCCAATATCGATACACTGTAATGTATCTCTATTTCACACTCGCTCTATCTCTCGTTCACTCTGAACATCACCGATGCTCACATTCATATTCACCCCTCGTATCGTATAACAAATCCTTCCACCATGAAACCACCGTCGTGTCGGACGATCGATCATGCATCCTGACCCACCCCAACGCTATAGCGACTCGGCTCATCACGATCCGTCTCCAAGTTCAGCGTCAATTTATTTATAAGCATCCATAACCCGATCCCAGCCGTGCCATCCGATAAACAAACATCCCTTTCCACCTACTAGAACTTTCGCCGGGGAGAGGAAGCGGTTGATAAACAGGCTGTTTCGCCCCATTAATCCCGTGACCGACAGAAATCATCCGTCCCGTTTCGTTCGTTCGATCGATCGATCGTTCCACTTCGAGCATCGAAAGGCACGCGCGTGTCTCGGCCACGTTGTCGTCGACGAGCATCGACGATAGATACGGAGAGAGGGAAGTCGATCGTAACGAGGAAGGAAGGTCAGAGCTCGAGTCACCGAGTTCCCCAACGCGTTTATATAGAGGAGAGAACCTCGTTTATACATCACCTACTAATGCGTGATATATCGTATTTGCCTGACACGACAACGGCATCGTCTCTGCTCGTCGAATCGTACGACCGCCGGTCGATCCTTCAGTCAAGTCAATGATGGAATCACGGCTAACCGGTAAGTGAGTTATCCGTTTCGTTTCCGGTCATCGGGGGTCGAGTACACGGGGTCATAGTGAAGACGAAGGGCGAATCACGATTCGTGGAACGTGTGTGGATGCTGGGAACGTTTTCGTCTAGTTTGGGCAACTTGTAGATTTAGGAGATTTTTCTAAGTTGAAATTTTACTTGTGGCTTTGAAGTGATACGGAAAGAATGGAATACCAAATCTTGCAATTTCAACGGTGAATCTTCGATGAATGAAAATTTACAGTGATATCGATGAATGTTAATCACGAACGAAACGAAGCGTTCGAATAATTAGTATCTATTTTAGCAGCAATACTATTTATTGGTATATCTCGATAGTAACTTCTTAAATATTTATAGTTTACAAAATTGATATACCTACTGGTGTCCTTTTGATCACATTTATTAAATTTATGGAAATTTATTTTCTCTTACTTTGCATCCTCTTATTGTATTTTCGATTCAGAAGTGTCTTTTTCTGAATATTTTATTTTAAAGTGAATATTTTTTCCGTAATATTCCTCGAATTCTTTCTATTTGCTCTTTTCCTTTGTCTGCTGTTACATACCGTTTCAATATTTTTATTGTCGTATTTTGTTCGAATTTATAGAATTGTCTATTTTTTGTCTTACTTTTTATCTTTGTTATCTAATAATCGGCCATGATATTTTCACGACACCTGTAGCAGCCTTGAAATTCAGAGTGTCATCTCCACATTTATGGACTTGTACACGTTCAAAAACTGGTTCCTAATCACGTCACTAGCAATAACCATGATTTTAATTAAGAAAACAAAAAGGGGGAAGGAAGAGACACGTCTCAACTTTCAACAATCGAACACCATTTCGAAACGTTTTATCTAATCGTAGAGTTGCCGCAATCGGACTGGCTGCATTTTAGCGCCAAGGCGTCAAACGACGATAATAAACCGACCCGCGAAAGATTCAAAACTATATACCGATCGCGTATTACGAACAATCACAGTTCTGCGCTCCACCGAACAGAAAACGCGGCGCATATTAATTAAAAGTTCAAGAACCTTTCGATTTGGCGCGTGACAAACAGTTTCAACCAGTTTGGCATTCCTACGACGTTCACGTTTAAACGTTTGAAAAGTTTATAATTACCTATTGGCGCACGAATATTTACGTCGTTCGAATATTCACAACAAAAAAATGATTTCAAAATTATCGATAAATTGAAAAAAAACTAATCTATTGCGTGTAAAATATAAAAATTATATCGAAGGAACGTGTATATGAAAATCACATGGGAAAAATATGTCTGTTTTTATCGTTCTTCTGGTTTTTGTCACGCGATAGATAAAAGAGAATAGTATGCAGTCGCTCGCATTTGTATTCAAAACCCTTTAAAATGGAACAGCTCTTTAAAAATTGGACCAAACGACTTGAACTTTTTTGACAAGTTGAAAGGATTATTTTAATGGATGACGCGTAAAGAAGATTTCGGAAAAAGTTTCAATCGATCGGAATCGCGAGGAAAATAATAAAGATGGCCGCGTTTTGCAACCTTTGTAGCTGGGTTTCTAACGAAAATCGAAACGATACGTTTTGTGGGTTTATACCAATTATATACATACTGAATATTCTATTGAAATCTGCTGATGCAGAAACAAGCGACAGCCATCGAAAGATTCCTCGCAAGAATCTTCAAATTTGTTACGGTTACCCGAAAGTCGTAAATAACTGCGATTTTCATTATTTCTAACCGTTTATAGCTCATGAAAAAGTTAATTAAGTTCAGATAAAAAGGTTGTAAAACGCGACATTTATTCTTTACAATTTTCTTCGCGATTTTTCCATTCCAACCAACTGCAATTTTTTCCATGTTCTCCTTATACGCCATAAATGATGCGCAAAATTCATCCTTCCGACTTCTCAGAAAATCGTTCGGTTTAATTTTAAAAAAGTTACTCAGATTTAAAAGATGTTGAAATATTAACGTGACGCTGCCTGTGACTGCAACTGTATATCCTTTTTACAATATTAGATCCAAAGACGTATACCTCCTTTCATAAATATTACAACTACGGTAAATAAAATGAAACCAAAGAATAAAACGTAATTGTATCCGTCAGTTTTCATACGACAGCAATTTTTCTGCCGTATCAATCGTTACACGTGTGATTTACGTGGATTATTAAGATTTTCTTCAAACGTTAGCGTCCTGTATTTAATAACCGAAGAAACATATATCGCGTATGTAGCAAGGAGACGACATTACGTCGCAATTTGCTCGTCGATTTCCAGGTCGAATTCTTCCCACAGCGGAGTTCAATTTCCCTTCAGCCACCTGTCACACGTGCGAATCTCTCGAAACAGCTCGACCAAGATTTCCACTCGATCAGTTAATAAAATCCATTTCCTCTCCAACGAATCGGTCAGGTTAATTCCAGACGGCGTGAAACGTAACTATTTTCCTCAGAGTACAGGTTTCAGTGTCGAGTTTCCTATCTCGTTCTACTCGTTTCGTCAACAACGACGATCCAGTTGTACCGGTACAAAAAGAAACCAGCTTCCGATCCGATCTACTCAACGAGGATCATCGACTCTATGAACGAATCGGTACGTCACCGTAGACGCTCGTGAAAAATCGTTTGATCTTACTTTTTCGACCCTGAAGGCGAAGCTGTTGAGCGTATAAGAACGGGTCTCTGGGCCCGGTCCCACCGCATTTTCGTCCGTTTTGTCGATCGAACGCACGTCGCGGTTCTTCGGCGAACGTTCTCGCCTTCGTTCGCTCGACCGTTGCGCCCCCACCTCGAGGATATTCACTCGTTCCGTCGACAGAATTTTCCGTCCCGTCGATGTGTCTTGGTCGATACACTGGCTGATTCATTAGTATTTGCTTCAGTTCCGTGTTAGTTATTTTATCGAGTAGTCGATTTCCAAGGAATTTGTTCAAAGTATCGGCCAAACTCTCTAAAGTCTCGTTGACAAAGAAAACCGAAGGGGATATCGAGGATCCGAGTCAAGTAACACTTATTATGATCGAACGTAAGTACTCTTTGGTTTCATGTAGAAGCGCTGTTGCTATTGTTTTTGTAGAATTATATGGAAGTTTGGTAGGTTTAAGGCGTGCGAACGTAGCTTTTAATTGATCGTTTATAATCGCATCAGACGTCATAATATGTATAATTACCGTGGATTTTTATGCATTTGTGTGAAACGTTTATCCGACATCGAAACGTATATGTCGATATACGCATAAAGATACGCGGTCTTATTATTAGCGATAATGTATTAAAATTATAGGTTGAATTTTATAATTTTTACAAAAAATTGATACGTTGTAATTTCGTGTTTCGTTAGAAATTCTCTCGTTAGCTTCACGATGTGATGGAATTTATTTCGGGAACTGATCCGACAATGAAACATCGTTGGAATTAATTATATTTCTACTTCTTTGTTTTTTGGTGTTGAGATTTTCAATAGTTTGTTCCGAGAGTCTTTGGAAAAGAAAGGAACGAATTTGCGCAAACGTCAACTCGACGATCCGATTACCAGGGTACCAAATTTTTATCCTGACATTAACATTAACTTGACATTTGCGTCCCTCTTATCGTGACTCTCTCGGGTTTGAAATTTCCAAGTAAACATGACATTGATCAAGACAAGCCATTTAGCAAAAGGTTGCGTTATCGTGGGCCGCTCAAACACTTGTTTCCCTTGTTAAAATCGTTACTTTGTATCGTGTCTTGTGTATATATTAAATATTAAATAAGTGGAAACGAACAACGAGGAAAATCGGTTTTTTCGAATCCTCGACCGCCTCTTTGTTTCGCTGTTTCAATATTTATCTTTTCATTAAAAAGAACAAGAATATAGTTGATCCGAGGAACGTAAATTGTATTAGCAAACAAAAAACTCGTTCTATTTGCTTCCTTCTCCCATTTGAGCAGCGAATATTACACAGAATTAATATGACATCGTGAATTAATATAAACGAATACGATCGAACATGATTTTTATCACGTATCGATCGAAATAACGGTCGTAAAATCACAATAAACCAACATGATGATCGTAACGTCACGAGAGATGATAAGATCGACGATTACATTATCCTAAGATCGTAAAGTGACAGAAACAGGAAAGCAAGTCAACCATGAAATAATCAAATCGACTTCATAAGATTTTCTTTGAAGCCTTAATTGAAAATTAAAATGTATTCATTTGGAATTAAGATTGGTCGTTATGACGTGTAACAAAATTGTTCTAATCGCCGACCTTTATCCGCGCTACGTCAATCGAAGATATAATAAAAAAAGGAAGGCAGACAAGTAAAACGATAATGTATTCGTGCCGATAGAAAACACGCAACAATTTACATACACACTAGAGTCCATATTACTTCTGCCAGTGATGAAAGTATTGCACACGTTTCACAACACTAAACTTGCATTCACTTTTCTACGTAGGTGATAATCTTGAGTTGAGATTATGCGACAAATTTTACAAGAAAATTTGAAACACTTATCCCGCACGAAAACTCCTTACAGCTGGATCTTTTTCAAAAAACTAAATGCCGACCAAGGTATTCCTCGATAGACCGTCTCGATGCTAGACAATTCTCTTTGTGTTCATCGCACGTGTTCGTCTTGCAAATGCGCCAGAGGTTTCTCTGCGACCATGGCACGTTTGTTACGCGTACACAGTTACATCAGAATCATACAACATTTTCCTAACCAGTTTCCCGTGATCGTACTATTACGTTGTTGTCAAGTTTCGAACCAAAAATCGCCACTTACCCTGTTGTTTTACGAATTAGCCGAAAAATTGTTTTTAATTTAAATGCGATGTAGAGTACAGTACTTGTGCAATTTATTAAACGCGCTCTAACGCCTGAAAGTATGCGGAGATTTGTTCATTTTTAACAGAATGTAATTTAATTAACAAATTACGAAAAGAAAGACTCTGTGCGATATTATCGTTTATTATTATTACAGATGAATTTTATAGTATATTATTACACGATCAAATTCAGTTTTAAATATTAATATACGATCAGAAGTTAGTATGCTATAGCGAAGATGCAAGCAAAATGTAAATATTGTGCAGCAATTTTGTGAAAAATGTCTTGCAATTTCCATGTACATTTTCGGTTCTGTTCGAAATCTTGTGAATATGATTATGATAATCGTGTCTCATTACGACGTTAGCGAAATTTCATAATACTTTGTACAACACAGATAAGAAATTCATCAAAGATTTCTATGCGTAACTCATTATACTTACGAATGATAGTGTACGTATATCCGTCCTAACTTCGTATACAGCTAACGCTATTGTTTAATGACTCTTTAGACTGCTTTGTCATTAGAGAGTAACGTAGTTTTAATAGTTGATAATGATAGATTTTACTTAAGATTTTACTGAACAGTTACGAAACTTTTTGAAGAGTGCCTTCTGAATTGAGTACTATGACATATGTTAAATTAGGATTCCAATAATATCTTTTATCTAATGATTCGGCATTTCAAAATATTCTGAAATAATTAAAATATTTGTTATTGCTTGTGAGATAAACCAATAATAAAATAGTAAGAAAATATTCGAACGAGAATGGGATAGGTTCCTTCAATAAAAATATTTTTAAGTATTTTACGATAAATCTAAAGGTGTATAGGATATTTTAAAAATTCAACAATTTCTTTATTGCTTGTCTGCGTTCTATATTCATCCAAGTAACGTGGAATGGATTATAAATAATACAATTATCTCCCCGAAAGGAAAGTCAATTATGAATCACGTAGTATAGTTATACATATTAAATCGTAAAATTGTTTTCTGTGGAAGATAAATATTACTCGTTCAATGTGGCCTGATAACGATTCATTGAACAGTCATCGATATATTTGTGTCGACATAATCACGAAGAATTTTAATTATAATCGATCGTAAAACAGAATTTCTTACGTCAATTTTTACTGTTATTTTTATATAATCTTACCCGACTTCGATCCAGCTTCTACGAATATTTTTCTCGCAAACCTGTTTTATAAAATCCGTTTTCTAATTATCTAGAAGTCTCTTTCTTCGATGGCAACGAACCAGGTTCCCATCTCTTTTCACACTAATAAGACTCTGTAATTCCTCTGACATTTCAAGTTGCTTCCTTCTTCGTCGTCTTGAAAATCAGATTCTTTTCGTATCTAAAGACCCAATCAAAGTTAACGTAACGAGCATGTCTTCGTTCTACGCGTTAAAGCTCACAGGGGGAAGCTTTTCTTCCTCTTCTTTTGTTCCTATTTCTCCTCAAGTTTTCATCTCCATCTTTCCTCTGTTTTCGTTTCCTTAACGCCCATTGTGAGATCTGTCTTCGTTTTCCTTCTATTTTCATCCTCCTGGCTCCTTTCTGAAATTAAGCTCACCTTTCTCGGTTATCATTCGTGCTGTAATCAACGTCTAGACAAAAGACAGGCCATCAAGAACTACTTTCTTGTCTTGTAGGAATAATAGAAACTACAGATTTTATTTACGGCGATAAACAAAATTATTGGCACAGAATAAGTTTCTTTATATAACCTTGCATAAATTAACAACAAATACTTTACCGAATGACCCTCAATTCCTTGTTGAATTTTCATATGAAACGCAACTTATAATAGTTGAGGACAGTTATGATATAAATTTCACTTCTTAAAATAGTTACGATCCAGTTATTCTATTTCTACGTTAACACGAAACTAAATGAAACAATATTCGAATATCCGAGTCAACTAAATATTTGGAATTTTCCCGGAAGAACAGGAAGAAAAATAGCGTCGCAGAAGGTGCTCGTCGTGGTCTGGTCGATTGCCAATTGTTTGCAGAAGCAAGGCGTAAGACTGACGTTCCGACGATCGTTAACGATCTCCTTCAAACACCGAGAATGGTATTACGCATCCTCAACGATGGGAAAGTTTTCTCGGATTGCTCTAGGGTAACTATTACGAGAAGGAAGCAAGAGTTTTCTGCTATGGAGAATCGTCTCTGGACGATTGCATAAGAGAGTCGTCTCACTAACCTCTGATCTAACTAGAATTTCAAGTTGAACGAAAATTCGACGACTATCTCTAGATCTTTACTTCCACTATGAACGAAGAAAGTACGTGCGTTTTCCCTTTTCTCGCGAAGAAGATAGTTTCGTAGAAACGTAGAAACGGTACAGACGCTCATTGTCAGTGAGAAACGATTCATCGAAGACGCAGCTTGTTGCAACGTCGGTTTATGCAAAGTCGATCAACGATCGAACGTGCGTAAAATGTGAAACCGAATGCTGGCATCGGTTCAGCTCCTATTTCGATGTTTAAATAGTACAGGAATCTTTGTGTTGGTCGCGAAGGTAGCTTACCTCGTTGCACTCTTGTGTTTCAGCAGTTCTTGGTCGACTGCCAATTGCGATGGCGGGTCGATGCGCCTAAGTGGAATTGCTCGATAAAATTTTACAACCCCGAATGCAAGTGCACCAGTAACCCTTGCTTTCAGCTCTCTCGTAAATCACGCTGATAAATATTGACAGAGGGTGGTTGGCAGGAGAAGAGAATGTGAAATCGAACGTGGTAATTCAGAAACTTTTATTAGAGAAAAATAAACGTTCCATGATTTGTAACTTCTCATCGTCATATATCATCTGTATTAATTATAAGTCAAGGTGAAATCCAGATACGTTTAATATTTCCAATTCCAAAAACCATGAATTCGGAGTCCTCGGTTCCAGAATGACTCGTATTCCCGAGCCAATCGCGGTCCTCAGCCAGATTGCAGGCGCCTTGCGTCTTTTCCAAAAGAACAAACAAAATATAACACCGGTGACCCTGATCGTGAAACAGGTTCACCTCAAATAACAAGCGTTTCTTTTTTCGTGGCTGACTGTACCTCGAGGTCGGACATGGTGAAAGAAACGGACCATCGTCAACCTTTGATTTCATAATCCATTAACTCGTCCCAGTCGACTTTTAAAACTTAACAAGTATGACATTTGAGAATTTTAAACGTTTATTTTATGTCTCTTAAAATCTTGGTGATTTTTGAATCCATAATAGCTTCTTATTACACAAGCTATTCCGACAGCTTCAAAAATAAAGAAAAAATATGTTCACATGACGTGAATGTTCGTTCAGATTCAATAGGAAAAATACCTTCTTCTTAGGATTTCTTCGGAAAGCACGAGCAAGATAAATATTTAAATAGCAAGTCCCTTTGAAGAAGAAATGTGTACGTTGACTGAGAGCACTTTGTACGCGACTAGTCATCGTGCGTAGTATCGGAAATAGCCAGACACTTTTGCAGAGTATCGTAAGCAGAAAGTTTACGCAATCGGCGGAATTCGCGCGCCACTTTTCTTTCTTGTTTCTGTGCTCGCCTGCCAACCGCTAATTACCTCTGCGATCGCGTCCTTGATCCTTTTTCTCCACACTTTCGCCATCGATCGCCCTTTCAAACCGTCTCTGGGTGACACGAGAAATATCCAATCCAATTAATTCATATTTCATGGACTCGGTCGAATAATCGAACAAATTGGCCTTTACGAATCTCAAAGTCTAATATTGCCAGCTTTATCGTTCCAGGACGTAGAATTGTAAATTTGATATATACTTAACGTAATCAAAATAGATTCGAAAATTGCTCCATTTCGCTAACGGAATAACGATTGATACATTTATGTACATAAATTCAACGACTAGCTATTTCGATTCAATTAAACTGCTCGGTACGATGAAGGATACCATGTTTACGGGTTGTTCCAAGGAACAGGATCGATCTCTGTCTTCGTGTGCTACGAATGCCTGCGAATTTCACCTCGAAACACCTCCGAATTTAGTACCAACGTCACACACTTGTGTAAAACCAGTTACGATTTTCTTTTTATTTACAATTCATCTCTTCTTACAACAACCACTTACTATTTTATTATAATTCTCATGCGACATTGTTTGCCTCCATACAGACAAAAACATCGGACAGCTGTCACGTTTTTCATATTAATCTAACGTTGTGTATTCTTTCGTAACGTTACCGTTTCTTTTATTTTAAAGAATATAAAAAAGTAAGGAGTCGACAAAAATATATAATCCTTTAAATAATAGTTGAATCGACGATAATAATAATATGCTGATTTTTTTTAAGATTTCAAAGAGCTAAGATTTCAAATGAGCTAACTATATTAAGAATTTTGATAACTCTCTAATGATTTAATTCGGGAATAATATATCAGCGTCTTTTAATCGTTTCAAAATGTCTATAAATACCTCATTTATGATTACCAAATTAGTGCTCGTTATTTTTATTGGTTCTTCTCCTCTATTTCTCGTCACGTGGTCCCTTTCATAGATGTCAAACGACTGATCGACCCAAAATACGTTTCTAATTCCTTTATCTCGTTTTCTGTCTGCGATTGACACATACAGCAGCTAACTTCTCCGTTGCGTTACGTAAAATCCCTGGACGTTTTTTGCTCGTCCATTTTACGCGTTCGACGGTGTACAAAAGACGCGAAACAAAGGAAATATTTGTCTCGTGTATTCGCAGTCGTTCGCAGGGTATGATGTTCTTTGCCCTCCGTTGTTCTCGCGCCTAAATGGAGAAACAAAGGAGAGTAACTGGCGTGAAGGGTGTGCGCAGCAAAGTGTTCGTTTTAGTCGAATTGGGAACATTCCTCGTTAATGTACGGTTCGTGGAAACAGAAGAGGAGTTCTTCTCGTCGAGAAAAAGAGAGATAGGAATTTCAAATTGTGACTCGTTTCTGGTGAATTTTCGTCTAACGATTAGCAGGGGTTCTTGGTGACGTTCCAGTCTTTTAACAAAGTTTGATTCTAATTTTATTATTGCAGTGGAAGAACAAAGAGAAGTTTTTATACATCTCTGGTAGCGTAGGTTAATCGATCGATTAAAAAAATTAATGTTGAAAGGAAGAATCGGATGAAGCCGGAGTAGCGAATTTTTAACTCCTGGTACGAAGAACGTATTCGATAGTTATCATTCATTTCCTTACCATTTACGAGGAAAGCTCTGGTTAATTCCAGTTAATTCTGGTCAATCTACTAATTACACGAACACCATTTATATACGCTTCAAATTATCACGTACTAAAGGAAAATTTATAACATGTTCTTTATAACGTGAAACGTTACAACAACATTAATTATACAAATTGCTTGAATATTCATAGGTTTACCTTTTCTGTACCAACAAAACTTATTATGATACTACTTACATATAATTACCATTATGCTAAACTACTATTACTGCTATATTATATATTATGTCGGTTGTGCAAAGAAGTATATAACTATGCTATATTATCGCCATACTAACTGTACGAAAAAAGCTTTCGATTCTTTAAATAGCAAAAGCTTTCGCATGGAAGTAATTACGCAGTGAATTTTATAATGCGCATCTAAAAATGGTTTTCCGGTGGAAATACGTAACTCTCGCCACTCTTGGTGAAAGCGTGCATAGAATTCGTGACTTGATCTATGAACTATGCCACGAGTAATAGGAGAAGATTGCGTTGTGTTGCGTTACGTGTCAGCATTGCGCAATATTTATAATTTACTGCATCGATGCACTTTTATTCGTTTCTTTGCTACAAAAGTATCTGTATAGATAATAAAAGAAAACATCTGTCCTTTCATTTGGCCTCGACCACTCCGCATAATTTCTATTTTCGTATACGATTTATGTTTATTTTGGATTAAAGTTTGCGGACAACGAATACGATAACGCGAATATTCCGTCATCATCCGATGAATATAAAAAAGAAATCGAACGATGTTAAAATTTATACGTGAGTAAATAAGCTCCGAGGACTCTACGCTTGACAGTAATAGTAATGGTAGTTAGCAGTAATAATAAAATCTTGTTTCTACCTTCAAATTTCTTTTCTTCAAATTCTAATAAAAAGTATACTTTTTTTCAAATATACCCGTCATCCTCGCAGAAGAACGATTACGAGATAATCTTTGTACTTACTTTACGATTGTCCATAGAATTGTTGGAGAAACAATCAGAACGCAATATAACTACGTAAATATCAACGTCGATGATATTGTTAAATATTTTTGTATTTATTTAAGCTTTCAACCAGAATTGACTCGTAAGCAAAATGTTACAGTATCTGTTTTCTTTCTCGAAAAACAAAGAGGAGAATACACCTAACCCAGTAAATCTCCACTCGTAGAATCATAAGAAAACATCTCCACCAAGGTACATATACACCTTCTTTATACGCAAAGATTTCTGCATCGTTGAGCGTACAACGCGATTCCACGCTCTAGCTACGACCGGGAAGGCGTAATTGTTGAAAATGGAAGGAAGAAAAAGAAAGAGAATATATAAGGAAGAGGATAACATCCTTCGGCAATCGTTGCACGTGCCTGCACGAAGAATCTTGTCTGCTTCGAGAATATGAAACGCTTGGGAAAAAAAAATGTCGAATAATATTTCCCAATGCAAATTCAGCGTTTGACGTGGTCTCATTCTTACGCAACGACTATGTCAATTGTCAAACATTAATTACATTTTTTAGTTTTATTTCACGAGATGATTAGGAAACGATCAAACATTCTGCGATATTTCTCGGTCTAACGTGTTAATAATTTTACGCGTTTAACGTTCAGAATGATTAAATTATATCGTAACATCGTTCTAACGTTTCGTAAGCATTTCGGTTCACTTCTTCGCGCCTGCCCTGATTGATAGTTACACATATCCAAAGTAATAATGTCACTTAGCATAAATTTCCAATCGAATTTTATTAAAACGTTTAGTTTTATTCGTAAAACTATGAATTAACACGAACATTCGCAATCTGTTTATCATGTTATTAAATTATTCTCTACAAAGCTAAGTGTTTTTTATATGTATCTATCGATCTCTATAATATTTGTTACAATCTGTTGCATGCGCTGTAAGCAGATTTAACATCCGTCTGTCGTACGTCCCCATCATTATGATAATTACAATTCGTGACAAAATCACGTTCGAGTCTTTGAAACGATTCCACAAAGTCCGAAGTACGTTAAAAGACGAGAAAAGCGAACAGGTGGTTTAACAAGAAGAATAGAAATGCTTAAAAATGATTGGAAATGAAATAATCTATGGCGAGTGGACAAAATCTAAATAGAATTTGCGATATAATTTCTCTCGTTGGTTTTTCAGTAGACGCCGAGCAGGGGGAGGTGGAATGATAATGAACGTTTAAAGGAGAACGTACGCTTCGTTAATTAAATTCCGCAGAGTTAGCAGAGTTCTTCAGTATCAAACCGCCTTTGACTGGCGAGTGAGTCACGACAAAAGCGACAGAATCGTCGCTTTCTGCGCACTCGGCTTATCTGAATAATTAAAAATTGGCGAATCGGATGTGTAGTCAGTAGCGACGATGCGGATGAACCGTCGAGAGTTTCGTCGAAAAGAAGTTGAAATATTCAAAGATGAAATTATAATTTCTGTGAGAACACCATAAAACGGAGTAAATTATAATTTCTACGAAGACACGATAAACGAACGAAAAGAAAAACGAAACTAATACGTCGGAAAGATGGAGGTGGAAAGTCAGTGTTGAAATTCTCTTAACCTGTTGCTTGTTTGTGATTTTAATGATCTGAAAAGTTACGTACAGCGGCTCGTGAAAAAGCATTTAATAAATGTATTATGTGCGTTATATAAAATTCTGATAAATAAATCATAAGTTTGAAAGAAAACTGAAAATGTATGTACACTGTCGGCCGTAAATATTAGGTCACTGATTTTTAGTAGAAATCCCTACTACTTCGCTGCCTTTATTTTCGAATTATATTATCGTAAATCTGTTATATCGTTCGTATCGAACGCGTCTGTAATGAAAGTACTAAATAAAGTGTTCTAGTAGATATAACGAATAGGTGATCTAATATTTATAGACAATAAGTGATTTGATTTCGATTGATTTTGGTTCTTCTTGGTTTACTCAAATTTCTGCAATTGTCTCCCTCTTACAGCAACCCCTTCGATAGCAAATATTTCGAAAAATATATAGAAACTATATAGAAACTATCGAGCCACTGTAAATGTTTAATTATCGTGTTATATCACACGGATTTCGATGATTCAAGTCGATATTAATAGAAACGTATTTATTTACTTGTGTAATGCATTGCAGATAACATGTTGACCAAATGGGATAATATTCCCTCTCTGAAACTCGGCGACTACACGCTCGAGTTCGAAATATCACCACCAGGCCCGGAGTTGCAGGAAGTGGCGAAAAAAGAACTTCGTGAGACGCCAGAAATTCAAAATGAATCGATCGCTCAACTTAGGGAATTACTGAAAGGTAAAATTTCATTCGCAAATACCGATCAACCGATATTATTTCTTTCTGTTGAAAAACTCCAAAATTTGACTACGATACGATGCTCGATCGAATAATTAATATTTAAAGATCGCAGACAAAAATACGATAGATTTTTCTTTATCACTCTTAATCTATCGCAGCTGAAACCGACTTGAAGTGTCCACTGGAGAACGATGCCTGGCTGATTCGGTTTCTCAGGCCGTGCAAATACTATCCGGAATCAGCATTGAAACTGGTGAAAAATTACTACAGTTTTAAAATAAAGCACGCAGACATGTACGATAATCTGAAACCCAGCCGAGAGAAGAACATATTCGAGCAAAATATTTTGACGGTGCTGCCGAACCGAGATCAATGTGGACGAAGGATACTAATCATCGAGCTTGGGAAAAAATGGAAGCACAACAAGTGCTCTTTGGACGAGGTGTTCAAAGGTTGCGTTCTGTATGTGGAGGCTGCCATGTTGGAGCCAAATACACAAATCGCTGGTGCCATAGTTGTTTTCGATATGGATGGACTTACTCTTCAGCAGGCTTGGCAATTCACTCCAGCGATCGCGAAAAGGATAGTCGATTGGCTGCAGGACGCAGTACCTCTCCGAATTAAAAATATACATATTATTAACCAACCGTACGTGTTCAACATGGTGTTCGCGTTGTTCAAGCCGTTCTTAAGGGAGAAGCTGAAGAGTAGGGTGAGTTGACCTCTCTTTGAAAATTTCTACAGCTTTCTCGAGAGAAAGTTGGAGTTCAATGGCTGATAGGATCATTCTTTAACCTGCTAACCGGATTGTTATTTAACTAGGAATTTCAATTAGCATGTAATAGTAACGACGATCTTTGACTTGAGAAAGTGACGAATAATCAAAAGAAAAAAGATTTCATAGGAAGAGGAAAGAATCGCAAGATTTGTAGTTAGTAAATAGATAATTAAAAATTCTAGATAACCGAGACTGTAGATAATCAGGATCCGATCCATATTTGAAAAGAATTTTAGTAAAAGATGAGATCCATAAAGTGCATTGTTTTAGATAGTACAAAAAATACGATTTTAATGCATAATTTGGTGATTTCAGCTGATTTTCCATGGCACTGATCGCAAATCATTCCACCAATACGTCTCGCCAAAATGTTTGCCCGCTTGTTACGGTGGAACGCTGCAACTTCCACGTATAACTGGACCACAGTGGTTGGAATTGTTACTAATGTGCGATAAAGAATTTGACGGTACGTGACAAATTATAAAATTGAGAAAGAGAAGTCTATAACCGCAATTTATAACTAGTCGATTTATGAATATTATTAATTAATAAATTGTTGTAGAAGAGAGCCCAGCATGTATATTACGCATGATATTATTTATTTATCGATTCTTCTTTGGTCTTTTTTCAGCAATCAACTCGTATGGTTATAAAAAGTAATTCATGCGCTTCGGTATCCCTTCAAAATGATGGAAAAACGATTGTTCGATCGAAAATCGATATTCGAGCAAAGACGCTGGCTGTGGGTTCTTCCGACAAAATAGTAATCCAGATTCGACATACCGTCTAGTTAGTTGCTTATTTATAAATGATTATAATAGGTAATTTTTAGTTAATCTCTTAACTAAGCGTTATTAACTAGACTTTTGTAAAAAGAATGGAAAGGTAGTAGACACATTGTTTTAGTTAATTAGCTACACAGTTGTGGATTTATCGTTATTTTTTACTGCAAAAGATAAATAATCGAGTTATCAGGATTTTATACGTTATAGATTAGAGTAATTTTGTACGATATTAAATCGATATTTATGGTACTATATTTTATCCTATTTTCGTATTATTTTAATATGTACTTCGATGTATTTTTTTTTTTTAAACGATGTACTGTAAACTTGTTAAAAGTGAAATACGATTTATATATAGTGTTGTTAACTTAATTACTTAACTTAATGTTCCCCAAAACTTCAGAAGAATCTACCAGCTGATATGTTTCGTATAAATTAAGTTATCAACATTTATTATTTTAATTAATTTATTGTTAAACAAAGTGGGTTTATCACAAGGTTATACACTTGTAAAATATGTACTTAATGCGTATTAAAAAAAACTAAAGTAATCACACATAATAACCGCTCATAGGCTTTATCATTATTTTTGTTTCGATCAATATTTTTTTATTCAAAATATATTCGTAATCAATCAATTACACAACGAACCATCGATTTCACAATTATTTACCACGACTATGATTTATATGTATTTATTGCTTATACATTTTATTAAAATAAGTAACAATATTAATAACAACGTATATTGCCTGTTACACTTGTCGCATTTGAAATCACGAAATATTTATTTATCCATAACAAAAATAATTACAGAACAACTTTGTTATTACTTCGATACGCTTATCGTTGTAATTCATTTATCTATCTTTTTTATTTCTCAAATAAATTTTATCCAACGCGAACATAAAGATCATCGATCTATCTATAATGATAACTATACGAACTCCTTCTTCTTTGATATTTAAATCGTGATTTCTTCCAATTCTTATCACCCGTTTCCCCTATTTCGTTGTACTTATTCAATGAAAACAATCACTTTACCTTAAAATCTCTGTTATCTCGTTTCAAATTGAACGCTTATTGCACTCTGTCCCTCGTCATTTTGTACTCTTAACATATCCATATTTACTGGAAGCTGTAACAAGAACAATTTTTAATTTGCATGAGTTTATCATAAGTCAACTACTTTCTAGAAAATTTAATATGAACAAGCGAATAGGATACGCAAGATAGGCAGTTTTGGATATCCGGGGACTATATTATTACTCTAATTGTACTCGCAAAACTCGTTACAATCAAGCGTGATATTTATATAAGTCCACCATTCACACGAATCGCAAGCTTGGACAAATTACTCCTTTCGTTTATTTTCTGTTATCAAACTAGAATAGAAGCTGCTTTAGCTTGAGAAGACCTTTATTAATACTAAGAATTATGTACTGCCTAACGCTTTTTTCCTGGAAAAAATAAAATATTTCCATAAAAGGATTAAAAGAACTATCGTTTGCTTCTTTAACTAAACTTTTCTAACTTTTTCTTGTTCTTTAAAATTCCTTTACGTCTTTGCTGTTCCTGTAAAAATCCTTTGTTCTTTAAAATTTGAAGTTTCCCAATATTTGCACACGTTTATTATCTACCAACGATATAGCTGTATATAAAACGTGAAATTAACGCAAGGGAGATAGTTGAAGGGTAAGAACAAAATCAGCCAGAGTTTAGTTCGCAGGCGAGAATCAAAGATAAACAAGATATTTTTCAAGACGATAATTAATCCCTTTACGTAATGAACGAAGTTGCATGGTCCGGCAATTATCCTTTTTTGTATACGAGGAAAATTATACGAGGTGCAGTTGTGTAACGCAGACCATACTCGATAATAGCACGCAGTAACGAAACACATGCTGGTGCGTAATTACGCAAGTCACTAGTATCAATTGTGATCCGAATTTGAAAGTGAAATTCGTAACGTGGAAACTGCACATTTGTTTAAAGAATCGAGCACGATAAGACCCAGTAATAACAACCATCGCGCCGGTAAATCAAACTACATATGCGTTTACGTCGAGGCCGATTTGCACAATTTGTAGCATTCCCACTAAACAGATTGTTAATTTTCCTTGTTTATCCTTTCTTGATTAATGGACTAATGGATTAATTTTACTTGAAACTCTACTCGTTTAAAATCGACGCGTAAAATTACATTTGATAACATCCCTCCACAACTGTAATATTGAAAAGCAGAATTCAGTAATTTAGATAAATCGAAAGAAATTGCAAATGAAATGTCGCGTTAACACGATGTTGAAGAAAATTAACTTCTTTTACGAATTAATACAAATTCTGAACTGTGTCAGTGTATTCTATAGATAAAAATGAGACTGAAACGTCATGTAGCAAAAATTCCATAAATGCTGTATTAAAAGCTATAAATAACTTCACATACAACGTAAAGCTATACGTAAGCACTTGTGTGCGCATTTCGAAGTGTCGCCCGCCTTTGTCAATGCAAAGTTGACATCGGTATGCTATTAATTTTATCACAAACCGAATCTCGTGGTAATTTTGTCTAGTTTCTTCACTTGCAAATATAGTAGAATCATAGTAGAAACGATAAACATAAGTCGCTCGTATCAACGCATGACACGTATAACTTACTTTCTAACGAAGCATTTACGAACTTTTTCCTACATGATGTATTAATCTTATTTTTACAAATTTTAAAAAATTTGTACACTGAATTGCAAGAACACCCTATATGTATGTGTATACATATTGCGCTATAATATATCAGTATGCAATTAATTTCCACAGATGGAGGATATTCGAGGATATGGAATAGAAATTGGGAAGTGACAAATTGTAGAGTACCTTCGAAGTCCTTCTCGAACCAGCAGAAATAATCGCAAATGTTTTGACCAATCGATTCGTTCGGCAACTCGAATTCGCCACCGAACTCAATCGGCAAAGTTTTCGCATCAATGAAAGACAATAAAGAGTCTCTGTTTGTTCCGTGAAAGTGAAGCCGCTTGCGTGTTTTCTCCTGTAAATGGAATTTCAATTATCAATGACCAAATTAAAACACTCTACAAAGCGACAAATATTGTTACGAATCATCCTCGTCTATTTAATAAATACGTAAAGAAACAGTATTAACATCATGAAATTGTTATTTTCAGAATTCGACTGGAAATGCAGGGCAGCAATGAGGGTAAGGAAAAAAGGAAGAGCAAAGGGGGGAATAATAACGGGTATAAATAAAGAACTAAGAGAAATGGAATATAAAGAAATAAGCGATAATATAGTTGAAAGAAAAATAATATACAATGACAAGGGTAATGGTGGTTTATAATCAAGACACAAAAGGGACATGGGAAAAAATAGAGGAAAGAGTAGACGGAAGAAAAGAGGAAGTGATGATCATCGGCGGAGACTGGAACGCAAGAACGAGAAAAGAGGGAGGTCCGATAAACGAGGACCTAGGAAAAGAAAAAAACAGGCGATCAAAAGACAAGAAATTGTTATTTTCAGTTTGATTTGCATCCAAACTAACGTTTAAGTGTACAAAATCTAGTAATATGTAAAATTATTAAAATTCACTTTTACATATACATCTAGATTAGTTTTTCCTTCGATATATCGTCGTAATCGAATTTTTTTTTCATTCAAATAGGAGAATATGGGATTAAGTATATTAGACACAAAATTAACCAAACTACGATCGTCGAATCTTTTATGTCTCGATCTCACTTTCCTTTCGACCGGAAAAGGAGCTTTTAATGCGTGTAGGAAAGTTAGGCGCGACAAATAACGACTGTTTCTTATTTTCATACGATCTAAGAAATTCTCTGAAAAATACGATTTGGTCGTAAACGACGCGGAAAACGCAAAGGGGATAATGAGAACTCGTTGATAAATAATCGTCGAAGCACGTACCAGAAGGAAAGGTTTGAAGATCGCGTAAACCATGTTGAATATAAAGGGTTGATTCACTACGTGGATACCCTTCAGTCGACAGGGTAAACATCTCTGTACCCAATCCGTTACTGAGGCGGCGAAACTCGGAGTGATGTGTGTCACATGGTTCAATGTTAGGCCGTCCATATTTAAAATTACATGGATTCCAGCAATCTACAAAAAACACGCAAAAAACATAATGACAAATTATAGCGGTAATAGAACGTTAATGTAACGCGACAAGTAGAATAGAGAAAATAAAGCGGACAAAAGTTTGTCTAAACTACAGCATAAGGTGAGACAGAATACGGTAAACAGAAATATGATGGAATAGGAACAACAGAATA
This sequence comes from Bombus soroeensis, assembly GCA_014737365.1. Taxonomy (NCBI): domain Eukaryota; kingdom Metazoa; phylum Arthropoda; class Insecta; order Hymenoptera; family Apidae; genus Bombus; species Bombus soroeensis. The sequence goes on from JACXIL010000166.1 coordinate 1,095,781, forward strand.
CAGGGAAAAGATATTCACAAAAGGTACAGCAGTATTTTTCAAACGAAATAGGAAAATATTCACGAGATCGCGGTTGTACGCGTATGCGTATAAAATATGCGTCTGGAAGATCGGCACCATATGGGAAAATACACGATAGGGTACTGTGAGAACTTGAATAGAATGTTACGATGATGCTTGCACATTTTTCAAGGTGTTACGTATCGACTCCGATAGAGCGTGCTTTCCTAACGATACTAAATATGCTGCCAAAAGGTGGACGCCATACCAGTTATTACACAATCGTTTCCTCTGTAAGCTCAACCAATACTTGAAGGAAGGATTTTTACGTTTCTATACCATACTTTCATTTCACACCTTATTTTCATCGCGCAGTTCTCACGTGTCTAACTTCTTTGCCGTTCTCCGACTTTCTTTTTTATTCAAAAGATAGAGATGAGATTTAAAACGAGACTTGTTTTGAACAAGAACATGACAATTCCATTGAACATACCTGTGTCTTGGGTTCAGCCATAGCCGCTTCCAGTGACAGTATGATCGATCGGAATATTTCATCGATACTGATGATTTTCGTGTTCCATGCTTTCCCACAGTGGATCAGAAGCACTCTACAACCATTCGCCATACGATCTGGTAACGGAATCACCATATCCGAAGACAGCACCTTCTTCTCGTTGCTGGGTAAGAGATTAAGGCAGTAGCGTGGATTGTTCATCTTGAACTTGTAGAACCGTTTCATCTGAGAAGTTACAGTGATTTTCGATCGATATAATTCTTACCTAATTTCGAGATGAAATGCGATTTTGATAATTTTTTAAATCATAAACAGCTGACAAATTTTTGTGACAATCAACATACTCGCTGCTATTGACACATACGTTGCGTTCTTTCAATCATATGAAGCTTAACTGTTCGGGTTTCAATAATAATTATTGACGCAGTCGTTGAATTGCAATGATAGTAGGTGTATGAATATGTATGTCAAGGTAGAATTTAGCTCACCAGTTCAAAGGCACTTTTCGGGTACCATTTGCAAGGTCGTAAGAACTTCCGACAAAATTCATCGTCATCAGGCACGAACAGATCGGGTTCATCTAAAAACGAAACACAAACCTTCACGTTCGGAACGTGCAATTACATTTGGCGTTTCTTTACAAAGGAAGATTGATATCGTTTCAGGCGACGAACGAGACAAACCGAGCGGTTATTCGATCATAACGATACGTTATTCCACTGCTGGAGTATTTATTACGATTGGTACAATTTTGAAAAGAAGATGTTTGCTAACTCGTTCATAGTGACGAAGAAAATTTTCCTTGTTCAAGAAAAGAAAATTAAATAAGTAAAAAATATTTATTAAAATAAGAAAGCGAGCGATTATTTGACGATTATTCACTGCGACCATTACCTTCAGTTTCTATCAAGTTCCTTCGAGGAACATTAACCGAGCCCGCGATAGAGTGAAATTTTCATTTTCACCTAACCGGTTCCGAACGTATGAAGCGAATGTACCGTGGTGACGTCACGACAACGCTGCGTATCGTTCGTAACACTCCTTTCTTCGCTATAAGAGTAACTGCAATAACACGAGCCTAATTCAAAATATAATTCGACCATAACGATCGTATTTTCATAAAAGAGTTTTTGTATTTTAATCTTGTCGATTGCTTAATTAATCTTATTTTACCTTCGCTATTATCGATAGAATATTTTGATTTATCGAGGAGAAATCGCATAGATTACTAAACCTGGCTGATAGCGAAATATCAAAAATATTTATCACGGTTGATAAATGATTGCGATTGTTATTCTTTGTCTTTCTACAATTTTCCTGTTCAAAGTTCTTCAAGAGAATCGAATGATTCTAGAACGTCGATGAAAATCTATCGAGCGTTCTTCCATATGAGAAATCGTTTCACATGGTATTCTTGATCCTCCTCGATTCAATTTAAAAGAAAATATCATCGGCTGAAGTGTACAGCAGATAAAGGAAGAATTGCAATATGCTTGCTCGACAGAAATTTGCACAAAGAACGCTCTTCTGTACTCAAATGAATTACAGTACAAAAATGTTCTCTCTTCTCTCTTTCCCTAAACGTCTCCATCTACAATATACCCATAAGAAAACCAACAAGATTTCTTAAAAACCGTATCTTCTCTTCTCACACATCGGCTGAAATGTTACTAATTTATCATCCGAAATGTATCCTATTATTCCTCTAATTAACGCAATGTTCTCTTAAATCCTCTCCAAATACGTACAACGAGTCCTTCCTACTAAACTAATCGTAAAACCAGTCATGTGACAATTTTAAACTTAACCATACTTTTCTAATCGCTTTCATAGCTACCATTTCTATTCGCGCAAAATTCTCCTAAATCTTCCACAAACTGTAAAATCGAGTATTTTCTACCAAACTTCCCTCTATTTCACAATTATCCGAGTGAATACATATTAAGGTGGCCATGAAATCAACGCTATAGCGCTACCGGGCACCATTTCCCAGTAGTTTCGTTACCTGGTACCTTTGAACATTGCCTTGAAGTCCGCCAACGCCTGTTCCACGACCTCTGGCGTCTCGCGTAACTCCTTCTTCGTCTTTTCCCTGTAGAAATCATCGCCATCGTCGAAATCGGCCTTCAACACGGAGCTGCCTATCTTCAATTGTGGCAATTCCCTCGATTTGGTTGGAACGATGCAGACATCCTGATCTCCTAGCCGCTCCATGGGATCGCTGACAAGGCTTTGTTACTCTTGAACGAACTCTGTCTATACGACATACATGAAAAACCAGTTACATATAACTTTTATTAGAAACATAGGAACTACATACATGTGTATACATATACACATATGTATATAGAAATAATTCTTCCCTTTTCTCTTACTGTTTGCTGGAATAACGTTTGCTATTGTATGTATATTATTTCTGTAATACGTGTACAAGTTTATGAATATCATATTTACATAAATTAAATGTGATTTTAATATCGATGATAATTGGACGTTATTCAGCTCGATGCGTGTTTCCGTCGATCCTCGAATTTTTTAATCGATATGGTATTGTTTGGTGCGTTGATTTCGCGGAAGATTTTGAATTGAAACGTTATTCTAGCACTGACAGCGCTGCAGTTTTGTGTTTGTTATAAAATTTAGGCTATTCTCTCTACTGAGAAGAATTTTTATTTATTTCCTCTACACGTGTATCGCTCGCCATTTAGTATTCTCGACATTGGATAAAATATTATTTATACAAAATTTCGTTTTTATTCCTGGTTAATTAAATTGATGGAAGCTAGTGTTTGTGTGAATGTACCGTAATGTGTAAAAATATTTGCTTGAAACAAGCTAAATATGGAATTTAACGTGAGTACTCTTAGGATCTGATTCACTATTTGCACAATTTCTACTTCAGAGGTGTAAAGTAAATATAATATAAGAAATTTCTTTTGAACTTTTTAACCGAATTATTTACACAAAATTATCACTATCGATGATCCGATTATCGACTCTAATAGGACAAATATTCCACAATAAATCGCGCGGTAAATCGTAAAATGAATAATAATTAATCGCAAAGACCTCTCACGGAAATAATGAAATAATATTATGGCGAATTTTCTATTATCGTTTTATCGCTCGTACAAGAAAATTTCGCAAATATTGTCCGAATAAATATCTACTTTCTTCTGTATTGAATCGTTGAAATGCAACGATCATTCTTTGCAACGTTTATTTATATTTTACATGTACTTATCCTAACCCGGTAGCTCGCTGGCAGATAAGATAACTAACAACTCCAGATGATATCTAACGGGTGTATACAGCAATTGATATTGCAGAAATTTTGTCGCATAATTTGCTTTCCATTGATTTCAAATGGAGGAATATGGACCAAAGGTCTTCAACTTGCTTTATACCGATAATATTGAGTTGCTATTATTTCAAACAATGAAATAGTTCAAAACGTGTGGTTCTAATGCGGTTCTTATATGCGATTCTTGTGCAACATACTGTACTTAATTCCTCGGCCTTTCCTTTTCAACAACACTTTTTTAGTTAATTTATGCAATGTCATTTATATATATACGAATCTTAGAAAGCATAGGTACTAGAAAGATAAACTATGATATGTTTAATTATCAATTATTAATTAAATTAACGCGTCACATTATTAGCGAAAAATAAAATATGCAATATCGTATGATAAAAATAAGAATTTGCTGAAAATTGTATATTTTACGAACAGTAAATAACTCTTGCGTCTTATACTTAAATTATCAAATACGTATTGACCTGTCTTAACAACCGAAATTTTCCAATGCCAATTTATTCCAAATTTTTCTTTTCAACCCTTTTATCGATTGATAAACTAACAAAGGATACAAAATGAACAACTTAGAAAAGAATTATTTCCTTATCCTCGAGATTCCCTCTTTTCCTAGCATTGGATACACAAAATACGTACTTTCTGCTTTTTAATTCAGAACTTTGATTCGAACGTGAAGACTAAAATGCTCAAAACCAAAACAACAATCCTTCCCATAACACACCAATCTCGATCATCGATATTCAACGCAAACAACATCGAACCGAACACGAATAAAGGTGAACCAATCGACAAATAAATATCTAAAATGCACTTACTCGAAGGATCCACTTAGAATCGCGCTTCTCCCTTGAGAAATTAATTTTTTTTATGAGAATAATGGTTCGTCTCACGATATCCCAGTGACGAGGCTGCAGGATGTCATTTCACGGTTTCTACGCGACAAGATTCACGAATGTCACGAACGCAGTATCGATTACGAGGATCGTGACGAAGGGACGACTAAAAACTAAGAATCTGACCTGTTAAAAGGGAAACAGGTTGATCGGTCGATCAAACGAACTGGTGCAACGTGATTCAGATTCTAGTGAAGACTATCTCGATGCAGTACTCGCAAGTCGGAAATCGACTGAAAAGCGAAAGCGTTTCTCCCACCTTGGTCGTGTTCGTGACAGTGAGTCTCACAGCGAAGGTTATGCTCCTTCTTGACCTGCGACACCGCGATTAATTAAATTTAAAACTGATTTCTGACGAAGTTAAAAATATTTGTATAATTAACATGCGCATATTCCATTTAATTTACAATCACCTTTCGCGTTTGTTATACGTCATCGCGATTTATTATTTCTGCTTGATTTCGTTTTCCTTGTGTTTCAGTTTCAACTTTTCTTCGCTAAGAGAAATAGACGGAAGATGTATTATTAAACTATTCTCTACATATTATTCTCTACATATGTTTGAAGAAGATATCTGAGTCCTTCGTTCGAACACATGTTACTTTTCAAGGATGTTTTTACATCGTTTTTACAATGGTTGGGAAAGTGGGGATATTTTTTCTTTCCGAAAATTCTACAAATATAAACGATTGTTAATGAAGCTTAAAAAATGTTGTGAACGAGGCAGCAGCTTCAAGCCTGTAAATGAACCCAAGTAGATTGTTGTACGAAATTCTACGAATCACGAAATTATAACAGTTCAAGTATCGATAATTTTTCATCGAAAATTTTCAGTATATGTAAATATATATATAAATTTTCAGTATAGCCGGTATATGTAAAATATTCAGAACGATTTACTATCTACGTTCCATTTTCTAAATTATATTTATAAAAATATGAATTATTCGCATACCGTTATACGTAACGTGTACGTTCGAGAAATAATTAATAAGTTTAGTGGATAACACAACTCGATGTGGTTAATAAATTATATTTATAAAATTTGTTTCTCTGTTTTGCCTATTTTCATTTCCTTTTCTTCCTCTTGTACTCTCGCTTCGTTAAAATGAAGTTAGAAATACGAAGATATGGTCACACATGATATAGAAATTTCTATGCGTCGTTATGTACTGTACGGTAAACTTTCTTTTTAGCCCAGTTTCGAATTGCGCTCCGAATCGAGTTGACCTGTACGACGCGAGTTAAGTTCAAAAGCATTATGTAAACGAGAAAGAGTTTACTTTTGGAATGTTTGTAACTAAAATCAAGCTCGATTTAAACTGTTTTCGTTAAATTGCTATTTAGAATTTCTAATTGTGTTTATTTCCACTCGAGATTATTAATATATTCGAGACTTCCGAATACTTCAGTAACATTTTTAGAAATTTTGCATAAGTTTACATGAATTTGTATATTTCTTTAAAGAAGGATCTTATCAGAAAAGGTTTGGGAAAGTTCTGCTTGAAACGGAAGAAGTTCCCGAAATGAACTTTGAGACGTAAAAGTTGAACTGTTTAAAAACCTGGTTCCTCTATTCATAAATTATTATGAAGATGAAATTGTCCGATTAAACAATTTCCCATCGCTAGAACCATCCGCTTCAAAAGTCTTATTCTAACTACTTTTCTTTTTGCACTATTCTGCCTTTTTTCGTTTTACGCTTGTACTTTACTCGGAGTTTCTTCTTTGCTCTGCATTTTAAAAAGATGCAAACAAAAATCACGTACGCCATGTATACCAATTACAATCTTTTGCATGCATTGTGCGAGCTTGAAATATGTTTAATGTCAAAAAAATTCGACTGCATCGGAAATGTTGGATAAGTCGCGATAAGATTAATTTCGTCCGTGCATCAAGCTAAAAGTTGTTGCACTATAGTCTCATCGTTCATACTTCTCTTAAAAACATATTGTCAAAGAATCATTGTCAAAGAATATTTTAGGAATGAACAAATATTATTTATAATATACGGAAATAACCATATTTCGTACAAAACTATACACTTAATAATAATTTTAAAAATCCATCATAAATGTACAACGTCAGCAATTGTTGATATTCTTAAAATACTTTGTACAAGAATATAATCACAGTGAAATAAAGATCTTCAGTATGTATAATTCGAATGCCTCATTATTTTAATCTCTTCGTATTTCGGTATTCATTATTCGCTTTTACGATATCCGTAGGAATTCCATTCTGAAAAATAAAAGAAATCGTATCAGTTTCTTGCTTTGTTATATCGAAAATTTGTATTTCATCCCGATTTATTCAAGCGTTCCTTTTCTTTAATCTTCTATCATATTTTAATTGACATATTTCTACTAAATCCATTTATAAGACAAAAGGATATATTTATTTTCTTTGTAAATTCTATACAAAATTTATATTTTTAAAGCGTGTAAAGCATATATTTTAAGAAGACTCGATTTTTGTCTCTATATAACGTACCATTGGAAAGAATGGATACTTTCAATTAGATTAATTAAATCTTACCTTTGATCTTATCTTCGTGCTCAAGCAGTGTAGGATACCAATCGGCACTCGTGTAATCGATTTCCGGCAGGTCACCTCCATAGTTCTTCGGAATGTGACTAACTGGAATGTATGCATGAAGGGAGGACATCTTGTTGCCGTGGAAGAACATACGTTTCTTTAGCTTTTCCTTCACGAAGGGCTTGAACATCTGCCACACCATGTTGAATAGGAACGGTTGTTTTACGAAGTGTACCTACGATCCATTAAAATCGTCGACGTTATTAATCAAAAGCGTTAAAATTATACGTAAAGTAATTTCATTTCTGGTTCGATCCTATTGCATACATAACTAAATTACGAACCATTCGCGCATTTATGGGAAGGTCTAAAAGTTAGTGCTATTAATCCTGATTTTGAAGATTTTTATCATTTTTAGGATTCAAAAGTTTTTAGAATAGATTCGTTTAGATGAAAGTAAGTGACAGTGCATTGAATTTAAAAATCCCTTTCCCATAAGAAAGCTGGTTCGGCTTATCATGTTTTTCGCCTATAGTCTTCGTTTGAATTTTGCATCACAATCCAAAATTCATGCGGAACAACGCGCAACATTACGAGATAGTAAATAGATATTAACAAATTTTAAATCAAAGTTGTCCACGAACCTCTTTCAAACGCAGAGGCATAGCTTCTTGAATAAACGTCAAGAGTTTCAAACAAAATGATGGTGTCATGCCCATCACTTGTTTCATACTTAGGCCATCGAAATCCATTATGACGACAGTTCCGTATATCTGTAAAAGAGAATCATTTTCTTACACGAACATGAAAGCATGTCTGAAAAGCAAGTCACGAACTACCAAAGGAAGAAATAAACTTCTCAGCTACGATTGCAGTTCGTGATATTTTACATAACCATATAATCACGAGTATATTGAACGTTACAAAACCAACAGCGTTATAAAACCAGCCTGTTCGTCCACAATTTCTATCGTACTTGCCTGAGTTAGCGGTTCCCATATGGCAAGCTGGTGAACCAAATACAACACTCGAAATACTTGGTCGGCGCTGACAGCGGACGGGTTCCAAGACTTTCCACAATTAACAACAAGCATTCTTCGATTCTTGTGATCTCTTCCTTTGATAACATTCACCACGTTGTGCTCGAGCATAGTGACCTTCTCGTCGCTTGGCATCAAATTATACAACAGAGCTGCGTTTTTTTCTTTAAACTCGGCGATCCTCTTCATCAGCTCGTATGCGCTCTTCGCGTAGAATTTGCATGGTCGCAGGAATATTAGAAGAAAAACTTCGTCCGTACGGAAATACAGTGTCTCGTCGTCTGAAAATGAAAATGAGAAATTTATTAATGGTTAATTTGATAAATGACGTAGAAACGTATGAAATGTATGACGAATAACATTATGGCTGTTAGGATTAAAGATCTCGTAACGAAGTATAATTCAGGGAAATAGAAAAGGTATTTTAACTTCTTCTGCTCGACATAAGCGTGTACATCAATTTTTTTAAGCACAATGTTCGTCGTATTATAAGTATAGCTATAATTATGTCGCGGAAGAATTATATATATATATATCTAGATTTGTAGACTTTGTCACAAAGGATTTTTTTATCGAAATCATCGATTTTTATCGAACGTTTATAAAAGCTCTTTCTGGATATGATATATCCATTTTATAGATATATGAAATTACGAATTTTGATAATTACATAGAAGAAGATACGCTCCACAGATTTCGAGGAATTTGATTTATGTTTTCAGGGTTACATTTCCAACAATATTTTCCTATGTGTGGAATTGTGCCTTCATTTCTGAGATGTTCACAAAAACCTTCAATGAAATTTAATTTCCACTACACGTCATTCTATCATATATACAATGCTTATGAATATGCCATATATAGGTGGCTGGATTTTTATATAATCAACTTCAACGATTAATAATCGAAAATTTCAAACTCTAATAAATTTAATCTTGTCGCTTTTAATTACAAAATTAGTAAGATCAGAGTTAGGCAGTCGCACAAGTATTATGATATCTTTTAACTATTACCACATGTAAATATTCCTGATCTATTCGCACTTTATACCGTAGTAAATCAGGTTTGTTACCTCTTATTCGTATAACTTTGACGATACTTCTAATGATGTTTATATGATTTCTTTTTAATCTTGGTCTATAAAATTTACTGACAAGAACGTTTGATCGGAAAAAGTTGAGGCATCCTGTATACTAATGTATAGCAAATATACTTTTGAGTATAATTCAAAGATTACGATCGTGCGTGCTCATCATTAGGCTACGCGTGGCTGACGTACATATATAGATAATACAATATATAGATAATCTAATTATTAATTGTACGCAACGAATAGACAGATAAGGCACAGCGTTCATATGTCATACATCAGTTCATAAATAAATGAATTCATTGAAAATTATTTCGCACTACCATCGCCGACCGCGATAATGGCGGTTGGATAATACTCTGGCGACCTAGTCCAATCCATGATCCATTCATTTCTTTTTTTTTATTTATACGATATTAAAAGTGGTTGCCTATCTCATCGATGAACTCAGTTTAAATTAGACTACGTAAAAACGCGTCTCGCTACTCCAGAAAGAAACGTAAACGTAAGTAACGTAAACTATACCAATATTTTTTCCAAATATCTCGGAAAAGCGGAAATCAAGCGTCCTTGCGATACAGGATACAGGAGAAAGTTGTGCAGAATATCGATCTTGACAATATATTTCAAGATCGTTAAAATCGGTGAGACGTGCCCTTTTCTATATAATTATCCGAATTTTATAAGCAATTATATACGAAACATTTTGAAAACTAAAAATCTATATAAAAGTTACAAAAAACAGAGCCAGCTCATACTTATTTCATTCATAGAGCTTGCGAAAATGTTTAGACGTTCAATTATTCCTCATATCAATATTCATCACTTTCAACACTTGTTTAATATCTACAATTACATTCTCTTATCGTCGTTACAAGATACTGGCACGGGAATATGAAGAGACGGTAAGATAAGTAGGAAATATGGAGAAGTTGTTGAGAAACGAGGGAAGAGATTGAAATAAAACAAATAACGGAAAGAAGAAAGGAGAAGAAGAGAAGAGGGGAATAAAAAAGAGTTAAGCTAAGATAGCGAGGATCGTCACAAAATGTGACTGAGTTCATGCTACGAGTAGGCAGAAAACGCAGAGAAATGCGAAAGTATATCGATTACTCGTATTATTACGGAGGAAAGCTCGGTGTGGGTGTGCTTTTTGAACGAAGAAAGCGGATTCGTTGTTCAAACTTTTCGTTAGGAAAAGTGAGGGTAACGATCCGCAGTGCCCATTGGTTATAGCCAACGTTAATGAATGAAGGTAGGAGGAGGAAGCCTTCTACCAACGTGGCTCATGGATGGCATTGTTCATGGGAAAAATCCGCTTTTCCTGTTAAGTAAATACCTGCTTTCTTCGTAATTTGTAAGAGCTCATAATAAACCTAAAGACTATTCTAAGGATCATCCATAAACCGAAAACACTTACAGAATTAGAGATCCCTTCAAGTTAATAAACTTACGTTAAGAGATTAAGCGTATTGTGGCTCCTTAGATTTATTGAAGGTGTGAACAATGGTACGTGGACCTTTGACGGCCAAACAACGAGGGATGGGGTACGGATTATCTCATGCGACATAACAATTGTCGTATTTTTATCCCAATACGAGCATGGAATAACTTAAATGCCTAACATTAAGACACAAAAATATTCAATCGAGGCGTTTAAGTATACCTTTGTGACAGTTACCTAAATATACAAAATACAAGGGTATAGAAGCTATACGATTGCTATCGTACAAAGTGTCCTAAGTAAAAATAGAAACCCTGCAGCTAATTTTGAAAATGTGTCTGTTAACTATACTTGATCTTCGTTCTCAATGCTTATTTACCATTGAAGAATTTGCTACGTCATAGGCATACATTGACGATGTACTTGTAACACGTTTCAAAAAGTGATTTAAGTTTGATTGACTTTCAATTATTTTTTATTAATTTACTCAAATTACAAGAACTGACTCCTTCTTGCAGCAACCACTTTAATTGCAAATATTTTTAAAAATCTATAAGGACTGTGAAACAAAGTAAAATCCTGTTTCGTGCACGAAATATTATAAAGAATATTATATTTTTATATTATTTTGACATTATCAATTATTGACTAGATTTCCATAACTAGTAAAAGAGTTTTTAATCTTCCATTAGATCCATAGACGCAAATCTTCAGAACGCTCTATTGAATTTTATCAAATTATTCGAACACGCGCACAAGTTATTCAATAATATACCTTTCAATTCGTTCAATTCATTCAATTCGATATAGAAACTATATTTCACTCAGGAAATAATTTTCATTTCATCAGTCACGACAGTAGTGGAAGATCGAACTGTCCTCGCGTGCTCACAACGAAATCTCTTCCGTAAAAAATTGCCCCAGTGTTCCTTGTTAAGGAAATTGCAACAATCTGCGACTCGTTCCTGAAGTCAGAAACGGAACAGGACAAGCGATCAAAATGAAAAAAGAACTTTGTTACGTATGCTGAATTACGTTTAAAAAATTGTGCTAAAACTTGTCTAAAATTGTATAGAGATCGTTAAGCGCGATATATCGGTACTTTCATCGACAAATTTCTAACATTGTTTTTTGTCAATAAATGAAAAATGTCATCCGATATATCAAACTCCGATTTGTACAGAAATACTTGCTTCCATTCGAGCTCTGACAAAAACTATAATTATACTTTATCTCCAATGATCATAGAAAGTTCTGAACTGACCGAGATAACAGTGATAAATTCCCAGTCTACAGTGGATATTGTCCGCAAATAAGATACGCATTAATAAAGTATTCCATTGCAAATCCATTAAAATTTAAATTGCATAATCGGTCCTACTTGACCAGATTTTACTGTATGTTTTTCAGTGACGATAATTTGTAAGCTTCTCATAAAAATTGCGGTCAATTCGTTCCATGTTGTGTCGAATATTGCGTTGTAAGGAGGGCTGTGGCAATTTTTTCACCGCGCTATGTCAAAGCAATATTTTCAACGCAGTGTGTTGTAAGACGATCGAATGTATCTTCTTATTCCATAAATTATAAAATAAGATGTACCAACTTTTAAATTTACGATCATATTGTTTACAAAATACGATTTATTATCTTTTCTGTATTTACAAATTTGTTTTGTAATAATCAGTATATTTTCGTTTGCACGGCCTTCTCGTATAAAATGACTGTCAAAAGTTTTTAACCAGAGCGTAATTTTATTTCAGTAATATTCACAACTATTTAAAGATAAGAAGAAACTTGTTCTATACCCTTTGGCAAGTATTCTCTCTTTCCGTATTTAATCAATATTAATATATCGAATTGGATCGATCTAATTTACGAAGAAAAAGTATAAAACTAAAAATATTTTTTCGTCAGCACTATTTCTAGCATTAATAACACGATTCTATGCTGGTACAATCAGAATCTTATCTTAGATATACAGGTCTCTGCACCTCTCAGCGTCAAGGGTCAAGGTACACAACAATTATCGATACAGATTTAATCAATTGGATTACCAACGATCTTCGATCGTTTTCATCCAGGTACCTACGGTACTGACCATATTTACTAACGTTCAAGAATTGTGAAACAGAGATAGGGTTTAAACGAAAACTCGAACGCTACTGTACAGCCACACCGATAAGCTCTTATCGAAGAGGCGATGATGACCGTCAGTGAACGTTCTGATGCACTCGGAGCTAGCTAGAATAACGTCAATCCTTCGAATATGTTAAAATATCCCTTATAATTTTCTTAATTCTATACACTTTCAAAGATTTTTCAATATTTTTCACCCTCTTTTCGATATCTATTAGAATTAACTGGAATTAATTAAAATTTTGCAAATAAATTACTAAAAATCAACAGTTTCTTTTTATTGTTAAAGGAAAGGCGTCTTTACGGATTGATTTACACCGTCTATTGAATATTGATTTTCATTTAAATTTAAAATATTGCGAACATCTCGTTTTTGCATACTATAGCAACGTACGAAGAAACAACGTTAATTGTTATATAAAACGTACTATATTTATTACATTTATACAAATTACATTGCATGACAGAGAATATTATTAAAACAATTGGAAATAAAAGATGAATCTAGAAACGAAGTGACTATCGTGTATGAAATATTTTTGGAATTTCTTATGAACTGTGTGTTTGTTATACTCATTATCGCCAGTTCGCTGTTTTCTTAAATATAAGATAATTTCTCAATATAGTATGGATGACAATGGAAAGAGAAACAAAGCCAGTATGTAGTACGGAATGTATTCGACTGATTTCGTTTATTAAAGAACCTGAAGTGAGATAGTCGATTAAGCTCGCGTAAAATGTCAAATATCTTTGTTCGGCAACGGCCACGTAACCCGACGTCAAAATCTAATGGTTCATCAGTTTACGAGCGTTGGTGGCCGCGAAAATTAAGATCGCTTTCATCGATTTATCGTATCGGCTGGTAGAAGCTTCACATCGAGGTAAATAATCTTCGACTTTTCGCATAAAAGAAAACTACCGCATCGTGCGTCTAACATTCTTCCCTTAAGAGACCAAGTTTAAGTTTCAAAGCGAAGATAAAATTTTAGAGCACGGATATCCTACATTTCGTCATTAGATCGCTGCCAATTTCTAATTAATATCAAAAACTAATAGATTTCGTTAAAACCCTAGCCAACTATCAAATACTGAAAACAAAAAGATTCTGTAAACTCTTACAGAATCCATCATCGCGTAAGGAAAAATAGCGATAGAATCGCCTAAAGGCAAAGCTGCGAATAGCAGAAAGCTCCAAATTCGAAAGCAAATCCCCCTCGTAAGCCCGATCATAAAAATCCCGCTGTCTGACGTTAAAGAAAAATAGCGACAGAATTACATGAGAAAACATTTCGGAATTAAACATGTGACAAAGCCAAAAGTAAAGAGGATCGCCAAAGAGAACATTGAAAGAAATTTGTTGAAAACTCACCCTCGATATACTTCTTTAAAGATGCGAGCCCCTCTTTCGTGTTATTCTCGGTCTCCCGAAGCTCGTTCTCAGCGACAGCCAGGGCATCCGATCCCGGTCGCGTTGTATCCAAATCAAACGACATGCTTTTGTTGAATATTCCCAACAGTCTATCGAACGTTTAACAACCGGTGAAACGATCCTCACACCAGGACAACCACAATATATCTGTGACCTGATATATCTTGCACGAGAAGGAGTTTCTTGTCCACCATCTCAATCCAATCTTTGACCGCTCAAAGTCCAATCGGTACGCAGCGACGACGGTCCGATTTTATGACTCTTCTACCAGTTGATTTCATGTCGCTTAAATGTACACTGTACACTGAAACCGAGGCACATTGGACGCGCGTCACTTGATAAAACTGTCACCCGGAAACACAGTGATCGCGTACACTGACGAGTCATCGATTGATAAGCAGCGGTCGAACGGAGGAACCGATCATCTATTATATTTATATCGGAGCAATACAAAGTAGTTAGAGTCGCTATATCGAACAGCGACTGTTACTCCTCGGTGTCTGGTGGCTCTCTACTGTCGAGACGTCCACCAACCCTGCACATATAATTAAGCAAGTCGCAATAATCCTAAGGAACCGTCATAAAGCGAGGTCTTTTGACTTACCTTTAAGTCTTTATGGTTGCTTCCGGTTATTACTCCATCAGATAAAGATAGGGTAGGAACGTAGGTTTTCTTACCTTCCCCATGATTTCCCCCACAAGCTACCGGTGGTAGAGCGATCACCACCGAACAAGTGTTTTCCTTTGCGACAGCATCGTCACCGGACTTCGCTTGATCTACAACTACAGATCAGTCGGCATCTGTTTACCGAGTTTTCACCCGTCAATCATTCATCCACTTCTCTTCTACCTTACGCAACAGCGTAAATATCTTTTGTACATAGTTGTCGGAAATATATATTATAACCTGTTAACTGGAGTGTTATACTCACTCAACCACCCCCATTATCATAACAGAAATTTCGTGGCGTCGATTATTCGAATCGTAACGGGAATTTACGACTCCCGTTGACGCGCTTCCTCGCGATCGCGTCTCTCCGCGACTGGTCGAAGAAACAGCGACCATTGTTACGACGATATCGAGAATATGCAATTGGAATGAAATATATAATCTTATCTGTAGAATGACGAATAAAGGATATTTTCTAAATAAAATAGTATTAATCAGAGTGGTTGTAAATATGTGGTTTTTTCAACATTTTTTACTTAAATCTGACTTCATCGTTACGTGGGGTACAAGAGGATGAATTTAGAATTGGAATGTAGTTGGAAGCTGAGGAAATGAGATTGCGGAATTTTCTTAGACAATTCTTTTTTGTATTTTATTTGGATGTACATTACAATCAATTCTCTCATTGAGAATTTTAAGTAAGACATTAGAAAATGAACGACAGTTACGTATAAATATAGACAATAATTATTATAGAAAATATATTAAAGAAGCTAATTTTGGAATTTGCGTCGCTCAAAACTAGTTGTATCGTGAAGAAGAATCGAATAATGAAAAGCGGATAGAAAAATTGATCTTTTATGTATTCATCATTTAAAATTGAACGTGTAGTTGATTACGTTAGAATAAATGTAATTGTAATTACGAACAAAGAAAATTAAAAATCATCTTTAATTAAGACTAACTGCATTTTCGAATAAATGTACATTTTATAATTGGTAATAGTTACGGCATCTTCTGTTTCTGATCTTATCTGAGGGTGGGAGATAAGAGATACGAAGAAAGGTACTTATGTTGAAAGTATTTTGATGCAAACTGGTGACACATTGCGTAAAGAGTTGACTTTTTGAACCGACGAGTTTCACAATCGCACGAAGATGCAAGGATCATCAAAGATGATCGAAAGCTCAATTTCTTCAGATGTAAGAGGACTTAACTCGGAACTCAAAGTATATTAGAGCCATAAGATTTATACTTTTAAATTCTATGTATTTGAAATTCATGACGCGCATTTATGAAGATTTGTGCATAGTAAATCTGATTTTAATTAAATCAAATCAACATTAACCGTTATTACATATGATTCACGAATGATAAATGATTTTGTTAAAAAGCAATTATTGAATAAAATTCGCATTTTAATAAAGATACTACAATTGTAGTAAAAGTGTAGTAGAAAGTTTTAATACAATTAACACAGTATATACCGAACAGACGCATATTCTTGGTAAAACGTCAATTTCTTTTTCTTCCAAGAAAAAGTAAGTTATAATACTTACTACACGTACGATTATAATCGCTAAAATAAGGGTGTTCTTATAATATTTTTATAATTCACTTCTTAACCAAGTAGATACAATAGTAATGAAATGAACGATAATTTCGCGTTCAAAAATACGCAGAAAATTTTTGTTATAGAACAATTTCAACGTAATATTCTTTAGTAACATGTTACAGTCATTTGTCGTAGTTTTCCATAAATTGTAAATATCCGAGCAGTGAAATAAGTGACGATCAAAGTCCATTACTTTATGTATTCTTTTGATTTAAAATAACGAATTAACTGTGTTTCAATCTTCATAACATGTTACAACAACTAAAATCAGATATCGAATAGCAGAAAAGGAAACAAACTGCAACTGCAATCCGAAAACAAAATAGTCATCCAAGTAGAACAAAGACTTCGATGTTGCGATCACGACTTGAAGATGGCACGTTGTATATATTTTGAGGTATTTTGTTATATCGTTGTTAAGGTAATGTATCACTTTATTCCTTATAATTATTATAGTCGGATTACGTTGATTGATCGATATTTTTCCTTTGGTATTGCATTAATTGTGGCATTAATTAGTCGTTTAATAATGGAAGAAAAGCGTACATGGTTCTTTATAGATATATTACGTATTTTGACATACGTATTTATTTATTTATGGAGAACTGATAACCACATAAATGCATTGAATGTAAGTAATATGCAGAAACATATATCCTAAACACCATAGACCGTAATTCTTTAGTTATGTTAACAATAATACGAATTTACACGAGGTTCCTTATTCAGAAAATAATTTCTTTATTTAGAGATCGTCTACCTTTTTACGTTTGCATTTACATTTACAAGGACTAACCGAAATCAGCTAATCTTAATTAATTAAAAAATTTCCTAATCGTAAAAGTTCCTCCAATTTTTCTGTTTTCGAAATCGACGCTTCAATTCTTTTAGCTCTAGCTCAAACATGGAATAATCATAGCAGAATTACGAATTATTGCATTGCATTATTGAGATTACGCAAGCATATCATCGATTATAAATTCCACTTGAAATTAACAAGCTCGTACAGATTTTACATATTTCATCATTTTTTTCGTTTTTGTATATATTAACTTACCAATATCAAGCGCGTAAATGAGGAAATATTTCTCATAAATTCAATCACACGTAGAATTATATTGTAATAAATTGTATTACTTTCTTGTATTTTGAAACACCAGATTGATGTAGAGCGATTTTCAAATTTGCATTTCGAGTAAAAATGATAAATTACGTTCTACGTTCTTGTAAAAAATAAGTAGACGATCAAAGGGTTAAAGGCTATATTAAACTTGCCGCATTCACATTTACATATATACATATCTGCATTGCGCAGCACGTGACCAAATACGTGCAAAGAAACTTTTCTCATCACAATGTTTCATAATACAATCAAATCGAATGTTTACTTTAAAGTAAGCTGAGTATGACATTTGCATACCATTATCCAGAATTCCGTGCACATATCATTAAGCGGAATTAATTTTGTCTTTTGACTACTTAAATTCAAGTCTTTACCTACAAACAGAAAAAGAGATTATTACATTATTACAATATCAAGTTTGTTAGAGGAGTCGTAAGATCAAGCATTTTATCAACCACTGAATTAATTTGCATCCACCGATAAAATATCAAAGAAATCGATTGTTTCGTATGAAGGTAAAATTCGCTCGCAAGACGCTTTGTTTCCGACGAAAATAAATTTGTGAATTTATTCTCCAAAATGGAGTCTTAGGTGGACAAATTTTATTCTACATTATCTCCACAGGTAGAGTGACCTCCTGTCGATTATTTAGTCCTGTCCAAGTCGGAATTAGCCATGCTCAAGTATACTTGATAAATTTCCGAACTCGATTTTCTCGAAAATTAAGCCGAAAATGAAAAAGAATTCATTCTATACATTTTTTGTATTTTTCCACGAGGAATTATGCTTTCACATGTTATTCGATCGGACCCGGTATGTACCGCAATGTCGATATCATATCGACGACGGCGAATACCGCATTTAAATCTGCATCACGCTCATAGATGGCGCTGTATGCGCATACGGTGAATTCGCTATGCATGCCTCAAACGTGTAACGTACAAGTTCCATAAAGTCGTGTGTATGCGTCAAAACGAGAAAGACGAGAACAAGGAAAGAGAAAGACGGGAAATTGTTCTTGCTACGACTCTACGATCGTTGTTTTTTCCGTGTGTCGCCGTGTTCGCGACATTTATCTACATTTGACATTGTTCGTTTCTTCCTTTGGCGTGCAAATCGACCAAAAGGAGGTTGTAGTAGGGCGCTGTGGCCCGAATTTTATTAACTAACGACACCATGTCGGAGGATCAAGTCAAATCTCCGATCGACGGTATTCTTCCGTTTTTACAAAGCGTAAGTATCGAAAATTTTACTTTCATTTTTGCTACATAAGCTTCGTTTTATTCGTCCACGACTGATGCCCCTTAATTTATTTTGTTCTCTGGACATGTTCAAGTTTCTGAAAGGACGTTCCTTATTTCCCTTTTGCCTTCGATCACTTTCATTTTCAGTACCGCCGGCAAAAAGTATTAATGTAAAAATACTGACACACATGTCGACCATTTCAGTCGGTGATTTGACTATTATACCTGCATTTTTCAAGAATTTATTTCGCTATTCGATCTCGTTTGTATAGCTTGACTTGGATTTACTCGCGATAGCAGCTATGAAATACAGAATAAATGTTAACTATTGAACGATATTTTCGCCGAGAATTTATTTTTGGTGCATGCATCACAGTTGGCTTATTCGATGCACGGCTTACAAGCCGTTTTTTCCGTCTCATTTCTAGATGCGGATAAATTATAGGCCCAGTTTTATGTGTCAATCATCAAATTGACATGTTCCCGCGTTCATTCGTTAAACGTGATTTGGCAGTATGTATATTACACACGAACAGCAGACTCACGTTATTTAATATATATGCACAATGCGACAATATATAAATGTGTAATTATATATATGTATGTTAAATGGTAACTGTGTAGAAGGTATTTTTGTCTTATTTTCTTAACAACTTGCTGGTATTTTGTATACCTGATTGTTATTACATATTTTTGTTTCATTATATAACATATGCCATTGTAAAGAGCATATAAACAAACAATTTACGTATTCGAATAAATTGTAATTCATTGAAGAATTGAATTAAACAGATTGAATGGCGGGATCCATGGCTTGCATTATTGTTAACTTTCCATATTGCTGTCACAATGACTGCATTAATGACAAGAAACCATGCCAATTTTCAAATTATGTTATTTCTTGCTCTGTGTAAGTATATTTCATATTAAAAATAATTTATTTACTGTACATAGTTATTGTAATGAAGTTTTCATGTTGCAGTACTTTTGGTATATTTCTCTGAAAGCATCAATGAAGTTGCTGCATCTAACTGGATGTAAGAATC
Organism: Bombus soroeensis; assembly: GCA_014737365.1. NCBI lineage: Eukaryota > Metazoa > Arthropoda > Insecta > Hymenoptera > Apidae > Bombus > Bombus soroeensis. The sequence continues at coordinate 1,115,882 of JACXIL010000166.1, forward strand.
TTTAAGTTACTAAGAATTATCGCATTATTTTGATAAGTGTTTGAGATAATATATTTATTTGATTTTAATAGGTTGTTCTCAAGGCAGCAATATTTTGATTCCAATGGGCTCTTTATATCTGTAGTGTTCTCTGTGCCTATCTTGATGAATTGCATGATTATGATTGTAAGTAGATAAAAATGTCTATAACGTTTAAAACAAACATATATACATATATATTTTCTTTTTCTAATAGTATGTATTGTTTCCTCGATTCTCATCTTTAGGCAAGCTGGCTTTATCAATCTAGTCAATTAATGACCAGTTTGAAGAGAGCACAATTGAGGCAACAAGCAAGGAACCGGGAAATAGAAGATGAGTCTGTGAACGCAAATGGGACTGTTGTAAGAGAAAAACAAGAATAATATTCTAGTCCAATAATAAGAATGGAAAACACGAAATATAAAAATGTAAATTACATACTATGAAACAAGCATTGGCTTGTTTTTACCTCAAATAGGTTAGTATATAACAGCATTGTAAAATTCGGCGAATATTCAACATGGCATTTTTTTAAAACGTTACTGCCGACATAATCATTACTGTAATTCATATTGAAATTGACTAACTCTACTGTCGGTTGATTGTCTTTTCAATATTATGCCGTGTATATATAATGAATAGGACATGAATTCAGAAGCTTGCAAATAATTTATTTATTCAAAATCAACGATGTGCTAAATTGCGGCATGGCACGCAATTTGAAAATTACAAGATGTTATATAATTCTCGAGAGAATACTGTTATCTTATATTAAGGTACATTCCAACGGTTCTCTACTCTTATTTTAACGTTGAAATATTCATTATGGATCAGTGTTCTTAAAACATTACCGGTGTACTTACTATTGTAACACATATTGCTTATTGCGAAAACTGATAAAAAAGAAAGGCATAATTACATAATAATGGCTCTAGATATATGTGTAAGTATGTATGTACGTGTGAATGAGTATAATTTTCTTAGAATCGAAATCCTGAAAGATGTAACAAATATATAGTATCTACAGTTAAGAATTTCTTGTGTTGTACATTTGTGTAAATGAACAATTTCTTGCCGTTGCAATATTTTACGCGTGATTAAATTTAAGTAATAAAATATTTCTTCTTAATATTGTGTATTTCTCTTTTTTTGTATCAATTTTCTACCAATAATGTCATTATTTGCTTTCAAACTTAATTCTGATATACCCATATATCGTAGAAGCATTAATAAGATGTAGCATAGATTTAACACGTAGTAAATTTTTAAATCAAGAAACAAACCAAGGATTTCTTGTCATTTCCTGTATTACCGACTCATTACAAGATTACGATACCAGATAGAGTCAGAGATGATTGGGCAGATCGCCGATGCTTATGGGCAAAATCGTGCACCAAACGCACCGGAAAAAGAAACGTGTGTATAGTTCGTCCATTTGATCGCTAGAGGCAGTAGTTCATGGACCGTACATTTGGCTGAATTTCGCCTATAGGTGACGGCCATCTTCCCACTGGTCTCTTTTGCAACACGGTCGTGGTTACAACTTACAATACAATACAACTCACTTATTTCGAAATAAGCTCCGATATGTATACGAAAATCTTAAAAACCGTAAGGAATTGTAGAAAAACTACTTCGGAAATCTATACAAACGTTTCAAAGAAATTCAACTATACGTCGTTTTCTTTATCATAAAGAAATTAGCGTTTCTATAACTAGTGTGGTTGAAAATAATCGACAGTTACGAATTAATGTACTATGAACCGTTTGGATGATCCTCCGGGTCTCATGAAAGGCAGAAAACCATCTTTCATTGGAATGAACGGTATTTTTCATTACGTTCTTACCATTCTTAACGTTAATAAAGTTTTTCCTTTCCAAAAATACTTATCATATTATTATTTTTCCTTATTTCTAATAATGCATGTATTATAAATGTAGAATGAATGACATTCTATTAAGCCAAGTTTTATTTTGTTAAGTTATTAAATTGGAAGAGAAAATTTCTTTCATATTTATATACTTTAAAATTAAATTTTGGGAAATATAATAGTCGTAATTTAATCTGAATTACTAAATTCTTTTTTTTTACTTTTTACTTTTTACTAAATGCATAATTTGTTTTTCAGGAGGCCCAGAAACAGACGATCAACAACGATTAAGATTTCAAGTTGAATTAGAGTTTGTTCAGTGTCTTGCAAATCCAAATTACTTAAATTGTACTTTGAACAATAAGCAGTATATTTGTTATAATAACCAATGTGATCATTATGATAATACTAATAATTATTATTTTTCAGTTTTAGCACAACGTGGATACTTTAAGGATGCAACATTTATAAATTACCTTAAATATCTGCTATACTGGAAGGAACCAGAATATGCGAAGTATTTGAAATATCCTATGTGTTTGTATTTCTTAGATTTATTACAATACGAACACTTTAGAAGAGAAGTAGTAAACTCTCAATGTACAAAGTTTATAGATGATCAGCAAATTTTATTATGGCAACATTATACCAGACGTAGAACAAGACTGTTACAGACTGCAGCAGAGCAAACACAACATGCAAATCCTCAGAATAATGGTATTGTACAACCTAAAGTTCCTTGAGTAATATATGAGAAACTCACTATTAAATGGGTCCATGAGAACTACAATATTAAAATAACGTTATATAATGTTGTCTACAACTGTAGTTCCTTATCAGAATTGTTTTAGTTATGTTTTTTGGCTGTGATAAGTCATAAATAAAGTACTTTTCTATGTTCTCAATATATCTGTGATTACACTTCTCCCTCTTTCCTTCTATCTGTTGCTATATCATTTATTTATATATCATTTATTAGGAAACTTAAAAATATTTAACACTATATTTAAAATAATAGGTGTGGAAATAAATTCTATCCAACAATAAAACTTCCATTTTGCATAAAAATCTAAAAGAATTTATTCGTACGCCTAATAATTATAAAAAGACATTTTTATAAATAAAAAAAATACTAACTCTCTTAAATAAACGAAGAACATTATAATAATTCCAATAATAATAAATATCGAGTTTAGAGAAGTATAATATTGTAAGCATTCTGTGAAAACAAACTGAAATAAAGGCCCTCCACTTGTAGAATCTGATTTTGGACGAATGATGCTGAAACATGAATAGCTGTTCATAAATGTTTATGACTCTTTATGCTTCAAGACTGGAAAAAAAGGGAAATTATCGAAGACAAGGATAGAAGATGCGAATTTTAATGATTTTAGTAAGTCCATTCTCTGTATTCATTTATTCATCTTTAATTCATCTTGAAACATTGTACATCTTTTACATAAAGCTTTGTATAAATAAAACTTTTTTTTTACTAAAAGATGACAATAAAAGAATATATTTACGACAGAATAATGAAAAGTATGTATATATCTGTATGTTTCAATAATTATTATGTAAAACTAATCTATCTTTACAATACTTAATTCTTATATTGAAGTTATTACAAGTAAATGCAAACTTTGGCACCTATTAGACATATAGATATATACAATTATTAATATAATATTGATATCTAATTAATAAAGAGAGAGAGAGAGAAAGTTTGATATCACTTCCGTAAAATTTTTTAAAATTAGTTTCATAATTGTATATACAAATATGTTTATTTAATATACGAATTGTAATATATCTAAAAAAGCTAATAAACTATTACGCTTCGTTATTTCAGCCTCTAAACTGCAAATATTCAAAAATTTATATTACTCACAATTCATTGTCTTAACTTTTAAGCATTATATAAATTTACTTTATGATAGGCAGTGACAACTGATTGTATTGTAATTTTTCTAAAATTCTAAATACTGAACTTAACATATAATAAATATTTGTCAATATAAACTATTATAAAATTCTAATGTACCTGAAAAATATAATACACAATGATACATGTTTGTGAAAACAGCTATAAATTTATAAAAAATATTATATTATTTTTCACCCTTGCAATTTAAATTCATATATAAAATATTTTCTAATTATAAATTAAATCATTGTTTTATATCCTTAATGACACGTAATCCAAGTCAATAAAAGATATCATTAATAATAAATCTTCGCGATAAATAATACAAAATAATCACATTTTGCAACAGAACGTCAATAATCATAATGATCGTCAAACTGTTGGTTATAATTCATCAATATAAAAATGTGGCATTAATTTCTTCTATATAAAACTTTAAAAATTTCATTCAGAATTTTTATTCTCCGAGAAATTCACTAATATACCATTTCCTGCATCCACCCAATCTTCAGAGAATAATTTTGCTCTAAGTATCTCCCTTTCTGAAACATCTTCGGTATTAGATGCATCTTCGTTATTTAAATTCTCATTATTTTTCTTTTCTCTCCTTTTTACAGTCAACAATTCGGAATCTTCTATCGCGTCAGGTAAGACTTGACTTAAAGTTTCTGGTAAAATTAATGCAAGTGCTCCAGACCCTAAGCAGAGCATTCCAATTATTATTAATGGAATGGTTTTTGGAAAATGCTCTCCCTAAAAAGGAAAATTGTATTCATTGTTTTATGCCATGTAAATTTATATTTTTTTAAATATAATTTTTTATTTAGCTTAACATTTTATTTAATTTTTTAAATAATTTATTTCACATACTCGTGTTGAATTAGAATATTTTAGAGAGGAAGTAGAAATTCGTATTGGATTGAATTTAATTCAATAGTAATGGTTTTATACGTTCCATTTTAATTCTAAAAACACAGTATGCAAATCTTACTGATAGTATGTGTAGCGTGCACAAACTGCCAATTTTTGCGAAAACAATGCACAAGCCTAAGCAGGTTCCTCGCACAACAGTTGGAAATATCTCGATCGTATACAAATATGTTATGGAAACGGTACTCATCACTGCTACTCTTCCGAGCAAGGGCATAATGGTCTTCATGAGATCTACAAAGATGATATACGAAATTAATAAGAATCTACAAAGTAGGTACTTATATCGAAAATTAATCAATTGTTTCAATGTACACTACGCTTTATATGTTACAGAAATTTTAATACGAAGTATTTCTCGTTAAAATCACGTACTGGATGTAACGGTAGAATTTGAAAAGATAATTATAGCTGCAAAAATGATGCAAATTGCACCAGTAATTGATTGATACGCTGACATCGGTAGTCGTCTGCCATATCTAGACAATATGAAGTAGAGAAACACGCAAGATGCAATTTCTAACGCTCCTCCTAGCGCAAAAGTGACGTGCCTATTGACTGCCCAAAGATTCGGCTCGAGCGTCATGAAGACATGACACGCTATAGAAGACGTGAACCTAAGACAGATAATATTAATCACAAATTTAAAAAACTGTAGTATTTATAAAAACAAATTCGCATAAATATTCACAGTCTAATTATATGGATTTATATTAAGAATATAATTTTGAAGTAGTCAAATTTTGAAAATTTTTTACCATTGATAAATGATCACAATGCCATACTTTCTTAACAGCTTGGATTTAAATAGTTCTAACAATTCTTCTTTCGTTTGCGCGTTACTAGATTTTTCTTTGATTTTGCTAAATTTCTTCTCCTCATCCTTATTTGGCATTTCTTTTTTTACTGGAGTTCGTAGCTCTACGATGTCGTATGTATTTTTCATGGAAAGTCGTTGATTACCAGCAGACTGTGATATCGATTTCGACTTCCGATGGCTCTTCGACTTCGATGGAACACTCCTCTTATTTGTTTCTCCATTCTCACATTGTGCAGAGTCCGGTTCCGATTCCGTTTTAGGGAGCTTGCTTTCCAAGTATTCAGAAATTTCTCTCAAGCTCGTTTCTGAAAAGTGTATATAGGTATTAATATAATGTACATTTTTAATAATAACGATTCATATTTCCTTCGTCAAAACAATATTGGTTCTAATCTAACGAATATTTCCAATATAAATTTTTTACTATACTTGAAATTATAAAAGCAGTCTTATATTAATACCATTCTATATTATTTAGTGGTAACATAAATTCGCTCTGTTTTTATATTTGTAAATGGAAGAAATGGACAGAATATGTTACAACCTAATATATTACATTGTACTATCGTACATTATACCTTGTATAACGTAACATGCTAAGAAAACTATAGATAAAATTTTTCAACAATTTTTGTCTTTTACTTTGAACTTTTTGTTGAGCCGCATCCGTGTTGCTATTTAGTAAATTCGCAGCTTCTTCTTTCATTTCGCTATCGGTTTTCGATTTCTTCAGGTCTGCACATGAAACACGTGATTTTCGTTCCGGTTTAACCGGCGTCGCGTTCTCCGAAATGTTTGTCTCTGTTTTAACATTTTCCCTTCGCGATCTAGTGCAACAGACATTGTATTTCGTGATACGTTCCACTGCCATATCTGCTTCCGTGGTTTTACCCTTTGCTAGTAGCCACCTTGGTGATTCTGGTATTATCCTGAAAGCAATATCCACTATAGTTTCCCAAAGGATGTATTTCAATACTAAAATCTTATTTTTCATTCTATTAAAAACAATAATAATTTACCAAATGTAGAGCACGGTTATAGCAGTGGGAACCGAGACAGCTAATTGTAAAATTCTCCAGTCGGGTATAACGTAACTAAGTGCGGCTAAGAGCATCAAACCAATAGCCCACGCAATTTGCATAACTAATGCAACGAAAGTCCGTGCTTTCACAGGAAACAGTTCCAAAGAAAGAATGTACGTCGAATTTTGTAGACCCTGAACAAAAACTCCTTGTAGTCCTCGAAGAGCCAGAAACGTGGGATAATTCTGAAATGGACACTTTATTCAGCAAGAAAAAGGAAATTATTCTCGTCAAGTTGGTATTCAACGACTGTTTCTTTATTTCTTTCTCGTTTTACTTTTCATATCGAACAAAAGATTTAATTAACACAATACGTTTATTTGATTCATTATTCCACTTATATACATACAAATATATTTTTAATGTAAATTAAGAGCGAAATAACGTTGTCAGTTTCCTCTTTTATCCGAATACAGTTAATTTTTATCTTCTATTATCATTTTCAATAAATTATACAATTTGATAGAATATCTAAAAGAGAAATTTTGATAGAATCTCCACTTTAGTTCATTTTTTACATAAATTAAGAATTAAGTTAAAATTTACTTGTTCGTCTTCTTCATAATTTTGAATTACTTTGTTTAAATTGAAAAAAATTCTATACCTGTACAACATATAGAGCAACAGCCATGGTGCCCTGAGTATAAAGGCAAATCGCTTGAACCGGAAGTCTTCCTATTCGATCTGCTAAAAGTCCAGCGATCCAAGCGCCCATTAAAACGCCGATGTAATAAACTGCCGGTCCAAGAAACGTCAAATGCCGTTTCTCACAAACTAAACTCCATTCTGTTACTACGCTATTTTCTCCGAATTCAGTTGCAAATTGATACTTGCCGAAGCACAAGTCTGTACTCGAAGATTCTTTAAAACCGGAAGTCTCGTTAACTGCAACAGTCACGTTGCCAAGCTCTTGGCAACCATATATTCGTTTCGTTCCATTCTTTGGCTGTAATATGGAAATGAATCGTTTTGTAAAATTTTAACTAAGTAGCTCATGCCAACTAAATAATTCAATATTTGTTCGACACTGTGTTAGACATTAAAACATCGAGAAATAAAAATTAGAGAAACTACTGTTTAGTAATTTCTTTTACATAACATTACAAAAATAATGACATAATAACATTACAAATTACATAAATACATATAATTTCATACACAGAACATTAAAAAGTAGCCAAATTTCTATTTACATAAATTAGTTTCTTACATAAACAACAATAACGAAACTAATAATAAGAGTAATTAATGATACACATGTAATTTTATATCACTCTTTGTTAATAATATGAAATTTATGTAACTTTATGAATTAATTTTGCATTTTTGAGTAAGTTAAGGAATAATTTGAAATTCAAAAGGAGTCTCAAACTTTGCAGAAGACAAAAGTTAGCGAATTATTCGAATTAATAATTCATGACATTTCTCAAGATGTATGTGCCTCATTCACGAGTTGAACACTTAATATCTTACTGTTTTATTTGAAATAATTTATACACGTGAGAGAACGATAGAGAGTAGTTATAGAGAAAAATTATTCAAAACTTTGTAAAGTAAAGCAGAACACATACGTAAATAATAGTAAATGTCAAATATTTCTATGGTTGTAAATAAATGAGTCAGCAGATGAATTTTGGTCAAAAGAGTGTTAGAAAGAACGAATATAACAAAATTATAACAAGAATTCGTTACACTCACTATTTTAATACATATGTACTTGCCACATAATTAATCAAATTAATAAGCTGTGAAACGTATATAAGACATAATTAATGAAAAAAGAAATACCTAGATAACTGAGAGAAAAGAAACTTACCTGACAATAAAATTTAGGCGTATAATTGTGAAACACCGGGAGCGCGTGGCTCATTGCAACGATGACATAATTGATGCCAAGTAGCAGCACGATGACTACTTGAAAGCATCCAACTTTTACTTCCTCCGCATTCATTTCCTCAAACAATCCTGTACCAATTCTATCTTTCACAGGATATAAATCACGAGAGATGATAATCACAGAACAAAAATTAATAGTAATAGTGTCTTAATAAATTCACAATTTATCATACAATTCACAAATGAACAATGATAGTCCAACCAAGTGAAGAAATCAATACTGAAATTCCTATTACACGAAGAACGATCCACTTTTCCATTTGTAACGCGAAAATACAAAATGAAAAGGAGAGTAAAAAATAGAAAGATAAGTGTAAGAATGAGATTTTACAAAGTTAAAAGAAGTTTGGTAAAAGCATGTCACTGTGAGGAGTGACAAAATAGAAATTCGCGGCAACAAGTGAAACTTGTCGCGGAGCCCGGACAAAGTGTCATCGGTGAGGGTAAAGCACGCACTAACAGAGACGGGGTCCTCTCTCTCAAAGGATAGCGAGGAACCGATTCCTAGCGGTGAATCAGAGAAGGACAGAAACCCGTGCTATTGTTTTACGCTTGGCGACACGTATCCCATTAACGCACGCACGTCACGAGAAAACGATCTTCTGTCAATAATAATCGATTTTTAAATTGACGTAATATGAATTTTGCATTTCTGGGAAACACGGTGACGTGGCCGCTACTTCCGGAGTCTGAATGGGATGCAAGAAGAATCATAAGAATCTGTGAAGATAAGGAAATATGTTTCTTTTCATTTCTTTCCATACGTATATATGATTGGTTGAAAATCGGAATGGTGTAAGTTAGATCATTGATTTTTTATGTAAAATAGTTTTCTGCGTTTATTAGCATAGGAAATTCATTATGTTTGTATAAAACATAATGCCTAAATATGTGGATGTACATTCGTAATTTGCATGAATTATCTTAATTCTACATAAATATCCGTTTACTATAATAATCGTATTACTCGATTAAATATCATTCATATAACTTGACTATTGTACTGTAATCTTCTATCATTTCATTCATATAATCATTCACAATCTTAACTTTATACTAAAGATCGTATTATTCGATTAAAAGTCGATTAAAATTGCAGTATTCGTAAAAAAAAGAATCGTCTTATTCATACAATAGAGATACAGCATTTTCAAGAGAATGTGTAAAACAGCATCAAGAAATGTAAAACACATAGTATTTACATGTCGTCCAGTTGACACGCGCAAATTCAAATGCATAAACTGAAATAATAGGCTGACTGGGTCTATGAACTCTTGACGCGCGTTTACTTCATTCTGTGCTCACCTGTATAGGTTGCAACAGAAAGTCTCATTGATAGGTATTGATCGTTTCATTTTATTCAATCGCTTTTCCCAGCAAAAATCTTCCTTACGGTTGAATGCACGCAGCGGTTCAATCACCGATTTACTATTTGCTTTTCTTACATAATTTATTATCCATTTTGTAGTCCTTGCCCTGATCAATTATGTCTTAATTTACTATTAATAAGATTTAAAATATTAACATTAATAAGATTTGAAACAAAATTAACAAGTTGGAAGCAATAAGTTCTAAACTTCTTCCGTATGATTTTATAATTTTTCATTAAATAGGATAATCAGATGACTTGTAATTTGTAATACTTGTAAAACTACTAATATCAGTTTGATCGTGCAAGAAGACCTTGATCACGCCCTTATTTAAATTCAGAATCAAACGAAACGTCAAAATTCGATTTCAGAAAGTTCCAAATAAAAGAAACTTAAAATTCCAAGCAAAAAGACACGTTCCTACGTTATGTTTCCATGGAAATACGTTTAACAACGTGTCCTGACAATAAGATATAAAATCCTAGCAAGATCTTAAAAGACCAGCAATCTCTGGCTCGATCAGAACGAAATTAGTATCGCGTCATAAATAAATATACAAACAGTTGAGAAGGCATAAAAACCTATCCGGTGTCGTCTTCTTACCATGCCATACTTAGGACACGGTTATCTTGATGGAGGGGTACCAATCATCATAGTCCATGCGACGGTGTTTCCTTCGTTTCTGGAACTGTTTCTGTATGCGAAGAACATTACGTCCGGTCCCGAGCGCATCCTGCCTTTCATTACAAGCTCCCCGTGTTCGCCCAATCGCCGATTCCAAAGGAAACCCCAGCTGAATCCTCCTGCTGGCTGTCCTTCGTCTTTCACCGCAAATCGAACCTTGTCATTAGCATCGTCGTCGAGGTGATCGTACCTCGGCCATTGTCACAGCCGCTACTTCTGAACGACTTTCATTTCCATTCAATCGTTTTAAACCAATCGATTCTCCACTATGTTGGTGATCATCTATTTCTGTCTATCGATGCACGCTTGTGGATGATTCCAGAGGATGCACTGACTTGAGATTGAAGGAGTACTGGATAAATAAAAGTGAAAGTAGGAAAGTTTTATATTTTTTATATTCACGCTGCTGGTTCATCTTTCACCATTGAATTATTATTATTGTATGGAGATATTTTATAAGTCGCAAGTTACAAGTTACTAGTGCTAATAAACTCTCTTATATAACGTATACGCATGCACTATATCTATATGTCCATTATTTTACAGATTTGAAAAAGGTGAAGTATTTGGACGATAAATTTATCGATATTTGATGTATAAACCCGTAGTAAACATTTTCAAAAAATAATCTGTTAACATTCATTAACTCTATTCTTTGTCCGACAAACCTACATGGTAGACAGGTAAGACTCATTATGACGACAAATGATTGAAGAACAATTTAACGATCGCAAACGATTGAATGGTAATGAAACCACCATTCTAAGCACAATCAATAATGGTATAGTGACGACAGTGAACCATAAAATTGATCACGCTTACAGATATCGACCGAATGAAAATAAAAAGTTATAAATAATTTTATGGTCTGTCACATGTATTTACATTTTAGTTCATACATCATTTTTTCATACACAATTTTTTATGGTCATATGAAAATTACAAGGAGAAACATAATAAATCGTATCTCTTATTTTTTTTTACAGGAAAACAGTTTTACAATTCATTACGTTATCAATTAATTTTATATTAACAAAATTGTTTTTATATTTGGTTTCAGAGGTTAGCATGTATTTTTTCATCCTTTTCAAAATTTTCAAGATATTGCTCATCATAATGTTACAATATAGAAGATAATAAAATATTGCTTGCTTAGTAATATCTTTATATCTTTCATTTCCGTAAAATTTTACCAATTTATCAATTTATTTCGTTAAGACCTAGATATCTTTGAACCGACTCGATTATCTTTAAAAGTCTCCTGTTTAATCATAAACATGTACTTATCATGCTTTTCTCTTGCGATTTTTATACATAGATATATATTAATATGTATATATATGTATATACATAAATATGTATGGAATATTTAATAGTTCATTATTAAAAATTAAAACACTTTTTACGTTAGACAAAAGTAATAGAAAAGCAACAATTCGTCAGCATAGTACCCATCGATAGTACCCATACCTCAGGTCAAATTGTTGAATCGTTTTTAATATGTAATATCCTCACGTTCAGTTCAATTCTTGGCATCAAACGAAGCATAAAATACACATTTTAGGTTATATGTCTTCTAATGTGTAAATGACGTGTCTGTGTTCACTTCAACCAAAAACCGTTTTTCATTAATGTATGACGTTTTTGGTATTCTTCGTATCAATTTCCTTATTTTCATTAGTTATATTGTATTCGATATAATAATTCGTTTTTTAGATGGTAATTTAACAAGAGTTACTAAGAAAATCATTACAAATATTTTCTTCCCCATATTAATGTCATAATTTCATAATATCAATGAAATTTGAAATTTGTAAAATGAATATCGTTTCCTAACAACTACATATATACTAGCCTTTAGAGCAATATGTAAAATGAATACTTTGACAGACTAAGAGAATGCTCATACAATAGCTCCAAGAAGTATTTACACACCACTATATTTATTACAGTATTTACATACTATTAATTAGATCGAAATATATTAAATGTCATATCATATACTTTAGAACCTGACAAAAAGATCATTCACGCACCTTGCTGCCTGCTATTTGGTGATTTCACTATCCTAGTTATTAGTTTTTATGAAAGTGCAAATACTTTTTGTTCCCACTGTACATATTCATAAATACTTACATATGTATATCTTTTCTTTCACGCGCTCAATTCGAATAGATCCTCTAACAGCCATAGCCGTGACTATACACACAGTGGGCCAGTGGCCGAGCACGTATCGCGTAACCTGAAGAGATGGCCTGGATGCCTTTTTTCGTCGTGTACCGTTACCGTAGAATAACTTCTGCGATCATGCCACTTATTTTACTTTGTCCCCATCGTTCACCTGTTCGATTGTATGTTACGACCTGTGCTCTATTAGCATCAAGGTTTAATGAGAATAGGAACCGAACGAGTTTCTCCCGCGGAAACGTTGTTCAGTCCAGTTCTCGTTGCTCACTCTGCGTGGTCAGTTGAAACGATCCCATCGATACTTATAAACGAATCGGCGGGAAACGAAACATAAAATACAAAGAAAACACATCAACGATCGTTAAGGCATTCACTGATACTCGCAGGAAGTGATTAACACATCGGAAGAGCAAGATGAGAGTTACGCTCGCCTTAGCTGTAATCCTCATTGTTTGTATCAGCGTAAGTAATGCTTGAATATACTTAATCTTCATATTCGATAAATTAATTGTGACATCAGAATGTACATTCCCGCTATTTGTTAGTCACTGATCATGGGAAAACGTGATCGGACATTTTTATTTGGTTAAAGATTTATTTAATCACTTTAAAATTTATAAGTGTGTGGACAAAAAATATAATTCCCAGAAGTAATCAAAATGATAATTTTGTATAATCATAAGAATTTATTTCTTGTTCTATACATTTGTAACTCCAATTAAATGTTTATTAGTAACATCTAATAAAAATTCAGATATCTTACATTAATGTACAATTTTACATAAAAAGTATAAATATTTTTTCAAGAAACTATAATTTAATATAATGATTCTTTCCTTAATGAGTTCGTAATAATTTATCCCTGTAATGCTCGACAGATTCAATGCGTTGAGAGCAAAGTAAAGAAGACAACACAGTTGTCTCTACAAAGCAAAGAAACTAACGTAGTGAACTTCATGAGATTACTCGTGATGAGACTTGTGTTTGGAGTTGCATCGGCGATGGGTCTCGGTGAAAATCTGTCCGGTGTGCTCGGAGGGATTTTCGTACCTCCTGGAGCAGATGATTACAGTGACTATGCCGATGATGATTTCATATCAGATTTGTTTTAATAATAGTGCACGTTAAAGAGCAGTTCGAACATACAATTGCGAACATCGATCGATTCGAATTATGATTTTGCATTTGATTCTGTTTCGTCCTAAAATTGATGCACAAAGTTTCAACCAAAGTGTATGTATATACTTACGTTTTTATACCGTTATTCGTCATATTTTCCGTATACAACACTTGAAATGTGCAATAACCGAAGATGCATCATTAGCGGTCTCTATTATCACCTTCTGTTTCATTATTGTTAATGAAAATATTTCTCATTCGAACAACTTAGTATTTTTATGTGCAGAAATAAAGATATATTGTTTTATTCTTATCTTCAAATAATTACACTTGACTATCTTTAAAAATTTAGTTAATGTGAATTAGAAATTTTGGTTAATTTATTCTAAATTTGAAATTAATTCAACATTTTTCTGAATATTTTTGCTAACTGAATTTATGACTAAATCTATTGTATCACACTTCTTATGACAAACAGTAATTATTTTATTATTATTTGTAAATAATATTATACTATTTATATTTATTATTTATTTATCAGCATAATTACGAAAAAATGAAACCTTCTTGCGTCAAAAGGCGTCTTATATTAAGTATGTAATTTAAACTGCTCTTTGTACATATTCAGGTTTTAGTAAAAAAATAAATCGCTACTTTTATTTGTTTTCTAATATTACAAAATTATGTACCTAATAGTTGTTTAATTTAAAAATAATTTGAAAATTATGTTCTTAAATAATTATGTAGATAAACATTTGTGTTTCTTGTAAGACTTAAAAACAAAATAGATTATCAAAAACAAAATATATATATACATTTTATAAATTATTTATTTACTAAAAGGTATAATCATTTTATTACCTTAAATATATGTACATATATTTTTGTACTAAAGTATTTTTCGTAATATAAGTTTATACATAAGTTGGCAAAATAATTACATATATGTATCATAATAATTTTGAAATTTTTATTCATAATAAATCACCATACAATATTCGATAAATATATATATGTATATGCATATACATTCTGTCAAAATTGATACAAATGAGAATATTCGCGATTACAATGTTGTCCTTATATACATTACAGTTAATATAAAGAATAGAAATTTATATATATATAACGTAAAAATATGTTGTTTTTTCAATGTATAAATTATAGATGAATGATGTAATGTATTGTTTAATATAGCATAGATAATAAAAGTGTATGAAGTATATTAGCATTTTAAAGATTTGTGAAAAATAAAATAACCTAAAATTCTGATTTAATATCTCATTCAATGTATTTAAAATGAAGTGGCAGAAAGTATTAGAAATTCTTACACATCAATTAAAACCTGTTTTAAAGAAAAAGGTAAAACGTGAAGATGAACTTATGTCTCTTTTATGGAATGATCAAAATATGAAGTAAGTAACAAAATTTATCATAAAGAATAATTAATATTTTTTATAAATATATGTTACTTGTTATTATGTTTTATTTATTATTATTGTTTAATTTATATTATTACATTTTACTATCCAAAATTTTATTACATTTGATGTTTAGGAAACTTGTGTATTTATGGTTGGAAGATCATTATGACAGGAAAGAATGTAAATCTGTTTCCAAAGCACAAATTTTCAAGAAAATGGGTAATAAGGAATTTCAGGAAAAAAACTATATTAAAAGCATAGAATTATACACAAAATGTGCATTGTATGCTCCTGTAAATAGTTGTGAATTGGCAGTTGCAATCGCAAATAGATCTGCTTCATTATTTTATTTAAATAGATATCATGTGAGTAAAAAGTAAATAATACTTTAAAAATATGTATCAGTATATAATATATTTTAATATTATGTTACAATTTTGTTTTTATGTGAATTTTATACATGGTTAATACAACTTGATAATAAAAAGGATTGCATAAAAGATATTGAACTAGCAACTAAGTTAAATTATCCTAGGCAGTTGCAGTATAAATTGTATTTACGCGCAGCACAGTGTTACTTGAAATTAGGCAAACAGCAATTAGCTAAAGAAACACTTTCCAAGATACAGAAAATGATTCATGATTCTGATTATATTGCACCATCTATGAAAGGTAAATAGTAAATAACTATGATTACAAATTTATAATAATTTCTTTATAATCAAATATTTTATTAACTTCTAGGTAATATTGAAAAAAAGATAAATAATATAACATCTGCTGAGTCATCTCAAGAAAGTATTGTACAAAATTCTGTACAAGATACTGATGATTTGTTAAAAATAAAATCCCATATTATGTTTGAAGAAAATACTAATTTCCCTAACGCATCTGTAGCTATAGATAGAATATACAACCAGGAATTAGGAAGACACGTAATAGCAAACAAATTTATTAAGAAAGGTGATATTCTTTTTCTGGAAAAACCTGTAAGTTTTGTGTTACTAAGTTATGACACATATAATCTTTGTCCACATTGTAATTGCTCAAACACAGACATTCCTGTTCCGTAAGTAGTACGTTCACTTTGATATTAAATATTTTCTCCATAGTACGAAAGATTTATGGTATTATATTACTTCAGGTGTACAACATGTTTAAATACCTTTTATTGCAATGAATACTGTTTAACTAAAGCATGGTCTTTGTATCATTGCTGGGAATGTCCAGGAAATCAAATGGAACTTTGGAAAGAAATTGGAATAGGGCATTTAGCCTTAAAAGTTTTATTAACTTGTTCAACTATGACAGATGAAATCAAATTTAATGAAATACAAAATTTAGTTACTAATTTCGATAAATTATCTATGGATGATTTAACAGTATATGGAATTGTATGTATATTTCAAGACGAAAAATACGTTAAAGAAACAAAAAGTTTTGTATAATTATCTAACCATAATTTCTACAGACAGCTGTTATGCTCACCATATATTTATTGAAGTATACGAACTTTTTTCAATCAAGTAATCTTGAAGATTGTTTAATGAAAAAATTTCCGAATAATTCATTGAACACTTCGTTTAATATTTTAACAACCAATGACGAGCAACTTTATGTAAGTTCCTTACTTTTGCGATATATTCTGCAACTTATTGCTAATGGACATGCAATTACAAAATCAAATACGCTATTAAGTGAAAATGACTCTTCCATGAAACAACAAGATATTGTAGCTACAGGAATTTATCCTTCTGCAAGTATGATGAACCATTCGTGTGATCCCAATATAATTAACATGTAATCCTGNAAATTTATTTAATATGTATATGTATATATTTATTTATTTATATTTATATTTATATACTTCAATATCGAATACATTTGTCTTATTAAATTTTAGCTTTGTGGGTCAATACCTTATTGTCAGAGCTTCAAGAGACATCGGTCAAAGGGAAGAAATTTTCAACTGCTATGGTACACTGTTTAAGAATGTATCTTGTTTTAATTGTGCAAGGAACTTACTAATATGATAAAATTGTCATTAGGGCCACATTATAGACATATGACAACAGAAGATAGACAAAAGATTTTAAAAAGTCAATACTGTTTTACTTGTAAGTGTAAAGCATGCACTCTACCAAAATTACAATATTTTATAGTAAGTACAAAAACTATTTTCGATTTTTGGTCCCAGTTTTGTTATAATGTATATATTGTGTCACATTATAATTGTATAATAGAATTATAATTACAGGAAAGATTTAATGCTGTGAAATGCCTGAAATGTAATGGTCCAGTATGTAATGTAAAAGATTCTATATATTGTTTGGATTGTGGTGACAAATCTCAAATTTATTCCCCAAATAAAATAATACAAGCTAAAGAAATTTTTGAAGCAGCCCAAGTTTCTGTTGATTTAGGAAAAACGAAAGAAGCACTAGATAAATTAAAAAAATGTTTACATATTAGAAGAACAGTGTTATACAAATATAATGAAGATATTGCAAATACATTAATTCTTATGGGAGAAATATATAAAACAATGGGTTTGTATGTTCAAGGATTATATAGTAGTACAATAATGATAAAATTAATTTTTAGGACAATGGATAGATAGTATAACATGTTTTGAAAACACACTTGCAACAGTGAGAGAAAAATTCGGTTCCGGTAGTATAGAACTTCTTAATCAATTAAATGATTTTACAGATATATGTCTTATATATCTAGAAAAGAAACTAAATACTAATACAAACACATATAAGTAAATATTTTTGCAGTTCTCTATAAATTATAAGTATTTCAAAGTTATAATATTTGTGACTTTTTGTTACAGAAAGATACTAAAGAAAACTCAAAATTATTTAAATCAATTAGAAGAAATTGCCAATTTTAATTACGGATCATGGAATAAAGTTTATGAAGACATAAAACAAAAGCAAAAGAAAATCGACTATTATAATACGTAAAATTTAAATGAATAAATAAACATATTTTATAAAAATGTGTATATTTATTATTTCATTTATGTACTTCCTTTTTTTATGTATTTATTAATATTATGTGTATATATATACATATATGGATACATATATGGAGAGAAATTTATCTTATCCAAAACAATGAATACATTGTAATAAAGGCGTTTCACGACGTGTATAACGAGATAATTTATTACATATATTTACGAACATCAATGACAAAAAGATATAAATAAGGTAATAAACTGAGTGAATTGTAATATCTGTAAACAATTTTACTTTCAATTAATATTCTTTCTTTCTTCCTCTTGTCTCTTAGTATTTATTATGTTGTAAGTAAAAACTAATGAAATACGCTTGAAATATTCTATTTTTTCTTGTATATTTATATTATGGATTTAAAGGTTATATGGCGTGACGTTGACTTGAGTCAGCCACACATAGATATATGTGAGCAAATGAGTGTATCTTTATTCTTGAATTATATCGATTTCAAGAGTATGAACGAAGATCATACCAATAAAAAAAGAGTAGGGGAGAAAAGGAATTATCAACCATAAAAATGACCGATTACATAGAGGAATATCTTGCTGACAGTTTATATCACAGTCACATCATGGAAGAAGCCAGTAATAAAATATGAAATTGTTTGGTTAATTCATACGTTGTGACATAGCTATTTTTTCACGTTTGATTCATTTATTACAGATATTTCACTTTTTTCACTTGTTACTGAAGATGGCGTACCAATTAGAAAATTATTTGTCAGTAACTTAGCAGAGAGGGTTTGTATATATACTTTTAACATTATAATGTTTTCCTGAAATATACAAATCAGTGTATTTCAAATCTAACAACGAAGTGTTTCTTTTTTAGACATCATTTAAAGATCTTAAAAAATTATTTTCCAAGTATGGAAATGTTGAAAGTTGCTTCTTACGAAGAAACCAAGGAAACAGTAACTATGCGTTCATTACGTTTAACAGTGCAGAAGCAGCCGCAAGGTAAACTTCAATTCCAATAAACATGAAGATGAAATTACAGATAAGAGGATTATAGTTTTAATGTTATATGGTAATTCGTAGTGCTAGATATGATGAAGGAATAAGATTACACAACAGAGATTTAAGAGTCTTGGCAGCTGATTCATGGCATCAACCAGATAGCATAGAAAATCAATGTTATAATATAAAAGATAAATCAAAATCTAATAAAATATCAAATAACATTCTATCTAATTTTGATTACATACAAAATGACATTACAGATACTAATATCCAAACATTAAATGACGATTGTTTAATACACATTTTTCTTCAATTGCCAATTATAGATAGAATTAGAATAGAAAGAGGTAAGCACATAAATTTTTTTACAGTATTATTATTGTTTTAAATTGTATTTTAATATTTAAATTTTATTTATATGTAGTTAGGTATATATATTATATACAAAGTAAATACAAAATTTTTTCAATAATTGTAGTGTGCAAAAGATGGAAAGCATTAAGTCAAAAGTCCTGGTGTAGTGTAAAAAGACTGGATTTATCTATGTGGGGCTTATCTGACTTAAATCAAAGAGAAATTAGTACATGTACCATTCGAAAAGTATTACTGCGATGTGGTTCATATTTAAACGAAATAAATCTGTCCATAGTACCATGTTCTTTACGTCAGAGTACAGCAACTATTGTTGCGAAACTGTGTCCTAACTTACAAAGAATAGATATTACTGGTATTGTCGTTTCTGCATCTGGTATCAATACATTAATCAGTAATTGTCATGACCTCACAAAATTTAGTCTTGGTTCTACCACCTACATTTGCGATATAGATCTACAAAGATTGTTTAAAGTGAATCCAAAATTACGATATTTTAAAGCGTATAGCAGTAAAATAAGCGGGCGGTGTTTATTGTATTTGCCATTAAAAACAATGGAAGAAATTGTCTTAGAACATTGTACCTGTCTTCAAGAACATCTGTTAGCACATGTAAATTTCTCAGTTTGTTTTACTTACCTCTTAATCGTTTGAGTCCCAGGGGTCATTGAAAAAACAGGGTCGAAAAATCCCGAATAGCGCGATAGCGCTTGTCATAATCTATTACGAAGAGAAACAAGCGGCACAATAGCATTCGACACATTTGTTACTTTATAAAATATATCTATATTATTATATATGCGTACTATTAGTTTATAAATATATCAAGTCTTGTTCAATAAAAATTATTGAGAAGATAACAATGAAATATAAAATGCCGTCAGTCGTCCGTAGCGTTCAAATGTACTGGGATTTTTCGACACAAAATCTAAACAGCGCGATCGCGTTGCTTGGGACTCAAACGGTTAAAAATTTTGATTTTAACAAACAATGTCTACTTTTCAGGCATTTGCGAAATTACAAAACTTGAAATCACTTACGATGAATAGATGTATTGACATATCTGGTAACGTTATCCAGTCTGTCGGTGCAAATTGTACAAATTTAAAAACATTAGAGGTTTCCTGTATTTCGTCTTTATTACAATCAAACGACATGTTACATATTGCGCAATTGACTAATCTTGAAGTGCTGAAAATCAGTACGAATACGTTAGTCACAGACGAATTAGTTTCTAATTTGGCATCAAAATGTCTGCGACTCACATATCTAGACATTGCTGGTAAGTCAAATACCATTTGAAAATAATTTACGTGTAATACACATAATTTTTTATCTGTTGCAGAATGTTCGCTCGTTACAGATATTAGTATAGTCGCTGTAACAGCTTTACCTAAATTAGAAGTACTAATAATCAACTACTTAGGACTAGCAACCGATATAATTTTACAAGATACGTGCAACTTAAAACAGCTAGAGTGTCGGGCTTGCAAATTTACAGATAAAACAATGATTAATTTTCTTGAATACGCGCCACAGTTGGAATTACTAGATCTATCAGGATGTGAGGGTATTACGAATGAAACGCTAAAAGAAGCTGCCACGGTTACGGTTAATCGAACTAACAACACCATTTTGAAAGTGTTTGTCGGCGGAACTTCAGTAGATCTTAGTACATTTGATAAGGTATCACCGTTTCTGCAAATAGTCAATATAGATCTATCTAATAGAGAACTCCAGGTAGAGATAGAGAACTCTACCTCAATCTAAATCAAAATACTGTGTATTATAGCAACGTGCTCAAATTAGTGTTAACACTAAATCTACCGGCGCGGTCAAATTGACCGCTCTCGGAACTTCTACACAAATTTAACCATATTTAAACTTTATCAAACTTTATTGCTTCATAATCTCTGACTTTTCCTAAAATATGCATACAATATATTTTTCGGTATTTAATTTTAGTTTGCTCTTTTATTTTCTGAGAAAAATTTGTACTCTGCCTTGCCTACCGTGAGCAGTCGTTTTGACCGCCCGACAAAATGTGTTAGTTATTCTTAAAATAAATGCAATCAGTACAAAGACAAGGCTATCTCAAGGTCAGATGGCAAACAAAATCAGTAATAACAAATAATAATAGCTGTTACACCCGTAATCTTATCATAAAACGCCACAAAATTTAGCATTTTTTACAGCCCATTGTTACAAACATTTTAAAAGTCGAGAAGTTTCTTAGGGTTATTGCTCATTGCTATAAAACACGGGAAAACCAGCTCCACCAATGAGGACGATCATCAACTGGTGTGAAAATTCGGGTCTCCAAATAGCGAGGGAAAAAACTGAAGTTTTATTATTGACAAGAATGAGAGTCCCAAAAAATTTTAACATAACACTGGCAGGGAAGATTTTGGTTACGCGCGAATGGGTTAAATACCTAGGCGCGGTTTTGGACACTAAGAGAAACTTTTATGACCATATTGAGGCTGTTTGTACTAAAGCGGACGCTATTATAGGGGTCATCAGAGGGCTCCTGCCAAATGTGAACGGCTCCTCTAATTCCTGCAGGAAGCTGTATTACCAGATATGGGAGTCGGTCGTACTATACGCTTCCCCAGTGTGGATGGATACGCTCAGTAAGGCCAAGGTAGTGAGTGAACTCCGTAAAGCTCAGAGAAGTGCCTTGATAAGTACCTCGATGGCCTACAGGACAGTCTCACCTGCGGCGCTTTGCGTGGTGACGGGGACCGTGCCCATTCATATTAAGGCGCGGTGGCGTGAGAGAATGTTTGAGGTCAAGAAATCAGTTCGACTTGACCTCGTTGATCCGGAGGTGTATTTCAATCAGCTGGAGCTGCAGCAGGTGGAAGCTGTGGAGGAGTGCAGAAGGGAATAGTCCATGTACAACGCCAAAAACTGGACGAGGTTGATCGAGGATGCAGCCACCTTTCGGAAGAGGAAGAGAAGCATTGACCACTTCACTATGCAGCTGGTGACAGGGCATGGTATTTTCTACAGCTACAGGATTAGAATAAATAAGGAAGTCGCCGATAAATGTTGGGATTGTGGCGCGAGCCCAGATGACGCAGAGCATGCCTTACTAAGATGTTCGAGATGAACAGTACAGCGCACCGCGCTTGAGAACATGGTGGGGGAATCCTTTACGCCGAATAATATGACTTTCGTGACGGCCAGTGACCATATCTAGGAGCAGTTCCGGACTTTTTGCGGGACAATAATGAGGGCCAGGCAAACATATGAGAGAGCCATAAATCGTGCAAAGGGAAGATGAAGATGACGGTCCTCGGATGGGGAAGGTGATTGCGTGAGCAATCACGGATGAAATTGAGTGAGCTTCGCTGCATGTTATAGGAGTTGGTTGCGTCGATTGGGGTCTCGCTGAAGACGGCATTTTATCTTATCATTGATCACCGTATAAGGGATCATATAATAAAATGTACGGAAGAAGAAGCATTCAGAGTATTGGGGACTAAGAGGGAGGTAGATGCAACAAAACTAGATGCTTTCATTGCTCTGCTATATCCCCGCGGTGCATATAAGGCAAAAAATTTAGATGTCTCATATTTGTGGAATAAAATTTGTAGACCTGCATTTTTTTCAAAAACAATGAGCAAGAATGACTTTGCTGAAATTATGAGGTTTATACGATTTGATAAGAAGAGCGAAAGAAGCCAACGTTTACGAGCCAATAAATTTGCAATGGTATCTACAGTATGGGCCAATTTACAGAGAATTCACAAAATTGTTATAAACCTGGTGCATACATTTCTTTTATATAAAGAATCGCGGGGAAAAAGACCATGCAATAAAACTATCAACAAGTTCAGATTCATTACTACAAAATATTTGTCAAGTAAAAAATTGTAAAGGTTACAAAAGTAAATTAAACAAATTAAACAAAAGTAAATTTTGACGAAATTTTATGAAAGTTATGAAAGTTTTATATACATTTAGTTATAAATTAACCATTATCTAAGTTAAATCATATAATCTATTACTTCTTTAATCACCGGTCATTTTGACCGCTCACGATAGGAATAGGTATATACGAAGTGTCGGTAGGTTTAGTGTTAATAAAAACGAACATTTTATTACTTTGCATTTAGTGAGACAAATTCATATTTTCATACGTAGTATATATTTTGTTTCTAATATTCGGATTTCAATGCATAAAGAGTATGCTTCAATGTAGGATAAATTTATTCTTTGAATAATTACAACATTTAGACAGTGAATCGATACAGCGGCAATTATTATGCACAAATTTGCAACAAGGAATATCCATATATTTTTAGTAAGTGCCAGAAGTAATTATCCTTTTGACAATTAAAATTCGCTGTTCGGTGAATAGAATCTTTTTATGGTTGTATGTTAATAATATCTTACATAATTTTCTTAACAGGACTTATCGAAAAATGTTTCTTTCTGTTTATGATATATCACGAAATATAGTAAATAGGATTACGCACATTGTTATAGGACATATAAACATAATATGAAAGATCAGTTCTTGAGCGTCTTACGCTTAGGCACATGAGGGATATTCCCACTGTGCTTGCAAACATCACAATACGCTCGTAGTACACTCCGATATTTTTTTAAGCCAAATCGGAAAAAGGCTAACACCTAAACTGGCGATCGCACATGTAAAAAAGTAATGGCTAAGCAAACATGAATATTTATGGGGTTGATATACTATAACTAGAACCTCCATACATATATATAACGGATCTTTCTCGTTATTCTCAATTAATAATTTCATTACGACACTTTCGATAGGAAACAGAAATCGTAACGTATAACGTCTACATACAATGGAATAAGAATGCTTATAATATTGTTATACTATGTACATATAGACATTTTTTATCGGCACATTACAATGATAAGCGACTATGTCTACTGGATTGTACAATATTAAACATCTGTCTATTATTACGGACCAAATATTGTTCGACTAAGAGAAACAACTGATAATTTCTAACAAAAAAGTATTATTGGTTTCTACGTTTGTAGTATTTTGATTGAACGTTTTGTTTGAATAAAGGTTCGTGAAATTTCAACCTTTTTCGAATTGTTTCCCTTAATCATAGATACAATAAAAATTATTAACATCTTTTAATTACATGTAATTGTTGAAGTATATGTAAATACGAAGGTAGCCAGACAGTGGCTCCGAATCTTTCAAACACAGTTCGCAAAAATTGCACAAGAAAGACTTGATTCACAGCTATACAGTACATACAATCATGTATATTCATTATCGTGTGAACACATGGACGCGCATCAAAGTTATGTTGTTAATTTCACCTATGAAGTGTATCGTCTCAGACCGCGATATATGTGAGAAAATACGATAAACGTACGTATTTTTAAAAAGATATGGGTTTAACATGCACTGTTGAGAGAAGAGATAAAATATTTAAAAAGGTATTCGTTTATCGTTTTTTAATATGTCTTCCTTATTATTTGAAAGTCTCACATTAGTTGATGTTTAATAAAATAGTATTTCATAATTATTGTAACCATATTATACAACGATTATAATAAATATTATGGTTAGTGATACAATTTTTATATAACGGTATTCTAAATACATTATCATCATTATTATTATCGTGAAAGATTTAGAACTTTTCAAAACAATAGAAATACAAAAGTTTGTATCAATTTGTTGAAATACTATTTTATTTAACTATAATTTGAAATTTTGTTCAATCGCGGACTGATGTTTCATAAAAGATATCATAGTATTCTCACAATGACTAAATAAAAGTTCTTTTTCAATGGTGTGAATAATGCTCTACGAATGTCAGGTACAAATGTTATACTAGTAACTTGTTCTCTAGTTAACACTTCTCTCTTCAAATTATGTCTTCATAAATCCGATGCCCATATGTATCCTAATACCATCATAGGAAACACAACTTGCCCATGAGTGTACAATAAACGTTAAACTTATAAGGATAATTGTTTATCTTACATACTTTCAACAGAATCATAAGATAAAGGTACGAAATACCCGGAAAACGAAATAAAGATCAAGCACAGTGACGCGTTGCATGCAAATATGTCAATATAATTATTTCTGTACTTCACGATAATCGTATATATATTAAAAATGATCATATTATTCAACCATGTCCTAACGCGATTGTTATCGCGACTTCAAAATCAGACTGTAACGTACGATGAAAAATAATTTAATATCAAACAAAAATTCGGCACTTTACGTAAAATACATTCTGATACAATTAATAACTAAAAACTTACACATTTAAATCACTAAACACGATTATTTAAAAAGGAATAAATCAGTGATACGTATATCGAAACCTATATTAATACTCTTAAGTTCTACTCGATAAATGCTGTCGCTCAAACGGTTTACGAATATTTGAGCAATATTATATAAAATATAGTAAAAGAAAAAACTATCATAAATTCTAGTAAATAAGTCTGTTTTCAAAATCGCGAAAGATTTCCGTTTCATGAATTATTAGAATGCTAAAAAGGAGAAAGAAATGAAATTTATGAACGTCACTGTTTATATTAATCTAACGAAAAGAAACGAAAATTTACTTAAGAGTACTGAACGCGTATATAGGTAGTCAAGTATGTAAGAGTGACATTTATTCAGGATTGTACGTTCGCCAAACGGGTTGGAGTAGTTGGTTGTAGATCCATTGTACGACATACCCAACCAGCGATATCTACATTTTCCGATTCAGCTTTCTTTATCCATTCGTGGTTCTAAGAATAATAAAAAAAAAGAGCAATTTAGGAAAGACAAAAGAACAATAATTGTTTCATTTAGATAGACTGCCATGTGAAATAAAACACATACCATTAACGTTTTTAAATCTGCTCTTTCGGCGGGATTTTTCTTCAAGCATCGATCCACAAAATCTGTAAAAGCATCACTGAAGATACCAGCAGGCAATTTTGGTGGTGGTTCATTTACAATATAATCCAACAATTCAAATATAGCCATTGGTCTTGGGCTACCTGTATCTATAAAAAATATAAAAAAATAAAATGTATAAAACATTCCATATAATAGATATAAAAAAAGAAAATAGTACACTAACTGTGTCCAGGTGATTGGGTTGTTGGAGTAGAAGCATTATTTGTAGCAACATTCTCCACAGGTGGTTGACCTGGTGGAGAGCTGAATATTGCAGCTAAAGTTTTTTCATCAGGAGGTGGAATTGGATACATTCCAATTGCCATTTCCACAAGTGATAGTCCTAGGGACCAAATATCACTTTGTACAGAGTAATGTGTGCCTTGTAATCTCTCTGGCTAAAAATGAAAATATTCATATCAAACATTGTAAGGTTAGATATGAATCGGGTGAATTGGGTTAGACCTTTCAACGTTGTAAAGAGGTCGGCAATGCTTAAGTAAAATAATATCAATTGTTTATTCGTCTATTATTTTCATAACTAACTTGTTATTATTTCACGCTATTAGAAGACCTTAATGTAATGGTACCAAAAGTTTGTTGTGAATATCTCGGACAATAAGCAGGACTATCAGTTATATGCATAGAAAAAAGTTGTTCAAAATGTTGATTTATGTGACATATCTCAAAATTATTGAAATTGGAGATGAGATAGCTTGTCTGCAGTTTCACATATTTTAATATTCCTTATATATGCATGATATTTATTAAAATTAAAAATAATAATGCAATTATAACTATATAAATTCTTACCGACATATAACTTCTCGTTCCAACAAATGAATTAGCCATGGAATCAATTAATTGTCCGGAGACACCAAAATCACAAATTTTTATTTCTCCAGCACTATTTACCAAGATATTGCTTGGTTTCACGTCCCGATGCATAATTGCATGTTTATCTCGCAAATAGCTCAAACCTTTTAAAACCTGTGACAGAAAACAAAATTGTAATCAACAAGTAGAACAAGGAGGCCATGAAAATGTCTGCCATTAAAAAAGCTGAATTCTGGAAAAAAAAAAAACAGGTTTTGCAGAAGTACAATAGCATTATACTTAATGTAGTGAATTTTATATATTTCGAAATGTTCCATGCAGCAAATAAGGTTCTACAAAGATCACCCAGTCAAATCAGTAAGAAAAAGCTTACTGGTGAAGAAATCAGGGAACTTCAACAAGAATTGACAACACAAGACCATATGATTCCTTTGGAACAGTTATGTAAGAAATTAAATACCAATGTAGTTACTGGTCTAACTAAAGAAGAGGCAACCAAAGTTTTTCTTGAAGTGGGTCCGAATGCTCTGACACCACCAAAAGTAATTCCGGAATATATCAAACTTATAAAGTGTATGTTTCATGGATTCGCTGGTTTGTTGTGGGTCTGTTCATTATTATGCTATATTTTGTATGGAATTAGCATGGCAACGGAAGGTGAGGGTGGTGGCACAGAATGGTTAGGACTTATTATTATGCTAATCTGCGTATTTTCTGGTTTTTGCTCGTATATACAAGAGAGCAAAAATACAAAGGTAAACAAATCACTTGTTGTTATACTGCGGATATTTATGCATTTACAGGAAGTTTAATCATGTTAAAATGCACAGAGTGCGTATAACATAAAAAACATCCAAAGTGTGATATTAATGTATCTTTTACTATAATATCTTACAGGTGATGGAATCGTTTCAAAAAATGGTTCCAACTTTAGCTACGGTAATACGGCAAGGTGTTAAAATACGGATTCCAGCTGAAGACATAGTCCCAGGCGATTTAGTGGAAATTAAAACTGGGGATAAAATACCAGGCGATATCAGGATTATCGAATGTCGAGGACTTCGAGTCGAAAATTCGAGTATCACTGGTGAAAGCGAACCAGTACCTCGTACAGACTATCCTACCGACGAGAATCCCTTAGAATCCTCTAACGTTGCCTTCTTTTCCTCTTTTGCTGTGGATGGCACTGGTGTTGGAATTGTAATGACTACTGGTGACCAAACAATGATAGGTCGTCTTGCTGGCCTTACAACATACCTTGAAAAATCCGAAACGCCAATAGCCAAAGAGATCAAACATTTTGTTCAAATAATCATCACTATTGCTGTATTATTTGGGGTATTATTCTTTGGCTTATCATTGTTACTTACTCCCAACATAGTGAAAGCATTCACTTATTTACTTGGCATCATCATAGCCAACGTGCCAGAAGTTTTATTGGTAACCGTTACTACAAGTTTGACATTAACAGCCCAGAAAATGGCTAACAAGAATTGTTTGGTTAAGAATTTAGAAGCAGTGGAGACATTAGGATCCACATCGATTATATGTTCAGATAAGACAGGAACTCTTACACAGAACAGGATGAGCGTGTCCAATTTATGGTTTGGCTTCACCAGATATAATTGTCCTCCTGATCAGATGTTAGGTATTGAAAAAACTTTACTAATGGAGAAACCAGCTTTCCAAGTGATACTCAAGAATGCCACCCTTTGTTTGCGGGCAGAATTCACCACTGAATCTGTCTTACTGAAACCAATCGAGGAACGAAATGTGATTGGTGACGCTTCTGAAACAGGTATCCTCAAATTTTGCGAACACATCCACCCAACAGACTCATTCCGAGATATGTATCCAAAAGTTGCAGAAATTCCTTTTAGCTCTATAAATAAGTATCACATGTCGATACACAGAGACAGCAATGGATATATTATAATCCTGAAAGGTGCTCCAGAGGTGATCTTGGAGAAGTGCACTCACATACTGACCACGGAAGGAGAAACAAAAGAAATGACAACATTAGACCACTCAACATGTCGACAAGCTTGTGAAGAATTAGGCTACCTGGGTGAACGTGTATTAGCCTACTGTGATCTTCATCTACCCAGTTATACTTATGGTCTAGACTATGAGTTTAACACTGATTCTCCAAGTTCATACAATTTTCCTAATGAAGGTTACAGATTTGTTGGATTAATAAGTCTCTTAGATCCACCAAGACCAGCTGTTCCTGAAGCTGTGAGAAAATGTCGCACAGCTGGTATCAAAGTGATCATGGTAACGGGCGACCATCCGGTAACTGCAATGGCTATAGCGAAAAAGGTCGGTATAATAAGTGAAGGACACGAAACTAGGTACGAACGTAAGTTAATACAGAGCAAATCGTATTCTCAAATAAACAATTCTGACGAACACGCGACTATCATTACCGGTTGCGAATTACGGAACATGGACACTATAGAATTAGATGACCTTATAAAGAAGTACCAAGAGATCGTTTTCGCAAGAACATCTCCGCAGCAAAAACTGTACATTGTGGAAAGCTGCCAGCGATTGGGTGAAATTGTTGCAGTGACTGGCGATGGTGTAAATGATTCACCAGCATTAAGAAAAGCAGATATTGGCGTGGCTATGGGTATTACTGGTTCTGACGTAGCGAAAAATGCAGCCGATATGATCCTGATGGACGATAACTTTGCATCGATCGTGACTGGTATTGAAGAAGGTAGATTGATATTTGACAATCTTAAGAAATCCATTGTTTACACTTTGACGTCTAGTGTGCCTGAAATGTTGCCAATGTTGAGCAGTATTCTATTCGTCATTCCTTTACCCTTTATTCTTGAAATGATCCTCTGCATAGATATAGGAACGGATTTACTTCCTGCTATAGCATTAGCATATGAAAAAGCCGAATCCGATATCATGTATCGGGCACCAAGGAATCCTCAATATGATCAACTTGTAAACAAACGTTTAATATCTGTAGCCTACGGTCAGATTGGAATGACTCAATCTTTAGCTGCATTTTACACTTTTTTCCTAATTCTTATGTTAAATGGATTTTTACCTGATCGTTTGCTAGGATTAAGATTAGATTGGGAAAATAAGTCAATTAACGACTTGCAAGATTCTTATGGTCAAACTTGGACCTATGATACTAGAATGGATTTACTAAATGAAGCTCGTACCGGATATTTCTTAACTATCGTTATAACACAACTTATAGATTTGATAATGTGTAAAACGAGAGTTAACTCGATTCTACAGCAAGGAATGGATAATTGGTTTTTAAATTTTGCCTTCATTTTCGAAATTATCTTAACTGGTATATTGCTATATGTGCCAGGAACTGAAAAGATATTTAAAACCATGCCGTTGAGTTCTTATTGGTACTGGCCATGTCTACCACTTGGTGCATTTCTTTGGATATATGACGAATTAAGAAGACTATGTATTCGGAAGATTCCTGGTGGAATTATAGAACAGGAAACTTACTACTGAATATTTGCCTAAAGTTCATAACTAATGTTGAAGTAATTCAATTAATGACGTCATGGTTTTGTTTATGGAATGCTATCAATAAGTATAAAAGCTAAAATTGTATCCTTAAGCAAAATAGGGTAGAATAACGAAGAGTGAGTGTACTTACTGCTGAAGTAATTGTGCTTAATATAGGTTCTGGAATTCTTCCAGCTTTTTTCAGTATTAAATCTAATGAACCACCATCCATATATTCCATACATATACTAATTTCTCCATCACTATAATAGGCAAAATATTTTATATTTAATGTAAATATGTTAATGTGTTGAATATGTTAACTTTGTAGGTAATTACTATATTAGATAAAAACGTCATACCTATAGAAAGCACCATAAAAGCCAACTATGTGTGCAAAATTGCACTCATGCAGAACTTTCAGTTCTCTAATTATTTGTTTCTTAATGGCAGGTTTAACTTCTAAATGTATTAGCTGAAATTATGATCATTATAATACAATGAATTTCAAGTTGAAGCAAATAAACACATTGAACATAGATAAGTCACACCTTTCTTGCCATTATAAGTCCATACTTTTTGTGCCTCACTTTCATGACAACACCGCCATTACCGGCACCAAGTTCTCCAAGTTTTTCAAAATCTTCATCACATAATTCTCCGACCTTTTCTTTTTGACCTAAAAAGCTTTCTAGCCTCTTCTTTTGTTCCTCATCCATTTCTAATTCCTTTAATCTTTCTTGAATGGCATCTATGCTCATCTTTCCCATAACTCCGCTGTGAGTGAAATAAATGTGAATTAGTATTTGCATACAAATAAGTACAATATTTGTCTTTAATAATAAAAATTTTAATGAAAGAATTAATTACTCTGGAATTACTGGCGGCTCAGAATAAATGGGTAATGGTGGTACTGGCGGTGACGGTGACACAACTGGAACTGGTTCTATCGAACTAGGTGGCAGTGTCAAATTTAACTTGTTTTTTGACATTTGGATTGCAAGGTTGAATAACTATCTTTAACAATTCTTACAAATATTACACTTGTCAATAATGTTATTGTAGATTAAATACAGCTATCTAGTCAATCGAAAATTTATTCGATCGAAAGCTTTTCTAATCGTATTTTTAAATTATAATACATATACAATCATATATGTTCTCATTGTGAATTTCATTCGAAAATTTTGTAAGGAGTAGCCCCAGCACGAAATGTTGTTAAAGCTGAACTGTCAGTCTCCGATCTGTCAAATTCTTTGTTTAATTAGATTTTTTGGCGAACAACGAAAATATGTATATTTTGTTTAGAAAAACTGTTAATTTAAGAACAACAATCACGAAATAGCACAAGTATGCATATTTTTTACAAATATTGTGCAAATAAGAAGAGGTTATACGAATCTTCCCGGGACAACGACAAACACGTATATTACTCGCTTAAAAAGTTCCTAGAAATAAATTATCTAAAAATTGTAATAATTTGACCTAATACAATAAGACTTCAATTAGAATGCAATACTCCCTAATATCATTAATATCAATGTAAACATATAAATAACCATCCATTAATTATAAATTATTACTTAAAATGTGATTAATTTCCACAATCGAGAATTAAATTATTCAAACATGGAATTATATAAAGTATGTAAAACTTTCAAGAATAATTCAAAATAAAATTGTATATTGAAATTATGGTCTAATTTACGCGTATTTGTATCATATTTAATTAAAATGAAGTAAATAGTATTGTTTATGGCTTTTTACTCCACATATTTTAGGTTGGTAGTACGTGCATCACAGGAAATGTTTTTCTAGTTTGTAGTTACACGCGAGATGCTTTTTCCTTTAAAATCGTGCTGTTGAAAGGTACGTATGACCTGTATAATAGCAATTTTGGAATCTGCTTACATCTTCGATTTCATTTTTACAAGTTCATTAAAACCGGGAAATCTTTAAAGACGTGATACCAAATAATAATATCGTGGAAAAAGTGTAACAAAAATATTTAGTAAACGATAATTATCGGGGACCAAATATACGTGATGGCAGGGTTAAGTCGCGACAGCTATTGGAAAAGGCTGATGTGAAAAATTATCATCGACTTCTGCAATTTCAGGACACGATGGGACGTTACTCTCACGAACCAGTAAATGCAAGCAAATCGTGCAAAGCACGTGGATCGAATCTGCGAGTGCATTTCAAAGTAAATAAAACAACAACTATATTTCAGAAAACTTAACCTCATAGCCTAAGTTGTGTTTACAAAATGCTATACTGGAATGGTTTGTTTTATTTAATAAATTTTCTAGTTGTTTACTCCTATTCTATGTTCTAGAATACGCATGAAACAGCACGTGCTATTAAGAACATGCCCCTGCGAAGGGCGCAAAAATACCTGAAAAACGTAATTGAACACAAGGAGTGTGTACCATTCCGCAGATTTAATGGCGGTGTTGGTAGGTGTGCTCAAGCAAAACAATTCGGTACCACACAAGGTAAATCACAATAAATAATTAATAATTTACTAATTCTCCCTGATACTTAAAATTAATTTTATTATCTTTAAATTCAGGTCGTTGGCCCAAAAAGTCGGCAGAATTTTTACTCCAGCTGTTAAAAAATGCTGAGAGTAACGCTGATGCCAGTGGACTAGATCTTGATCGTCTTGTAATTAATCACATTCAAGTGAATCATGCCCCTTGTTTACGTAGAAGAACATACAGAGCTCATGGTCGTATTAACCGTACGTATTTAGAACATTTATTTAAAATATACGCATTTCACAATTTAATCAATAGTTCAGTAAAATTTTGTATGCTTCCATAGCTTACATGAGTTCACCCTGTCACATTGAGGTAATTTTGACCGAGAAAGAAGATTTTGTAGTAAAGAGTCCGGAAGAAGAGCCATCAAAAAAGAAGCTCAGTAAGAAGAAACTCGCCAGACAAAAGGAGAAAATGATGAGAGAATAATTTTAAATATTAGCTGGATATTGAATGTATAATGGAAAAAATGAAAATTACATTGGTCTCTAATTTTTTCACTTCATTTCTATCCTTTTTCATTATCATGTATGTACATTTTTCTTAACAGAGAAATAAATAATTTAGGCCAAATTCTATTGAAATTTAATAATATTTCTATGATAATAAACTTTAAGATAAGAATCTAAAAGGATTATGGGTACTCTATAGAGGAAAAAGCTCAATTTTCTTAAATTTCTTTACTTTCTTTCATAGTTACATTGTTGTTTTACATTGTAGACATTTTGTAATTGTTACATCTTATAAATATGATGGCTGTGTCAGGAGTATGGACAAGAGATACAAAAGTACATAACAAAAATTTTACAAACACCACATGAATTATCAGCGTAAATGCTGTATCTACATTTCACGTTTAGCGAACAATACACAAAATTCACACACGATTGGAGTGTC
Source organism: Bombus soroeensis (assembly GCA_014737365.1). NCBI lineage: Eukaryota > Metazoa > Arthropoda > Insecta > Hymenoptera > Apidae > Bombus > Bombus soroeensis. The sequence goes on from JACXIL010000166.1 coordinate 1,150,279, forward strand.
ACGATATATCTAATATTTAAACATATAATAGAAATAATATATCTTTGTTTTTTTACAAAGAAAGATACTGTAGGAAATTGTGCATTCGTGTTTCATTTATTCTTCAAAAAAATATCCTCTACTATCTACTGCGAATTCTCATTGTTAATACAACTTTGTTTATTGTCATTCGAGATTGATATGTAAAATAGGAATGTGATGCTCAATCGTCACGACATAATACGTTGTTTACAATGAATCGTTTCATGAGTAAATGCGAACAAATGCATGAACATACAATGCGTTGTTTTGAAATATGGTAAGTTTAGCAATTGGAAGGGTACGCGTATGATTGTACATTGATCTGGTTGGTCTGATGTAACTTTCCACTGGTGTCAAGAAAGTGGTTCCCGTGTTGTGTTTGGTAAGAATAAGCACAATAATCCTCCACCTGTAAGAGAAATATAATTTATATTATTTAGTAAAATTTAATTCATTTATTAATTAAAAGATAAAAATGAAAAAAAAAAAATACAAATTGTTTCAAAATGTAGAAATCTCAAAAAGATATTTTTTTGTTCAATAAACATATCTATATGTATAGTAAGCGAGCTTGTCCCAATAAGTAGTCAAAAGTAATTTTCTTCTGTTTTGAATTTAAAATTGGAAATGCATTTTTTGGGAATTATCTTAGAAACTATTAGAAATAGAAGAATTATGTCCATGGCATAATATGGATGTATAAATAAATTTTAACAAATGAATTTGTTAAAATGAGTTTAAGCAATATATAAAAGATGATGACATTTTTGCTCATACTTCTTGTAAAATATGTATCGATTTCCATGTAACTATTTTACATGACGTATACAAATCGATGTAACATAAATTTCAACATTAATAGCATTTTAATTAGCATTTAAAGAAACTTAGAAATACCTACCTATTAGAAGAGCAGCAACAATAAAAGTTGGTGCTGGACAATACATGTCCAGGAGTTGAGCTATTACGATGTTACCAATAATTCCACCGAGACGCGCCGCGACCATGGAAATAGCAATTCCTGTAGCGCGAAGTGGCGTCGGGAAAACTTCGGTTATTAGACAGTCCAAGGCTGCGTTTCCGCAGCTTATCACACCGCTAAAGATTGCCGAAACGATCAGATTATGATGCTTGTTGTATACGAAATACAGTCCGATTGAACAGAGCCCTGATGAAAATGTACTGAACACTGCAAATAATGTATTTTATTTACATTGCCATTTGCATAAATGCTAAGTAGCTATACGTTATTCTCAGCGTTCTCCTTGTAAATAGTAGATTTGTTAAAAAAAAATAGAAGAGAACAAAGTATCTTTTACACGAAATACAATAGTCGGAATAAACAGCAAAAATTTGTAAATAATAAATTGCTAGTTATACATTACAATAGAGTTCAAACATTTACTTTAACATCCAAAGATTTCATTTTGGAAGATTACCTACATTTATTAAGTACAATTGTAAAATTCTATTGCGTTAGACTACTAAATTAGATTAAATCTATTAACAACTACAGAAAACTAAAGTTTTATATCAAAATTGATACTGGACATGTTGTATATTAAATATGCAGTATTAAAAAATCTATCGAGTGTAAAAAATAATAAATGTCTTTTCCTTCTACATTTTCTCTTCTACCTTTCTCAAAAATCGGCCATCTACGAAAATAGATAAAGTATTTATGCAAATATTAAATAATGCTTACCTAAAAAGAATTTACGACCAAGACGATCCATTCCTAAAACAGCGACGATATTTGCGGGTATGGCGGATGCAACGGTAATCAACGATTCCATAAAAACGGAAGCGCCAATTTTATCCAAGCAAAAATTCTCGATACTTTGAGAACCTTTTTGAACTACATATTCGGTCACTTGACATATCGAAGCAACTTCATCAGGATGATCACGATGGAATTCGTCGAAACGATTGAATAATTCCGGAAACCACATCATGAGACCGTAATAACCGATGTGAAAAGTGAAATTAATGATGATCGATATCACGGTGAAACGAAGTATCGGTGAGACGAACAGTTGCTTGCTATTGTCTACGATGTCAGCGAGCATTGTTTTATATTTGTTTTTTTCGACGGTACTCTTCTTCGGTTCCGGTTCTTGGAAGTCATCCAAAATTAATTCCTTTACCTAAACCCGTATCATAACAACTAAAATTACACTCTTTCGAATTTTTTGAATTTCTACATTCATAAAACAGAGGATGGTCTATATCATTACGTATCTAAATATAAATATAAATTTTTTTTAATGCTAATTAAAATAACGAATATATAGTATTTACCGTGTAACTATCACGCGGTTTGCCAGTGTTAATGGCATAGATCCCACGGAAAATATCGAGTGCTTCTTCGTATCTTCCGCAGGACAAGAGGTATTTGGGGGATTCAGGGAGCAGCAGGAGTAGCCCCGCGACGATAAACGATGGAGCAGCGCAGATCAGCAGGAAGATTCGCCAAGAATTGTACGTGAACGATGAGCTTACGATACCGATGTCGTTAGGGATGATTGACCATGCTAAACCTAGTGGTAAAAAGAAGCATACATTTATTAAACCACAAATTTCTTTTTAGACTAAAACAACAATGTCGCTTTGTAACAAGGAACGGTAATTACGTGAGTATAGTGTGATATTAATTTAATAATAATTAAATTTAATCAAAAGATTAGGTAGATTTACCAGCAACAAAGAGGTTTCCAAGTGTCCAGAATGCAGCCATGAAGGACAGCATGGAGCCTCGTTTTGCTTTTGGTTGAAATTCAGCAAAATATGACCAGATCACAGGTCCGCTGCCGCCAAGTCTAAAAATCAACGAATTCTTATAAAATTTGATATATCCTTTAAAATATCACTATTAAACTATAATGTAACACGAAACTTTAGTATTTTTTAATAATCTACGATCCATTTTAACATGATATTTTAACTCAACTCAAGCGTGTATTATTAAAGAATATTAAGAGTACAGTTTCATTATTAGAAGTTAGGAATAACGCAAAATAATTTCTCCCCCATATTTCCTTCCACCTTATTCTATACGCTTCTCAGTATGTAGTAAGTAATTGACGAAATCGTCGGTGAAATCGCTGTTACAAATATTCAAATTGTAATTTTAATGTTAACATCAATGAAATTGGCCAGAGTATATATAATACAAAAATGAACGATGTTAATAATTTAGATGCAAAGTGTAAATGGATTGACTTACGCAGCGCCATTTAAAAAACGGAAGAACATGAAAAGTTCATAGGACTGGCTGAAGCTGGAGGCAACGATGCAAAGGGCATTCGTGAAAGAGATGGCGATGAGAACCTTTCGACGACCTAAGGCATCCGCTACAGAGCCCCAGGCGTAAGCACCCGCCATCATACCAATAAAGATGATCGAGTTGAGCCATCCCTTGGCTTGGGTATCGAGCTTTAGGTCACATTGTGCACTAGGTAGAATGAAGGACATAGAGATTACGTCCATCTCCTCGCTGGTGCTGACGAAGCCGCACACCGTGAGGAGGAAGTAGTGAAATTTGCCATAGTCTGAAAAGGATCAAGTAAATTCGTATATACGTATTCTAACATAGGGAAAGAAAAGAAACAACGAAGTTACCGGTAAGTTCAATGGCCTTCTCAAAGTCTGCTTTAACGATGGATCCTTTCTCTGGATCTAGGGTCTTGCCCGTTGTTCCAATACCTGTTACAGAAGATTGTGATATATTCGATACATTGGGTACACTTAAGCGATGTACAAGATATACACAATATGGTGTTTTAATTTTTGTCAATAGACAGACAGAATTTCTGTATAATACTTACGGGCAAGTTCGAGATCCTTAGAGCCACAGCCGTTTAGCCGCTCGTCTTTTACATCACACTCTGAAATAAATGAGAAAACAGGTTCGTGTTTAATTTATTCCTATATAATTGTACCACTCAATGATTTCGAAATAAGAATTGCATATTATTTAAATCAGTGCGAAATATGATAATCATATTTAATATTTATAGTATTTTCTTTGAATTCATACATCGCATTACAATACATTCGGGATATTCTATTTAAAATAGATCTTTAATCGATCGTATTATTGTTTCTAATAAAGAATGAACAGTTTTTTTCTAGAAATTATAGAAGGATTCATTAAACATCCGCAGTACTTTTAACCTCTGCTGTTTTATAAACACAGCGTTAAACGCATGGCTATGAGACGTTCACTACTTAATTATGTAAAAATCCATTATAAAACTATTGCTTTACGAATTTTAGCAATTTTATCATCCTTTTGGATTACGATTCTTCGGATTTCAACTGTTTTGTACGCAATATATCAATAACACGATTCAAGCAAGATGAATCGTAAATATTGTCGTCTAATCACTGCGAACATTTAAAATTTAAACTTAAGTACCAGTAAAAAAATTTGTTACAGTATACTATGTATATTGCTTTAAAAATTAGATACTTTGAGAAATAGATTTCGAAAGATACGTACTATGATTGTGCTTTGAATTAAGTTCACTCTCTACCATTCTACGATGTCGGCGCAGTTGGGTGAATTTGGCTTTGTAATAGAGTTAGATGAGAAATCTTCGTGCTCGACGATGGGCTTCGTTCGATATTAGATTGATCTTGTTTTTGCGGGCTGCTGGATCTCGGCGAAGTCTTTCTGCTGAATCTGCGCTGATCTGCTGCTGCTCGTCGGCGGGGCTAGGTTCTACGCTCACTTGTGAGCTGAAACGCGATATAAAAACACATAACATATACAACACATTACATAAACAGAAAAAGGGTATGTATTTCGCGTTACTTTTCGCTAAGAGCACTAAACAAAGATACGAAAGCCAGTGAAAGTAATAAAGCCTTGCTCCGTTAAACGAACCATTGTCTTATTAACATATACAGGCAAGATATATGTATAAATCTATTGCTATCATAAACGATACTTTCATAATAAAATTGTCATTAACAATTTGACATGTACATTTGAAATCCTCAATATCGAAGATTGCAATGTTCGATGGTGAATTAAGAATAGACAAGTCAGAAGGAATTTACTTTTTCCATTCGAAACAATATCGGGGGTTTAAATAGGGCCAATTCGTAGTTGTAGCGATAATAGTGAGCCTGGGTCGTAACATTCCGAAAGGCAACGATTTGAAATCAGAGGCAACGAAATGATAATCAGGTCTGCACGAAGCATCTTGCAAGAGGGACGTGATTCGCGTGTCACGAGGGTATTTAAGTTTCTGTCCCTCTTTAATAGCAAGGAAAATGCCACGTATAAACGTTATGAGGATTTTTTTCTTTTTAAATTTTCATTCCTTTTAAGTTAAGACACTTCTTCTTTCATCGGCGAAGAACCGAATTTTTAGACGCGAGATGAAACGTTGATTAAAATAAAACGAAAAATTTGTATCATCTATATAGTTACAAAGATTCACCTTGATTCACAGATGACTGCACCCGTTTAACATATAAACACTATGATCACTTTAATTATTATGTGTTCCCACAATTCTATGCTCGACGCAACTAGCCATCACATACGTAACAGTCGGTTTTCCGCGCTATCTTTCGACTGAACAAAGTCTCGTAAACTACACACTGAGAATATCGTCATGGCTGAACAGATCAGGCTATGAATAATTTCTTGAATTATCATAACAGCCTCGATACAATCTAACGTGAAAACAAACTCGACAGATACATATTTATCCAAATAAAAGGAACGAACTGAAATCAATTTTTCCTGAAACTGGATGCCGGGAAACCGGGTTTCTTGTTTACTCTAACAAGAATATCTTTAGTTTTAATACAACTATTTCAAATCGGTTATTAATTTTTTGCGAAACTTTTTGCTAATGTCGTTTGTGTCTTTACTATTCGTGTGATTAATGTTATAGTATAAAAGCTCTGGCGACGTTTCTAACACGGATCGATAAAAACGTGTGTCACATAAATACATTAACTTTCCTTCATTCTTTTACAGAGTATTCAACGTTGACAAATTTATATTTTATAATCAATGAATTTTATACAACTGCTATTATTTAAAATAAAGGACTGGTTTTGAAGTTCCTGGCGATTATATTTTTGCTTCAAACTCAATCTGCGAGGTGTCTAGTGTTTACAACTTGAAGAATACGCTTCGTACGAAATTTTTGTACATAAACTTTCTCCTCCTTTTTTTTTTTTTTTCATTGAATTTATATCTTGAGACACCCTGTATAAATTCAACTAATATATTTTTTATAGTAGGTATATACTACTAGATAGGATCGTAAACGATGGATTTAAAGAAAAATATTCTGTTTACGAAAAGAGAGAAAGAAATTAATTTGGGCGATCAAAGTGAAAAGAAAAAAGAATAAAAAATGAAACGTCGACCGTGACAGGACTCGAACCTGCAATCTTCGGATCCGAAGTCCGACGCCTTATCCGTTAGGCCACACGGTCGTTGAAGGGTAGTTTTCTGAAATTGAAACTTCAACGCTAACAAAGATGTTACCCCTATTATCGTTCGATACAAATTAATGTTATCGCGCAAACACTTCAGCTTCTAATATACGATATTATTTGATAAAAATAAATGCTCTACATTGCTACCCTAACGCATAAACGATTATAAATCTGCATTTATCGGAAAATAGGTAATTTAGATGATTTATATAATAAGTGTAGAGTAACTTGGCTATTTTGAAAACTTATTTAAATTATATAGAATATTATATAAAGAGTATAGCCTATCGTTTGTTTCTTATAATTATAAGATGGAATTTTTTACCGTAGTAGATATAAATTAATAATCTTGTAACCCTGCGATCAGATTCGTAATTGAATTGAAAAGTTTGGAATTTATAAGTTTGCACGTGGTTATGTTACCTTGGAATTTCGTATAGTTCGGATATCGGACGATATCAAACGCAACGAGATATAGGAAAAATACAAGAATTTCGAGAAAATGTTGAATTGAATACCTTGGCAAATCCCATTACAGACCCTGAAAAGCTCAACGACATAATTGCGAGGGAGGCGTGTCTTCGTCTCGTTCTAGAAAACGACTGAATATTAGCAGACATTGACGGACATCCTGTACCAAATACTCGCTAAGTAGACGATATCACGCGCGTCTCTTCGAAATCTTCTGCAGACTTCGTGAATCGCGACCATCCGGAACCCATTTTACATATTAACTTCCTCTTTTGTTTCGTTCTACGCGCGCATTTTCTGCTCGTGAACACTTATTCCACCATAATCTGTTAATTTTATAATTTTGATCAGTCAGAAATAAATATTTCATCATTTTAACATATACATAAGTTTCTTGATATATTTTATAACGTTTTTAATTGCCACGAGAAAACTGATAAGAGTGTACCAAATAAAAAAAGCGAGATTTAAACATTTTTTTCGGATGCTTATCGTGATAAGTTGTTTTGCCAGCTATATAAATATAAAGTTTCTATATGATCAAAATCTTCAGGCTTTTAATCACTATCGTGATAAAATGATGTGATAAAATAATGATGCACGGTTGGATTGGGTAGGAAATTAATTACGTTAGTTACTCGTTCGATTGTAAATGCAAATTGTACGATAACTTAACACCTTCGTCTAAAGTATTCCATGTGTACCTATCCTGTATCTAACAGTAACGTTAATATTATATGGATGATTATTATTAATCAGGTTAATGTAAAGTATATATTTAACAAATCTATTCTTAAATATATACTTTACATTAATCTCATTAATATTAATCATCATTTGTATATATTTCTATATATTTAACAAATCTATTGTTAACAAATCTATTGTTAAATATATACTTTACATTAACCTGATTAATAATTATTGTCCATATAATATTTAACAAATCTATTGTTAAATATATACAAAAATATACTGATCATTCGTTAAATTTTCGAGTACGTTGTATTATTGCATTTTCTTGTAAAGTATCCCATGTATTACGTCGAAGATTCTATCATAGAATTTCTCTCTACTAATTCTCTCAAGTTAAAACAAACATTGTAATAAAAGATATTATAAAAGTAATATTGATAAAAGCATTTTAAATATAATACTGAAAGTTGACATTAGGAAGTTTAATTACTCTACCTTGATAACAAGACGATTTCTCGTATGTAAAGAAGTATATATCGAATTTTTCTGATAGCTTCCACTTGCGCGAAATGTGTCCCAACAAATTTTCGACAAATGTTTTCTTCGAATCGATTAAATTAAAACACGGACTAGCACGTGCCTGTTATTTTTCAATAATGCAAGATAAGTATGCTTTTATCTCGAGGAAAGAATTCCTTTAACTCGTGATTCTACATTTGAAGACCTTCACGCGTGAAAATTGACAGTAAAATCTAATATTTCAACATTTTTCTATTTCATTCGCTTCTGCTATTATTTCATTAATTTTATACGTAGATAAATATTTATAAAAATATAAATTTGATTTTAAATTAGTCATCTAATCGCAACTTATATCAACTATATCGTGTCTTTAAAAGGTTTAATAAATAGTTGACGATATCGCATTCAGGTCGTTGCACGACACACCGTAATTAACTTCATCGGTTAAACTGTCAATTATCCGTTGTGAAATTAAGTTCAATGATCCGTCGTAATGTAATTGCCATCTACGATGATGCGTGCTGCAGGTGCGATCTATGCACCACGTGCACTGTTGGCACTAATACAGAAAACCTTTTAAGCACAGAATCTATAAAGAATCTAGTACGTCAATTATTTATTTCCTTCTTTGGGAATGTAAACTGAATGAATTTAAATAGAATTAGTTACAGCGATAGATGTCTTCTATGGTATCGGTGGAATAAATTTAATCAACAGAAACAGCGACCAGAGAATTAAAAATCGAATTTTATTTTATCCCGTTTGGTATAAAAAATTTTACAATTTTTGAAAGATTTTTTATTGACTCGATCGTCGCTTAATTTTGCGAAATATCGTTACTTGCAAACATAAAGAAAATTGATGTTTCATATTTTATACGTTCAAATTGTATTTATCGGAATTTTTATTAAATTTAGTAAAATATCAAGTATCATAGGTTGATAAAAAATAGAAAAATCGTTCTACGATTATTTTTTGACGTCCGAACAAAGTTCTAACGAATATGTATTAGAATAGAATTTACTATCTTTCTTCCTCTCTAATTTGCTACAATATATTTTTGAGTTAATTGTACGTTTTACATCGGTCGAACTTGTCATTATAATAATTGTAACTCCTCATACGTGATTCATTATCGACATAAAGGCCGTTACAGAACATAAAACATAAAACGAGACATAATAGCAGTTTCAACTGATAACAATATTTATAAATTGTCATCTGTATAAACGTTTGCGGATATAATTTACGATTCGAATTTTTTAGATGTACGTCAATATGTCTGTTGTGCGATAAATTTTACATGTACAGTATGCCCTGGAAGTTTACTTAGTTGGAATAGTTTATACCAATATCTTTCAGAGTGTGAAAACCTCCTTTCATACAGGAAAACGCTGGTTCTTAGAATATACAAAAATAATCTTACTCTTATTTGCATTTATTATATAACTCGCGAGAGTTCTAATATCACGAGCTCTTCGACGAACTTTTCGACATTTACAATAAAAGCTAAGGTTGCTGGCAAAGAGACAATTAAAGAGATCTTAACTCAAATTGTAACTCCGTACAGAAAAAAAAAGAAACCTTGAAGAAGGAATTTTTATGCGTAGAGCTTTTCTTTCCAGCTTTGTCAAATATCAGCTGAGTAACAGAATAGAAAACAACGTTGTTTATCACGAGGATGAATCAGAAACTGTGATAATAAGAATGAGTAGCCTCCGTTGACAATGCTCAGAAAACACTGATTTGAATGAAACTGTTTTTTAAATATCTCGTTACTTAACAAGATGGATACGGAAATGCTGAAAATAGAAACGAAAAGGTCGACAGTTGCAAGAACACAGACTCGAATTGGTCAGTGTTCTTGTACCTGCAATGACTATAAACGGTTGCAAAGGCCATAGTCTTTACTATCATCATCGAACTATGTTCCAAACCATTTTTTACTATTTAATAAATTCGCAAATGAGCAATTGACATCTGTATTTTTATAATTTCCTCTTATTATTACGAAAAGTATGGTTTCTTGAAAAATCTTTGTCGATAATCAAATAATAATAACGGCACGACGGAATGGAAAAATGCGAAGAATTGTGTAATATTACACGTGTGAAACGTGTATTTATAGATTACTTGAGTTGCGAATGATCTTTTAACACTCCTCACATTTTTACTGAGATTCCTAGTTATTTAACGTAGATAGAGGGGATCTCTGCGATATGAGAAACGAGAGAAGTTTTCTTAAATACGAAAAGTTGCTACAATTTCAACTAGAAAGTTCATTTTTAGTAATTGTAACTTTGATTCCACGTGACTATTAGTAATTCTATATTCTCGGTTTCTTCTATAAGACGAAGTAATCTGTGAAACAGTAGGAATACTGTATACGTATATTTTTTATTTAAACAAGACATTTTCGTAATATACGACACTTGTACTAATCTCCTACGTTCTACATGGAATAATCTTTCTCGCTGTTACACCTATTGTTTTTCGATCCTATCACATGAAAACGAAGACCAAGTAATCTGTGAAACAGTAGGAATACTGTATACGTATACTTTTTATTTAAACAAGACATCTTCGTAATGTACGACACTTGTACTAATCTCCTACGTTCTACATGGAATAATCTTTCTCGCTGTTACACCTATTGTTTTTCGATCCTATCACATGAAAACGAAGACCAAGTAATCTGTGAAACAGTAGGAATACTGTATACGTATATTTTTTATTTAAACAAGACATCTTCGTAATGTACGACACTTGTACTAATCTCCTACGTTCTACNGTATACGTATATTTTTTATTTAAACAAGACATTTTCGTAATATACGACACTTGTACTAATCTCCTACGTTCTACATGGAATAATCTTTCTCGCTGTTACACCTATTGTTTTTCGATCCTATCACATGAAAACGAAGACCAAGTAATCTGTGAAACAGTAGGAATACTGTATACGTATATTTTTTATTTAAACAAGACATTTTCGTAATGTACGACACTTGTACTAATCTCCTACGTTCTACATGGAATAATTTTTCTCGCTGTTACACCTATTGTTTTTCAATCCGATCACACGAAAACAGTTGCTACACCTTCGTTCTTCTTCCATCATAGAACTACTTCGACCTTGCCGATTTTCCCATAAAAGTGATGGAACTGAAACGATATTGATATCGAATTAACATAAATTAATCCTGTAATAGGATTCCGTTTCGAGGCCTCCAAGTTACATACTCGTGTACTATGTGTTTCTATTCGTCGCTTGTTAATATTACTCTACCGAATTATCGTACTATTTATTTATAAGAATTATTAATTATTAAATAAGAGTAACTTACACACGTTAGTGATTTACGATAATTACAAGTCGAACAAATTTCCTTTTAACGAGTACAAGTTATATCCTCGTAGAAAAGTTTTATATTCTAAGGTCCTTTGCAGGGAAGTGAATGGAAATTTGAAAAAAAAAGCAAACAGCATAACGTAGTGTAAATTCGAAAGTTCGTCGAAACCGCAAAGAGAAGAACTATGAATAATAAACAAACAAAAAATTTGATCATCGATCTGTCAATGTATATCTACATTGCTATTTATCACGTATCGCGTTTATGATACAATTCGCTATTTATCACGCAGCTAATAAATACCAAGTTAAATATGTAATCTACTTGTAAATATAGGTAGTTTAAAAATTATTCCTTACCAAACTACTTAACTCGACTGGAACATCGTGCTGATTGAAATAAAGATAAATGGGTAAAGTACTGGTAAAATAGATAAAGGCCATTGTAGATAGAAAAAATTGGTGAAATTCGCGATCAATGTGAACCTCGAGCGTTCATCTCCGTCACGCGACTGTTAATCAGGGGATCGCGTTTGATTAAAAACGTGGACCGCGATTGCGGATCGAACGGTGCGAAAAGGAAACGAGGTCAAGCTGCTCTCGAAAGCTCTAATCGGCGTGTCAAGCGTGTGGCACTGAAAGTAAAGCGGTTTATAATTATCGTCAGTCTCGCAAGGACATAATAATCAGTCTCGTTGTCGACAAATTTACCGGCGGCAGAGAAGCGATGCCGTCGCTGAAAAGCGGTGTCATCATACTCGTTAAGACTGGTTCACACCACGCTACCACTGCCAACTAATTGGCACGTTTTCGATAAGCGTATCGTTGATTCATGATCGCTCTCAATCAAAAATAAACGTATGGTAAATGAATTTCTTAACTCCTTTGCGTTCCTGTTCTGTTGCGCGTTTTATAATTTCCCTTATCTCGGGGATAGACCAATGTAAACCAACCTGAAGAGATTTCCGCATCGTTGAATATTTTATGAAGAACGTTGGAGATATCAAAGTAATAATATTTTTTTTTCTTTTTGTTACTAAATAGATTGCACATTTTTATTCAGATTTGTATAAAAATGAACGCAATTAAAAAAGTGGAACTCGAGAAAAGATTTATTTTGCACGTGGAATACTTTTAAATCGCGTTTCGTATCAACACGTTGAATACTTTTAAATCTTCCATAGCCTACTTAGAATCTGATTTAACAAGGTACTGTATTTCACCTGATTTGTGAATGACTATGTAAGAAGGACGTTTCAACGAATGATTAAATCGCTCACAGCGTAATTTGACATTTAATATCTCGTGTCTTATCTAATATTCTAATAATTAAATTTTGTCAATCGAAGATCTTTGACGAGACACGCGAAAAACAGCGTTTATTGAAAAATTAGTAATAATTAATTGTCTGAATTGACCTTTGCAATTAAGAACGAAAAAATAAACTACTTACTCCTGGAAGAAGCATGGAATTTCATGAAATTACGATCCAAGGATCCGTGGTCCAAAACGAAAGGATCAATTAGTCGATCAACTGATGTTGCATACCGGTTAGAGGATGGTCGCATTTAGGAAACGCGGAAATACCGTAAATAGAATGATAAAAGTCAGGTGCGTTAAGAAATGATAACTATCGCATATGTAAATCCTCAAACTTGTCGAAATTATATAACATTTTGTCAAGGTTATCGTTTAATTAGCTGTAATTATCATAGCGAACCACTGGTTTATTAGAAAAAGCGATTAAAGCGCACGAGTCGATAAGAACTTTCTGCATTCAACATTTCGAAAATAATTGTGCGAAACATGCTTATTACTATTAACTAAAATATGTTCGCCACGATTATGGACATTGTCCTTCTTTCGAAAAATATTCAAACATCGATTTTCGATGAATTTCTGGCTTCAATTTTTCCTCTACTGTCTACGAACAATGACAAATAATTCTGCAAAATAATTAACTCTGCTACTGTTCCACTTATTCTTCGCGTTTGTAAAAAGTAGCAAAACTTGTATTTTACAGTTGTTTTACAGTATTTAAACAGTTTTTTTTTTTTTTTTAATAAATGGTATCTAATAATATGAGGAGGAATAACAGAGTTAAAAGTTAGGAATTTTCAAAAATAATCTCTTTACGATAAGTAAAATACACTTGGTTAATAATCATAATAGTATGAGAAGGAATAACAGAGTTAAAAATTAAGAATTTTCAAAAATAGCCTCTTTACGATAAGTAAAATACACTTGGTTAATAATCATAATAGTATGAGAAGGAATAACAGAGTTAAAAATTAAGAATTTTCAAAAATAGCCTCTTTACGATAAGTAAAATACACTTGGTTAATAATCATAATAGTATGAGAAGGAATAACAGAGTTAAAAATTAAGAATTTTCAAAAATAGTCTCTTTACGATAAGTAAAATACACTTGATTAAAAATCTCGAAAAGAAGCTTCGAATCGACGATCTAATAACAAAAAACATGAAAATGCACTAAAATTTGCGACGCACCGATTTGACGAGTAAGAACGTGTTTTATCGTGTTACACGCGGCTTCTACGTATAATAAAATAATATTCGATCCGCGAGAAACGGTGAGGCGTTTGAAAATGAAGTGACTGTCAGAGAGTATCGAAGAGTAAAAGCAAACTGCCACCTCCTATCACTCGGTTTGCAAACGTTCCCGTTCGTTTCCTAGTCTATCGAATGACATGCTGATGGTGGCCATGAAGGGAGATGCCCCCGTTACTTTGCTCGATTCGCTTCAGAGGATATCAGATCCTTTAATCCTTTCGTTTCGACGTTGTTTCATCGACTCGTTAACGCTCTTGTTATCACGCCATATCATATTAATTTGTTAAGAGAGAAAATTGAGTTAACTGTTACTTACGCTATACGTAGATCGTTAATTCCTTGGATATAATAATTTTGTTATTTTCCTATATTTCAATCATACCGAATTACAATCCTTAATCCTATAAGAAATTATATCTCCTGTAAGAGAAAGTGTAAACCGGAAGCCATCTGAAGCCGAAAGACAAGAATTACGAACAATAGTAAATAATGTCACGTTTCTTGATATTTTATTTCTATCGAAAATAAATTGCATCATATTTGTACGTGGAAGAATTGAAACTGATCTACTTAACATTTATGTAGCTTTGTTAACTTTTTAACTTTTAATTATATTACAAAAGTTTCTGATCGAGGGATGAACATGTTCGTAAGTTAAGTTGAATTTTACTAGCGGAATTTTAGCAGATCTTAGTAAGTTACGATTGCTCGTGAAATTGAAATTTTTATTAAAGTTAACACGAACGATACTTTCCACCGATGATGCCATTAAAATGAAAAAAGAATTATTATTAATATGACGGCTAAATAGATATGTAATAGCTAAAACACGTTTATATTCAGATCCTAATTCTTCAGTTGTTCATGAACTTATGAATCGCATAAACATTCACAGTCCAATTATTAAAGATATTCACGAAGCGAAACAAACATATGTTTAAATTCTATTTTTTCTATAAAATTATATTTGCAAATATATCTACGAATTTGCATAAATATCCACAACTAATTAATTGTGATAAGCTGTTCATCGTCCACTACAGCTGATTTATGTATGCCTGCGGTAAATATATATCTCCGAAGTAACAAACTAATATTATTGGATTAATAGAATCGAAATGAACGTACATAAGTATATATGTTGAAGATTGATCTAAGTTTAACAAGCTAAACGAAGTTGATGAAGTTTCTTATTGAAGCAGCCATGCTTTTAGTTTTTACGCAAGAAATAGTGCGCTTATTTTTGCCAAATCATTATAACGCGTTTTAACGTTAACGAAAATTCGTCTCTGATAAATTAATCGTTTGTTAGCTTATTAGGAGATGGATAAAACGCGAGCGTAACTGGTGACAGTGGGGAAAAACGATTTCTCGCTTAAGGTAATATGAAAAATGGAAATAAATATGTCGACCTCGTTGTCACTAGGGCAAGGTTTATTCCGTCTACGTTCCAACAATCATTGTAATTTCTTACGCTATATTTTTTATGTTCTATAAAAAAAACACAATTTAATCTTTTCCCATTAATATCAATTAAGAAATATGTAGAAATTCAGAGAACTACATATAAATTAATCTGAGTTTTAAATTTAAAAGTACCATAATTTTCTGTTCTATCTAAATTCTATCATCTATCGAAATCGCTTCCTAGAATCGCTAGAATAAATAACTATATCTTGGCGTATCATTTGTGAAACTCGCACGTCGAAACAATTTTGAATTGAATTTGAGGTGAACGTAATTCCGGTAACGGAAAATAAGATCAAAGATTATTCACTAATTTTACTAAATCACTGCTGTAATTTATTCATAAATGTCACGACTTTAAATCTTCTCGTGTCCATAGGACGATAAATTTGTCAAAAATTAATTTATTTGCTATAATAATTATTTTATTTGCTATTTTGTCGATATTACGACACGTCTTGTCTTGCAGCGAATCGACAATCCATAGAATAAGTTATAACCCAGTTTAACGTGTGTTTCCACGTCAAAACCTTTTAAAAGTAGTTTTAACCGGTTACGTGCCGAATAGAATAAGATGCTCTAGTCTCAATGTCCACGTTTCGCGATTCTGCATCTTTAATTATTATGTGTTTACATGAACCGCTTGCGTGAAACGCGGTATGTTTACTTCGCAGACGTTCGCCATCTCGATGGCTAACTCCCGGCGTGCGGTTTTAATTTATTGATTGAGATTAAGATTCATTCGACGTGATGTCAGTCGACGTAATTGTTGGTCAATTTTGATCTTGAATAACGTGTTTAGCGTATTGAGCGAAAGTAGGCTTTTTAGTGACATTTTTCAAACAGTTCAATGGCCGACGTTATTTATACAAATGCAGAGTCCTGACAAACTGGTTCGTTTCCATAGCTCGAATTATGGAAATCGGGTAATAAAATAGACGAAACGTATACATCACTATAAGATCTTTAATTCTTGAAGATTCAATTACATTGATATGTAACAGGAGCATAGACAATCATGAACAACTGCGTCCTCTGCTTCTATTGAACGTTCTAAGCTCGATCTGGCAAACAAGAAAGAAGACGTTCGTTCCTTCTCGCCATCATCTCTCAAAATAACGCAATAGAATCGAAGAACCTAATTGTGCCATTTGTGCGAAACAGAAAACACAAAGATATTAACAATTTCAAGAGATATTAACAAATGTAAATATCTTCCAACTGCACTCAAACATCGTGGTATTGATACATCTTGATCGACCGATAATCGGTATAACCAATTTCGATAAAAATACGTTAAATACAAATATGAATCGACTGCTACAATCGTTTCTTTGCGTTTTATACAAATTTCACATTTAACATTGACATCGATAGACCACGGTTCTTTGCGCTATTTCGTATTATTAGTATAGAATATTCAGAAAAGTTTCTCTTTGCAATCTTAACGGTCATGTCTGAGCCAAAAATCGACATGAAATTTTACGTTTAACGGTAGTTAAATAGAAGAAAAATGAATTGTAAAACTTACAGTGTGCGGTTTGCCAAGTCTCGGAGAAGTTGCCCGAATTGGGGAACCGAGAGGCAATGGGAGAGCGCAAACCTTATATAGGGGAGGCCACGAGGCACCAATATTCCCCACTCTTGGTTCGTAGAAGCCACACACAAACGTATCTGCATCCAGAGAGTCAACGACGAGTCGTTGGAAAAAGAGCAAACGAGATCACGAAAACCGACATCCATCTTTTGATGAATAAATTACTTTATATGAGTTTATAGCGAAGTTTCGTTCTGACACACTTCGTGTTGTGCGAGTGTCTGCTTGCGAATGCTCTTCGAGAATAACATAAAAGCGCATGGCGCTGAAGAAATTCGCGGTACTCGCGACGACGCGACCATCAGTTGCGTAACCTCGTGTAAACGATTCCCGCGAATATCGCCGCGACATCGATAGCAGGAGTCGGTCGTTGGACGCCCACGAGAAAGCATTTTTTCCCTTTTAATTGATTGTTTATCGATAACTAACCGATAGTTTGAAAATCGACGATGCATTATCAGTGGATTGATATTAATATTAATTATTTTATTGTAACGAGGCCCACGGCCGAGTGCGATCTTTCGTTACACATTGCACGTTTCTTGCGGTTTAGTACGGTTTATTCTGCTAAATATTATATCGTTCGTATAATATTTAGTAGATCGATTATTAGTAAGATGGTGGATTTTTCTGCGTTTATGGGGAATTTTGAAACTGCGGTATTGCACAAAATACGCGTCATATGCAAGAATATAGAAAGACAGTGGATATTATCGAAAGGTTAATTATTAGTAGACTGCGAATTTTTATACATTCGTGGGAAATTTAGAAGCGTAATATTCCACAAGATACGGTACATTATGGTAAATTGCGGAATATATGGAAAATTTCAAGATGCAAAAGAATATGCAAAGAATAGAGCAGTAGCAGAGCGTTGATTCGTCAGAACGGCAATCTCAATCGCACACGTGGCCCAACAGTCGGTTCGAAACGAGGATCAATCGAGACGTTCAATTCCTTTAAATCAGTTCTCCAGTTGTTTCGCGTTATCCGCTATCGACGTTTGATCGAAATGGGAATTCCGACCAGTAGCTAGTAGAATTCAGTATTGATTCGAAATCAAAGCTAACTGTGATATTGGTTTCAGATTAATTTCGTATTGTGGTATAAATTAATTCGCGAAGCACAGCGAAGGACACGTATCGAATTCTTCCGCGCCATCTGCACGTTGTTCCATGTCGTACAATCATAAATTTAGACAAGAGCATTTAGACAGATTTATTATACTTTTCTGAACTTGCTCTCCTGCCAACAATTTTGCTGGTCATTAGCTAAGAAAAAAGTTTCACCTTAAAAAGAATCTCGTCGTTCGAGAAGAGCAAATTTAACGAGTCGCTTAACGAATAAACAAATGATAAATTGAATTAATTCGACAAATGTATCTGGCCAACAGTAAAAAGCACCGTAATACTCGGTCTTATTTTTTTGTTCTTCGTCTTACGCAATATTACTTAATCGCATTACCGACGAAAAAATAAAACAGCTCCTCATAAAATCTTTTTACACGATTTCTTAGTTCCTTTTCATTGTTGCTTTAAATCCTGTATGATCTTCGTACCGGTATTATGCCATCGAAGCTATATCGAAACCAATATATTATCGAAAATCGAAATAAATACCGGCATTTTTGCGATTTTCCTCTTGTAGAGACGTCACGTTAAAATATGTTTCTTTCTCAACAACTAAGAACCACGACAATACATCGATGCTGGTCTTCTTCCATAATTATTTATTTACAATATCAAGAAAGTACTTTACGGTATGGCGAGATACAAATTTCCGGAAACGACTCGCCGAAATCACCGACTAGTCTTCACGTTCTTGCCATCGATCTCGAAAACCCCAATTCCCATTCGTTTATATTCCATATCCATCTTATTGCTTAACCTGCCTGCTATTCCTTTCTGACACAAAGCATATAACCTATTTGCCTCGACTAAACTAGTTAAAGTTAACAGTTGCCATGTAGTTATTATATATCAGGAAATTACAATAATTAGGAAAATATATTAGGAAACATTTAAGGTTTTCTGTTTTAATTTTTATCGGAAAGTGAACTCAGCCTTCGGTTGTAACCAAAAATAATCTGAAAATAAATATCATACAGAGAGATTGAAAAATAATTTTAACGCAATTTTACAAATGAAATGTTTAACGATTACATTGCTTGATTTTCGAAGAATATATCTCAATTTTTTTGGTAAAGCAAAACATCGCGGATTGTGCGTTTTCCAGAAGACAAATTGGTGGCTCATAAAATCAATCAACGGTAAGAACAGAGTCGAAATTGAACGAGAATGTATCGCTAATTGCGCAGCAATCGTGTCGTCAATCATGTGGGTTTACCAACTTTAAAAAGATACACGTCAACTCGTGTTGAAAGAAACGTGATAATGGAGACACTGTTTGTAGTAAATCTTACGGCGGCTTAACAAGCGCCAAAGTGGAACCAGCTTTTCGAGTCTTATGCACACGAACTACAAACCGTTGAGAGCTCGCCACTAACCTAAAGGCTGATTCAGACACGGCCAGTATCCATCAAATAGCGAGTAAAGCCGAATCTATACTCTTAACTTTCGATGATCATTGCGGATGAAACGAGGATGAAAGCGGTGTAAATTCGCTTTTACATGCTACTTGACTAAACTATTGACCATGTACGAACCAACCTTTAGAGCTTCCAACTTCTACGATCCTATAAAGTAGAATCAGACGATAAATTCGATATTTATTTCAAACTACTTGATGTTTATTCTGGCTATAGTGTATTAGAGGAATTATAAAGAAAGTTCGATTTTACATGTAATTTCGAATTAAGACAGAATTTACTAGAAATATAGTTATAGTTCGTTAGCATAGTCGGCCATATTCTATTCCATCGAATCTTGCTCTATTGAATTTTAGTGAATCTGTTTAGCCCATATTTCCAGAACCGAGATCGCCCGAATTTCCGTCAGCCTATTACTGTTAGTACGTATCTTGTATCTTCCACTACTTTCGCGATATTGTCGCAAACTTTTACGGACAAATGAAACGTGTCTTGCATCTCACAGTCATCGAGATACCAGGCGCGATACACGGACAGAAACATGGTTGCATTGTCTTACAATCTTACTCGGCGTTAATATACGCAATGATATATGACTATCATGTAATCGATTGTCTCGCCGCGCAATGATTGTCTCTATTCGTTTCTGTTTCGCTCGTTGCGGTGTCCTTCGCGATGGTAACTTTTCAAGCTCGATGTTCTCTAAAACGAAGCCCCGAACGTAATTTTGGTATTCTTGATTTTCGTCCTATTTCGGGCTAAGATTTCCCTCGTGCTACGAATTTAGGTTCTTGATGTATATTGAAGTTACAAAATATTTAGTACAAGCATATGTATAATTATTTCGCAAAGATCACAGATCTATTTAAACGGTCGATTATCCATTATATTTTAATAAAGCTCGATAATCGGTAAGACCACGTTTGACACTTATTATATACTCAAGATGGCTATCACGCTTTATATTAATTTTTTATTGAATACATGTTT
Organism: Bombus soroeensis; assembly: GCA_014737365.1. Lineage (NCBI taxonomy): Eukaryota > Metazoa > Arthropoda > Insecta > Hymenoptera > Apidae > Bombus > Bombus soroeensis. The sequence goes on from JACXIL010000166.1 coordinate 1,170,988, forward strand.
GCAACAAATACCTTCTAATTTCTATATACATTTTCAGATTAGTTTCAAATTTGACCAATGTAATTTCAGATATACCAATATAAATTATGTCGCATTACATATATAACATATGTGCCTAACGTGGATATAAAATTTGTCTATGGTGAGTGTTCGAATATTGGATCTTTATTGGTTTTGTAAGGAAGAATTAACTTTGTGATTCTGACGAGGCTTCTGATTGAAAAATGGCTCTAATAATACGTTAAAACTATTTTATCGAAATATTTGTCGCATAAATATTTATTTCAATAAATGAAAGTGTAAGATAAGAAATATCAATCTTGAAATAAAAGTACAAAAGAAGAGAAAGAACTAGGAATATCAGTTACTAAGAAGTAGATTTCATTAGCTACTGGCTGATTAAGAACGCGAAACAATGGCATCGTGATCGAAACGATTGCCTGTACGCAATAAATATTTTCCGGGCTATGGTCTTTGGCATTCTAATCAACCATGATGTTATCGAACTTTGTTGAACTTGAGAGACCATATGGCGATGTATCAGTAGTATCCAGTCCTATGAAGCCTACGATATCGTCTACATAATAAAATGGCCATTATACTACATACTTTCCAGTTAACGCATATATGATACAGTCTCGACAAACATCTAAGATATTTTCCAAAGATCTGATCATATGTATATAATAAAACTGGGATGTAAAATAACGCGTATCAATAAATGATTCTTCCATGTTATTCGCATACTTAAGAAATTTCTCTTAGCGATAGAAACAGAAATAGAAGAATACTTTATTACTAATCTTTAACACTGAGAATGAAAAACACGAAATTTAAATGTCGTAAACTTCAACGATCCAGCATAAATCATCGTAGTCTGCAATCTATGAGGATACTATGCGAGGGTTAAGAAATCTCTTAGTAATAGAGAAATACGACTGACAATGAATAGAAAATGCGAGTAGGAAATGGACCAAAGAGCGAAGCAAATTGAACAAATCGTTACAGAATGAAAATCAAATGCGGAGACAGAGTTGACGTTGCACCGATCGCCAAAACATACGTGTTAACTTTTAAAATTCCTTCTCTATAAAAGACGAGATATATGAATTGTGCTTTTCATCTGCGGTCTTCGCATGACTGTGAATTTTATCGCGCACGGATTGCTCTGAATCGACAGAAATAGAATAAAGTAGTAAGATGAAAAACAATCCAACATGGTAAGAAACGCGAACGTGGCCGAATGTATCAACGCGGTAAATACGTTCAGGTGTACTGTGTACACAGACGCGTGAAAGTAATGCGAATTATGCACACGCACGGTCATATGTGTCCGGCGTCGTGTACACGAGTTGCTCGTAGTGAATCATCGAGCGTACTGACGTCATCAACGTGCTCTGGGGGCAATCAACCGGCAAGCAGCGTAAAAATCTTGCGGATCACGCGTCACGTACTGCACGGTTGCAGCGTGATTGCGTGGGTGGATGTTGCGAGTTGAATGGGAGCTGAATGCGCGTCGTTTCGGCGGAACCCAAGAAATTCGATGCAGTTCGCGTCATACAACGCTCTCTTCTCAATAACCTCTTCTCATATATACAGTGAGCGACAAAAGTATCTCGATACTTATCAAATATTACAACGAGCACTATACTTCGAGCATTTCGAATATTTTTGCATATTATGCATCGTTGCATCTTCAAGCTACGCATAAATACATAAAAATCCGCCATCCACTTATTATACTTATATTCGTCGTTGAAAAAATGAAGCAAAATAGATTTTAATTTACAGAATTTAATTAACCAGGTATGTTAGTTTTGTTTGCTTATGTTCAGTTCGAGGAGATCATTTTTCATTCTAATTGAACGAATTCACGAAGGAGCTTAATTTTCTCGATAAAGGTGCTGCAAAAGACAGCATTCTAGAATTTCTAGGATCTAGGACTCGAGGGCGGTACACGCTGTAACTCGTTGGCAATGACAACCTGGTTCAAATAGCGATCCATGTGAGAAAATCGGTTTCATTGCGAAATCGCGACATTTGCATTTCAAGCTAAAGAGAAACCAATATTTTCACCTATTACGATCCTATATTAGGTTTACGTATGTTAAACTACGCGTGTTTGTCATGCATGACTTGATTCGATCAATCGCGATATAATGAAATATTTAAAATATTTAACTCTTGGTATGTTTAGCTGTCTCGCTTTTGGCCACTCTTGCTTTACCGTGACTTGCTTTGTGGAGAACGTATTTTAATATTTTGATCACCCGTTTAAATATTTGTCTCGAAAATATATATGCGTGTATATTTTTTAAACAAAGTATTATTTACAAAAATTACATTTTACGATTGTGATATTTTACAAACCTTGGCTAATTTTAAACGAACAAACAGGAGGATACAAAAATATCGCATCAACCATCCTGTCTGAGTTCAATAGAATCGCAGTAGATCGATTGTATACTTCTGATAATAAATCTGTCGATCAATAAGGCCAGAAACAACCAATCGATGGAAATCAGATTGGAAATCTAGTTGTTGCTGTGCTAGATTTCCGCCATACCTACGGTGAACTATTACGTTTACCTCGTTTTATTACTGTTGCAAGATTTCAATTTGTTCGTCTCACGGATTTATCTGATTTTCCAACGCGAATATGAATTTCTGACGTTGGACGTATGCTTTTTTTTGAAAAGATCAACTCTGCGCTACACATACCAAGTATGGATAATAAGCACGTACTTCTGTCAGTTTTTATTATTATGACTCTGAATTATTTTTTCATTTATCTATCTAATTTTTCAATATTAAAATTTTTCTAATCGAAGAATATCTCTAAGTAAATAATGTAAAGTTCTAGAATTTTGAGAATTTTTGTATCTACTGTAATTGCGAACAGCTGTAATTTTGCGCAATTATAGTTTAATTATTGTAAAACGTTGAATTGTTCAACATCTGTTTCTTGTCAATTTTTTTAAAGATCCATTCTTCCGGGTGTCGTCATTTTTTTAATGTTGCTTAAGTTTTCAAAGAAAATTGCAATTTGATTGTGCTCATCTTTTTCATGTCACCGTGCAAAATATGATAATAATGGGCTGTTATCTGTGTTTACCAAACCGTTTCGAAAACTAGCAAGCAAAACGTACTCCTTTTAAAGAAACCAGATCCGCAATTGCAATTTTGTTTTCTCAAATACAGTCTACTAAAATTCTAAATTTGTGCTTTCAAAGAGTGAGATACAAAATTAAGCTACTCGAAAGAAGTCTTAGGAAAATGATAAAATTAAAAAGTTATAAAATAATAAAATTATATTTTCGTGTATCGTTATCAAATTATAATATAGTTATAAAATTGTGGGAAAGTTAAGCTGCTCTAAAAAAGAAATTATTCTCTTATATCAACAAAAAGTCAGAATAAAGCATCGCGTAATAAATTTTCGAAAGATTCAATTATTTCATATTTAATAATATTCTGCTTTCGTTATTCGTTCCATAAAATTAACAATTTGCGTCACATCATGGCATATTCGTACTTCGTAATCTATTGCAAATTGTACTTAGGACGAAGAATTTTCAAATTTACGATATAGACACGATCTTGAATCTTACGTATGTTACCAATACGGTGTAGGCATATACGGTTTTTGTAGGTTAGGCAGTATTTCAATGCTGGATAAACTTCTTCTCCATCGATTTATTACATCGCGTAAATCAAATTTAGAGGTCGGAAAATTACGTCGTTTCGAATGGAAAAGTGTCTAGCACCGAGCTTCAAACCTTAATTATCTAACGCATTACTCAATCGTTAACTCTGACTTGTTAATGTTGTTACATAACGCATATAGCTGGTCTAAATTTCTCATAGGCCTTTTATGTGTATAGGAAAAATTAAACGAAATATTTTCTGATCCTTGTTACTACTAAACAAAATGTGACTATTAAACAAAATGAACGTTGTACATTTTCATAATGATATATTTGATTCGTAAGTTTACGAAAAACTAAAAAGAATGGTAAACAATATAAACCCTAGTGCTTTCGTTGGATCAATGTGTTTTTAAATATTTAATTTTAATATTCAATGTAATTTTATCTTTTGCGTATTCCGTGCTTTTTATGAATAAAATATCCCAAGAATAGAAAATATTTAAAGACATACATACAAATGTAAAGAAAAAGCGAGAACAGCAGAGTTAAGTAAAATATTACTCGAATTTTCTGCGTATAAAACGTATCAGAACTTGCTACTTTAAACATCATTGCAACTATCCCGAGTGTTCATACGTGTCACAAATGACCGGTATGATCTATTTCCGCTCGAAATCCACTAGACTTATTATCGAGCACTGTAAGCTGATTTCACCACGAATTTATTTGATCTACTAGCACCCTATTAGACACTTGCAAATGCTAGGATGCACACGAAATACTACTACTTACATCAGTTCATTTAATTTACTCGCTCATGAATGGAATGCACTTCACGAAAACGCAGCGAATCTTTACTTAAAGCAATAAGGAAGTTTGAATTAAGTAATGGATTTAAAGAGATCAAGCCAATAACAAAGTTTCACACTGATATATAACCATCGAGCTTTTTTTCTATTTTAAGTTGTACTTCAACCTAATTTTTGCTGGAAACGTTTAAAAGACGATATTAAGTTTCAAATTAGTACAACCCGTTTTGCATTGTATTAATTAACTCTAATCTAACTTTATAGAGAAAAGAATGTAAAAAATTATTTAAGAAATGTCGGAAAAGGAATATTTAAAGGATATTACTACTTTGTAACTAGTAATTCTGTGGTTTTTACTAATCATACATTACCTTGTAATTAATAGCTTAAACATTACCGAGATTAGATATGGATTAAGAAAATTGGATGTTGCGATATGATCATCGTTTTATCCAACTGAATAAATGATTCCACGTTAATATTAAAACCTCCTTATAGCGAACTATATATTATACTTGAAACCTTACTTAATATTACTTAATTTAACTTGTATCATTAATACTAATACAACTGCCTAACAAACTTTATTCAAACGATCTTATACCATACAACTTCTTCTTCTCCTTATTCGTTTATTTATAGTCGCATCAATTACGAGATTTTTAGCGACTACTTTGGGTTGAAGAACACACATGTACCGTTGTATCTACAAATTTGTCACTAGGACCAAAGTCACTGAAAAATCTCTAACAACCACTGAATTGCGGAACGACGGGACGACCACTCGAGAGAAGATCAAACCTAATTTAGTTACTCACCTAATCATAATATCTCGTCTCGAGACGATTTCAAACCGGCAGGAGCTCATTCAGCGTAGAATTCGCGTTACCTTTTGATACAACACTTCCGGTAACACTTTTTTTCCTCTTTCTTTTTATTACGATCCAAGTTATAGGAGTTGGCGAGGCGTCGATAGAGAGATAACTAAATCACTACGAAGGGGTCAGTTCGCGGCGAGTACGTCTGTCAATCTGTTAGTACAACTGCCAACTCAGGGACGTCGCACGGGACCGCGAAATCAGGCGGCCCCTTCCCCCTCCTTTCCTTTGTGCACAGCACTAGAAAAAAGGTATACCTCACGCGAAGGGGGATAATAGACGACCATTGACAGCTTCACGGAAGTAATAAAACTCACGGTTAAGGATAACTAGCTAAGCGCGAACTTGTCGCTGAATAAATAAATTTATGCTGGACCGGAAGAACTTCCTTCGCGCCCTCTAAATCGATCACTCTTTGATTTCGATTGTATACTAGGATTTTAGGGGAAAAGTGGCACAAGTAAATTCTTTTGTGAAAAAGAAAAAGTATAGAAAATGATATGAGATTTGTGTTATGTAGATTCGTATTATTTATCTACAAAATCTAATTATGAATTTCTGTAATATGTAACATTTCTATATGTGGCAGCAAATGAAGAGTATAACACGCATCGAAGTGTCGACATATCTCATACGTAATGTTTTTCGATGTTTCCTCCATTAGAATTTAATTTCGTCCATAGATTTTTCAAATAAAAGATTTTATTACTAACACAACTTTTCTTCCAAACTCTTCATTGCATATTATCACTATCTGTAACATAGAAGATTAAGAACTAGTAAAGTAACTATTGGCGATTGAAAATAAGAAGACGTGATTAATTTTTATTAAAATACAATTTAAGTTACCTTATTGAAATATTTTCAGCGTTATCGTAAGTTATTAAAGGTATTCTTCTAGAATTTTGTAGGAATAATTTACGTAAACAATATCTTAATTTACATAAACTTAATAATTTCATCGATTTATTGAGTGTAATATTCGTTTCACACATGGTAATAATAATTACCTTAACTTTTTATAGAACATTGTCTTCTTGATGGAGTCCAATGAAACAAACGAATGAAATTACATCCGAGGATCCAATTAGCGAAACGTTACGCGAAACGATCGTAACGTTGATTCAATTTTCCTAAGCGTATAACTCCTTAATTACTCGAGGCTGCTATATTGTCGTGATTATTCAACGTTGTATGCATACACGACAGAAAAGTAACCATGCGAAAGAAAGAGGTCACCGAACGACTCAACCTATGCACTTGTTCCAATCAGGTTTACAAACATGCACCAATTACTTCAATAGACGCGTATACAATGCATTTTAATGAATTTTTAGTAAATATTTATTGCAAAAAAATTTTTACGAAATGATACTATAAAAATATAGAAATATCTCGTAAACAGCATAAATAAGAAAAAATGAACATGGTTGTTATCTAATAATCTAGTAATAGTATATCTAGTAAATCTAATAATCTAGTAAATAATATATTTAGTGATTAATTGATGCCACAAATTTGATGAAACAGTCATCGATCTCTAAGTAACATAGATATCAAGTAGGACCTATCATTGGAACAGTTTATCTATAGTAATAGAAAAATATAAAATATACAGATAAAAAATGGAAAATTTATTAATAGGATTTATTAGCATTCATAATATTCTCATTAGCATTTAATGAAATTAGCAATTAATTAAAATTGCACACTATAACACTAAAAATATGCAATCAGTAATTAAAACCTAACTGTTTATTTTAGCCTACGTTTTTTACATTTCTACATTTTTGGCGACGTATGAAAGATACTGAATAAAAATGGCCGAATAAGGTTCCTTATTATAACTAAATATTCAAATTGTATATACTGGCTCCAGCCTGTTTGATTCGGTTTAATATAGCGCTTAAGGTAGTCTTTATTACTTAAATGGTAGCTCACGAGTGCACCACTTGTCTGTGAATAGTGAGATATGGTAGATGTATGTCTGGATTTAAAAAGATTTTTTATCATAATTCCAACAGGAAACCAAATCTTTTTAAAAAGTATTGCCATTGTTTGAATTTTGTATTTAGCCAAAATTTGTCAAGTCATACTGATCTATGAGAACGAATTAAAAATAAATAATAAACCGACTATCTGAATAGCTGGTTTACGAAATAATTTTTCCATTGTAGTAAGATCCATAGATTATTTTGTTGGCTTAAGATTACTTTCATTCACTTGACACGAGTGATACTCTTCAGACATAATCCCCATCTAGTTATGAAGATTTACAGAAATCTGATAGAGATCTGTCGCTCCCAAAATCTAATTTAGGGCAATAATTCACGGATCTTAATTAACCCTCGAACAGCGGATGATCTTAGCAACGTGCAAAAAATTCGCGTTGCTTTCAACGTTTTTGCAAATATAGAATATACATTAAAATAATTGCGATTTAGGAGCCACGTACGTCTAGGTCTTAATGGATCCGGCATCCGCCAGAAGTAGGGTTAATACATATATTCGAAAAGTAGTACATGTAATATAATTTACTATCATTCATCATTTATATTCAAATATATCAATTTTTGTGGAACTGCCAAAAGGACTGAATAACAAACTTATTGACGTAGATTATTCCGTGTAGATTGATAGATCCGTCAGATTATTCAGTGAATATGAATGTTTATTAACAAATTATACAAGATAGTTTTAAACATATAATACAATATTGAATAATAAATTGACCAGATTTTTTGACGATTACAAAAGTACCGAGTTCCGGATGAAACATAGACATAACCTTCATTCTTAACCAATAACATCGTAAACTTAAGCTTCGACTAATATCGAAACCTCAAAAGGACAACTATCCAAACGATGAACAACATGCTTTTGGACGTAGAGGTCAAACACGGCTGGTCGTTAGGCCAACTCAGTGATAGTAAAATGTAAAAGGCTGGTTATCTAACACACCCCTGTGCCCTGTTCGAGTTAAATTACTATAGAAGACTTTATCCACTTTAGGCATCGGCCGTCAGGCAATCATCCTATTGCCGTACCATAGTATCATGAATGATGGTAAGAAAAGCTACCGAGAGCCGGTTGCCACGAGTTCCCCTGAAATACTGTGTGCCGCTCACTCACTTGTATTCCCACGGTCCACTTCGCGGCAAGAAAACAAAGTGAAACGATATTTTCAATCGTAGCTGCAGACCACTATCAAGACACGTGGTCCGACTTGACGGATGTCGCGCTAGTTGATATGTTTGTCAGCGACTGGCTGACATTTTAATGGGCCAGAAAAGGATAAAGCACAATTGTTACCAATCTAAGGTAATTCGAGAACGGATGGGTTATCGAGAGAGACAAACGATATGCGTGCAATCTCCTATCGCGAAACAACAAAGAAATGAAACAAGTATGAGAAGCACTTCAGTATGTAGAAGCTTAACCAGTGGGAATTATAAACACGAAAAAGTTTCTGATAAATATGTATATGTAATAAGGACAAAACATTTTGGTTTATTTAATTCTTTATTGAAATAACGTTATCAGAAAAATGCAATAAAAGATTAACGAAAGGCACCCTAAACCATCAGAAGTAATAGAGAGGTTTTCAAAAAGCAATATAGAAGCAGTACGCAACGAGGGAAATAATAAAATCGTAATTCGCTAATAATATTAGGTTATGTTTAGAAAATTCGTAGCGGAAGTTAAGAAGCTCATCTTCTAAAAACGATTCTTTACGTTGACAAACAGAAAAAGGTTGTCTGAATACAACTTCTCGAAAAGTTCGATTAGATTAATAAAAATATTCTATTATAAATGTTCAAATACTTTAAAGAATGTAAAATATAACTGCACTGTACGTTATATTTTTGGTCAGTTAAATCAGAAGTGGGATTTAAATAGTATTTTGTGCGAAGTGCGAGAATGAGATACATTTAAATTTTTCCTAAGGAATTCGTCGCGCGAAACGTTGCCAATCCACAAAGCTTCTTATTGCGTCTCTTGCCACTTTAAGAAGCAACTGTGAGATAATGACCCAATTAGATGTCATTTATACGTGACTCATATTGCCAATTTATCCATGTCCGGCTGCCAAGCATTAATGCCTTACGTGTGTGATTATCCACATTTGGTATAGAAAGGTAAACCGCCTCTAATAACGCATAGACAACGTCGATAGACACCTGCGAACTTTGGTTAAGAGAAATCGTTTATCGTGCGGCTTACAAGACCTTCCATCAGCAAATATTTGTCATCTCATAGATAATTACCATTCGCGATGAGAAAGACCGAAATTCATAGATCAAGCTTGATCCTTTAAAGATACATGTCTTTAAAAAGAATCTGTGTTTAAGTACTACAGTATAATGTTTGAATAAATGTTTGTATAGTGTTTAAGTATATAAGGGACACAAAACGGTGGTATTTAATAAGTCGGTGGTTTAACAAATATTTTCTTTTTAAAATAAATTAAATACTCAATAGAAATCCGTTTACATGAATTTCATTTATTTGAACGTTATTTGAAGTTTTATTTGGTACGCGGTTATTCTAAAATAAACTCCTATCCTAGAAACGGAAAATCATAAGTAGTGGGAAAAATCTATAAACTACTTGTCCTTTAAATAATTTAGGAAGTAGAATAAACTAGTTGCAGAAAACCAAAGAGGCAAGAAGCAAGGACGAAGACGGAAGTTGGAAAGATTGTTGTTGATAATAACCGTAGATATTTGTAGTACCAAGTTATGTGCAATATCAAGGAGCTTATAAAAAATCGTCGTACTTCAAATCCTATTTCAAAACCGATACACTGAGATAAAACTCTATCGATCGTCCATTGAGAAATCTATATGTATAAACCAAGCTTTACCGTATTCGCGTCAGGAAGAGAAAAATATAAACCTACTTTTTGCGTTCACTGTACATTGGAGAAGATGGAGCAAATAAGTCTTAAACAACCTTCATCAGAAGCAGTTGAACTTCCGCTATTCATATTACATAAACATATATCATTATTTTATTCAACTTTTTACACATTTCATCCTTTTTAATCTATTTTGCACTAACTATTTTACCTTAAACTTCTTTCCTACATCTTTCGTATATCGTGCGAAGAATAAAAAAAAAGAAGTCTATACGCTAAGTGACAAGTAAAAGACAAAGAGCGATTAAAGATGGGTTAATATCGAGACAATGTAAAAATAGAGTGACTGATAATTGTCGTTAGAGCGTCTAGCAGCGACTCTAACCACTGAGAGGGGGCGCAAAACTAGCTCGTTGCTGAATGACGTAGTAGCTCTCATTTTCTTGACCACCTAGTATACACATCCGGTCGGCTCGGTACTCTGCAACTTTCCTACTTCATTCATCGACGCATTCTGTGGCCTTTGAAGGTTGCACAGGCAGAAAAGAGCGGGCACGGTCGCGCGCCGCCGATCAGAGTCAGTCGGCGTGCACGCCGCGCCGCGCCGACCAGTTTCAACATAATAATTCCTTCTTGGAAATACACCGTGACTACCACTACATTCTGCACCATCGCGAATACCAATCGTATTCGTTACATGTGAATCGACGCGCCAACACTTTGCGACGATCGTCTTCTTTCCAGACGTTTTTGTCCCTCTTTTTGTCCTATCGAGAAATATCGTCCAAACAATTACGTGGTTATGTAACCATAGAAATCTTACTACTATAGTGAAAACAAATTTCATACGAAAGTAAAATTATGTTTCTTTTTTTAGATTGGACGTTATATTTTTGATAATATAGGGGAAGATAATTGAGAAATTTCTTAATGATACAATTTAGTACGAGTAGGAAATTTTAAGGTTATGGACCTTAATTGTATAACGATGAAGGGTGGACGTATTTATAATTACTTACTAATAAAGATTCTAATACGACGACGTGGAATCTAGAAAACTTTACAATAACTGTAGAAAGTATTTGACACACCGTTGTATTTATCGTGAACTTTACATACTAAGTAATTAGATTCAAGTGTATTACAGATTTCATTTTAACAAGCAAATATAATATTTAAAAAAAATATCTGTGTAGAGATTAATAGAGTTCTAGTTGTTTAAAATGAATAGATAACTTTACTTAAAATTAGTAAATAATTTTAAAACTTGTTAACTTCCTTAAAATTCATGGATCATTTAAAATAATTCTTTTGAGATATGTTTCTCGTTAAAAGAAGTTTCTCTTAAAAAGAAAGCTATCTACTGACAATTCAATGGAATACAAACAACATGAATGGTGGACCCATGCGACTGCACAGCAGGAAGTTATAATAACAGGGAGCACGGCATCAATGAAATGGGAAACTACCAATGACTGGAATACTATCGTCATCCCCAACGATCTCTACGTCACCTTTAGGTTAGCAACTGTGACGTGGCTGACTTTCACCAAGCGCACCAGCGGCATTGGAATAAGTGTTGCAATTTCTTGAAATCCATATACAATTTTGATTAATATAATCTTATAATACAATATAATCTCATTGCTCGATAAAGTTATATCTTGCATAACACGTTGACTGTCGAGTAATTTTAAATTGAGTACACGCTTCATTTTGTGAGCACTTCCTGGTGTATTAAGTATTTTATACTGTTATTTCAATATTAAAATTATTACAAATTTTTTACAGGGAAAGAATATATTTGTGACTGTCCTTTTTATTCAAGTATTCTAATTAATTTCGTTAGTGTTGGTCACTATATCTCCCATAGCAGCATCGATAAATATAATAAAGGTGATCATTGGCAAACAGTTTGTTAAATGGTAATAGATATCGTTCCTTTGCGTTACTTCTCTGTGGAATTTGAATTGCTACAATGATTCAAATGCTGTCAAAAAGAAAAGAATAAATACTATATCAAATTTTCAAGATCGATGCATTATCACACTTCGTTGTCATGATTGCACCAACCACTGTAGCAACTATACAATTAACCTTCAATACTTAGTATCAACTATAATAATATACTTGTTATCACGTATGTATATACAAAACGAATTCGATAAACGAACAATAAGAAATTAATTCCAAACAAAACCTCACTGTATCGTATACCCGATTATAGTGGCTTAATCTCTGAAGGAACATTCTCCGTGAATAATACAGCGGCGAGAATACGGCTAAGAACGGTGGCCGATACCAGGCGAACTCCGCGTTCCATCGAAAATTCCGTTCGTTCGATTCCCAGGGCGCACACAGGTATTCGCGCTTGTGACCGTGCACGTGCGCGAGAGCACTCTTTCGAGGGGAAGGAGGTTATCGACGGCGCCTCGCTGAGAAGGAGAGTAAAGAGAGAAAGGTGAACAGAGGGTAGAGACGAGAGAGGAAATATAGAAGAGATAGTTGAGTCACTTACACATTTACAACATGCACGCTACATTTAAACGTACATGTACAGTGAGTTTGTATGGAGCAGTGGATAACAGTGTGAACCGCGTGCCGGAATACACCAATGGTCAATGGTGGGGAGAAATCGTGAATGATCCATAGAAGTCTGCACCGTTGTGTGCACCATTCAAGTAACCTGTGTTAGTATACAGAGGGTTACAAAATATGTAGCTCATATTTCAGTCTCTCAGAAGCCATGCTGATAAAATTTTGACCGCTATATCAGAGTGAGAAATGTGAAATATCGTTTCTTTGAAATTTGAATATGGCGTGTCAATATCATTCGTTCAATCTTGCCCTATCGTTAATTATCAAGCGTGTTAAAGAAAGAGAAATTTATATCACGGATGTCCAATGTTAAGAAGATTTATAACAAAAGTATGAAACTTCATTACTGTAACATCAATATACAAGCAAAATAAAAGTAATAAAATTCTTATATATAGAATGTACAGAACCAAACAAGAACTATTTGGACTTTTGGACTTTGAATTAACCTTTTTAGAACCGCGAACTTTTAAAATTGGCATCGTTTTTGACTTTTAATTATCAGGTATTTCACGAATTACACATAGTCGAACTCTCCAACTTTCTTATCGTTAGAGAACTTTGAACTATGTAAAATATTAGGATTATTAGCGACTTTGCACAATTATTGTTAGAACTGCAATGGTAATGAAATTTTAAAAATTTCACAAAATACACACACGTTCGTCAAAATTTTGTATGATAAGAATCCAAATACCTTCGCGAGCCACTGTATTTTGCAACGTCCTATACAACGTGCGATGTATAGATGGAAGGGAATGGACTAGTAGTGGAGTCTGGTGGGAAACGTAAAACTCGGAGTGGGGATAAGCAGACGGAGGAGTGAGGAGCGGTTAAAGGTTCGGCTTCGGAAATGGCCGCGGGAAAGTAGAGAGCGTTACGTCGTCTGGCAGGCGAGCCGAAGTTTTTCGTGTAGAGCGCTCGTTAACCCGGCGCTTCGAGCGTTAGTTCACCAGCTCACTCTTCAACAGACAACCATGTTTTAAAAAACCGAGAAAGGAGGTTCGATTTTTAAGGATTGCGATTAGTGCTTACGACTAATCTGGTCCCTCTCTCTGGTGAGAGTGGTTCCAACTTCTGACACATACACACCGGTGTCTCAAAGAGATCAGAGAGTGCGTGCACGAGGATGGCCGGCGACGACGGTGCACCACCGGACAATGAGATCCTCACGGATGGAGAGGGGCAGGGTGCGTCAGTGCGGGGGGAACCGCATTCCAGAGTGGGCGGCATCCTGGAATGCGATCCCCCCGGTAACAAGAATTCGTCGAGCCAGCGAGTCTCTAACGACAACGACTACGCCGGCGGAAGCGCTGATACTGTGATTCCACAGGATCGTAACGGAGGCGGTGAAACACCGATTGCCGGTGATAACGGCGCTCTGTGCCGATATGCTATCGGCACTGCACATACCGCTATGTCTTTTATCGAAGTTTGTCAGGTAACCACACACATATCGATACTTTCGTTTTAGTTAAGTTAGGTATTAAGTCACCGAACTAAACTTTCATTTAACTCGATTCTGTTGTCAATAAGCTATATCCTCGAATTTCCTCTCTTTCGCGCCTGTTTCTTTCTTCTTCTAACTCGCGCGTAGCTCTTGCCGCGTTTTCGGGGAAAGTCAATAAAGTCGGATTATAAAATTAAACTTCTCGCTCTCTTGTTTATTTTTATAACTTATTTATTAATAACTGTCTTCTTAATAACTGACTTTGATGATTTTCCTTAGATTACTGAAATTTAGGATATTTAATTCTATTTCGTATTTTACATTCGCCGTAATAAAAGTTAAAAATTCCCAAATTAAATAATCTAATCCTAGATTGTTGACTCCCTGATGATATGTTAAGATTTAATATACGAAAACACTAAACTATTCGATGTTCTAAGTAATGAGAGCGAAGCACCGTTAATCGTCTAGTTACTATACCGCTTTCTCACACATATGTGTATTTTCTTCAAAAAATTGAGTGTGACTAATTTGTTAAAATAACAAAGAAATGATCTCTTTCAGATCCGATTGCAGAACTTTTTTCCGCAGCTGATTTCGTCTTCGCGATATACTCTCTGCGAAGATTCCATAGAGCGGACAGCAGAGTGTTTAGCCAACGATGTGATACGGTATCTACTAAAGGAAGATATATATCTGATATCTCGAGACCCAGTTTCCCGTAGTATGAGACACAACGTGTATCAAATGTTGAATAAACATAGTATTCTCTTCGCAAGTATGGTAAATCGTCTAAACGTTGTGCCAGATACGGCATACGAAGCGTTCACGGGAGTTGCGGACGAATTGTTCTTACACGGTGGAGTTACATGGGCGAGAATCGTTTGTCTATATGCATTCATGGGTAGACTCGCTCTGTGGGCACGGGATAGGCGAATGCACGCTCTAAAGAAAAAATTACCTCTTTACGTCTCCAGATTTATTGGTGAGAAAGTTGCACATTTCATCAAAGGATACGGAGGATGGGTAAGTGCTGTGTTCTCAAAATTAGGATACAAATACATAGAAATTGTTATGGTTTAGACACACAAGTTTTTGTTACATTGACATATGCATGTACTGTATTTCCTTAGGAGCAACTGTGTATAGAATACCCTGTGGCAGAAGAAATAAGTGGAGCAATTTGGAGAAGTCTTATAATGACAGGTGCTACACTTGGTTTGGTTGCAACGATCTTAACAGTGACCTCCTGATATACTCTTAGAAATTAATATATACAGGGTACGTTTCGTGTGAGATCTTCCAGTGTACTTATTTTTTACCAAAATATGTTGAGAAACGATTTCTGGAAGCTTACATAAGTTTCTATATTGGCACAGAAAGTGAAATCGTGTGATCCAAAAGGTATCTTAAAGAATAAGTACAGGATATAAATTAAGTTTCAACCTTGCAGCCTGCACAATTGTCGTATCAATGTCACTCAACTTAGAATCATCCCACATTTTATATAACTCCAACAAATATGTAACATAAGTGAACGATAACGATACAAGTTTCCTATTATATTCATATTTTGTAACAACTGCAGCTCGATGGACTAGTTAAATTAGCGAGAAAACAAATTTTATTTAATGTTAATCTAGATATTCTATCAAAGTAATTTCATATAATACTCAAAATTGACATTTTAGATATTTATACCAAACAAGAATCTCAAAATTCTATTGAATTTAGGTAGAATCAATCTAAATGTATTTATTTATAATTTATTCTAGGTAGAAAATATATTAATAAATTTCCTTGTCAATCAAAGACCATCATAATAAATGTTCAGAACTTATAAAAAAAGCAGTTAAAATAACAATGCTCACTGAATATACAGCAACATTTTCTTAAACAGCAATGAATATTATACGTGATAGTTTCTAATGATATTGCAAAAATTTTTATATGAGTATTCGGAATAAATATTTCCACAAAACCTCAGTTCTGTTAGTTGTATCAGTTATTTTTAAACCTGTAACAAGAAAAATCATCTACAAAATAATGTGATATGTTTAATATTATATATATATATATATATATATATATATATATATATATATATATATATACTTGGTACTGTATTTTGCATGAATGAAATATTTAGGTGATATATTTCCAACTTTTTAAATATAAAACATTAGCAAATGCGAAGGAGGTTAGATGATCAAATCCAAGTAGCTGATTTTTATAACAAATGTTCATTCAGTGGACCTAATCGAAGATTTTAATGTCTTATTGTACACTTAACGATTGTATTGACTATAGTATTACTTGATAATACATTATAAATGTTATCGATGTCATATATAAAATATATCACGAAAAATATAAAACCTTAATACATTTAAAAAGAATGAAAAATAATTATATATTAAATAAGGTCACTGTTAATTTCAAAAACGATTACTCTTAAATATACTCGCTTATATGTATAATAATACTTTGCAGAAACTGATTCGTGTGAAAGTCATGTTACTACCAAAAAAATTCGATTCTAAAAAAGGTATTATCTTAAAAAAGAATTAATGTTTTCGCGGTAGAATGATTAAAAATATATTTAGTAGATATTGATATATTTTTATTTAAAATAGCATACTTATTCAAACGTAAATACAATCTACGTACTACTCAAAATATATCGATTTATTATTTGATACCAGAATGCAAAGATTTCAAACCACAAAAATTTCATACAGAATAATTAGTAATGAGAGCATCTATAATATGTCCTGTATCCTTTTACCTTCCGAATTTATACGGTACCAGCGTAAAGTATCGATGTGTTTAATCTTTAGATTGGAAAATTAAACACATACTTTTATTAATGACATGCTTTACTAATAAAATACTTTACGCGATTTCTATACACATATCACCAGTTATTGAAAACTATTAAAAAATTTGTAAATCGGGTATTTGTTTCTTCGAATAATACCATTTATGAAATACTTTTATGAAATCCTTGTTGCTATCTAAAAATCTCAGCACTGTTTGAATGCATTATGTTTTTCGAGATATGTTTAACAATTCAAATATAAAACCAACTACTCAAATTTATCGCACAGGTGTTAATAATAATAATAATCGAATGATCGATGTATGTATAAATTACACAAAATTTGTTAAATTTCTTCAAATACTTTTTAACGTTTGAATATAAAAAAAGAAATAATTCCTTGATTATAGTTTATAACTTTATGCATTACATGAACATACAATACAAAATCATAAACTTGAAAATAATTTGCTGTGAATATATCTAACAGTTTTTCTTATTTCTACTCAGATCTTGTGACTGTACACAACACAATTGCTTTTTTTTATTTTCTTTTAATTTTTATATCCTAACGAGGATAATAGTAAGAATCAACAATTTTTTTTAATAAACCTTCAAATGTTTCTACTTTAAGGTTGCTAATATCGATATTACAACTATGTATAAGTATGTATTATGCATTTACGTGTGAATATATAACTATATAACTATACAAACGGAACTCATTTCGTTCCCCACTTATATAACAGTATGTGACCAACGTACCACAATCATTAACCATCAATTACTTGATTAATGACATATGAAACATATCGTCAGCATTAAGAATATCTCTCACTAAACATGAAATAAATTTTAAAGAAGCATCACATATTAAATAAAAGGGAAACGTTTAATTTCTTCTTAATTTTAAATGAAGAAATAAACAAAAATATTTGATATTTCCATACCTTTAAAATTGAGTGGTTCGGGTATAAATAATATTCAATTTCCTATTCGGTATATTAATACTGAATAATGTGAATTAATAATCCCTACGAATGTTGGACCCTGTTTTAATAATTTGTTTGCTCGACTCTAGTATAGTAATAATTTTAGTATCTTTATTATTTACTTGTAAAACAATTTTCAATCGTTTATTTTTACAAATACAAAAAATATTCATTTTAAGAGTATAATTTCATTAAAATCATGTAAACAAAAACAAAGTAAAAGGTAAAGAAACATAATTTTATCTAGAGATTGCACACAATACTGACGACATGATCACTTTAATTCAGTTTCTCATAAGGATTGGCAGTTATAGCCTGGATGTATTACTGTCCAAAACAGAGCAAAAATGGTAAGACATTTTATGTATCTTATCTGCACCAGTATCCTGTTATATCCAATTAACCCTTTATAAATCGAGTGCACAGGATTGACAATAAAAGACAGATCAAGGTAGTCTAGTTCTATATTAGCCTTTTCATGTACTATTCAAAGAATTCTCGAAAAGTTTTTATCCGTAGATCAAATAACACTTTTCCGGAGAATCTTATAGTAGTATGAAAAGGGATACACAATGTATTATACTATGGCATTAAAATATATTAAGCAAATTTTTCGATAATCCTTTTTTTTTCTTCAATACAGCAACACACTTCGATTTCTTTTATATCATCGTTTATCATTCGACATATTTAATATATAAAATTCATTTGAGATTTGAAAATATTATTGCAAGGCATGTTTATGAGGGATTGAAATATGTAACGATAAACAGCACACAGCAAGCGCAAATTAGCATCGTTAATTAATGCGAAAGTATTTTACAATTAGCCTGATGGTAATAGGATTCAATTTTAATAAATTCGAAAATTCATAACGATATATGTGTTGCCACAGATCATATTACGTTTAAAGTATATGTAACATGTAAATCACTTGATGACATGCTCTATTTTTGTTTTGTCAGCTTTCTTGATTTATCACAGCTGGGGCAAAAGTGTCAACAGTGAAATCTTGTCTTGTATGCCCAAAAAACAAAGTTGGTTCAGGTCTCTATTCGACATAGTCCCACCAATCTTTTTCATAACCTTCATGTACATGTTCCAAAAGCACTTTCCTCCGGCTATCGCAATATCTTGAAATAAAAATAATACACACATGTATATATGCTCTATATATTAAATAATTTAATTCTTGATTTAATAGAATTATGTTACAACGATAAAAGAAGGAAAAAGATATGTTTACTAATTAATGACCTACCTATATTTGTCTTGAACCTTTTGTTTAATATCAGCAAGATTTTCACTTGTAATATCTCGTTCGAGGTATTCAGAGAGGCGTTCTGTAGTGCCCTCTAGATCCTTTTGGTTGTCTTCAAAAATCACAGATTGGTTATTTTTTCGCACGTAATAAGCAAAAACATAAGTATACATAAGAGTCTGTCTACAGGAACACAAAATGTCTACTGCTTTCTTTAAAAATTGTACCTGAAAATGACTCTTTCATAAAACGCTGCTTTTCGTTTCATTAAACTACATTCGATTTAGCTATAAGTAATTTTACCTCAATCCATGACATGTTATGTTGCTGCATTTCTTCCATTTTTTCTTTTACACTTGCATATAGTTTACTTTCAAATTTCAATGATTGCATGTGATTTATATATCTATTACAATAGAATAGATATCTTTGTAATGCTGATCGCGATTTTTCTTGAGCATCTCGTGCTGCTTTAGCTTCTTCCTCATCATAACGGTTACAATTATACCAGCTTGATCCATGTGGTTCCCATGGTCCAAGACACACCCAACAGAAGTCAGTTTTACAATTTTGATTTTTGCACACCATATGATTGCATCCACCATCTTTCTCGATAGTGACGTTACATTTTGGGCATTCTTTTGTGTTTGCTGCAATCCAATTTGACGTTTCAGAATCATCATCACACTTTTTTATCCATTTGCGCAACAAATGGCATTTTACTGGATCATGCCAATTTTCACCACAATGGAAACAGAATGTATGTCCACATTTACAAGTTACTGGTCTTGCTTCTACATACTGCACTTTTATTGCATTATTACAGTCTGGAGATGGACACCACCTTAATAACCTATTGCACTATAAAAAGAATATTGAATAGTATTGTTGTCACATAATTTTTCAATAAAATGAAAGATTAAAAGGTATGTACTTCAACAAAACTATTTGTTATTAAATGTTGATATTTCAATTTCACTTTAGAGTCTTTTACAAGACGCATAACACTGGCATCATCAACTAAAATGTCACAAGCATGTGCTGCGCATGCAATCGTTTGGCCAACTCCTTCTTCCATAATTTTAGTTGTAAGATACTCTCCCCAACAGCCAGTACAAAAGCGATGTCCACATTCGAGTCCAGTCATCATCTAAATTTGTTTTGGATATATTAAATACATACAAGCATCGATTTCAGATTTTAATACAGATTAATATTTTGAAGGTATTCATATACATACTGCAGATGGTTGAACAGTAAAACAAATTCCACATTCTTCTGTACCATTTGTTGAAGTTCTTCTGGTCTAAAAATTTTAAATATATTGTTAATGCAATTATACACACATACACATACACACACACACACATTTGTTTTTATACATAGTGAATAATATAGAATTTTATGTACTAGTGAACTTTGAGAAGATTGAGTTCTATTTATTAATGGACCCTTTCTAAATGGATTAACGACTCGTGCTTCTGCAAACAACTTTTCCTGATCACCATCATAAAAACGCTCCATTAATTTTTCTTTATCCCATTTAAAATGATTTAATAAAATACGTGTAGTTGTGGCTGGTATCTATAATCAAATAAAAAAATATTTCAACTGTAATAACAAAAATTAAAAGTTTTTTTTATCTCGTGAATAAAACATACTTCTACAACTGTATTAACTTCCTTAATAGAGTCAACCATGTGTTGCACTATTTCCTCTGTTGACAAGACTTCAAAAGGATAATCGTCAACATCCGTAGCCCGTTCTCTTAGATTTCCAGCCTCAATTTCCATTGCAAAATCAACATCATCTCCGCTAGACTCATTACCAGAATCAACATCATCGTATGTTTCTTCTTCAGAATCCATTGTGAATCTTCTGAATTGTTAAATAATTGAAATACTAATATATCCACTTACTTTATATATTTTGAACCTGTATAAAGAAAGAAATACAATTTATATTATATCCAGTACTTTGACTTTTAAACCAAATCTTGTGAACATTCACTTGACTCATTTGTTCCACTACATTGTAATTGAAAACAATTAAACTATCTGGTGTACGTATATAATAGTTAAATAAAAACAGTACACTGACACATTTTTTATTTCAATTTGTACTCAAACTTAAATGGCCACGAAATTATGCAAAAAATAATAGTGTGAACACGAATGTATTTGCAACTGGTTTGGTATTGCACTTGATGAATTTCGACACAATTTTGGTTCGAAAAGCTATCACACCTGCACCCGCGAAATACTGTTGCAGCGGAACAAGGTGAAAACAGCTTATGTTCAACACATGACGTCATCGTTCGCTACTTCTCGAATAAAGCAAGAAACTTTGTCGTAAGTTTACCTTAACTTACTGTCGATAGTAACTAGCGAAATTTACAGTCACGATACTAAACGATTCTCAAAATAATATGAACAGTTAAAACTTCAAAATATTTTTGCCATCAACGTAAGCAAGAATAAAATCAGCTGCCAAAACATCCGAGTTGAACTCCGGCAGCTGATACACTGAACGCTATTTTCACGGAGTAAGGATGAATGAGCCATCGTGTTGTTAGCCAATCAGAACACTTCTGTATACATACTGCCCAATGACATCCTCTGTTTATTGAATTGATATTTTATATTGTCCTTTTCTTACTATTAATTTTTTGCTTTAAAGTCCATTCATTTTGCACAATTTTAAATTTTATATTGTGATCAACTGATTTACATAATTACGGATAATTATACGTCGACGTAAGAAAATTGGTTTAACATAATTTTTTAAACTATATTGAAAGAAACATGCATATATTAGATTGGGAAAAGAAGACATACTAACAACACCTTTAGTATTTGAGACTGAATTGAGGCTTAACTATTTTTTACTCCTAAACGCTTCAATCATTTAAAGTAATTGGTAATGTCTATGAAAATATATTAATAAATAAAAATATCTTGTTATTTTATGACGTACAGTATACTCCACTTTTGACATATTATGGAAATTGATGAAAACGAAAAACTGAATATATAAATATTATTATATACTTGACGAATATAACAATCACAACAATTTTCCACGAATAGTAGAAAGATAACTAAGGAAAATTCACTTTGATATCGTACTGAATGTAAGAAGACTAGTAAGATGAAATTGAAGTTCGATTAAGGATTTTAATGAACACCAGATACACTTTATGCTAAATATATATCGATGTTGAAACACATCACAGATATATTACCATGCACGATAATCTTTTTAGCCATTGCACTGGACAAATCACCAAATCAGTAGGCTAATCGAGTAAAACCATAAATTAATCTAGAATGCACCGCTTGCCATGAAGAAACAGACGAGCTTATAGCTCGAACACTACTGTCACGTCCATAGCAGTACGTGCGATGACTTTTTTCTTCTATCGAGTCAAATACGTTATTTTTTTTTTTTTTGCTCTCGAAAACGTAAGATTTGAGTTAATCGATGGACGACAATAGACACTAAATTTCACGTGATACTATCCGAGGGATTGAGAGTCTAAGAGGGACGCGACAACGAAATGTCTCGTCACCAAGTGCCGCTTTTACTGACTTTAGTCAACTACCTGAAGTTAGCTTCTTACGCGACGTACAACTGACACACATGGGCGTCTTTACACAAAAATGTTTTGAAAATAGTTTTCAAATCATTATTATAATATGACAATAACAATACGTTGATTTTTTTTAGCAAATTAATAATTATTACAATAAAGTTGCAATTTTTATAACCTTTCAGAATAATAGTTTCTAAATAAGTTACTAATTGTAAATAAATTACGAACCTTTTAACTTTCGATCGAGGTTTTAAATTACAAATGTTGTACAAACTCCAATTCTCTTATTTATTTTGCATAGGGAAATAGATGTCAAGATGTCAATTTTCTTAATAAATTAATGATTACAACCATAAAGTTGCGATTCTTATAATCTATAGAAGTAATAATATTGTTTCACATTCTACATAAACTATGAATGTTTAAGCTATTTCTTAATACAAACTCCAGTTTTATATAGAGGCATAAAAATACGTTAATTCCTATTTTCCAAATTGAGTATATAAAGGACGATTATATACAATTAATTATATGTAATACATGCATATAGGGTGGTTCATGCAATTGTTTCAGGTTATAACTCCGTTACCAGTACAGTTATAGAAAAATGTGAAAGGAGAAAGATGAATGGTTCAAAGAATACTACATCCTTAGGATCATGTGCTTTTTAGAAGTGTAATGGTACATGTGTGCAATCAATAAAAGATATTTTTTTAAAATATCTCGATAACTAATAATTCTTTTATCATTGTACTTCAATACTCTTTTACGTAAAATCTCTTTATATAAAAAAAGAAGTAACCAATTCCGTTAAAAAAAGTAATAGAATTGTTGATTGCGCGTACACCATTACACTTCTATAACAAATATGGTCCTATGGGTATAGTATTCTTTGAACCATTCATGTTTCTCCTTTCACATTTTTCACTAACTGCGCTAGTGACGAAGTTATAACCAGACACAATTGCGTGGTATATATCCTGTAGATATGTTATATACATTATACGTAAGGAGTGAGAAATTAACGTTTAAAGAATCGTTTGAAATTTCGGAATATTACGCCAATGTGTGCACGAACGATAAGTAACGAAGCAGAAGCTCACGGCGCGGCGTTCTGTCAAGTTACGTTAACCTCATAGTGTAGTAATATTCGGGACAAATGTCGAAGTGAATTGAATAAGAGTTACAGGGTAAAATGAGTTTACCCAGCGTAAGTGATTATTCTTTATTAGAAAAAATCGGTGCGGGGAGTTACGCGACTGTTTACAAAGCTTTTAAGAAGGTACGTATATTTTGAGATTTGACATATACAAATCATATGATGACATTGTTGTAACTAGGTTAACAGGCGTCACAATTGCACATGTGATTCATTGTAACATAAAATATGTATAATTTCTATTTCACATCTTTCCTTTAATATGCATGAAATCATAATAGTAAATTTCCATGTTATTTAGGTTTAGATGTATTTGAACTATACCGCAGAAAATTAATATTGTGTTAATAAATTATCGCTTTAAGACAAAAAGTTGCTTAACGTCGTATGATGTATTTAGTTATATTTCTAGTGATTTTATTATGTAACAGTAAAACTTACTAGATTAATATATGTATTAATATTATTACCTTTTTGTATATACGTATTTGCAATATTTGTGTATTGTATTTCCAATAATGGAGGTTCATGAGATATGCATATATGTATGTCATATAATTCGGTAAATGAATGACTTTAACAGAATTCTGATTCTGACAGTTTTGAATTAATTTGAATTTAATGAAAGATTAATGCATTTTGTACGTACTACGATTATTGTGAATTTTAAGTGTGCTGCATATAATACACTTAAAACTGTGGCATACAGTACGGAGAAACATAGTACACATGTTTTAAATTATGAAAAATAAAATATCATTGTTTAGTCGTAATTTTAAGATACGAAATATATCTTTGCATACAATAAACAAATTGGTTACAATTATTGACACCTTTTATAACATATTAGTGAAAAGTTTAAGTAAGTAAGATTTTTATTAAAGGAAGTACGTTTTTATTATCAAAAGAATTAATAAATTAATTTAATAAATAAATTTAAGCCAGAATGATAATCCACAACATTAGTATCGTGTAAATAATTTTCAAAATGTATTGCACATATTTCTGATGTTTCCGTCGTCGATCGTTTACGAGATTCTACTAACCTTTACACTATTTTTTTCCTGGCATCGATAAACACAGTAAGAAAATGTAACAGGTCATCCATTCAAATTCAACTTGTTTTAATGTATTTCTATGACTGAACATTGAACTGTGTCGATTGTTAGCGCAGAATTGAGAGGTGGCCAGAAAAAGATGTTTGAAAGTAGCGTTATCTCAAGGCGAGGCTAACCCTATGCTATTGTTGGTCGTTTTATAGGATGGATGCCGAGAGGTAGTCGCAATCAAGTGTGTAGACAAATCATCACTCTCCAAGTCGGCTATCGATAATATCGTCACGGAGATCTATCTCCTAAAAATACTACGCCACGAGAATATCGTCGAAATGAGGGATTTTTTTTGGGACGAAGGGTTAGTTCGTTGAACATCCAACATTCAGAGTAAAAAAAGACTATGAACGCCATAAAAAATATTACGTACATATATACATATGTACATGTATATTTATATGTATATGTACATACATGATATGAAATATACGGAGTTAAGATTTATTTGCAGTTTTATTTCCAAAATGGAGGATAATAAACGAAATACGTCATTAATATAATATATTAATAATTTACTATACTCCAATATATATTATTGTTTAGGATCTTAATTGATGGATTAGATTTCCAAGTGATGGCGGCACAGTTCTTTTTTATTACTGGTCATTTTATATTTAAAATTTATTCGAAATCATTATTTGGAATAATTAGGGGATTTGCATTTATAAAGACATTAATTTAATTTTGAATTAATGTAAAATCATTAATATCTAAATTATATATACGAAATGCTTTTGTAAAGCGTTTTCAAGAGCGGTATAATCCTCTAATTAATCTGAACAACGCAGAAAAGTATATCTATCGTTCAGCATAATACAGGCACATATACATCGTAATGGAATACTGTGATGGTGGCGATCTATCGAGTTTTATAAGGAAGAGGCACAAGTTACCCGAGCAAATTTGTCGCCGATTTTTGCAACAACTTGCACTCGCTCTAAAATATCTACGTAATAATAATGTTTGTCATATGGACTTGAAACCCCAAAATTTATTGCTAATGAGAAGGCCACAATTAACATTAAAAGTTGGAGGTCCGTTCTACATTCTGAACTCTTATTTCTTTTTCTAGTTTCATACAATCGAAGTTTCCAGTAATAAGGAGACAGCTCCAATATTCAAATTGTATTTTTTTGGAAGAGAAAGAAAGGTGTAGGTTTCATATTTAAAGGTACAAAAGTTTATTACTACGAATATTAATTGATTACGAATTTTCAGCACATTTGGAAAAATATTAGATGGTTTGATAAAAAATTTGTAACGAAATTAAAAAAAAATTTAAAGATTATCCGATAATAGAATTTTTCTGATATTAGATTTCATTTACTTAAATGAAGATCAAGAAAATTATTTCTTAAATATAATTCGGAAATTGTGAAACAAACAATTTTGTTAGCCTCATCGAATATATAGTAAAATAGATAGACTATTAAAAACGCTAGGAACTTTTTCATTAACCCGACAGATGATTGTCAATTGAGTTTTAGTTATATACTCAAATTTATGTAAAGTGGAGCTGCCTCTTTATATATCAACTTCTTCAATTCGAATTCGACGACTTTTGTCTACGTTCATTTTAGATTTCGGTTTCGCTCAATTTCTTTCGAATTCGCAAACAAAGTTTGCGATTTGTGGTTCTCCACTTTACATGGCGCCGGAAATTTTATTGAAGAACAAATATGATGCTCGTGTTGATTTGTGGAGCGTCGGTGTGATCATGTACGAATGCCTTTTTGGCGAAGCTCCGTATTCTAGCAACAGCTTCCAGGAGCTAGCTGAGAAGATCAAGGACTGCCGACCTATTAAGGTGATTACGTTGTTAATCTGTTTTATGTGTACATATAATGAATAATTAGTATTATCGGATAATTAAAATGCACTGCTTCGTTACTGTATTTGTCTCTGTATTCTTATTTGTCTTATATTTTTCGTCACTTTTAGTTTCTGAATAAATTCTGTGTTTTGGTTCAAACTATCTCTTTGCATGCTTAAATTATTTGGTATATTTTGTACGCAAACAAGTTTCAAGATTAGGCAAATTTTATGAAGAAGATAGTAAAGATAGTAGAACTTTGATTATTCGAGCAACGATATGAGTTTATTAAGAATTAATAAGTTGCGAAATAACGCATAAATAATGCATAAAAGATACGTAATCGCAACATTATTGCACAATAACTAGGTTGAGCATTTTTATGCAATTTCATATTTTTAGCAACGTGACTAAAAAAATGAAACATAGATAGAAATTTGTTTTACTCTTTAAATAGTATAGTGAATACTTTATTTTGCATATTTCATATATTCTCGTATATTATTATGTATAGGCATCCTATACATTTTGACATTTTTAAATTCCTTATAAATGCATAAATATCCGCGGTCTAACAACAACAAATTTGAGAATTTGACAATCTGAAGATTCGAATATTTGAACATTTGAAAATTGGAAATTAAATGTTACATTGATTAACAAAGAAACGGTCTGTTATAAGATATTGTAAAGCGAGGATAAAAATAAAAAACATCGTGAAATGTTTTACTAAAAAGTTTTTGTTCTCATTAAAATATTATATTATTATATTTGTATAAAATGACTCAAAATAAATAGTCTTTCCTTATGTGAAAAGAAAGTTATTTGATTATCCGAAAATTATAATTGTCCGAACAGTGTGTGATTGTGAATTATAACTGTGTGAAGTATAAACTTGTTCGAAGTGCAACGGTGATATGTCATTTCTTAATTGTGTGTTTTAAGAAAAGTGTTGACTTTGGACGTTTTTATACTTTAAAAGTATGATGAGTTTTTTTAGTGTTGTATAATATATTTCTTTCTTGTTACAATGTAGTATAATGTATATATGCAGCTAAGAAAAGCAATGATAATTTGACTTAAATCACTTATTATATAATTGCAAGGATAAAGGTATTGCAAATGAATAGCAGTGCTGTTTCTAATTTTGAAACTATAACATCTGGAAAATAAACTTAGAAAAACCTGCAATCAAATGATCAATCAATTTTATTTCAAGAGACATCTTTAGTTAATAAAGACAGATATCCGAGATTTTAGATAGGCAACTATTGTAGTCGACTGTCGACGTTTATCGACATTTGGAAAGAATAATCTAGGTTATTTAAACAACATTCTTTCAATTGAGAATATATAAATAGTTGTCAAGAATTTTCTATGATAAGAATTATGGCTTGAAAATATAAATAAAACGATATGAAGAGCTTTAAATAAACTATCAAAAGATATTCTGCTCTACTAAAAGCAAAAGACCAGAAAACTAAATATCTTTGAAAAAATGATTTTTACAGTAATGTCAACATTAATGAAATTTTTGCTGCTTTTAAAAATTATCTACATAACTTTTAGTTTACCTCTAAAAGTATCAAAAATAATCAGATATTTTGCTTTAATATCTTTTATGCAAACATTTACAAATTATTTATATGACGTTTCTGTGTGTTTCTACAAATCTTTTAATTTAATTCAAGAAACGTACAAAGTATAAGATCTGTACAAAATATACGGAATATTACTAAATATAAAGAATCTCATTTATTTCTTTATTGTATGTTAGTTCTCATATTTTTTTTATCTTTCTTGCGTTTGAAAATTATATATTCCTGTATCTGTCGATGTGGTGAAATCACAGTTACCGAAAGGCTCGCATGTCTCATCGGAGTGCAAGGATTTATTGATGTCCTTGTTGAGGCACGACCCTGACGAGAGGATAACGTTTGATGAATTTTTCGCCCATGATTTTCTGGATTTGGCTCATGCGCCAACAAAGGAAAATTACGACAAGGCGGTAGACTTAATTCAAAAGGCTGTGAAAATGGATGCAGACAAAAATTCGAAAGAAGCTTTACATTTATATTGTGAAGCTCTTAGATATTTTATTCCTATTGTAACAAGTAAGAAAGAGTAATACAAATGACACAAATTTGATGTTGTTCCCTGTTAGTTAATTACATTCATATTTTAACTAAATTATGTATTTATTAGGTGAGACTGATTTAAAGAGGAAAGAAAGTTTAAGATCACGCATAAATGATTATATTAAAAGAGCAGAAGTATTGAAAGCATCCTGTATAGATAATAGTAATGATAAAGATAAATGTGTTCCTGTGGAGCATAAAGAATATTCTATTCAGAGGATATCATCTTTAAATGAGGCGTCATTTGTGTATCATGAACTACGTTTGTATCAAAATTTTTACAATACGACCTTTTCAATAAAATGTGAAAATAATATAATTTATTCGGATTAATTGTTAATTTATATAGAAGAATTCATAGAATTGAATTATTATTACTTAATAATTACATTGAATCATAAAATATAAAATACAGAAACAGATAAGATTTTTAATTTATTTTATATTGAATTTATAATTAGAATGCTTCATATAGGTACTATAACACAGAAAGTTCGTTAAAATTAGAAATATCTATATGAAGTAGTTGCATGCCATTGTATAATTCTAATTAGGTACGAGGAAGTTTCTAACATATTAGTTTACAATTTATTCGTTATTCGTCGTTGCAAAAATGTAGTAAAATATTCCTATGAAATTCCAATAAAATAAGAAAAAGCGACATGGCTTTAAAAGTATTACACCTGTTGAGATGAAACGGGGTGTGTGCTTTGTTTCAACAGAAAACTTTTATATCCATCTGGAATAACCTGTAATTGATAGCAACTCGTGATTCAACAATCGGTCTCGTCACCCAGAGATATTTTATGATTATTTTTTACTAAACGTCAATTTTTTATAATTTCTAATTAGCGAATTTATAAAATTTAGGCATATGAATAAAAATTTGTTTCTTATTTACTAAAAGATTACGTGTGTGTGTGTATGTGTGTGATATATTTTATTATATTATGGATAATTATCGTGGTTATTTATCGATAGGAACGCTTAGCAAAAGTACAACCAGTATGGCAGATGGGCTTGAAATAGGAGCAGTCGCCGAACTGTATCTTGCGGAAGGAAATTATGCGCTTGCGTTAGAAAAATTTCAATCTTGTCTAGGAATACTGGTACCTCTTTTGCGAAAAGAACCTCCAGGTCGAAGAAGAGATTTGTTACATAAACAGGTGATTAATTCACATAATTAATAGTGAATGTGGATGATTATGCAATTTCATATTTTTCTAAATGCAATTCAAGAAATAGAGCTTAGGTAACAAATATATAGAACATACATTAGATGTTCTAGACTGCATCATGGAAAAGGGTTGTTTTCGTTGCGAATCCTTTAACCTCGTTGTCACTTTCTTGTATTAATCGGTTTTTCGCGTTAACTGTTTGAATAAAAATTCGAAGAAAAGTGGAACCATGTAAAAGCATTTCTTTTATTTGATTGTCTATTTTGAGGAGTATAAAATTATGATATAAAATATACCTACATAGCTCGAAAGTGGGACAGCTAAATAGAGGGAAATTCGACTACTTTAATGGCTTACTTACAATAGTGCGTTTTTAACGTTTCAGCCATAAATGTGACAACTCAAAGTCGGATTAACCGGATGTGAAATCAAAATTTTTATTTATCTAATAATCTCTCCTCCTTTAAAATTATTTCATTTTAATATTTAATTACGCCAACTGGAGCGAAATTTCCATTTGCATCTACTTTTTAATTAATTCAGTAAATGTTTTTAATCATTTTCAATTTAATTCTACAGAGTCTGGAGTATATTATAAAAATAACGAGAAAAATTGATTAACCTAAAAATTCATTTTATATAAAACATAGAAGATATCCTAAATTCTAAATTCCATTGAAGCCTCTTTATGATATTTATTTATATTCGAACAAAAATCATTTTCATTTAACTTCCTTCGATTCAATATACTTCGTTGTTAATTGTTTGTACTTAATTTATTTGATCCTTTTATAAATATCAGAATGATTTTCGCTGCAATTAATATAATTTATAAACGTACTTTTGTCATTATTTAGTGAACGTTATATTATAATCATAGAACTGCATGTTAATAACAGTGTTACAAGCAAATTACATGTGGTTATCTTAATTATTATGCCATTCATATATTATGCATCATCTCTGAGGTTTCACGTATATCAATTCAAATAAATAATTTCCAACGACCATATATAACTTCTACTAAATGATAGATGATCATTAGACACCATTAATTTAATATCTTATAACATATCAAATTGTACTATTGTAATTAATTATGGTGTCCGTTTCAGTATCTCTGGTTTCTAATAGATATCTTGTTACATAGATAATTCCTACAGTTTACAACTGTTAAAAAATACGCATACATACATATATATTGAAACTCTTTCTTTATATTATAAATTTACCATGCCATTTTTCACGTTATTTTGTGCAATAACTAACGATTTCAACGATCGAACGATTTCAATATTGTGAGACAAATAATTCGATAAAACGTCGTAATTAAATTTTATGATTACTCGCAACATTTATTGCGCGCTTTTGGTAATTACGTTTATGAATATGTGTATATATATATATATGTGTGTGTGTGTGTGTGTGTGTGTGTGTGTGTGTAATGCAGAATTCTTTTTTTCATTTTATAATGTTATGCTAATTGACAGGTACAATATTGGATGAAAGGAGCCGAAAGCACCAAAGGGCTTTTAGCTACTAAAGATATCGAGGAGTCCGCACAACATGCCTCTGATACGTACGAGCAATGCATAATGCAGTAATTCAAAATTTGCATTTAATATAAAGTATTATTTGTACTGGTAGTACGTTCTGAAATTTTTTCCGAGACAAATATGAGTAATTACTGTGTCACTCGAATTATAATGTATCTATCTATATATATATATAGAATGTTTCCATTTATTTATGGAAAAAAATAAATAATTTTATATTTCATTTTTCAATGCAAATGGTATTCCTCGGTAATATGTTACCCGTAACTTCATAGAGCACGTAAAAGCAGCAATATGTCATTGCTTCTTTATTTAACCTCATCTAAAAAGGCGCACGAAAAGATAGTGCATAGAGTAACTAGTTCTCCATTAAGATAAGAAAGAGCAGTGAAAGGGAAACATATCATACTTAATTAATTTTCAATTTTAATAAATTAATTCTCGTATACATATGTATTTTTTATAACAATATATGTGCACATATGTGTGTGACATTTTATTTATTTATTTCATCCTATCAAATTACATAAATTCATTTAGAGCGTTGCAAACCTATTTACATTTATTTTCGGAACATCAATATTTAAGATACACACACTTTCTGTTTTATTTATAAGTTATCTATATTGTAGTTTCAACTGAAATAAAATTACATAAACTGTTTATATACTATCTTTGTTATACTTTGCTTACATTACTTTTAATATGAAGTATGCATACTTAGACTTGGTGTCACGTTAACTTGTCCTTGACATTTCCAAGAAAACATAGTTTTGAAATTTACTTACAAATACTGATAAAATTGATCAACTATAGTTTTCGTCAAGTATTCACAATGACATCTTTTGTTTGATATCCAATTTTCAGAAAACATATGATTTACTTCTATAAGATTACTTATCACAAATATATATATATATATATATATGGCAAAAAAAAAAAATGTTAAAACTACTTGTATTATTTGGCAAAATTGAAAAGACATATTTGAGAGTATCACCTTTTTGCGATTTAACAATAATAATAATAATAATAATAATAATAATAATAATAATGTATATTCATACAAACATACAAATTTTCCTCTATTTTCAATTTATGAAATTGATTATTGTGACTTTCGGACGGCTCGTACAATAAATGATAATAAGCACGAAAAAGAAAAAAAGTATGGTAAAATATAATTAAATATTTTAAAGGAAAAAAAATTTCGGAAGAAAAAATTTGAAAGCGGAAAAGGAGGGCGCGCGCATCATGGCGCGTCGCCCTTACAACTTCCGGTGAAGCCACGTGATCTAGCTAACGGTCGCTGTTGCCCCGAGGCGTCATGGAAAATTCCTATTCCCGAGCAACAACCCTCTCCCCTTCCCTATGTACATACCCCCTGCTCTCCCCCACCCTTTCGCAGTCCCCACTATGTCGTTGTCAGGTACTTATGTACATCCCCCACTCTTTTGCAAAATTCTCTTCCCCCACCACTTGCCCAATGGTACCGGATGTGCGGCAACGTCGCAACCGTTAAGTACATAAGGACGAATGGAAGGGGGACGAAGGGGGGTATGAGAAAGAACTGGCAACGTGTACCACATTCAAATCTGGACGGAACCCGGTCGGCCTCTCGGTTCACCTCCGCATAAAACAGCAGAAAACGCGGGCCGCGAGAGAATTGCGTGCACGTATATAACGAACGAGGCAACTAACTAAACTGTTTAAGATTTTTCTCGTTTTCCTTCCTCGTGCTTATCGGTCGTGTCTCTATGTCTATCTCTCCTTCATTGTCAAGTACAACAACCACAAAATAGATTCGCAACTCACAGAGGCGCATTTCGCGGCGCCCTCGTGCGACGACCCATTCGCTTTCCCCGCTGTAACTGTGGTATATTATATTTCGCGCGCGCGCACATACAGTTTCATGTAAATGTCACGGGAACGTAAGGGTAGTGTATCCGTGTGGCGGAAGTGTTGTTTCATTCTGTGGAATTATGTGTATGGACATTCAGGTTAACGAGAAGAAGAAGAAGATGAGCGACAGGAACGTCGACGAAGACGTACAAATCGTCGAAGCCCGAATCAACAGAGGTAAGCTTTGAGGTTATGGGTGGCGGCAGTGGTCGCGGTGGCGGCGACAACAGACTCGCGCGTATCGTTTCCCCCTCTCTTTATCCCGATATTCCCCGTCTCTTTTTCTCTTCCGACCCATCTGTATTCCTTTCTCGTTTAGATTCTCATCTTCTATCCTTTTTCACTTTTCTTGGTTGTGTACTCCTCGCTTGATTTTCTACCACATCCAATCTCGGTACCCTCTCGCTCTGTTATACGGGTTGTACCAGCGCCCAGTGCCTAGAAGGTACACGTCGTGTTTTCTGTTTTCTATGAGCTGCGCCTCGTGCAGACCCGGCGAAACGTGGTTCCCCGATGCGACTACCTGTCAACATCTGCATCTCACGTGTTGACAATATACCGTTGCAACAACGACACATTGAATCTAAATACACGTCTTGTTCTCTTAAAATCTGACGTATACTTTTTACCTTCTATTGCATTCCTTTTCTTGTTCCATACAACGCAACGATTGAAACTATTTCATTTTTCTTTGTTTCTTAAAGATTTTTCTTCAGTCATTTATAAACACCATATGTACCATAGTTACCCTGTTTGGGCACATGTAAATTCGCAGTTATATAAAAAATCTAAAGTCTATTAATTTCAATATAATACTAAGGTTCGTTTATGTGCACGTGGATACATGTTTGTTGTGAATTGACTTTTAAAACACATACCAGTGTAATCCTAATTGAGTTTGAATATCAGCGTGTATTATTGTATTTGAATGACATACATACAGACATCGATTGCAAATTCTGGGAAAGTACTCATTAAGATTGTTTATGTTTACCGATTATTGTATTTACGTTATGTGATTGTACATATAAAAGTAAAGAATACACATAGGAAACATTATTGGTGATATATACACGGTGCTTGGTGTTTGCAAAAATATGTCTATATCCTGTTAAATATACATACATTGTATTGATTATTACTATTTAATATTTACACGAACGATAAATCGTTAATAACAAGACTTATTTGCAATACGTTTCGATGTATGATCAATAAAAGGATGTTAATTCACATTTCATTTTATCCGCGTGTGCTTGCAGAAGATGACGTCACGGTTTATTTAAAGTAAACGGTAAGATGATCCTGGCAATATCGTAGATATTTTTTTTGGGAAGAAAGTGTGTAATGAATACTTAAATTACAGAACCGTATAACTTCCATAAACAAAAAATATTACGAGAAGCTTAAAGCGTGTCGTCTTTTATTAAAAACTTTCTTATATTAATGAAAGATTATATGTAGACATATTCTTTTATGAAAATTTAATTACGGTCAGATAATAACAAGTCTACATTTATTCATAGAAAGCTTATTTTTTGAGCTTTGTATGCATCGCGAATAAATTAAGGTTAGGATAAGAAAATAACATACTATTATATTGTATGACATACGTTGTGTGCATGGTTATTTTATTATATAAAAATAATATATAGCCTGTTTTGTATCAGTGCAATGAAAAAGTAAGTGTAGTCATAAGTGTAATTCCGTTATTATTAAGTAAAGAAATAACTGAAATAAAAAGATGGAAAAGCAAAAAAAATTAATCAACCATAGATAAAAAAGATGTGGAAATTGTCTTTGAGATTATTATAGATTATGTCCTTTTTATATGTGAAGTATTCCAAAAGTTTTTTGGCGCCACAAACAAAGCGCGATGAAAAATAAACATTATTGATGTCAGTTATTAGTTGCAAGATAGATCTATCTATCACTAAAAACATTTTTTCAATAATGCTTTTTTATTAGTTTTTGTAAATGATACATATAAACTTCCATTTACCCTCTTGCAATTGAACTAATGTCATTAATGAAATTTTACGAATTATCAATAATACTTGCATAATAGTAACAAATTTCACAATTAAATTAAAAAAAATCGCGTTATATGATTATCCTATTTGATAAAAAATTGTGAAATCGTAAAGGGGACGTTTATAACCAACAACATATGAATTCATTACTATCATTAGTTCGTAAATTATTATGCAAGAGGCTCCTGAATTTTGTTCTTTCAAAGTAATTTCGTTCATCTTTACTCCGTAATTTTGAATATTTTAGTCAAATATATTTTTTAATAAAAGTTTAATATGTATACGCAAAGTTTAGTATATATATATATATTTTTTTTTTTTTTTAGTAATGGAATAATCAAATTTTTAAAATGCAAAAAGCACTATTATATATTACAGTGAAAACAAATAATAATTTATTTAAAGTTACGATTTATTTAGATCTCGTGGAGTTGCAATAGTTTAATAGGGAATAAGATTACTAAGAATTTTCTTTATTATAATTGGTAAAATTATAGATGATAAAACGCATATATATATTACATACTCTAGTGTCCGTTCTAGTTGATTTACATTTGTGCGCCTCGTGTAACATGGAGCTGATCTCACTCCTCCGACCCGTCCGCCCGTTTGCTTCGCCGGCACATATATGCAAAGGCAGCTATATACACTGTACATACGAGAGCGAGAGCTGGGAGGGAAATATGTGCAGACGCAGTATATAATGTATCCGCCTCTATGTACTACATAAGAGCTAAAGAATGATGTAACAAAGAGGCAGTTTCACGAAGTTTGCCGAGCATTCCCGAAGCGGCGCGGCTTCGTGCAAGTCGCATGCGTGCTTGTGTACCATGAAAACGCACACCACGATGCTTGTCAGCTGCTGCAAGTGCACGCCGCCATATGCAATTCTACTGAGTTGCGCAAAAAATTACATTTAGAAAAATGATAGAGCATATTTAGATGATCCTCTTTCATTATTGTGAATATATCGAATATTCGTCCTCCCCACTCTTCGAATCATCCTTGTTTTTCTCGTCACAGAACAGTAAGCGGTGGTAACCTCGTCCTATACGTCTTATCACGATTAAGGCTATCATATTTAATTGTGTCTCTCTGTACTATATTTCATCGCGTTATGTAATGTTTGCTCTTTTGATTTCATAATTGAACAAAATGAACGATATACGTTGCTATTAGGAAGAAGAAGGAAATTGTAAGAGAAAGATGGTGAACGTTGGAAAGAAAGAAGGACAATGCAGTTATGGCAAAGAGAATGGATAGATCAGTACAGGGCACATCCTGTTCAACGCCATATTGTTCTTCAGTAATCTCTTCCCCCTCCATTTCCACTGCCTCCCCTCCCCGCGAACTGTGCCTTCACTTGGCATAGCAACAGCAGCAATAGAGGGCTGCTATAAATAGATTGTTATGACCTTCCAGTGTTGCCAAAACGACTGGCCCAGCGTATGCCATAGAAGAAATCGGGCCAATCAAGGCCGCGACGCTCACTTTGTAACGGCAACGTTGCACGGTCATATAGATTAACATCTTTGTTATTCCTGTTATATATATAATTATTTATAGAAAAACACAATCGAAATAAAGG
Organism: Bombus soroeensis; assembly: GCA_014737365.1. Taxonomy (NCBI): domain Eukaryota; kingdom Metazoa; phylum Arthropoda; class Insecta; order Hymenoptera; family Apidae; genus Bombus; species Bombus soroeensis. The sequence continues at coordinate 1,208,382 of JACXIL010000166.1, forward strand.
AGTAACAAACATATAAATATTTTAATTACAACGTTATAGTTACGATTTTTTAAATATTCTTTATTTTAGTTTTAGTTGCTTAATCTATGCACGAAAGCTAACGATTTTTTATTTTGTATCTCAATAAAGACGTATCTTTATTCATAAACATGCTCATACGATTCTGATAAATACAACTTTGTACATCTTTTTGTTTTTATATGTTTCTTTAAGTATCGATCAAGCGACGTTGCTTTTCCCCCGCATACATCTATGTATTAGTATGTACGACTGAAAAGTGAAAAAAGGGAGACCGAGTGGGCGTGCCTGCAGCGAGAACCGGCAACGTTGCAGCCGTAAATCATGATTAAAATAATAAGTATAATACATATGTAGTACATAGGAGGCTGTCGAGTATATGTATGTAAGGCTGCGCAGAGGCACAAACAGCGACGTATGTCTGGCTACGTTCTGCGCAGCTTCAGTTCCCCCACCTTTGTTATTTAACCCCCACCATCATGCAGAATCCCACGGGTAAGTTCCAGGAATGGCGGTGGGGGTGAAACGCGGGCGTTAGAGGAGGGAAGGGCACCTGAAACCACGACTATATACCGCCGCGTGCGTTTACCAATCTTGGCACTTTGCCTGAAAGAGCATATCGACCGTGCAACGTTGTCACATCGTCTGCGCGATCTTACGCGCTGGCCCTGGCCACTCTTTGAGCGGTATGTACCTAGCTGCTGCAGCCGATCCCTGACACACGATGCGAAATCCGATTGAGGATATGGTTCACCTATTTATAAGATTCAGTGACGTATCTAGTATAAAATTTCATAATTTCCAGAATCTCTTGAAATAAGTGAAGTGAGAAGTACGACCAAGTGATAATGATACTGTACTGGAGATTAAAAGCAGTTGAAAATGTTGATCACGATTTCGATGATTTCTGAGAGCTATGCAGAAAAGAATTTTGTATTAATGAAATATATGTGGATTTATAGATAAACTTTAATCGAATACTACGTGATATTGCTATGGTTATAATGAGAATAAGAAGTTTGAATGACCTATTTGTTTGTAAACATTTAAGAAATCCAATTTTGTTGTATGTATATTTCATCATAACCGTTGTGCAGTTTTACATATTAATAATATATATTTGTTATATATATTATTGCCAGAATGTAATTAAAATCTCAATTCATAAAACGCGATAATATAGAGGAAACAATAAAGATTTCTTAATTGGAAGCATGAGTGATGAATGTTACACGTGACAAGCATGCGTATTAACATAGCGTATAAAGATTTTTTTAATTTTATTTTCCAATCTCCGGTATTTAAATACTTATTTACTATGAAGTTTGAAAACTGAAATGATCTTACGCATTTTATTTATGTTTTTTTATTTATATAGCACAAAATTATACCTTATGTGTAAATTGTATAATCACGATTTAAAAAACCGTAAATACTGGAATAATTTCTACCGCCTTCGAAATTTTATTATCTTTGGGAGAGAAAGTTAAGTACATCCTTCACTTGTCACTGATCGGCTTCGACTAAAGACTGCTGCCAGGCAACGGTCTTATATAGCTCTCCTATCGAACACCAAAGTATAGTAATTAGTATAAACAGAACCTACCTTCTATCTTATAAAGCATTCATTTCTTGTAAGTTAATGGACATTTCTTTGTAGCGAATGAATTATTATTAGAATTAAATGTAATTTAAAGATTTTGTTGCGATATTATTAATTTTTAAGTTATTTGTATTTACCGTTATGTTTATTTAAATTATCGGCGCATGCGCAACGTGTATGTATTTTATGTATGGAAATAAAATTCAACATAATTAATAATATTGAGTGCGACGGATAGATGGCGACAGTTATTGAGAAGACTACCGATCCCCTTTTACCCAGAGCAATAGAAATCTTTGTATACCGTACACAATTTTAATTCAAATTGTCAATTAATTAAATACAAAATATAGAAAAATTATATTATAATAGGTTAATATTCTGAATTGTGTGTTTTGTTTTAACTTTTTTAAAGAAATTATTGTCATTTGTTTTTCAAGTAATACATATACTTTCAAGTATGTTGTGTATATATTTTTTCAAGTAATATACATATACAACTCAGTGTTTTATCGAACACTTGATAAGATTCATTGTATTTTGTACTTGCACATTTCACGCAGTAAAATACAATACAGATTTACGAAGTTGTCGTTTAAAAATACCGCAGTGATATAAAATTGGGGTATCTGAAAGAATTATCGATGGACATTAGGGAGTGCAACAGTAACGTCAGATTCCTAAAAATGGAAAGTTAAAGCCAACGGGTGGTGATACGTCGCGGAGGACGATACTGGCACATACCTAACGGAGTACAGTCAGCGTGGAAAACTAAGCGTGCCTCTCTAGTCCGTAAGGATTGGCGGTCGGCTAGACCGCGGAATGCCTAGTGTCCCGTGCAACTGCAGGCAGACAGCTCGATGCTACGGCATGGCCTACTGGGCGGCCTGAAATCGCAGTTTTACAGAGGCGAAGTCCGCGTAAAATGGCGCTACCCTCGATCGAGAGCTCCTTAATCAACGGCAAAGCTTCGCCGGGGTCCAGAGGTACGCCCGTGTTACGAACAGCATGTACATAGTGTGAACGATAGTACCGTCTACGTACGTTTATCTACCCTCGAAATGTATCCCTCGAGAGTCGAGTCGGAAACTCTTTCGCGCCACCTGCTATAATAATTGCAATCGACAGAGGCAAAGTGAAAACGTCGTCGAGGGAAAGCGTGAAAACTTCGAAGCCGAGAGAGTCGAAACAGAGGAGGAGGATAGAACTTTTCCTCTGTCTGAGCCTGTTTCTCGTCTCGTCGTGTAACATGGTCGTGTGTCGTCCCATCGACAGTGCACATCAGTAGACGCACCGCGTATAACCTCTTCGCTGGTTTACAACTCATCCAACCGATATGTGATTTCGACTCGGCTAGAAAGCATCGTTGATCGTCAAGGATGAGGAACGATATTACAGACATGCATACGGTGAACGCTGATAGCAGCACGGACGCCATATGGCTCGAGAAAAGGAGTCCGTTGCAGACGGCACCCGATCAAGTGTCACTCAGTACGTTTTCAAATGCATCTTTCCATCATTAACGAAAGATGCGTTGTGTCTTTGTAAATCCCAGTGTGGTGAATTTTTCTCGTATCTTAATGTACACGTGCGCGTACTCTTGATTAGCCCCTTATTTTCGTTTGATAATCGATGTCGGTTGAAAAGAGCGCGAGAGTATTTTTTCCATCGATTTCAAAGAAAAGAAACGTTTTAATTTTTTACAGAAGGTAGTTTATAGTTGTTTTATTTAAATGTCCATGTAAATGACAGGGGATTCAAATCGATTAAACAATGAATAATCAATTAACACATGTCACGTGTACAGTGTACAGTGTTTTGAAGTGCCTGACGTTTTACAAAACTGCGAGTGCGCAACTACGGTTTCGAATTTGTGAATTCTCGGAAAATACGGTTTCTAATCCGACATTAGACAATTTTGCAGTCCTGTGTACATTACAAATCTTAGATATGTATCACGTGTATATATCACGCAAATTGCTGGTATCAATCTTGTGCTGTGTTATTACATTCATCTTTTGCAATTTAGCTGAATTGTAATGTTTAATTGAAAATGAACTATTACGAAAATGTTTCTATGCTTATTTTCTTTGTCTATATTTTGTATGAAAGGAAAAATTAAAAAATTAAAATTTGTATAAGAAAAATGAATAGTTGTCATTCATATTCATAAACTTAATTAAATATCGATGATTCCAGTGCAAAAATAATTTCGATTGAATAGTGCGTGTCTTGCGCGTAGGTCTTGAACACGTGTATGCTTTCGTACAAATTAACAGCGCCAAATTTCGTATAATACGAAATATTTCTTTATGTAGAAGCGAACTTTATAAATCTTGTTTAAGATGGATAAAATTGACAATTTAGTGGGTTATTATTTTTGCGGGAGTTTGTTCTGCAGAATAATCAAAGATAATTGCTTGAATTCATTACTGATCATATATTGTAATCGTTTGTGGCATACGATAAATGTATTTTCCCGCGCTCTTCTCCATCGATCGTCGTCTGTAATTTTTATACACAATCATCTAAAACGATAAAAAATAATTAATTTTTTCATTATTTTGATTTCTATAGATTTTGTTAATATGTTTTAATTTTGTTGAGAAATAAATAGAATTCATAATGGTTATTTATTGTTATTTAATTCACTAAAACTTGATAATATACTGACATTATGTATTTCCGTTATAGTCTAGTATTTATAACGAATATAAGTTATTGTAATAGTTAATTGGGCTTTGTTATTGTAAATAATGTGTTAAAGAAAAGAATTATATATATAAGGCTAAAATATAATTTTAATTAATTCTCGATTGGTATTGTTTAGTAATTTGGATTAAGTTGTTTAATTTTAAAGTATTTCAGTTTAGTTTGTATTCTATAAGCATTTTTCGTGATAAAAATTATTAATAAATGTAGAATACACATTCAAATTAAATATTGGAATTAAGTAATCTAACTTAAACTACTATGGTTACCTATGGACACCACTTAAGCGTTAAATAACAAACCATTTAAGCAAAATAATTTTATCTAGAGTTCAATATTCTTTAAAAAATTTGTACCACATAAATGTGTATATATCATATTCTCTATTTCGTAATTATCAAAAGTAATAGGAGTATATTATATATTTTCCAGCTTTTGATAAAGTCGTAGTTAAGCAAGAACTTCCCGATGAGGCGGAGATCCGAGAACTGGCTGCCAAAATGGTGGAAGCAAACAAGGCGAAAATGGTCACGGGAGTACCTGGGGCCCCACCACAACAAAGGCCCCCACAATGTCTCCTTCCGCAATCAAATCTTCCTGGTATCCTAGGATACTTGAACAAACGACCAGCAGATTCGTCAACTGCCGTATCAACGAAACCTCCTTCGACGGAAGGCAAAGTACCGCCTGATGATGAAAGCCAAAGAGGCCGATTCGGATGGACCAGTTTCGACGATTGTCACATACCTTATATATTTCGCTCTGGCGAAAAGTATTGTGCTGTACGAATTTTAGAGTCTAAGTTGCTGAACAAGTACCTGAGTTACCTGCACTCGGATATCTACAGTTGCACGTGTATAAGGAGTTACTATATAACGGAAGCGGAGAGTAAGTTGTTTACCGATATAAACGTTAAACACTGCGAGAATCAGTTTGGAAGAGATCCATTCACGTGCAAAGACTTAGTGGTTCGACTTTCGGACGCAAAGGAGTTTTATACGTTTTTGGACGTGTGTTACACGAAATTAACAGCCGGGACGAATCCAAACGTGTCAAATGGACAAAAGGCTGATAAATGTGGGTTCATTCGGATAAATAAGGAATCCGTTGTTCCTTACACGGTGAAGGACGGCCTTCAATACGTCCCTCTCTTTTACTTCGAGGGCGAGACCGAGAATCTCAAGTTGAAAGCGGAAAAGCTCGAGGGTTGGGACTTATCGTATTTAAAGTTTTGTTGCAAAGTACAGGGTATTCGTAACGAACTGTTTGCCAGTGAGACATGTTCAGTGATTAGTTTGAATGACATTAAAAGTTATTTCCCGCCCGGCACGGGGTTCGAAGATTATTGGCCGACGAAAGTGATGGACTCTCAGTTGTTAGTGAATAGCAAAGGTGGTGGTAGCGGTGGCGGCTGGACCAAACAACCCACACCGCCAGCGACCAAACCAGTTCCCGTGCAAAATAGTGCGAATAAAGCGACTGTTAACGCACGTGCTGCCCCTATGCATAACATACTATCACGTGGATCTGTCGCAAACACATCGCAAGTGCAGCAACGAGTCAGCCAACCTAGACCCGTTGCGACCACCCATCCAGCACATTCTTCGCCAACAGCACTGCCTTCAGGCAGGTCGAATATCGTCACACAGCCGATGTTGAACACGGTGCAAAGTGTTAATGGCTGGACAGGCCTCGTCGGTGGTCAACCCACCTTTCAAACGGCGGCGCTTGTTTCTCAACCTAGTTCTATTGTACGAATGCCTTCGTCCCTAAACATGCACAATGTAAGTCGCTCTCTACAATATTTCCGCTTTTATATAATTCAATAAAAAGTGTCCAGTTGTTTAAAAATATATTTATATTATTATATATTTTTGTTGTAATATTATTAAAATTTTATTAAAGTTAGAATTTGTAAGAATATTTTTTAAGTACATCATTACAATTAGCTATTTTTTCTATTTCTTTTTGAAAAAGTTGAAAATCCAGTAAGGGTCAATGTTGTGTTAGTATAATATATATATATATATATATATATATACACATATGTTCGTATATATAATTATATTTTAACAAACAAAGACAAATTGAAATAATATACTAATGAGTTTTTCATTGATAATAGTTCAAGATTTTTTATTATAGCAAATATCTACAGCACCAAAAAATTATTCACAACAATCTAGTAGGAGTAGAGGGGGTGGAGGTAGTGCAGCAGCTCAGTACCCTGGAGTTTATCCAGTTACAACTATGCAGAATGTTGTTCAGGCCCAACCACCCCCTCTTGTCAGAGCAACAGTTCACTCCAATCAACCTAATCTTGGGTAAGCAATAAAAAGTTTTCTTAAAAGTCTTCTTTATCCTTCTTTGTTTCTTAATATACAATATCTATGTATATGTTTTTTAAAATGAAGCTTTAGAATATTCAGAGCAACTTTTCATTTTTAATATTAAGCATTCTCTCTTCTTACACAGCATTATCAATATTTTGTGCTTGCTTCCAATTTAGTGATTGAAAACAGTAAATTATATATTAGATGTGAGTTTTTATTGTTGAAAAGCACGTTATGGAATATTTTGCTCAAATCTATTTAAATAACAAATCATATATATATGTTAAATATCGTTTACCTTTTGACAATTAATTACAATTTATCTTTCTTGATGTGTTGCTCAAATTCAAGGTGAAATTAATCATTAATTCAATACAACTTCATTCATGTAGTAGTTACATTAGTGTAAAAATGTTTATTATATTTATCACTCACACTGTATATAGTTTATCAATGCATATTAAAAGTTCACAATAGCTTTATTTGAAAAGCGATCTTAATATGATGTATACTAGAATAAAATGAGCATGCAGTGTCGAATTTTAGGGAACCACTTATTTATTTAAAGTATATAATTATACTATCTGCAAAAATGTTATTATTTATTATCTGGAAAACCTGCACTATAGCTTTTTGCATTTGTACATACAACGTATGATTTTTTTGTATAGTTATCCAACCTATGGGAAGGATGACTGGTGAGTCCCTGTAAAATGTACTATAGTCATGATTACTACACAAAAGTAAGATAGCATGCACAAGAACATTATAATTAACAAATTTTTGATTTATATAAATCTGCAATAACTACATATTGCCTGTGTTGCCTCTTCAAACAGTACTTATATTCTTTCTAATGTTTTTATTTCTTTTATTTACTATACACATATATCTACTTTATATTTTCCTAGATATACTTTTATTTTCGTTTTTTTGTAAATCATGTTATTATCAACCTTTTTTCGTTGAAATGCTATTAAATGAGATATTGATATATGTGAAAAATATGAATAATTTGTATTTATTATTATTATTATTATTTATATACATATATGACTGGTTTCTACATCTTCTTTGTTTATTATTTTAAATAATGAACTATGTTAATTTTTTATTTTAGTTATTTATTTGTTGTTTAAAATATTAATTAATGAAATATTGAAATCTGTATAATACATAAAATACTCTTGATGCTACTATACATTTAAGCATAAATATAGTAAATCAATATATACATTTTGTAGGGAATCTGATTACAATGATTAATATCTCATGTACATATTTCTCTATTTATATTCTTTTAAACTAGTATACACTTTTAAGTTTCCCAAACTATTCAACAATGTGTAGATTTTCTGTACAATATTGTATCTTACATAAACATTTTGTAACTTTATTAAGTACTGTAGTTCGTGTAAATTACATAATTATAGTTGATCATATATATTTCCTAATTTGCATGTTCCTTAAGATTTATCATAGAACATTTCCATTTTAGGGTTACATCAACATATACTACGCCTACTTTAGGTGTACCAAATGCTGTTACAGCAAGTACATACCCTCAAATGCTAGGTTTAAGCGAACAAGTACAAGCTCTGATGCCGTCACCTACTCAGGTATCTACGCTATTACACCCACAAAGGCATACACCATCCGTACATAACACATCTCATGCGAAATATCCACCACCATTAATACCAGTTAATGGTAGTAATAATAGTTCCAGGTATGACATTGTTTACTTTATTATATTATCATATTTAAATTTTTAATAGGAACTAAACTACTTTAAAAGAAATAAATAAATACTTTATTATTGTATTGAAGTATTTATTTTTAGGGATTCAAGGGGCAGAAAGCCATTGATCCCAATATCAGAAACACATATATCAACCTGTCAAGTTCAACCTTATCAAATTCAGAAAGCGCTTGTAGAAGACAAAATGGTACCTTGTATTAATTTCAAGCCATATATATATTCTGAATTACTGATGACGCTTCCTGACTTCGTCGCTCAGTATTTTCCTATCTGTGACATTAATAGCTGTCGGCAAGTCCTAACAGATGTCTTGCATATAGACTTATATCAAGGAAATAGGTAAAAAAGTACTATTTTTTGCATATGTCTGTACACAATGCTCTTAACTTTGTAAATAGTAAGAATTTTTCAAATATATCCCTTTTTATTTACCTTAAAATATTTTATAGGAATGTACATTTACTTCACATTATGACTGATGTAAATAACTTTTAATTTAAGATACTTTCTTTTAAAGGCTACAAATGAAAATGTTAATGGAAGCAGGGAAGTGTTCATCTTTAAACGAAGAACTACCATTAATACAAGTAAAAAGTATAATGAAATACATGCCTCAATTGAAATATATGTTTAATAGAGGTAGTGAGATGGTAATGCCTGCACCTGCACATTCTTCTGAGGAACACCCTGCCAAAAAACGTCAACGCACCAGCTAGGACTGGCTACAGCCTTACTGGCCTACTTATGATTACTATCATTCGGCATTTTAAAAAAAGCCGTTTCCTTTACTCTAATGTAACAAATCAGCATTGTTATATGCCCTGAAAAAACGTAAACCAGATTATTCTGTATTGACGTCATGTGCCAGAAAGAGTGCACGCAAATGAAGATTACCTTTTATAATACAAGGAATCTGTGACATACTGCGAGCTACTTCTTTCTCCAAAGTGTATCTATCGACAGAAAAATACTTGTAAATAAAACTGAGATGTATAAAACTAGTGTTGCACAGTTGGCAGTTTAGATATGCTTTTATATATTAAGATTATTAATACTTTTCTTTAAGATTTTTCGTTTACAACTGGAAGTTGTCGAACGAACAATATAAATATTGTGACTATCACACACACACAAGACCATTCCTTTCTTCTTTGTTTGTCCTCATTTTATTTTTCTACCTCTACTATAAAGTATCTTACGTATAGTATTTCTTTACAAATAAAATGAAAGTTTTAATATTAATGTGATTCGGAGAAAGAAAGTGCCGCCATGCGATAACTCATTAACAGATGCAAAATGCAAGAAGGAGGTTGTTTGAACTTGCTTATATTGCACGTTGAACGGATATCAAAAAGATTTGGCATTTGTATATATAAAGAGACGGAGATAATGCTTCTTCAAGTTCCTAGTTATTACTAATATGTATCCTGATAATTGCTGAAAAATAATTTAAAACTGTTACTAATTCACAACAATGGTTTAACATAAATTGTGACATAAGTTTAGTGAATCTTACTAGAGAAAAAGTATTCTAAGTTTTGAATCTTGGGAAACTCTATTTTCTAAAGTTCACTTATCAGAGACACCGTACACAGTGATGCAAATAATTTTGTTCAAGTATTATCTGTGTAAATATCTAAGTCAATAAAAAGAAATGCAATTTAGAATATCATTAAAAATATGACACATATTAACAGTTGGTGAGATATCTACTACCAGTGTTTGTGAAGGCTTCATAACTATTTCAAATGTGAATACAATCATTTAAAGGATGTCATTGGCTTCTTTTATTTTTTATAAAATGAACAAAATAATTATTAATTATGTAGAAAGTTGTGTAAAAAAAATACAAATTTATATTACGTAAAGCATGAATTGTCTTATTTTTTGTATTAGCAAATTTCATGATTATTATTTATTAAAACATATTTCATAAAGCGAACATAAATTATTAATATATATATATATATATATGTATATATATATTAATTAAATTAATTAAATACTATATATATATATATAAATAATTATATATATAATATATTTTATATATGTATATGTATATAAAACATTTATTTATATGAAAACAAGTATCGCAGAAAAAAGTTTAGAAAACTTACAAATTGTTAAAAACCACCTGAGATGGTCTTCCGCTTTAATCATAATGTAGGTACGGAAGTAAAATGATTTGAAATAATTATGTAATATAATTTCCGTTTACGTGTATGTTTTTTAATTCGTTTAATTAAATGGAAGGTAACTAAGAAAAACGAATTTGGGTGTAAGTACGCTATTTCTGCTGATCCTGACTTTGAAAAAAAGAGGCTGAAATTAATATTATTGACTGATTAACTTTCACATTCGCTTTTACTATTACATGAAACAGGAAAAGCTATGTATATGCAAAGAGAGAAACATGTGTATATATATGTATATGTATGAAAATAATTCTAGTGATAAATTAATGTTGACCATTGTGGATTTTCATATAATAAAAAAGGCTTAGGCATCCTGTTACGGTGGAAATGGTATATTTTGTTATTTATAAATTACACTTAGTCATATCACGACTTCAAAGATTCTATTGCCATTAAAAAGACTATGTACTACGGACTGGTGTCTACTCTTTTCTAATGTTAACGAAAAAAATGATAAAAAGAAATAACCCAAGAAATTCATACACGAAAAGTATTCAGTGAAAAACGTCTGTACAATGTGTAAAATAACATATTTATTATTTACATTTTATAACATGTCGGGTTTTGATTTTTGTACTTTCGTAAAAAAAAACTTATTGTTAGAAAGAGAAAATACAATTGCAATAAGTGTCATTTTAGTTCGTTTTAATTTTAAGCGCGTGCAACAACATGGATACTTTATTTAATAAATTAAGTTCCAAATGAACAATGTTTCTTGTACTCTTGTGTTATATTGAGCGCTGTTATAAATAAATATTAATTATTTCTTATGTATGTATATAACTACGTGAAAACAAAAATATTATTACAAAAAGATGTATGCCACTGAAGAGAATACGAATACAAACTGGTAAATAAATATCCAAGTTGGAAGAATTTCTTGAATTATTTTAATAATTGCTTCATGTTGTCCCATGAAGTAAATAGAATGTAGTATGCATTATATTCTGAAATTAAAAGAAAAAGAAGGAAGAAATTTGTGGGCCCAGTCGAAAAATTAGAACTTAATTATTTTTAGTATGTTAGATTAGAGCATTTATTTGTTAACATGTTAACATGCGTGTATTATACTTTATCACACTATCATCTGTACATATAGATCATAAGAACTAGACATACTAGACATTTCAAATAAATTCATGATATAATTAACGAGTGTTGGTTATTTTATGTTAAAGTTAAATATATTATATTGACTAAAAGGAAGATTTACATTTGAGTCAATCAGAAGTTTCATTGATCTACTCCATAAAATGAAAAACAGAAGAAGGTAACGATGTTACAAATGCTATTTTTTATGCTTATTTTAGAATTTAGTATCGTTTATATTATTTTCTTTGCAATGAATAAATTTACGGAAATAAATTATTTGTTTCTTGAAAATTGAATATTAATCATGTATTCATGTAATGAAATTGTGGAATTGATAAAAAGTGGAGTTGATCATTTTAACTTCTGATTTTTTGGTATTTATTGATATAGTATTATCGGTAGAGTTTATTAATACAGTATTTAAATGTTTAGATCGCTCGGTAGAATTTATTAATACAACATTTAAGTGTTTAGATCGAGATTAATTAGCAACCGAATTTTTAATATTTTAAGTAATCTCAAGTACAAATACAATATTATTTTTGGAGCTCTACAACTAATAAGATACTTAATCATTGATTTTTAAATATAAAGAATATGTGATTATATTTTTACAAACTTTTACATTTATTTTGAACATTATTAATATATTTCTGATAGTCGTGTTCATTACCGTCCTAACGAAATTTCAATAAATAATATATTGATAATACGTTTTTATAAACGTACGAATACCTTCGTGAGCAATTGTATATTATCCGGATTTCATTTCAAATGCCACAACACGTTGAGCGGCACTCAGCTGTACCGGAAAGACGTCACGAGTGTTTGAATGTTTCAATGCTGCCATCTGTGACGAGAGAGGACGAAATTGTACGAGACTAGCCGAATTGGTCAGTTGCGGTCGCCATTTTGTCGGGCAGTCATCGGGTACGTCGTGTTTCTTTCGGGTTGCTGTACTTTCTGGAACAAGCACCGCCGAAAAATTTGGGGTCCGGCACGTTCGTTCGCTCCCCCAAATGGCTTGTTTGAACACCCTTAAGCAGGAGATTAAAACTCTTGAGTCCGTCTTCCCTAAGAGCCATGAGAGATTTCAGATAATGTCTGCGAGTGTGGACGAACTCAGCTGCAGGTTCGTCGGTAAAAATGGGAAGAAATACGAAATACACGCCAATATTACAGTAAGTGTACCAAGCATGGATGCGATTTGAGACAGTAAATCGATTCGGAACAATCGACAGTATTTTCATTTTTATATGGATAGCGTGTTAAGTTTCGTCGCTGTCTACGACCGATCGGACAAAGAAACAATAACAGTCGTGTTGTTATTTGAGGCTTTTGACAAGAGCCATGCTCGGGAGCACGTATACCGTGTCTATCATGTACGCATTGTCCTCTCCATAGTTTCTTATTGTTCTGTACGTTTTGTTGTAGTTACGATCGATCCTTTCTCACCTCAATCAGCTAGTTTCCGTGGAGATTTTCAGACGAATTAATATTGCGCTAGAGGTCAATGTGTGTCACAAATAGAGGGTAAGCCCCTCGTAATGGTATCTGTTCTCTCTGTCCATTTTTGTGTTTGCAATTTGCAACAAACAAGTCATTCGTTTAGAATCGGTGCCATTTAGACAGTTATATCACGATTACCAAACTACTTACTAATTTTGTGTACGCCAGATAATATTTATAGATAAATTAGATAACAATGAGCATATCCATGTATGTACGTTCCTCTTACCATCGTTGCCATCGTCGTTCGCTTTTTTATTATGAAATTACTTTCAATTTTCATCTAATTACTCCGAAATTATGATAGTTAACATATCAATGCTAAAAATAAATAATTGTTTATTCTTTACTATAAAGCGGTTTATGTTATTTAGGGTCGAGTTCATTAATTTGTAGCGATTAATTTTAGATTCGGATCCATGCAGAATGTTTATTATCAGCCTATGTAAACAATAAGTCATCGCGTATAATCGCGTGTGTTTAAAAAATATTTTCGCTCTATGTTTCTTTTCTTATGGAGCTCCGAATGCAAATCGAAATTTATAATAGTTGTCTTTTCTTTCATTAAAGGTCGATTGTGAATAAAATTATTTAGCGTTTTAACAATTCGAGCGTATTCAAACCTATTTTCTCATCTTGCGTGTATCAAAACAAATGTTGGACATAAAAATTTGATTCAAATAGATATTAGTGAAACGCATTATTGTTCTTGTTTTATCTATTCGTTTGTTACAAAATTGACAATTTTTGTTCATTTGTTTCATTGAGGAAATATGGTCTGGTATTGCTAATTAATAATATGTGATTTCTGTTACGCACATGCATGGACGTGCACCGACGCTGAGCTAACTGCAATTGCCGATAAATCCATATTTAAATATCGTATATACGACCGCGATAAACATTCGCCGTGTATTATAGTTGCTTTTTAATGTAATCTTTTATTCCATGAATTATCGTCGAACATAACTATTTTACAATTTAAGAATTTTCACGTCTATTATCTTTTTTACTACAGTTTTTTTTTTTTAGAATCTTAAAATATTTTCTACTTTATGAATCAGCTTTAAACACCCAATTAAGTAACTAATTTTTATCAGTAATTTTTATATGCATAACAATTGGTAAACATATTTTTTAATTTGTTAAAGGATTTTATTATTGTACACATACTTTAAAGTAATAGTAGTTCATTTTATATTTAGACAATTTTCTGTTTTAGTTGAAATAACAAATGAACTACGTTGAGGAAAATTATAACATTTTTTGAATAAAGCAGTTAATTGCAATATTGAAAACTATCAAGTTTATGGAAATATGTTATATAAATATTCATTATTGTTATTTGATATTATGTAAAGTAATATATCATTACATATATTACATATTATAAAAATTAAATTATGATTATTGCCGTTTTGCTCTATAAAGTGATTATATGAACTCTAATGAATGTCATAGGAAACCTATCCTTCTACACCACCAGTTTGGTTTGCGGAATCAGAGGAAACAAGTGTTACAAATGCGGTACAAATTTTAAGTACTACTACAGGCCGTGACAACCATGTCATTAATCAAGTTGGGATTCTCTTGAAAGAATTATGTAGACTCCACTCTTTACCCGAACCACCTGATGTTGAACGGTTAAGGACAGCTTTGGATCCATTACGTTTAGGAGGATCGAATGAAGCAGCGGCACAAAGGATGGAAGCTGAAGATGTAGAAGATATTGATGATGACGAAGAAAGCGATGCAGAGGAAGACCTACATTTAGATATGGACGAAGGGGATGCCAATGCAAAGAGTAAGGTAAATAAAGTAACATTAAATAAAATAATTATTTTAATATGTGGATTATACTTGTATTGGTTTATACTGATACGAATTGAATTTTTAAGGGTGAAGAAATAGAATTGGAACATCTTGCAACGTTAGAAAGGTTGAGACAAAATCAAAGACAAGATTACTTAAAAGGATCTGTCTGTGGCAGTGTGCAAGCCACAGACAGACTTATGAAAGAATTGCGCGATATTTATCGGAGTGACAGTTTCAAAAAAGGTAGTAACATGTTTTTTATTCTACAGTTGTATCAAGACAGCTTAATAATCATATTATAGAAGAAAAATATTGACATATTCAAGTATTTACTTAAATTTGTTGTAGGAATGTACAGCATAGAATTAGTAAATGACAGTTTGTATGAATGGAATGTCAGGCTGATGTGTGTTGATCCTGATTCACCTTTGCACAGCGATCTCATACTTCTAAAAGAAAAGGAAGGCAAAGACAGTATTCTCCTTAACATGCTTTTTAAGGTATGTCATTAACTTGCAAGTGTTTTTATTGTATGAATTTTGTGTAAATCAAAATTATTGATTCTAGTTGTGTTTTAGATAATAAGTAATACATCGTCACTTTTAAGAATCTGTTTATTATATCTTGATGTTTTAATTACATATGATATCAATGTAGTTTGGTAAATACTTTGGAAATTTTGTTAATTCGCATGATATTGATATTTAGGTTATTGATTTTGTAAAATTAAGAAAAAATTCTCTATTCTTGTGATTGCAGGAAACTTACCCATTCGAACCCCCATTTGTCAGAGTTGTGCATCCCATGATCTCTGGTGGTTACGTCCTTATAGGAGGTGCAATTTGCATGGAACTCTTAACGAAACAAGGTTGGAGTTCAGCCTATACAGTGGAAGCAGTCATCATGCAGATTTCAGCAACACTAGTGAAGGGAAAAGCACGCATACAATTTCAAGGACCAGGTAGTGCTAGCAAAGTGTGTGGTCAAGGTCAATACAGTCTAGCACGTGCACAACAGTCATTCAAGTCTCTTGTACAAATACATGAAAAAAATGGTAAGACGGTCATTTTATTTCCCATTTCTTCATGTATGTTAAACTTTTGCAATGGGAAGAATATTTGATGAGAAGATGATGAGTTTAATGTCTAGTGTTATTTAAATGATGAATTTTTCATTATCGTTATTATATAATATGTTTTTTAATGCGCGTTTCTTTATCGATATTGATTGAAATAATTTTGGAAGGATAATTTTAGAAAAATATGCTGCTTCTCTTTTTCCTTTCTTTCTTTCTTTTTTTTTTTTTTTTTCATTAATATAACGTCGATATTTGTACGTTATATTACTATTTGCATTCCTAACTTGAGATTTAATGATGTAATCCTGTAAGATTCTATTATATTAGTAAATCTTTGTATCACATGGCTTTTAATCTTTTACTTTTGACGTATGTTCTTCCATCTCTTTCTGAAATACTTGTTTCCGATATATCGATATACATGGTACTATGTTGTTATATATTCTTATAGGTTGGTTTACCCCTCCAAAAGAGGATGGCTAATGAACATGAATCACGGAGAAAGAAAAGTTTGACGCGTGCTTACAGCTGAGACTTTAATTCGGTGTGTGCCCAACAAATAATTGTTACGATAATGATTTGATACACAAAACACAACATTAACTAGGTGGTAACTTAAGATACTGAATTAATCTAACGCGTAATTCCTTTGATAGCTGAAAAGGCTGCTGCGCAAACAGTGAAGTGTTTGATTATGTATGCATAGATTTTTCAGTAATTAGTGATTAAATCGCCAATCGCATTTGTGAATGTGAGATGTAATCATTTTTATCTGGAATTGATTCTTACGTTTGGAATTACTAAGGATCATAATTATTCCAAATAACATTAATCTTAGTTCTCTTTTCGTGAGTACACATGTTGTACGTACGTACGAAACAGTGTAAACATTCTCTGTGAAAATGCGTTTGCGCAATCCGTGCTTCCTTTCTTTCAACAGAGGGAACACGACGATTATCAACTTAGATAGTTATATTGACAATTTTTCTAAGTGTTTTTTTATCATTGTGAGCTTTCATTCGTTCCATTCTATCTTATTGTATCTTAATTTTTTCATTGTGCAATTCATAAGTAAGTTTGTTTGGACATATACATTCGTTAAAAGTAGACAGTAAACGAATCTGATATGAGAATAGCGATGTTTCTGGGGGTAAAGCGAGTTTTGCTATTACCTTTTGTATTTACTCGATGCTTTCATTCATTGATCAACATGATTCGATAATGTGAACGAGCACACAACTAAATCATCACAGTTCTAGAATATTTCGAGATGGTACATGATTTTAAGAAAATTAACATCACATACAATGAGGCTTTAGAGGTTATAGTATTACTTGTAATTCTACATATTATGCAAAAGATGAAAATATCTTATTCACGAATGATTTAATTTAACAGACTAATGAAATTATATATTTTCTTTTATCAAGTAGGAACTTTTTACATTTTTATTTTATTAGATATTAAAATAATAAACGTATACATTTCTAATGCTTTACGTTGTCCGCTTTCCAATTATTCATATTTAATCTTTAACTAAACTTTATTTGAGGTTGCATTCTGCAAACTATTTTATAATTTACGTTTTAATTGTCAAACATTCTTATAAATAAAGAAATCGTATAGCAATACTAGGTAATATGTATTTCCTTAACATAATTGACTACTACACAGTTAAGGGTTGTATAGATGTACAGATACACGTTCGTGTATTAATTTCTCGAAACTCTAATGCTCTTCGAAGACCATATTATCTTTTCTTAAATTTAAAAATAAAAATATGCAAAACAATGTAGGATTCGCCATTTGGTTGTGTGCTTCGTTTGTTAAGCTACTTTTGTTATATCGTTTACAAAGCGGTTGATGTGTGCTTGAGATTGATATGAAGGTTTGGTCTGTATGTTGGGCGTACGCTCAAGCGAATTTTTAGTGGTATTCTATATACATATATATACACATAAATATATATCGTGACAATTTATTTGCAATCGAAGCTCTATTTACACGACGTATTGAACGTGAAATTACGCGAGTAATCGTCGAAATTTCTTTGTGCCACAGTAGAGTTTACACTGGCCAGTCAAAGGAAACGATAAGGCATAACAAGCGAACACGCGTACATTAAAGGCACCATTAGGATCGCGAAAAACGAATTACCGCTTCTTAAGAAAAAAAAATTATATACACATGTATTATTGCACATGTATTTGAAATTTATGAGACTATGCTATCCTCGTGCGTTTTTCTTCGTGAAAACATTTTCTTCTAACTGAACGGGTATCGTTCCCTTGTCTATAAAAGAAACAAACAATTATGGACTTCCGGTTCTTTTTTCACGGTGATTTCATCCCTAGTTAACGATAGTAGTCGATAAAAATTATTATCCTTGTATGGCAAAGATCGATGGCCAAACTATTGCGTATACGTTTATTAACAAGCGAATTTCTACATTTTTAAAAACGATTGCTTTTCATATACTCGAGATATCTTGATTCCACTCCCAGAACGTCTATGCGAAATGTTTCGTACATACATACATACGTACATGAAACGCGACATACATTTTACAATGATACACACACGTACAGACACACATACACTTACGCACGCATGTACGCACGCACATGAGCGCGCGCGTAAACACACGCACACGCACACACTCACACTCACACTCACACTCACACTCTACACACGTCATATTATACAGAGGTATACATTTACATGCGTGCATATTATGCATTCATAACACATGCTCCGATTCGTGTATATAAATATACATATTCCGTTCCTTGTGTTTCATCTTCGTACGTTGTACATATGCAAATTTGTATCAATTAGTCAACGAAACACGTTCGAACGGCGATTCGTTTGATCACTGTGCTTTTGTATCTGTAAATTGGAAAAAAAAAAATATATGGATTCAAAATATGTACGTGAATTTCAGCAAATAATATAATATTTTCATCGTGTAATTTAAATAATTGTAACTAATTTTTTTGAATGTTCAACACACCGAATTGCACGGGAAAATATAATATGTATCTCAGTTTATGTCTGTGAGGTTGTTCAGAAAACAATGGTACGAAGATGAAGCGGTACATATGTTATTGGCAATAACGCATGTACGATGCATCCGTAAATATAATTATTGGAATAATCGAGCGAAGTAGCATGGGTCAATAGTTTCTTTTTCGTGGTGTAATTAAAGGAAAAAGAAGAAAAAAAGCAAAGCAAAAAGAAAATAAGAAATCGTTTGTGAAATTCGTGCGAGCAGTTTCGTAATAAAATCTAGATTCTTAAGTATAGGTGTACAATCAGTGAGCTCATTGTCAGTGGGTATCAATGATTTGTACAGCCGCGCCTGACTGACACTGAGTGATGGTTGTTTTGACGTCGTTAACCGTTATGTTCTTTGTCAAAAGAAGAAGAAAAAAAAACAAAAAAGAAGAAAAATAACTTTTCATTTCTCTCGCGTTTGTTAAGTTTTTCTTTCCTTTTAAGAATTTGCGGAGCGTATATTGTAAGCAGCCACGTGGCCTGTATATTTTTGCTACAAATATCGTTGGTAGTACCCGTCTTTAAAAATTAAACGTTCTTACCTTTTTCCTTATTATTATGAAAGTAATTACTATTATCTCTCTCTTTTTTCTTTCATATAACTCATTCGAAGTTCTTAGAAAAACTAAAAGAGCTGATGGAATACTGACGTAATAAGATCGATTAAAAGCGAATTATATTTCATGGTTTATATCAATTATCCGTAAATCCATGCTCATTTTTCTTAGCTGTTAAACGAGACGAACTCCTTCGTAGATGCAAAAGTAATGAGAATTTTTGTAAAAAAAAAAAAAAAAAAAAAAAAGCGCACGAAGCATGTATTTTTTATTTGATCGTTATTAATATTCGATGAAATACACGAATACAAATTTGAATATAATACACGAGTTTCCAAATCGAAGTCTTGGCTCTTTTGTTATTTGTTCAAATTTATTAAAAAGATATCTTACAAGTGATGGACTTTACTAACGATAAAAAGATATTAAGCAAAATTTCTCCTTACTTTTGCATCGAAATTATAATATAATTTACAAAAAGGAAATATACTGTGTTTCTTTGATCAAAGTAGATCGAATTTCCCTTTGGTTGTAATTACAAAGAAAACGGAGAGGAACTGCGCGTTGAAACAAAAGCGTAGTAGGTAAAAGTAAATGATCTTTTACGGATTCGCTTCTTAAATAACGAGAGTAGTTTGTATACCTGCGACATGCTTGAACGAAACTTTGAATTTTTCACGTTGATTTTACAATGAACTGTCGATTTGAAGACTGGTTAAAAAGAAAAATGAAAACACTTCTTGCGTTCCTTTTTCCACTCTTAAGATTTATGCGTTATCACGACGTTTTATTGTCTAATTGCTATGGGCGAGTAACCGAATGCTAAACGATCGGCCTGTATCGTAATGGAAGCTCTATTTTTTATGTATTTGATTTCGTGTAAAATATAGGACGATACTGGTGTTTCCGGCTAAACAGATCGGAAGAAAGATTTGCGAATATAAATGTGCCTAGTTTTCGAATGTATTTGTGGCAAAAGTAGTGAATTTGTTATTAGAGGGTCTCAAGTTCTCCCTTGCTTTCCCGACACAGTGCTTTTCTAAAAAGGTTTTCTAAAAAGTAGTTTTCTTAATCCATTAAGGGCTAACATTCCATTTGCAATTTATTTGCGGTCGGTTTACTTGTATTTGAATTCTGTCTTTTAACATTATGATTATAAAAAGGATTTGTAAGCATTTATGTAATATTTTTTTGGTCGCTATTTCTTTTTCCATTTAGATCCTACAACTTTATAAAGTTCAAATTTAATTATTCGTGACGCTATGAGGAATTTTTCATTGAACACAGGCGTTGCCAATATGCGTAGCGTTCTAACATATATTTAGCTTGGCAAAGGACAAATCAAAGTTGTAAGTTACTTTACTTACGTTCACCAGTACTTTCTCCGCTCTTGCACATTGTTTCACTGTTCGGTTCTTGATGAGTTAATTCTTTTACTCATCTTTTTTTCCCATTAGGGACGGCGAACAGACTAACATTTTTAGAAATTTCACAAAGAAAGGATACGTAGAATAAATGAAAAAGACAAAAAACAATCATTACACACGACTTTCCCTACCCACCGTATCTGCCTATTCAATTAATGAGTTAATCGATTAATAAAACAAAGTGAAATCTGATCGCTTCATCGTCGATCTATGATCTTAAGGTGGTCTTTGCGCGTCTTAGGAAGAAACAAAAGTAAAGATAAGCCGCCACGTAATGTACATCTCGTTAAGTGAATATTTCGATATTTCTAGCATAAACGAAGATTATACTTTGTCTCTCTCTCTCTCCTCCTCCTCCTACTCCATACACATGCACACCTACACATAGAGCTACGAGATACAGAAAATAAAGAATTTCGATAATAAAGGCAAAAAAGATGGTTCTTTTGATGCCACTTAATTTTCTTCATTCCCCCTTCATTTCTTTAAGGATGAGATAATACGAATTATGATAATAATAATAATAAATGCGATTCTTTTATATGATCTATCGTAAATTCTGCTTTTGTACTTTTATTTTATTTTATTTTATTACTGGCGCTTTTTAGTTAAAGATACACGAAGAAAATTTTCTTTATCGACTTTTGCTGTAATTCCTTCAATAACGTTTTGTCGAAAAAGATATATCTATGACTTTTGATAATCCCAATTGTATTTCGATCTTTAAACGCGTAAATGTCCTGGATTTATCGTAACGAATCGAGCAAACGGGAACAGTTGCAAATTTACAATTTAATCAACGATTAATCAACGCGCAAGTACAATGTCGTAATGGAGCTACTAAACGATGAAGAAATTTTGCAGAGTTATTTTATTCATCGTGTTGGATGAGAATTCTAAAAAGCACAAAAATATTTCCGTATGATCATTGATTATCGATCGTTCTAAGAGAATTATATTTTTGTTATTTTTAAAAGTATCGATTTAAGCATCTTTTTGCACTTCGGAAATCAATAGCGTCGATGAAGAAGCTTTGTAAATTTTTATTTGTTTATGCTAAGGTTGTCCCAAAAGATTGTACGTGCGGCGAGCAACGATACGGTCAGTTGAAACTGTAACGTTGAAACTTGGAATCTTCTAAACCGTAGGTGAATAGAATACAAATTTGGGAAATCATGTCAAAACATCCGCTGTTTCTACTTTCTTCGAGTTTCTTTTATGGAATCGTATCGAAACTGTGATAGGCAAAACTTTAGATATTTAGAATATATTTCGCTTTTTATTGATTGGAAGAACGTTCGAAATAATGTCACGAACGAAGCTATTTTTCAATAATAAAAATTCTGTTCTGTATTATTTTAAAAATAAATGAACGATAAAGCATACGAACAAAAGACGAACGTATTGGAGCGCATAATTTTCTCTTGTTTTAGTAAATCAAGGGATACTTGTTCGTGGGAGAAGCATATCTTTCAAGTTCCTTACGACACGGTTAAGAAACAAATTCGTTCTTTGTTTAAATCACAGTTGGCAATGGGGACAAAATGACAATTTAACGTTTAATCTCAAGAAACGAGGGTAAATTCTAGAAACAAGCTGCTAATTAGAAAAGGTACAAATTAAATTGGTGTTCTGACGTTGGAGTGTTTGCCTGCTACATATTTACTCAGCTTGTATTTCTTAATGACATGCTTGCAAATGATAAAAGTACTTTTTAAACTTTTCAAACTCGTTACCGGCAAGTCTGTTCGTTTATTCTCTTCGTATTGCTATTTCTTACGATTTTAATATGATTTATAAAAGAAGTTTCCTGTCTTTTATTTCATACGGATCGTACGTTGGATTAAATTTTTTAATATTTCGGTGAAACAAATTCCGTCTATGGAGTTTACGGGACTTATTATAATAATACGGTAACACTTCTATAAAATCAACTTCATTAAACCACCTTGCAATTTTTGAATCTTAAAAATTGAATCTTAAATTATTGTAGTATCGCGAAAAAATTTATATACTTGACATCTCCTGGACGAGCACCGCTTGTAGGATCGGAGGAACATTATCTATAATTTTTCCCCATCTATTTACAATTTATTCAGAATAAATAAACTGTACAGAATAACAATTGGGTAGAAAACGATGGTTGTCTAATGTGAACTAAATATAAAAACGCGCTTCAAGTCAGACAACTAAACAATCAACTCGCAACTCTCGCTCTCGACAACGCAACTTGTACTCTCTCAATTCGACAACGCTACAACTTAATCTCTCGCAACTCGACTTCTCAACTCGACTCACACTCTCCTGTTCGACTCAACTCATATTCTTTTAAACTCAACTCTCTGACCTCTCGGTCAACACTCTCCGACTTTTCAACTGACGCGTTTTTTTCGACTCAACTCTTTGACCTGTTGGTCAACACTCTCTGACCTCACCACGCACACGTTCCGCAAGAACTAGGTGGCTTTAGTCGCATAGGCTTTTTCACGTAAACCAACGACTGAAGAACAGACGACACTGTTTTTATAGTTCAATCGATGCTTATCAGGCCTTTTTTGGTCCGCGATATTACATTATGAATTATCCATATACGTATATCTATATAAATTAGATCTTTTTGAAATGAAAATATTTCTCCATTTTACCTGCTATCTCTTTTACTTCGATTCCATAATTTTACCGTAGAAATGAACTTTCGATTCGTAAAAATCTATTTTGCGTCTCTAATTATAATCTATAAAGTATCTATTATTTTAATACACTTTGTTTCGCTATCTCGACGAAGCCTTTGATAATTCTCTTATTCCCAGATATTTTTATGAAATGTACGAAGTACTTGACTTACTCGTTTCGACAATTTCGCTTTTACTTTTACGCGTTGCTTTATCGTTCGATCCTTGATCGGTTAAATCATTCAAACAAGAAATTGAAAAACGAAATTCAACGGATCAAGTGGAAGCAATTATCGTTGCGATTTAATTAACCGTTACAGGGAATCTCGTTGAGCATTTTTTGTTTCGCCGACACGAGAAAAACATTGGTTTTGTGCGAAAGGACGCGCGGTGCATACGAATGAAAAAACCAGCGAATCGTTGGCCGGACACGAAGTAGTAAAGAGAGGAAGAAGTCGGCCAGTAGAGAAGTCGGCCAGTAGAGAAGTCGTATAATGATCGTATGGCGCTAGTAGGTTGTTACCGCGAGTGGCGTCCACGCGCGAAAATCTTCGCCTTTCTTTCTCGTATCGCTAATGAGATGCTGCATTTGTCTTACCTCAAACGGCTTCTTAAAACCAACGACCTTGAGCCGCTAATATTGTTTTATCAAATCCATTAATTATTTGTATTACCTCGTACCGATTTGTAGCGGTACATTTCTTTTTATTTTATTTGGATGCGCATTACAATCAATTCTCTCATTGACAATTTTAAGTAAGTTTTTCTGACCTGGTACTATAACATAATTTGATTCTAATTGAATCTAGTGCTTAAATCTAGAGGGTATTGTCTCTTTAGCCTGCGGATTTGATCCGACGTGTCAAGTAATTGAGTAACTAGAGGGTTTTGGTGGTTGTTAATTCTTATGCTATAACTATTGCCGAATTTTGATATTTCTTCTTTGACTGGTAGCGGCACATGAGCCAGAGGACGAGGCGAATCGAGAGCAACTCATGTTGTTTTGCCTTGGGACATTGACAACCAAACGGAGTAATGAGCTAACTCCAAAACAATGTCGACTAGACGAATTCGAATTTTCCGGCACTTCCCCGATCAGTATAAATAAACAGACGCCAGCGTAAGCAGTTCAGTATTTTTCGAGTTATCCGTTTGTTAGGTCGGCTGACTCTCTACCTAGACCAGGCCACTCACCGCTGGAGAGACAGCAACCAGATGTTAAGGGTCCCTCATTGCGTACCCTCGATAGCTTCAAGGACCTGTCATAAATCTTGGCCTATTCACACCTAAGGTCCTTCGGACCAAAGACAATCATCTTCGATTTCCAACTCTATTTACATTTTTGTCTAATACGCGTTGACACCGGAAAGTTGGTCTTTTATTTCACGAACGATGCCTCCCTCTAGCAACTTTCCTTGGAGAGCGGTTAGCACCTTTCCTCACTCACCAACCTGGCAATAACCAATTAACAACGAAATCTATTCCCTCACTCTACCAACGAATCAGCTCTTTTCGTTTCCTTAGACCCACCCCCATCGCTAGCTTTCCTTCGCCACGGCATCGTCACTGAACGTCGCTTATTCTCCGTCTTTAGAATAGTCAACGTGTCGCGATACTTACTCTACAATATCTCAAAGTCAAAAACCATTCTTCGAACAGTCGTCATCCACGCTTACGTCGCATTCTCGACCTTGTAATTTTGTCGATCAATCGATACTTATACTCTCTCAGATTATATATCTCTAGTAAATGAGTTGTTTGAATAAACTATAATTTACACGTGTTGATCCAGCGTACTATCATTTCAACCACCTCTATTATCGTAAAAGAAATAGGGGATCGATTATATAATCGTAACGAGAATTTACGTGATATCTCTTGAACGCGTCACTCCGCGAACGGTCGTAACAGTTTGCAATAGCAAGTCTTCGTCGTTCCACTACTAATCCTCCACCATACCTCCACAGATTAAATATAACGGTATACAGGCAAGTTGGTTGGGCGTTAAAAATGTATTGGGTAGATAGCTAAGTGATCGCGGATTTTGTCATTAGACGGTATTGACAAAATGCGCAATCGCTTAGTTGCCAAGCCAATACTTTTATTCTAAACGTAGAAAATGTAGGAAATTTGATTAAAACGTTGCGTTA
The DNA here is from genome assembly GCA_014737365.1 of Bombus soroeensis. Classification (NCBI taxonomy): domain Eukaryota; kingdom Metazoa; phylum Arthropoda; class Insecta; order Hymenoptera; family Apidae; genus Bombus; species Bombus soroeensis. Next base: position 1,234,365 of record JACXIL010000166.1, read on the forward strand.
CGATTAGTCTGCGTTTTCTTTTCTGTACTCGTAGAGGTATTTGGGAAGAGAAGCTGGACGCAGAACGAAATCTATTTTCTCTGATTACTCAGCGTATATATCCTGCATAAAAAGTCGTCTGGGGAAACGAACCGCTTTTCTTCGTAACTTGAAGAAAAATGATGTCTACCGTGGTACGAGTCGTAGATATTTTTTACGCTATGCTTCGTAATGACGTTCTAGAAAAAGGATTTCAAAGGGTTTGAAGAGATTCAGCCGTTTCATATTTGTGCATAAACATAGGTACACTCGCGTATCTTTCATCCGAGTATCGATTATATTATTAACTCTCAATAAAGGGTCCGCTCGTTGATAAAAATATTTTCATAGCGACTCGGTGTTTAAAAATATCTCGTCTTGTTAAAATACACCTGCCAGTGTTTCCAACTACGAGTTTTATTTTGTTCATTCGTGGATAAGCAGGCGCGTGCTATCATTAGATTCACAATTTTTCAAACTTGACGAACGACGTATACGTCGATACTTGGTGCAAGCTTTGTCTGTACTATGTCCCAATTATCGAAAAAATAAAATACTGCTCTTGTAATTAAACATCAATTACGAATTTTACAGTTTACTAACAATTTTTGACGAATCATCTTTGATTCTTTGATGCTCTAATTTCGTTTCATCGAGAAAAGACAAATTACCTGCGATCTGCGAGGATTCTTCTAGCGTTCAATTGTTGTCGTATTAAAAATGGAAAAAGAGCAGCTTTGAAATCAACTTCACCATTCGCCTTTTCTTGGTAAACGATTGGTGATTGTTAATTTTGTCGTGACAAGAGTGGACAGGACAATCGCGTCGCGTAGGTTTCTTCTTGCGCGCGTGACATCGACATCGTCAAGTTTTCCGGTGAATCGATTCGACGTTTAACGGTTCGGCGTTGCAGTCTCGTCACACGAAAATCAGGCCAAACTTGCTCCTTATTGCTTCCGCAGCGATGGTCAAATCCGGTGGCGAGTAACTCGGTAAATTGTCAGACTTGTCGGCTATGCGGCGAATGAATTTGTAACAACGGCTATCGGCCACTGTTAGGGACGTGTTTCGACGCAATCAGTCGGTCCGGTTGTATCGAACGTGCAGCTTTCCGCGCAAAGATACACACGCGCCATCCTTGTCTTTACCGTTAGCTCTGACACGTCTATTTTCCGCGTAATTCTGCTTTTATACGATTTCCGCGTTATGGGTTAATTTTCCAAAGGGTCTTATTTTTTTACAGTTAAGAAATTTCGTAAGTTTAATACGAAGAAGAAGATAAAAAGTTATACGGGATACTTGCCAATAATTTTCTCGTTAAATTGGCCGAGTAAACAGATTGCGAAGCGAAGTATCGTAGATGTGGCAAGGAGCAAATGATCGACGAAGATGGCGCAACGTCGAAGAAGAATCGTTCGTTAACGTCTTAAGTGGACAAAGTAAATCTTAAAAATTGTATGGCTCGAAACGATGGATCGATGGTATTTCATTAATTTGGTACGATGGCTCGAAACGAAAGGCGATCTTCTTTTGAAATTAGATCGTCTCTCTGCAACTCGCGCTACGTAGTTTGTATCGTTAATAACGGATAAAAAATGTTGAGGTTGACTGATAGAGGAACGAGTGAACGAATTTGTAATAGAAAAATATATTGAAACAAGTATAGGTATAAGTATTAGTGTATGTTGATCCAGATCTTCACTCTTGCAGTGTTACAATAAAATAGAAAAAGAGCTGTGATAGGGAGCACGTTCGTATATTTATAGCAAAGAACATTACAAAAAAATTAACCTCGTAACTCTGGCTAAAAGCTACAAGAAACAACAATAGAAATCTACTTACAGCTCTTTTGTTTCTAGACATTGTAATGAAAAACAAAATTTATATTCAAGGGCACAATAATATAGACCTCTGGTTATTTAATTTTTTAATTTTCAATTTAATTTAATTTAATTATTTAATTTTTTGTTTCACTAAATCCTATTCTCTTCGTAAGAGCGGTCTCCGGGTCACGGATATACGAAAGAAAAGGTGTAGAGATTTTGTTGAAGTAATTATTTCAAGAAAAAATATCTTTTCTCAGGAATTAAGAGAAAATTCGATTGTAAAAGAGTCGTATTAATTTTAAGTACTCGTCTCTTCCGATTTCCTCGATAATATTTCCTCGAACGTATCATTGGTAAGACTTATCCATCCGACGTTTGTTAGCTCGTCGCGTAAACGATCTTTTCGCCGTTATTCACTCGGTTTCGTTTATTTGGCCGCCACTACTATCGCCGTATTACAGATTAACTGGGTCGACGAAAGATTTTCAATAATCCGATATACCGATGTAATTTTACCTGATATACGCTGTATCCTTGTCGATGCATTTTGTATTACTATATATATGATACCATAGGTATATGAATATCGCGAAGGCATCGATGCATAGCGTTTTCCCACGCAACAATAGTTTAGGAATAAAGTTCGTTGGCACTGCATCGCCAATGAGAATTAAGAGAATTCGTTTCGATCAATTTTGGCTTTACGGTAATAGTGTTGCGTTAAACTATGGCGAAATGCTCACACCGGTTGGTTCTACGTTCTATACTTGCTTTTATATAAATCCGTCGCGTGACAGCTTTGCAATATTTTTCGAAAAATGTTTCGAAACGAATAGAATATCGATTAGTTTGTACAAGTCGATGTTATAGGACAAAATTGATAGTACGTGTCTGCGCGTACGGTTTTGCTTTATTATAAAATTGGAACATTAAAAAATCTATAGAACAAGGACGTATCGATCGGTGTTAGAGTTAACATCATCGGATTCGCGGATATCGAACTGCTGATACTGGTAACTTGTAACCGGTGATTTCCAAAACGATATTGGTAATAACAATTGGTTCGATTGCGCAAGACAGCATCGATACGACGAATAATTGCTGAATTCGAATGGAACGAGAGTCGATTCGCGGCTAATCGTACGCTACTTTTTCAAGTGTTGCTCGTTTCGCGAAACGAGGCTTGAGAAACGTTGATGTACACGTGTGTACGGTTGTATACCGTACACGTACGTGGATGCGGGTGTGCAGTGGCTAGGGAAATATCAACAGGTGCAGTCAGTCGGTTGTTTCGCTTAATCGGTTTCTATTCTGTGACGGAGACTTCTAAGCTCCACCCTTTTGGTAATACGCGAGTCTCGAGGGAATCGAGTCGATGCGATTCCATTGTCTTCAGGCGGATGGAATTATCCGATCGTTTTTCGAAATCGTCTGCTACGCGATTACTATAGATTGAATTTAGGAAAATAATTCTCTTCTTGAAAAATCTACAGTCAGGAAAATTTCCTATTTCTACCATTCGAACAACTGCGGAAGTTGATTCGCTAGCGATCTTGTAAATAATATCTGGTGGAAAGACGTATTTCATGGAAATTGAAATCGTTTCTCCAAACGCGATTTTGTGATTTTTAAACGATAAGTTGCCTAAATTACGCTTTGTTTACGTTTTGCTTACGTCGCCTTAAATTGCACTTTCCTCAAGGTATACGTATACGTTCTTTCCTTAAAGAACATCGTTTGTAGCAATTTTTAACCTGGTAACACGGATGTACGTATTTTACAATTCTCAGGATTGTTACTGTAGGGTTCTTTATTGATCGATAGATCTATTTAAAATGGATTAAACAGGAAACGATGGTTATTTAAGGCGAACTAAATACAGCAATATGCTATAACTAAGACAATTAAATAGTTAATTCACAACTCTCGTCAACACGGTTCCAACGCTCTCTTTCACGCGGACCATCCCCCTCGACACTCTCTGACTTCTCAACTAACTATTGCCTCTTAATTCGTCTTTCTCCCAAGCATCCCTTTGTCTTTTCTCACAGCCTCACCACGTACCTGTTCCGTAACCGTCCGCGGCTATGGTCAGGTAGGCCTTTTTTTCGCCTAACTATTCGACCGAAGGACCGACGACACATTGATGGGCCTGTCGGTACTTAGGCTTTCTGGCGACATTGTTTATGGTTCACCCGATATTTCTTAGACAATCTGTCCAACGATACTACATTACCAATGGCTTCTGCTAATTATTCGCAAGGCGAACTCTCTGCTATAGCGAAGGGACTTTAGCTCGCCATTTTAAGCATTGACCTTAGGTAGACGATACAAAACTCGAGATGAAACATTCGATCGTCCATTCCATCGGTGGAGAGAACGTAACCTCCGAGGAGCAAATTGTAAAGTGTGAAGATTAAAACGATCGTCGATAAGCACGCACGTCGAATCTCGAAGCGACAGAGTGATGCATCCGCGTGTTGAACCGCGACCGCAACGAGTGGTCGGTCGTGTGTTCATCGTTCGTAAGCGCGTAACCCGTGCACGAACGGATGCAAGTTTTGGTAGGTCGTTGGAAACGGCGAACGACGAAGGTTGAAGAGAAACGGAGAAAAGCAGAGAAACGAGACAGCCGCGTTTGCTGCCTTGCAAGGCGCGCGCGTATCCTGTTTAATTAGCGAACAAATTAAACGTCGGGGCAGCCGCATCCGACACGGCCACGTAATTAGAGGTATTATAAATTAATTATAACGCCGTGGTGCAGCCAGTTTTGCGGGATTCAATCTTGGAACGATGTCGGCATTGCACGCCAAACGAATGCCAAACAACTTACGCCGATGCCAACCTCTTTCTACGCGCCATTCGCTCTTTTCTACTTTCCTTCCTTTCTTTCCCTTTGCTTCGCTCCCTATTCACCTACCTTAATAACGTAACTCTGTCATAGCTGACCAACTGTCATTTCTATTTTCCATTCATCGGTATCCTCCGGAGCGGGTCGTCCTTCACTTCTCAAACTTTCGTCATATACGTATGTTTTAGGTTGTCGGAAAAGTTTCTTTCGTTTCATAAGGCGATGATAGACGAACGACAATTTCTGTTTTATAATATTTTATCGAATTAGGTGCGATTAATTTCGTTCTATTTGTATTATTACGTTCGCGCATAATTCAATAAACTAACATAAAAGAAAGAACATTGCGCGTTTATTATTTCCTTATAAAACGAAAGAAACTTTTCGGATAACCTAATACATTGTCAAACTCGATTTATATTTTCGAAAGCGAAGCGTTGTATTTTATATTTTCCACTTATTTCGCCACGTACAATAGTCCTATAGCGGCCCATGGCCGTAAAAAAGTTTCAAGTTGAAATGGAAAAAATTCAAAACTGCCACAGATCCATATTATTGTGCCCTTGAATACTAACGTGGTTTTGGATTACAAGGTCTAGATTGTTATTGCTGTTTCCTGTAATTTTCAGCTAGCGTTACGCAAGAAGGCTAACTTTTTCTCCTAACATCGTTAAGATATTCTTTTGGTATTGTAGCATTGAGTGAGAGACGATCAAATCGGCATACGCTATTTCTGTACTTACGCTTATTTCAATATATTTTGCTATTACCAATTCATCCGTTCGTTTCCGTATCAAACAAAAGCCCACACGTTAATCACCTCAATCCCCTTGTCCTTGTGCCATGATTTCCGATATCCAGACACTGTGTACAGTTTTTCGCACACACACTGACCGTATAACGCTTCTCTGTCTGTGCGTGCTGATAATGATTGACGGTCGACTGGATTACAGCGCCGAACGCAGGAAGGAAAGCAAAACGGAAGGATCAGATGGACAATACGATAGACCGACTTGTCCAACGCTTCCGAAATACGTCTGCGATACGATATGCGCGATGTCACATGTCGATCTCGCGCCGTGCGTTTGTAAGAATTATACGAAAATCGATAGGCTGAGCGATGGGTTGAGACGAAACTGGGTGTTCGTAAATTTAAATATTCGTCGATGCAATTCTTTCGCGAGTTAGGATGACCGGACGAGAAATAAAATGACGTATAATTGCGTAGTTTCGTGGACAAATGGTGTAAGAAATATCGGGTGAACCATAAACAATGTCGCGAGAAAGCCTAAGTGCCGACAGGCCCATCAATGTGTAACCCCGAATTCTTTTACCCTGACGTCGCCTTGGAGGACCACATCTGGATATTCTCCGGACCTTTGATGGCTCTGCTCTAAGTGTCTCCAGGACGGTTGACAGTTCCAGATGCCCTCCTGTTAGTTAGTACCACGCCACCCTGATGGGGAATTTCCAGGAACAACATCCCCTCCATCGTCTTCCTTGTTAGTACTTAAACCCCGAATAATGACGGCCGAGTCAGTCTGAACTATAACCCGAGACCGGAACGTTGTATCATTGGTACTCAAGGGTCTTCGACTCTTGAGAAATAAAGTTTATATATATATCAGGAGAGTTATTTTATTTTTTACGTGACAAATGTGTGGTCGGTCCTTCGGTCGAATATTTACGCGGGAAAAAGGCCTACCTGAGCATGGCCAAGGACGATTGCGAAACACGTACGTGGTGGGCTATGAGAAAAGACAAAGGGACGCTTAAGGGAGAAAGACGAATTAACAGGCAATAGTTAGTTGAGAAATCAGATCTTTGTCAGTGTGATATCGACCACATTTTAATCTACATCAGAGATAAGACTTGCTCCCCGACCTTCGGACTCTTTTGCACGCGTCACCACTTTATCATCATAACGTACACCGACGAGCCCCTCAACATCCCCAAACCAAAACATATATAAGCCGAGATTTCAGCAATCTCAGGCAGTTCTTGTTCAGGGTTTCTCTGATTCAGTATATTATACTGAACTACCTCTGTGAGATTATCGTAATCATTAAATTTATAATAAAGTTTGATAAAAGAAAGTTAAGAGTTGTGCTACGGCTCAAGCTTCTTTTCTCTTAATCTAAGTCACAAATTTACGTGGCATTAGCGTTGTCGAGGAGGATGGTCCGCGTGAAAGAGAGCATTGGAACCGTGTTGACGAGAGTTGTAAATTAACTATTTAGTCGTCTTAGTTATAGCGCATCATTGTATTTAGTTCGCGTTAAATAACCGTTTCCTGTTTAATCCATTTTAAATAAATAAATAGAATCCTACAATTGTGTTCTCTGGATGTTTTTTCTATACGTAACACGTTTCCGCGACGGTATCGATTAATTAACGAACTTGATCGATAGAATTACGTCTAAATAATGTAGAATCGGGAATAATTTTCCAATTCCATCGCAAGTCGTAAATCATGCATTGCACGGTCAAATAAAAATAGACGCGGAGGAAACCGTTTCATTTAGCTTGTCTTTCTCTTTGATGGTTCGCTTTCACGCTGAAGTTTAATTTCCTATGGGAGTTCATGGCCACTCCGCAGGTACACTATCTATTATCCTGGTCCTCTTGGTTCGCTTCTATTCTGATAAGTATCCGTTTCGTATTTCCATCCTAAATATTACGTCGTTGCTTTACCACGGCGTTCTTTAAACGTGTATTTTGCTTTCTCTCAGTAAATTATTGAAATATTTCTAACTCGACGGTTTCTCGTTACTTGGAACTTTCAGGTAAAATCGTTAGTTTCTCTATCGCACTCCGTATATTATTCCGAGATTTGTCCAATTAATAAGAAACTAGAAACAAAGTTTCACGTGATTTTAAATGTAGATATATATATAAAGCTTTTAATAAAATTGTACAACCACATCAGCGATCCGAAAATCCCAAGTAAGATCGAATGGATTGGTCATGAAGATACGTCGGGTCGTCCGAAAAAAGTCGAATCCTTTGGAAAAGTTGGATAGCTACTCGGAAGCCGTTATGAAAAATGGAACGCTCCATTCGGTATAATATATTTTGAGCCGGTCACTTTTGATTCTTTTCCATCAATTTTAACCCATCGCGTACGTACGAACGCGCACGTTAATCGTACATTTACGTTCGTACAATGCTCAACGAGCATATAAAACGAGATAGAAAAATCGAAAAACGTCGAAGAAAGGTCAACGAACGTTAAATATCAATTACTTTTTTGTTTTCGAATTACGGTGTTTGTGAATGATTAGTTTTACTAGATAATGGCAGAGCCAAAGAATAGATACGTTTAAGCAAAACTGTTATCCAGTGTGTTGCGTGTACGGTGGCAAGTTTGGAAGAAAGTATGATCAAAGTACTATCGAAGTAATCTGCGATTGCACGTCCCATATTACTTGGAAAGCTCTTCCGCGCAGCTTCCAAAAACTTTGCGGACGAACGTTTGAAGTTGGGATTGGAGTTTCAAGTGAACTCGGGGGTTCATCCCAATCGCTTATCGATGAAACACAGGTTCGAGTTCTAACTCGGAGATGTGGCGACATGTAGGAAATGTTCATCGGTTAGAGAAAATATCGGCGAATTGATTTTTCGCTGGTGAAAACTCAGGTTCTTTAAACGTTGCTGATTTCTATTGACGATTTCTATCGAATGAAAGGGATACCGATAAAAAGAACGCGTATCTGCTTCGTTCGTAACTTGTTAGCCGGTTTATGCACGTACTTTATTTATTCTACGCGATCAATCACTTTGTTATTAATTTTAGTCGAAACGCATTTGAAATTCTAGTTTCGAACGTTTGTTACGCTACAAATAATGACTATAATTTGCATAAATCTCATCAACCAATTACGTGGTTTCATGTCACGTGTAAATAGCTCTCTGAACTCTTACTAATTCCAGATAACTCAGTTATTATCAAAGTTTATTTATTTTATTATGGAAAGCGAGTAATATATATATATATTCTTTTTTCCTCTAGAGGATTTTCAACTTTTTATCGGAGCTTTTCAATTTGTCAAGCACTTCTTTTACCTCGATTTTTGAAAATCCACCATCTTTCAGGAAATGCTCCACGGAGTAATTCAAGAATTTTATATTCAGTTCCTCGGTTTCTATTTACTTTAAACCTCCAGGTAGCTTACCTAAAATGAAATTGCATGAAAAATTTTATTCACGCTCCTTCTGTGATCCTTTGTTACTCTGTATTTTATTTATCATTAATGATCGTTTCGCAAGAACTGTTGAAATTTTTCTTTTGTAATAGAGAGAATTTAATGTACTTTTACTCTTCGTGCGAGAAATGATTCGTCAAAGAATACAGTTATGCTTGGAGACAGTCGTTTCAATGCAAAAATTAATTATGAAATTGTATCCTGAAGAAAAAATTTTTTGCAAAGTGGACGGAATTGTTGATGGAACTCGTTTCACCGTGCAAGAGATTATAAACAATTATAGGTACAAAGGAATAGTTCGTAATAAACGTGGACGTGGAAGAAAAAAATTATCATTGGAACGGACTAGAATATTTAATTTCTTTCTCATAAAACACAGCATTAAACAAATTGATATCTTCTTTCCTTTATTAAATCGTGTAATTTCCAATTAACTCGTTGCTGAACAAACATATCGTTTTCTACGTGGAATCGATAGAACGATATCATCCTTTCTACCATTATTATCTCTTGTTTGTACACTTGGCAGATATTTGAGATATTGAAAGTTTTTCGCTTACTTTGGGCGATCGCTCGATATCGTCGCGTCACTTTCTTTTCTTTGCAGAATCACCGTTTACTCATTATTACCTTTAAATTTAGAAACTGAGAGAACTAGCCTTCTATTAATTGTTACTCGATTTCTACCGTAATGATTCATCTTACGATATGAAATAATTTTATCCCAAAACGAAACGTATGTTACGAATTATTGTCAAGAATCGTCGAAACTTTATCAATGGCGTTTAATTGATTATACGAGGAAAACGCGTATTACGTTTACGACCTATCGCTTTTATAAGTACCGTGGAACTTATTTTCAAGCTGATATTAATTATAAAAAATAAATGCATTGTCCGGTTGAACGAATATCGATTATAGTAATGGTAAATAGAGAAATATAGCATAAATAGACAAAGAACGTGGAAAAGCGATTAACATATCGTGCTTTGAGTTTCGATAGATTATTTTGCAGTCTCGTTGTTTATGGAAATTGTAATTTTCGTTGTATAAATTCTTTCGAGCGCAAGTATTTTGCGCTTCAATTTCCTTATAATGCAATATATGTATATTTTACATAATTACTGCGTCATTTATACATTTTTAACAAATTTCGTTCAAAATACTTTTCTGAGGCTGGTATGCCGATATATTTGTTAGTCGAAGCAGTTGTTTTTGTGTTATACATGCATCGCAGTATTTTAATTATATCGGCTTAATTTGCGACACTGCAAGACGTATAATTCTCTGTGAACAACTGACGATTAATAATTTTCACTTTACATAACATTCATTGTTACATATTGTAATAGGATCGACGTGATTCATCTTGGTTTGCGGAAAGAGCAAGCATACATTGAAACTCCAATGAATACCGAATTTCTCGAGAACCAGAAACTTCTAAGTTTGACGAGGATAAAATTTCTATTACCATTTTAGTGGATTTGAAGTAAAAATGGATAAATATTTTTTATTGACTCGTGCGTCTATGCCTTTTAGACAATATCGTCTTTCTGCGTTAAAAATAATAAATCTCATAAACACGTTTATTTCGAATCTTATCATTAGTAGCGTTTAGAATCAAAACTAAAATTAGATACAAAATTATAAAGCATTGCAAAAATTATAAGGTATTCGGAATCAAAATTAGAATTAGGCACAAGATTATAAAGTATCGGTATTGTTTGCAATCAAAACTAAAATTAGATATAAAGTTATAAATGAAACGATACAGTTTTATATCTTTACTTTATTTATCTTTATACCGAATGATTTTTGTATTAATTACAACGTTAATAGCGATAGTAAATAAAATATAGAATAGTATCTTATAATGTAATATATTATTTAACTCTGTGCTTTGCTTTGCGAGATTACTTTATTTCTACAGATTGCTCTTACATTATGAATAGACGATTAATTAGAATTTACAATTAATTAGTAATTTAGAACGGTAATTTTGAACAGAAATTACATACTCTTGCCTCTTTCTTATCAATCGTGAAATTTAAATCTTGCGGGAATTCGTATTCAAAATTGCGAGGAAAATGATTGGCGCCAATCGTTAGTTCCATCCTATACCAAGCGCGGCGCTGAAGTCAGTCTCCTCACCGGAAAGAAGCGTCACATTTCGCGCGCGTTGTGACGCTGTCATATTTTTGCGATTTTTTAGTGTAAAGTGTTCTTTTCGTGTGTTCATTGTGCCTTCAGTGGTTTATAAGAGGATCCATCTTCAACATGTATCGCGATATCATCGGTAAATCATTTATTTATCTTTTAATTTAGTGTCCCATGTCAGCTTGGATATCAGACGCAATAAAGTTTCATAGCTCTTACAATTTGAAAAATGGTATACTGTAATTGCAACGATAATAAATTACAACTGACAGTTACGTCAAAGATTCATAAATGTCTGTCAGTTTGTTAATAATAACGAGGTAATAAGCTACATTAACGTGTTTGTTGATTTGTCAAATGGCAAATGTACGTAGAAGTTTTGAAATATTTTCTATAGTAATACAAACACATGTTCGTTTTTCAGTATATGTTACCACTGCCCAGTGTATACGTTTATATATTCGTATATACGATTTTTAAAGTAAGTTAACCTCAATCACCAAAATGTTTGTTTATGAGAGAGAATTTATTTTAATCGTGATCATAGTTTCTTTAATTTAATCTGAAATGTATAATTAGAGGTTAATAATTGTTACAGGCATATTGTTTCGTGTTACAAATTGAGATGCTCGGAGAACAATAGTGCAAGTGACGAATAATTTGAGCGAATCATTGGTAAGTTACATTTTAATAGAAATCAGTATGCTTATAGATATTAATTTTCTAACTCTATGTCGAACTAAACTTGAAAAAATATATATTTTCAGTAAATGTCACGTAACTTCTATTTAGATTTTCGTATTACTCCATACAATCATAACAGTAGCGTGTCTCGTTACAGCGTCAACGAAATTGGGAAACATTTCAATACGATATGAATATAAAAGTTTTTTATGGTACCTGTTCAAATATTATCACGAATAGACACACAAAAATTACTGCGTAGCAAATTTTCTGTTATCAGATCGTAGGTTGACATATTATTACTTCGTTAAAAGAATTGTACATTTTCACGTACTTTCGTGATTCAATATATGTTAATTATTTCATCTTCATCTTCTACCAAAAGATAATTTACAGAATTTTAGTTATCAACGATGTTTTTTATTTATTTTATTATTTGAACGAGCCTTAATAGAGTAATAGAGCCTTTGATATACAAAATAACGAAAGTAGAGGGAAGATTAATATTAACATATATATAGAGATGGAAGCATAAAAATAAATTAAAGTAAAATTGCTAAAATTTGTAAAACAATACATTTACGATGCACTTTCATGTAGGTTCGTGAGTCGATGTATGCTAATACAATACTACAGCCAATCATACAACCCCCTTACGATAATTCTGCATCGATGAACAGGACACGTAACATCAATGGAAAGATCGATGAGCAACGAGACGCGTGATCGACGAATCGTTGTTGGGTTGAACATCAAACTGTATCGGGTACCACTGTCTACAGGTACACACGTATAGCACTCAGGGATCATCGCGACGAGGAGACGCTCGCTGGCGTACGTTGGTATTGGTTGGTATCGGTGCGACACAGGGGCCAAGGGTTCTAAGGGGGTTGATGCGTCGGCGTGTTGCGCCGTAGCTTTTGCCGCGGCGCCCGGCAGTCCGTAGGCGAAGTCCTAACGAGTAGCCGGCGAGCGAGCCGTTTCTCCAAAAAACTTCCCCTCAAATACATTGCGCTGAGATTTCCGTGTCCATCTCTCGAATTTTCGGCTCCTCGACCCGCGTGCCTTCTTTACTCGTCGCGTTTTCGCCGTTCGTTTTATGCTTCCCTCGTAAACTCGCCGTAGACTGTTTCGTTCAAACTGTTCGATCCTTGATAAGTTTGGATAAGTTTGAAGTAAGAGATCGAACGAGTTAATCGATAGTGAGATTAACTTTCTATTTTACGAAATACGTACGATCGATTCATGGGTCGAGGAAGGTATTCACGAAGTGCGAACAGTGTTTGTATTGACGAATATGGAAAATTTTGATGATATGTGACGAGATTCTGTCGATCGTGCGACAAAAAGTAAATGACCCGATTTTCGACCGACGAGTCGTAAGACGGATGTATCTTGGTGGAATGTATCAGTGAGGAACGATAGGTGTTGTGATTTGGAAGAGTGTACAAAACCCACGATTCGTGATTCTCGAGACTAGTGATCGAATCAAACTTCTCGAAAGGATCTCGTATGCGTGTAAGTTGAGTCGAAGTTCGAAACGTAATTAAGATTCTGTAAGAAGTAAAAAGAAAGAACTTAATTGTATTTAATTATGTCATCGAACGATTCTTTTGAAAGGACGTCGAACAAATTCTTTTTGAGATATTTCAAACTCGTTTCACTTGTCCAGGATTTTTGTTAAATCGAGGAATTAAGAAATTCCCAGTCGATTTGTCATCTTCATCATGGTCATTCGTGCGATCTCCTGTTGGATTTTAATTGTTCACGATTAAAACACTCGCGATGAATGAGAATGATACTTTTGAAGGTAGAAATACAGTGGCTGATTAATGTATTTGAATTATCGTAGAAAACTTTTTATGAATACATTGTGTGTTATGCGAGACAGTTTCGAAATTCCATTAACGCCGTAGAATTACAACAATTACATTTGACAAGGAATTACATTTCCCATTTACATAGAAACTAAGTAAGTGTTCGCTTTCGTGAGCTTTGTTATGCATTCAAAAATGACAATTTTCAGTACAAAATTTGTAACAAAAGATATATCGGAATATTGCTATATAATTTATTTGAATACAATTTTATAAACTTTCGTATTCGTACGCGTAACTCGTTCGTCAAAATTTGCTACGTTAAGAGTTCGAATACTTTCGTGAGTCGTTGTACGTGTAAACGAAAATTCTCAAAAACTGCGCCCACACCGTTATATGAATGATCGTGGATGGTTTAGCGAGACGATTCGAAGATGACGAGCTTGATAATGAACGTCGATTATAAACTTTGGTTCCGCGGAAAACTGGGCCACATCCAGTCCAGCTCTCCGTTATCTCCTGATTCGTGGATCGTGCACGAGCAAAATAGAAAGGCAATATAGTGGATGAAAAAAAGCGCGTCGGGAAGAATGGGGTAACCGAGGGAAAATAAAGGAGCGAAGGGTGGGAGGAGGTTACACGGAGAAAGAGAGCGAACCCGGAAAACTGGGAAACACCGAACAATACCAATTGCGACAAATTACACGTTGCTTTATCCGGTAACGCCGGCCCGCGATTAAAAGGGAACACAGAACGACGTGGCATCGAATACTACGAACCGTGATTCACCCCATTTTCCTTCTCTTTCTTCTTTTCTTCTATTTTACTTTCTATCTTTTTCGTTTTCTTTGTTTCCCCGTTCCTGTTTTTTTCGTTCGTCATTTCTGATCAATCGAACGAAGGGGAAATTGTCGCTCCACCGAAAGTTATTGGGGTTTCCCTATGAAAATTTAATCAATGCGTTTTTTCAAAGCTCGTTCGTTTCCCTTTTTGTTTTTACTTTTTCTCTTTTATCGTGCTTTCCGTTGTTTTCGTTTTCTTTCTTTCGTGGTTGTTTGATTTGATTTCCACTTTCGATCTATTCGACAAAGGGGAAATCGTCATTCGACTAAAAGTTATCGAGATTCTCCTATGGAAATTCAATTAACGCACTGTTTAGCGTAGGTACCGATCATTGTATTTCCTTTTCCGCTATGTTTCCCTCTACTTTTTCTCTTTTCGCGCATGTTTCTTCGTTACTTGTTACTCCGTTCGTGATTTTTGATTTCTGTTCAATGAAAGAGAAACTGCGTCAGCCGACTAAGCATTATTGGATTTTTCGTATGCAGGTTTAATTAACGCGTGGTTTACACTTTATATATTGGCTTCGCTGTTTTGATGGTCGAAGCAAATTAGATTGGTGCGGAATCAAACGAAGTTAAGATACGTGATTCGAATGGTGTTCTTTGACTACGAAACATTTTCGTATCTAGACGATCCACGTCTTTGATTTGTCGAGAAGAATCGAGAAGAAGAAACTTTCGCTTAAAATTAACGTGTCTCGTTTGTTCATATTGTAATATCTATCGAATATTGCTTTCTGTTATATCTTTATTGTTATTTCCTTCGCAGAATTACAATGTCCCGCTTTCATACACATATCACATACGATGTTCAATACGGTGTAACAAAATATTGCTTTCTGTTTGATAACGAATATCATTAAAATTGTCATCGAACTGTTAATCCGAGGATTTAGAGATTCGATCGAGTATCACTTTCTACTAATTGTGAAAGCGAACTTTGTGCTTCGTACTGAAACAGTCGAGCATTACACGGTTATATTTTAACGGGCTCTATTACGAGAGATTCGCTTGAAATATCGCAGCTATCTTGCATCGGAAGAATATCTTCGCTTTCGAAATAAAATGCTGAGACTTTGTTACTTCCGGAATATTCTCGTATAATTCTGCTGTGTTTTTCGCGGTAATTTTCAACCCAATAGTATTTTTTTTTTCTTTTGACGATTACAGAGTATCTAATGTTTCAACAAAATGTGAAAAAATTCTTACTGGCGTGCACAATTTCTCTCGCAATTGTATACATCCTTTTCACTTGCAAAAATAAGAGCACGATTGAAATATAAAAATTTGAAATATAAATAAATCGAAGTTTCTTTACCGGAGATAGATCACTTTCCATTATGGAAAGCTTTCGCTAAGCGAAAGCGAGAAAAATCGGATTTCATATTTACTTTCCTTCGTATTTT
This sequence comes from Bombus soroeensis, assembly GCA_014737365.1. Lineage (NCBI taxonomy): Eukaryota > Metazoa > Arthropoda > Insecta > Hymenoptera > Apidae > Bombus > Bombus soroeensis. The sequence goes on from JACXIL010000166.1 coordinate 1,250,171, forward strand.
CCTATTTTCCATTTCTGTTGATAGGAACATTTCCAACACCTGTGATTGCTACGTATACTAATTTTTTTCCATTGGTTCTTACTTCCAAACACGAGGTATCGTTTTTATCGGAATACTTCGGTGAAGATGTGATTCTTCTCTACTATACAACTGCCGAGCGTCAATTTTAATTCAACTATATTTCAACGATATTTGATTTCATGTTTTCGTCCTTTCAACGTCCTACTTTACGTTAAATCGTTCTTAAACGAGATACAATTGTTTAATAAGAAATTATTTTTCGAAATTGTATTGGAATATCTCCTATCTGTTACTCCTTTGTTCTATTCATTTGCATTAATTTTGATCAATTTTAACCGTACGTAGGTGATATTTCTTATCATTCCTAATATGATTTCTGATCGATATCGGTGGCAATCGGTTTAATCCCAGTGTATTCGATCCATTCGCAACGCGATATCGTTTGCAGCGTTACTGAAATCGTGTCGACACGTGTGGCGCGCACGTTTAGCCGTACTTGTAATCCGACAACGAAACTGGCGTTTCGCGAAATTTATATGATCCGCGGAAGATTTCTCCTAATCTCTCGGTGTTTCGGGCTTGTTTCGATATACACGCCATTTTCGTCGTGTGTATAATGCACAGTATGTGGTGTAGCATGGAAGGCGAAATGAATCGATGCTTCCTGCTTGAACAGCTTCGATGGCTCAGTAATTGAAAGTGCAAGCATAGAAAGATATTTATTTCGTTTTTCCATTTGTTGCATAGAATACATAGCCTTCAATGCCGTGTTTGCACAGTTTCATCTACTATACAAATTTGACGCAAATAAAGATAAAGATGATGGTTGTAAATTAGGTGAAATATTGGGTTAAACTTTACTTCAACAGCTGAGAAGTCGAGAAATTGATTAGAAGGCAAAGAAACATTTTTGAATCGTATCACCGAATTTTTCAGTCGTGTTCTCTGCGATATATTCGACAATTACAATTTCTCTATGGTCTCGATCAAATAATTTAATAATTGTAAACGTAAAGAAAAGTAAATTTCTTTTTTCCTCCATTTATCGATTCTATTATATATTTAATATTACTTCTACTCAATTATAATCGAAATTATATAAGTCTGCTGTCTTACTAATATTCCTAAATTTCGAGAAATTTTATAAAACTTTAATCACATTCTTGAAAATATTCTTCGAGCACATCGGATTACTGGTAATTGTATAATAATAATTGTAAGCAATTGTATATACATATGCGCAACATTTATTTAGTATAATCCATACTAATCCTATCGAATTATTATCTAAGACAGACTTGCTTATTATATATAGAATATATTGCTTATTCATATATTCCAAGAATCGTGTAAAGATTTAATGGGACTCAGGGAAATACGATGAAGCGCGATCAGTCGCTTCCTATGCTGCATATACGCGCATATATGTACATAGAATATGCATATCTATGTTTCAAGCATTTCTGGTTCCACGATTGTTCTTTCCATTCTCGTCACATTGGACTCGATTTATTCATACAACAGACGTGTAATCATTTTTCTGTTTTGCATTATTCTTATTCATATTTTCCTTCGATATTCAACTACGTCGCCTATACCTCCTAAATAGCTTTTCTTTTTCCCTCCATATCAGCCTATGAAAATTTCAAAAAATTCATTTTATTCTATTTCATTCATCTTGTATATTATTCCCACCACGAAACTTATTTTCCTACCCTATAATTATAATCTTGCTCGGAGAATCGATATATTGAGTTGGCAACTATACCACCTAATGACAAAATCCGCAACCACTTAGTTGCCAATCCAATACATTACATACGCGCACATGACATACGTACAAAAATTGATGTTAATTTATACTTTAATTACCGAAACACGAAAAACGTACCGTATGGTGCTTTTTACCATGGTCTTTGATTTTATTCGCACATCTCCCGAATACATCAATTATTTTCAAATTTTCTATCTTTTCCCATTTAAAAAGTGATAAGTCCTGTTGTACAGTTTCTACCTTTCTCGTTTCTTGTTTCTCTTTTTTACTAATTTACAAAATGGATACTATTCGTTAATGTTTCTTATCGTTGATAATAACATCAGCGATAGTGCGCAATAGTTATGAAATTTCTTAACCGTGTATACACATAGGCGAAATTGTAAGTTACGAGTCGCCGGCGACGGGTGTGCTAACAAATCCAATCGCAGCCGGTGCGATAATTCGCGATCGAGTTAAGCGTAACCAAGTGCTACAGAACGTGATGTTTCCAGGTGTCGTCATCGTGTCATCGTGCTGGCCTTAACGAGGCGCAGTTAGCGTCGGCATCGTTAGGGAGCGTGGAACGCGAGTGGACTGGTGCTTCCAAATCCTCGAAATTATCGCCGCGATTCCTAGCACCCTTGGTGTATAGTGAGAACAGTGGTTCGTCGTTCGTGTCCACCTTCTCTCGAACATTCGTCCTCGCATCTCGAAGAAGGGAGGCACGTAAGCGATCGTGGGTACACGAACGTGCTTTCTTAAAGTGAACCTTACGCGCGGATATGCGCCGTTAATGAAAGAATCTGGCGTAATTGCTCGCGGAGACGATCGGAGCGTCCTTTCGTGGCTAGAAGCCGCGAGAATAACGAGCCGAGCTAACGAAAAAGGGACAAGGAGAAAGCAGAGAAGAAGAAATCGAGCAGAGAAGGGTGAGTGCATCGACGACAATAACAGAGTAGAAGGTAATTATTCAGGACAGGATACGACGAGAATACGAAGCTCGTGATTCTGAGTAACGTTGAATATAACCGTCGTTCGGTTTTAGTTTTCGAGATACAGAGCGATTCATGTTCGGTGTTGTGTACCATATGTAATGGTATTGAACATAAATTGGCGTATACGTTGAAAAGTATAAACGGGTGAAAAACTATATCTCTGTTCAGAATAATTACCCGCTAGGATAAACGAACGTAGATCTATGCTTTGGGTTCATTTGTTAGCGGTTCCTCCGCGATTCGATAATGCTGATTTACATATTTGCCGATAATGCCGCGTATTTCGACGTACCGCGTTAGAGGTGTAATCACCCGTGTAATTCTTGTCCGTACGTGCAGCCAGCGACGCTTATAATGGTAAGGTATTACCGGAAATCCGTCTTAAATCTCTTGTAATTAAATCTTGAATGTAGCGAGCATCATCGCGCCACACAGACCGCTATCGATGTTTCAGATAACGCGTCCGTTAGTTTGCTTTTCTCGGGATAACAGGTCGGCTTTGTCAAAGCCTAAAATGTACCTTCAGTTTTGAACATTGTGTACATTATCGGTGCGATTCGCTATTATTAAGTGGCGATGAATTATCCTTGTCAGATTAATAGAAGTTTGTATGCAAATTTAACGGAGTTCGTTCTTCTTTGTATTTTTTACGAACTCATTTTCTAATTTTCCCGAAGAAAATAATCGTAACGCGAAAATATCGTATTACACGTATTTCCGACAATTTTGTTTGTAAAACGGAGACACATTCAGCGAGGAATTAAATTTCGCGTAACCGTATAATTTTATTACAATCGTATACACATCGGTAGGTGTAGACAAATATAGGAAGTAAAATTTGTTCATCCGAAGCTTGAAGTTTGGAATAAAAATCGATTTGCACGAAATCCATCGCTGTAGAACAGATTAATAGATACTCGATTTTATTTAGAAATAGCTAATAGCGTCCTGTGTATCGATAGCTAGGAAATACTAATGATATTAGCAATATAGCAAATGGACAGATTGTGTACTCTGTGGCCGTGCAATTGGCCGTGTACATTCAATTGTTTTTCTCGCTACAATCCGTGGTCTCTGTGACCAGAAATACGCAACGTTCGGATGAATGCAATTGAAACTGTTCATTTCGAACGGTTCCTACGATATTTCGTATAATTGCTTTCCTCGTAACATATTGCACGCGCCTTTAATTCTCTTCGAAATTAATGGAGTCTATCGTGGAGGATATCGTCGTTACATTTCCTTTCTATCGCTATATCCAGATAAATATACCGCGTTTGACTACATTTTAATAACGCGGCTGCTGTATTCGAAAGTACAGTTGACGAAAATTATGTATTCGAAGATTAACTGTACTCGTTGAGTTCTTTATGATTTCGCGACACGTAAATGGATAATTTCAAAATATTTGATTAGATCGAGAAAAATGACGCGTTCAAGGGTGAACTCGTAGCTTGGTATAGCCTTCTGAATGCATTAGCGTAAGAAAACGAGTACGTGTGTCGATGTGTACACGCGAACGGTTAGGAAAGCGGCTTAGCCTCTTCTAAGAAATGCCATAGCTGGTAAGGTGGAAATGGGTCAAGGAGTTTCTGCATAAGAAAGCTAATTCCACGGCTGTCGCCGGGCACGCCTCGCAAAAACATCCCACTTTTCAATGATAAATTATCCTTCGCTGTAAATTTATTCTTTGGCGTTTTTCGATCGGCTCAATTTTTTTTTCCAAACTAGTTTACCGATTACGCACAGTTTACAGTGCACAGGTGCGACGTGTAATTCACGTTGTCGATGAAGTAGCGCGATTAACATAAATGGGTCCCATTTACGACTACGGCCATTTATTTTGGGCCCGATCGCGTACAAAAACACGCACGATGGAGGTTCGTTCGATGGAGATTTATGGCTCGCGAGTCACGTATTGTTCCCCTAATGCGAAAACGTACACTGGCTCGCAATTGATTTACCGAATATCGCTGCCAGCGTTTCGGTCAACGGGGCTGTACACACTCTGACGGTGTGCTGGTACACGATCGTAGTGTTTCTTAGCCCCAGACAAATCACTATAACGTGGAGTGCGATAGACCGTGACAGGGAATGATCTGTTTTCTTAGTACTCGATGTGGCAGAGTTTAATTTACCCAGTCAGAAATTTACTAGCTGATGATGGCTATTATTGGCACGAATCTCGGGTAATCGATGGAGGAAAAGTAAAGTAAACGTTAAATATTTCTGTGGCGGCACTCGTCAAGCGACTACCACCACTCGACACCAACCAGTGGTCGGACGACGATAGCGCAGTGATTAGCGCCTTAGATTACGAACGTTCGGGACCCGGGTTCGAATCCCGGCGTCGGATTTTTCTTCCACGCATCGAAATTAGGAAGAAAAGCAGCAGTAGTACCCCAGGAGCGCCCCCCCATCTTACATACCAGTTATTTAGCAGCAGCTATCACCACAACTATCATCCACCCTCCATTTCATAATTTATGGTGTAATTATTTAGACGTTGTATAGTGTAGTATCGTGGACAGATTGCCTAAGAAATATCAGGTGAACCGTAAACAATGTTGCGAGAAAGCCTAAGTGCCGAAAGGCCAAAAAGAAAGTCTGTGGAAACTTCAATGAGCCCATCAATGTGTGGTCGGTCTTTCAGTCGAATAGTTAGGAGGAAAAAGGCCTTACGTGATTATGATCGCGGATGGTTGCGGAACACGTACGTGGTGGGACTACGAGAAAAGACAAAGGGATGCTTAAGGGAGAAAGACGAATTATAACAGGCAATAACAGTTAGTTGAGAAGTCAGAGTGTTGTCAGCGTTGTCGAGGAGGGTGGTCCGCGTGAAAGGGAGCTTTGGAACGGTTGTAACGAGAGTAGTAAATGACGAATGATGACACTACTGCGTGTATATAGACTGACGGAGCATCATACTTGATTTTGTGTTGGCGTGAACGATATTGAAACAAATCATACCGTTACCAAAAACCTATTAGCACTATATTTTTCCCGCCATAGTATACACGTCAATTAGGAATAGGAGGTCTAGATCGACTGAAAATTATCAAGTATTATCTATTAGGTTGTCGGAAAAGTTTCTTTCGTTTCGTAAGGTGATAATAGACGAACTACGATTTCTGTTTTATATTATTTTATCGAACTAGGTACGATCCATTTCGTTATATTTCTATTATTATGTTCGTGCATAATTCGATAAACTAGTATAAAACAAAAAAAATTGGGCGTCTATTATTTCCCTATAAAAAGAAAGAAACTTTTCGGACAATCTAATACAATTTTCTTGAAACGAGGAGAGGGAACGAGCATTCGTTCCCTTGGTTTACGCGCATCTTTACGCGGGTCGTTCGATACTTCGCGATTCTGAGCTGAAAAATAGCCGAAAGCGCGTACGAAAATTTGTAGACTCAAATATACATAGGTAGCAATACGCAAATATGTAGAGTTAATTAACATCGTGCGTCTATTATTTCCTTATAAAAGGAAAGAAACTTTTTCGACAACCTAATATCATACTCGAATACGATCGATCTATTCTTCCATTAATTTTGAATTGTAAGAATTATATATAATTATCACATACACAGTTTTTGTAGTGACGAAACAAACTGAATCCAGCGTTTTATTTGTCATCTGTGATTCCACAGTTGGCGATAAGTTTGCAACGCTACGTAATTTTTGGAGCAGTTTACTTGGCCGACAGCTGTGTTTTACGTCTCGAGGATATCGCTGCCATCGTAGATAACGCATAGCAATTGTGTATAAGTAGCTGTAAGTAGACCAAGTAGATTAGAATTATATGTATAGCGCTACACGATAGATGCACTTTGGTAGAAGGAGTAGGTTGGTGTATAAGCGAAAGCAGTTGCAAGGTGTGCAGGAAAGGGACCGAATACTTAATGCCACCGCTGTCGTTTCGAACAATTCGCGATAAGGTTACTTTGAATGCTCTATAGTCATTGATTTTCTCTAGAAACTTTGCCTAATACGGCTAGAATGTTAGAGCATTTCGACGGTAAGCGTTTTGAGGCATTAGGTCTAGTATCGCTATTGTTTCCGACGTTATCCTGTTGCTGCACACGGTTTCTAAAGGATTTCATGGACGATGCATTGCTGAATATTGCATCGCTGCTTCGAATTTCAAATCGTGATAAATAAAGAACATTCAATGTTTTTACGACGAGAACGACTTGAAGTAAAAAACTTTGAATGTTTTCTCATTTGTACTCGATAAGCGTTAAATTCATGGAACGTGAAACATTCGACGATCGAATCGTTATGCGAATGCGAAAATTATTATTTTGAGCGTTTAATAACATATTCTATAGAACGTAAAATTGATATTTATATTAAAATCATATTCAGTCGATAAATGGATTTCACAGCTACTTTATCTTACGTTTAATGTATCAACTATCCTACGAATGATATATTTACTTGACGTTTCATAAAAATTCACTGCACGATTATGATTTCCTACCGATAGCCCTACTAATACTCTTCCTTGGCAAAAGTAAGTTGAAATAGTTTGTACAATCGAACTAACGTCGTTAGTGAAATTTTACGAGTTGAAAATTGTTGGTATTAATAAATTCTGTGGCAAAATAACGCGATACATTTGATGACAAATAAAGCGCAAATTTACAAGTAAATTTGACAAATTACCATAAAGCATGTATATTTATAAATTCATATTTTTATGAATTGCTATAATAGGTGCTTGCCGCTACACAGAGCAATTTATGTATTCTGCAAATTCATATTTTAAGTGACCAGAAACAGACGGATGAAAAAGCAACGATTTCTGTTAATATGGAATGTGTTATTTACATTCATCTATTGTCTGACTTTCTGCCACGTCAAACATTTGTCTTCCGTAAAACTGTAACTGTTGTACGATGTTGGCGAGCAACATTCCAGAAGATTTAAGAGTGCCATAACAAAGCGATGAATCTACAAACAAGAAAACGCAATACCGTCCGCAAACTCTTTGAACATTTGACTAGGTTCCTTCTATCCCATTACACCAACACTGACAAAAAGGCACGAGAACTTCCTTCGCCTTACACAAGGATCCTTCTACACCTACTCGACACTTAACTCGTAACTCGACGAATCTCAGATTCCTCTGTTTTTATTCCTTCGTTTGACTTCCCTCGTGGAAGAACAGGGGAAAAGAAGAGAAAAGGACCGAAATTTGTTTCGGGACACATCAAATTTCTGTTATATTCTATAACGTACGGTAAATTTTCAAGAATAGTATTTAGCACTAGAACTATCGATAGTTAACACGAAGCTATTTCTACCAAGACCAGTCAAAATGATTGGTCTTTAAAAAATACGCAGTAGTAGAATATTTTTATATTTATCGATTTATTACTTTCTTATGGGAGCAATTCCATGTTATGTAGTAGATTTTTGGTATTGTTAATTCATCTGGGATCCTTAAACGAGGGTTGACACGTTTATGAACTTGTGGAACCAGTCATTTTCACTGCTGTGGTATTTCTAGTATCAGCATCTAGAGATCTAGCGATCTATCGAATTTTCCTGATAAATGATATCGTCATATCGAATGATACGCGGTAAAAATTTGAAAAACGTGTGGGAAATTGTAGAAATCGAAGAAACTGGTTGATTGGGGTTCGATAAACAGATTGCAGCAGCCTTTTGCACTTTGACAAGTACCAGTCATTTTCATTGGTATCGGTATAAGTAGCCTTGATACGAAATTATTTTGGGTTTGAGTACATGAAAAACAATATAAAACTCATTATATTATTCTTTTAGCTATCGTTGCGAAAGTCATTACATCATTGCGGAAATAAAGATATAACATGAAGTAGGAATTTTAAAATAAAATTGCAAAACCAACGAATTTGACCGGTGTGGTAGTTCTAGCGTTAAAAATGCTAGTTTTACGACGCAGAAAGCATTACTTTAAAAGTTCATCATACGAGTAAGCTGTATAATTTGTATAAATTTTGTATAGGTTTTATTGTTATACAGACTTTTACGATGATAACGACACTCACGCCTTAAAATTCGCCTCGAAATTGTTATATTCTACTCGCCAGAAACTGAATCGTACGTTACGAAACAAGTCAGAAATTCGGTGTTGCTTAAAAGTTGGATCGAAAAGTGAAATCGAAGGGGAGAAAAAAAAAGGAAGAAAAGGAAGAATGAAGGAACGGCAATGGCTGAGAAAATGCTTTCAATCCGAGAGAAAAATCCACGAGATTCTTATCTTGGACGCAATCTTCCAACACAGCCTCTGTTATGCGATCTAACTTCTTGACTTTCTTATGCCATTCAGCAACAAGTAAAGGTCCCATGAATATCTATGGAATTTCCGTGCTTTTCATTCTGAATCATCGGTTACGCGAAGTTCATACGACGGCTAAATTTACTTAAAAAATAAAATCGTTTACCGTATACGACGATAAAAGAAAAATGGAAATCTTAGAAAAACGTGAAATATCTGCATAAGTCAAAATTAACACATCGCGATAATTTTATAACATCATTCTTGGTGCGACAAAATGAAAATTAATTAACGATAAATCAACTGAATTATTCGAGGGTTGATATCACAGCGAGATCTCGAAGTTGCTCGATATTTCACGGCTGCTCGCGTCCAGACGTAATTTTGTCATGACGTTCGCTAAGAAGCTGTCTAATTAAACGCCTCTAGACCGTTTATAGGTTTACGATGGAAAGAATGGAAGAAAAGAATTTACGTAAAGTAGCAAGACGCGATTCATCGTTTCGAAGATGCGACTGTCACCGAGCCCGAGACAACTAACAAGATAAAACATTTATAAGAGGAGTTTTCGTTTCGTCGTGTCTTGTTAAGAGACGATCAATTTACGACTATTGAACGTTTCACGCGCTTAACGCGATCGAATATTCCTTTAAATCATCGCGCTTCGCGGTTCTACGCTACCGTATCACGTTATACGTATACGTATCATAAGCGTCGACCTAAGCTACGACTTCTATCCTTTGCTAAAGCATTTTAATATTTGGCCAGACAGCCGAAGAATCGTTTCCTCAGCGTCGATTTTTCACCTCGTATAATATGAAAATTCCTTTGCAATTTACTTTTATCCGATTCTGACTAACTTCGATCCTATCTGTGAAAACGAAAAATTCCAACGTTTCATCTTGGCGAGCTCTTTTCTCATTCTTCGTTTGTTACAACTGAAGTTGTAATTAGATTTACCATATACATGGCTACTATATATATTTTTTGGCGAAAGCAAGTTCTATGTTGGTTAAATCCTATCGAAATATTTAAAAACACGAATCACTTGCTATCTTGGTGCCTCATCGATATTTTATCATTCTACGGTTAAATGCCATTCTTACGCAAAAATGTCTACCAAAATATCCAAATTTCATTAGCTGGATTTCCAACGACTAATGTTGAATTCTCTAGAAACAGACGATTCACTTTCGTTATTTATTAAATTGTAGTATCGTGGACGAGGGGTCTGGGGGGTGTCGGGCGAATTATAAACAAGCGGTTGCGGTACATGTGCGCGACGGGGCCAAGACAAAAGACAAGGGGTTGCTAAGGGACGATAAACGAATCAACAGTCATTGTCAGTTGAGAAGTCGGAGAGTGCGAATTGCGTTCTCGAGATAGCGTTGCTAGTGTCACAACCGGCTCGCTCCGAAACCGGTGGGCCGATGACGGAGATGAAGATGTAGCGGCGCTCTGCAACAAAGTACATCGCCGAAGCGAAGTGCCTAATGAGCCATCGATATCCCAACGGTTCCTCCGCCGAATATTCGAGAAGAAGGCGTGCGTGGCAACGATCGCGGACGCCTAACAAACTCGAGGATAATGGGGATATTGAGGGGTGACAAAAGAAAAAAACAATGGAATCCGAAAGGAAGCGGAGTCGTAAGAGCTTCAGTCTTGGAAAGTCGCGCCTGGAGGTCGGAAGTAAATCGTAAAGCAAGTGTTAGAAAAAATAAATTCTTCTTTTTTTATTTTCATCTTTAGTTTCTCTTTTTTATGTTGTTATTTTTCGTGACACTAGCGTTGTCGAGAGAGAGTTGGAAATTAACTATCCAGTTGTCTTAATTATAATACGTTATTGTGGTTAGTTCATGTTAAATAACCATGGTTTCCTGTTTAACCAACATCTGTTTAATCCATCTATTGTAAATAAACTAATTGTAGTAAAGATCCTACAATGTTATACATAAATATATATAAATCTAACGCCAGAAATAGGTAACAGTAGTTTTCAAGGTAAAACGAAAATGATGTTCGTTACGTCATTTTTCTCTACTTACCAATCGATTTATTCGATTTACCAAGTTGATCGTTGTCGCACGGCCAACGTTATCGTTATTCCACGAAATAGTGGAACAGAGCTGTTATGGGAAGGTAGGAAGACGGAATGCTCGCACGATATATTTCGGAATGGGCAAGACGAGTGATTAATTAAGATTTGCGCGAGCAAGATCGCAACGACACGCGATTGTGCGCAAGAACGCCGGCGTTACACTGATTGGAATTTAGTGTAGACTAGCGGAGAGCCTGGTAGCGCTGCCGTTTCTCCAATTAAGCTGGCCGAATGTAAATCAGACTAAGGGAAATTCCGTGGCCTGTCGGCAGGATTCTCGCTCGCGGAAGGAACACGGCCACGGTGAATTCGTTGTCGAGAAAATTGTTAACCCAGGAGAAGATCCTCCGCGACTGAGATAACAAGTCGGAAAGTTCGAACGTGAAACTTTCGTTGCCATAAATTCGCGGCCGATCGAGCGCCATTATCACTTACGCGACCTCTCGCGAAAAGAATCGAGCAGACGATGAAACTGATAAACAGGAAACTAACGCTCAGTCTTTCCAAAAATATGGTATTTTTGTCAAATGAATTTTAACTGTAACGGTAGAAATTAGACGGATAATAATAAGAAACGCGTGGAAGATTTAAATACCCTGTACTTTGATGTTTCTTCTATCCATATTTTAATGTTAATTCTTTTACTTTGACGAGATATCGCTGTAAACGATCGTGTAATAGTCCTTAGAATGTAACGAACGTTTACGATCCTAAAGCATTTTGTTTTTGTATAATAGTTATTTCTTGCCTTGTAATGTATAAGGATCTTACGCGCGCGCACACACACACATATTTATATCACGTGTATCAAATCTTGTTCGGTTGCCGAGCTTTGTTTTCTTACGTGATATTAACGAAGAGAAGACCCGAAGAAAGGCTTCCATTTCTATCTTCTCGTCATAGATTCAAAGTAGGTATCCGTCTGTGAATCTGTTCAACAAGACGCGCCGCTTTAATTCAAGCGATCTTCATTAATTCAAACGACGCATCGTTCGTCCTTCTTTTCGTCTCTCCTCTCGGTTTATTCGTATCCACGGTTCTTCTCACGTCCTTCCGCATAATCCATTTTTTATTAGCCACCATACTTTAGGAAAGCCGGCACGTTATTTTTATCGGGTCGTTGGTATCTTCGCTGTCACCCTTGTAGGTCGATCGCGTCCCACAGATCGCACCTACTTACGCTCATTAGTGTCAGAAAATTCAATCAACTTTTCCTCCGATATAATCGACGATATATAGCCTTGCGATGTTGTTATTTATACGCTTATTTGCTCGTTCGTTTTCATGTCTGCCAAGTGATGGAAAAGTAGAAAAAAAGTTGAAATAGATCTTTCCCTTCAACACGCTGATACAGTGGTCATCGGTGATCCACGTTATTAAATGTTTTAAAACGATTCAAATAAGATAAGTTTCATCAATTAAAATATTTGCAACGATGCGAACGATTAAATGTAACATCGTCAGAGAACAAGTACGCGAATACGATGTAATAGTTTGGAGAAACGAAATGTTGTAGCGTGGTACATTTCAATCGATTTTCAAGGCAAAATATATAAAATTAGCGTGGTAGTTAAAATGTTAAGGACCAAACAATGGGATAACGCGTAAAACTTGCACGAATGCAACTTTGTTAACCAAACGTGAACGAAACAAAATGTTACTTTCTCAAGGCAGACAAATGTATTAGAATAATAAATATGTTGCAGAAACCTATCGCAAATCAGAGACACAAAAAAATGTTCTATAATTCGACAGAATGTAGCGATGCATCGAAACTATATTAAACGCCCTTAAATCATCGTCAGATCATCCTACAACTACTCACGTCTTTTTTAAACAGCCAAAGCGATTTATTGTTTTACGAAAATGGTTTAAGCGATCGTAGATGCATCCGTATACGCATAACGAAGCGTTTACGATCGTTTTAATCGCTCTCAAATCGTATTACCGTGAACGCAGTTTAATCGGTACGAGTGATTCTCGCTCCTCTGATTTTCTCATTCGCGTAGCTTTTTTCCCATCGTCCAAAAAGTTTCGTCGAATTTGGTGTACGTGATTCAGTAACGATTCGTTTTAATTACACGATACAGAGTTCAAGCGGTTTGAACGATTGCTTTGATACGAGGACACGAAAGTATAATTACGAAGGCCTGTAATACGCATTTCACGTTGAACTGTCGACGTGTCAGTAGGTAAATTGTGTGCTTTGAAATTTCAAATGTCACGGGCAAACGTTGGATAATTGATAAATTATTATATGGTTTCCGGGAGTGGCAGAGGGTTAAATTCGCTTCCTAAAGAAGCGAATAACATTTTTGTACTCGTTTGCACATTGCAAATCGCTACGTATGTTAATATCAAAGTTAATCGACTATGAATATTCGAAAAGTTGCTGCGCTCGTGCTTGCAACGCTACACCTGTTGTTTCCGTGATATTTAATTATTAAAAGAATATTTTTCTACAGGTTCGCGATCAAATTTTATACACATTGATTGGCCAAAGTATCCGAATAGAAAAATACCATAGAAAAGTTTAACGAATGCGTTGTGTGTACCATAAACAAAGTTACTTTTCGCATGATTGATATTTATAGATATTCGGTAGATCGATGTTTGTTACGTAATTAAATAATAACTTTCAATACGGAGTTGCTCGATCGCTGAAAATTACGAGCCGGAGGAATTTTTGATCGAAAAGAACGGAAGGTTTGAAGGAAAAAACGCGTTTATAAACGGTTGTTTATAAAAGATATATTAATACAGTAATACGTAATTTATAATCAACCTGCGAATGAAATTTCTAATAGTTTCGTACGTGTGTAGACTAGGGACGGCGCGATCTTTTGCAGGGCCGGTTCAAAAATTTCGCGGGTCCTGAATACACATTGAAATCCTGCATTTAAATTTTACAACGAGCAATTATTTATTTACTAATGTTGTTACACATTATATATTATTTTTAAGCAGTTTTTTAAACAAATCCAAGTAATATTTTTTCGCATGCGTAATTCCTTTCAAGGGGGAAAAAATTCGATGAAAGTAGAAAATCTGTAATCATGTATGACTTTTGCAAAAAACTATTGATGTAGTTTAATTCCTCTAAAAAGTACAGTTCTCTGAAAACGCCTGGATTTTTTTTTATCTAAAGTAGTTTCTAGGATACGAGGACTTTACGCAGTTACACTGAACTTTCATGATTTTTCTCACTCCTTTAAATCGCTACTAAAAAAATGTCTTGCATCTGTTAATGGTATCATCATTCTGTAAAAGGTTAATCAAAATCGGTGTTTTTTAATCGAGTAATTTTCGTAGACCGCGTGCCTCTCAAAACGCAGAGTCGATTCCGGTGTCACGTCGGAGACACAATAAATCGCGAAACCGATAGATCGCCGGTGATCTCTTCGCGTCGCAGTTCGAACGTTTCACGAATAAGGTGAAGAAATTGAACTTTATGTATAATAACAGAATTTATTATGCAAATCCGACAGAGTGACGGTTCAAAGTCTTGCAAGAGACTGGGTCAAAATATTTTAGCAGACTGATTCGAGCGCTTATTTTGGATGGTTCTTATACTGTGGTCTTGGGTTGTCGTCTGGTGTGTGTCACAGGCGTCTATTTCGTTACTATTTGCTTATCGTAGTATGCAGGATGTTTAGCCTATCCTATTGTCGTTTCTAAGCGTGTGGCCTTGAGCGTGCGACACCGGCGAACGCGCTGAACCTGCCTTGAGCCGGTCCTGCTGTAAGGCAATAGTATAGTAACACATCTATTAGGTGGTCGGAAAAGTTTCTTTCGTTTTATAAGGTGATAATAGATGAACAACAATTTCTGTTTTATATTATTTCATCGAGTTACCTATGATCCATTTTGTCCTATCAAAATAAAGATGACAACGTTCGACGGATTAGGTTTCGTGTTTGTATAAAGATGCGTCGTTGTGAAAGACGTGTTTGCAAAAGAGAGACACTTTTCGAACAACCTAATATATTGAAATGTTGTGGCGTGTCGTACGTACTTTTACTTTCGCGAGATAGTTTAGTCCCTTGGGCAATTATGTTGTTCGCGAGAAATCAGATACAATGCGATGCGTCTATCGGTTTGCTCTTTCCAATGAGAGAACTTCTTTCTCTCCGGTATTTGCATATCTGAAATATTAATCACGGCACCTCCGATGAAACGCCTAAAGCTGCAAAATTTTGCATACATATAGAAATTTCTCGGTATGGCCCTATTAAAGTTTGGCAAGCCGAGATATAAGAGGAAAGTCATTAAGATAACTAATTAAATATTTTACAGCGAAAGTAGCAACTTCCCTTGTAAATTTTGTAGAACCGAGAGTTCTCTGGCTCGCGAGGAAATGCATGTTACGAGACGGAACCATAAATTTCAAACTATTCAAGATCCCGCCATGTAGTTTGGATAAAGTAGCGTGTCGGAACCTTTTCCACTTTCGGTAAAATTGACGCGAACACATGTTTCAGCCATTTATCTCTAATCGATTATAGTATTGTTCGAGACACATGCTGTATTTTATCGTTTTTAACGTTCGATCGATCTCGTTGTTAGAAATATTATATTCCCGTGGTAGATTTTATTTTAAATAATCCAGGTCCATCTATTCACATGTTCATCGTTACTGGCGCATCGCTAACAATTATTTAATAGTTTTTAATTTCAATTAACGCTATTGACGCCACTATTGCGACAGAGACAGATATAAAGATATTTCTGGCGGGAAAAACGTGTACTTTTCTTCTTTCCACAGCGAATATGCGTTAACGTTCTTTTTTTCCCTCTGAATCTAGAATTTTACAAGATTCGAAGAAATATTAGATTGTGCGGAAAGTTTCTTTCGTTTTACGAGGAAATAATAAACGCACAACGTTTTTCGTTCTATATTATTTTGTCGAATTACTTACGACCCATTTTGTCCCGTTGACATAAACACCGCGACATTTCACACACTTGATTTCACGTTTATACGAAGGTGCACTGTTGTAAAAAAACACGTTTGCGAAAGAAAGACACTTTCCGGACAGTCTAATATTTTCCTCTCCTTTTAGATCGTAGAAATCTCTTCTTTCGTACGATGCGCTTGCATAAAATTTCTATTATTCCGATAAATTGCTTAAATCTCGACAGACCGATAGAAACAAACAGAAAAGTGACTTTGTATATATTCTCTTACGAATTATTTAGCTACGTAGGTCCTAATTGGTAAACGCGATATTTCCTGCTGTTCTCCATTGAATTTTAATCCGAAACAACCGGTAAAAACGCTATTAGAAAGAGGTAGACAATGGGTGCGGAATTGTAGCGAGCTAATTGCGTGCAGGCCGAGGGATAATAAACAACGGAGAGTAGGTTCGTTGAATTACTTTTCGCAGTCGGTTTTGCCAGTTTTCCACCACGATTTCGGTATCCTTTTCGCGTGTCACGGTACGCAGAGAGTCCGTGTTCGTTTAACTCGCCAGTGTTTACCGCATTGGGAGATTATATCATGGTTTATAGTGCACTGCAGCGAATGTTTAATGGAGTGATACAATAGCCAGGATATACGCCGTAGGTGTGTGTTACATGTGTATACGCGTACGTATATGTATTTAACCTATCCCTTGCTTCACAGATTCTCCCTGAGCCGCGCTTTTTCTTATTTGTTTCACTTGTTCATTTTTCTTCCTCCTCGATCGATCTTCCTTACTTTTTCCTTTCCAATTTTTTCCACTAATCCCCGATTTTTATTTTCCTCCGACTCCCTTTCTCGCTTTCTTCTTCTCCGTGTAAAGTTTCTTCGTTACATTTTTTCCTCTCCTCGTTGCCCCACTGTTTTCCTGTTTGTTAATTTTGGCTTGTTAATTTTAGTTCTCAACACATTTCTCATGTTGCTTCCGCATACAAATTTTAATATTTTCCCTCGCTGCGTCATTTCGCCTCTTACATCTTTTTCACCGCTTCTTATCTCTCTCGTACTTGATTCTACGCATAAAAACAACATCGTATTTTCTAACGTTGTTAAGTAATTAAGCGACAAATGTATTTGAACAGCACGAAAAAAAAACACGAAAATTTCACTCTCGTAGACTTTATGATTTCCACGTCGCTTGGTTTGTACGTATATGCAGTTGGAAAGTGAAAGAGTAGGTGACAATTTTATAAAACAATTTTTAATCTCGCGATCGTATAGAGAGGCAATCTTAATAACACAGAATCGATCATCGTTCGAGTTGACTTTCTTTAATAAAAAAATGAGCAAGAATACACGTTGTTATTTCTGTATTTAGAGGTAGGATCACAATAGCTATTATTTTATTCTTTGGATAAATCTATCACATCGTTCTCAGCCGAGAAACCTTTAACATCTAGAACTATCTTCTAATTACCATTTATTGTAACTAGCGCATCTGCATATGGATGGCGAGCGCGAAGAGCGTTGTCATTTTCAACAATACATCTCTGTTATCGACAATTGGCAAATAAGAAGCTATTTCTCGCGATTGATGAAACGTTCAATTCCGAAGGACTAACTACGTTTAACATCGATTTGTTTTTTCTATTTTGGTTTGGAATTGACTGGACAGTTTGACAAAGGGTAAATCTCTTTGTTCTGGCAAAAGTTTTCCTCGTTTGCAGATAATACCTACTTTGAGGAATATGCGACTACGCGACTAGGGGACTACGTCTCAAAGCTCGTCACGTCATGGAAATTGAGTCGCACCTAATGATATCGATGTTAAACTAGGCGTTTACGCTGTTTCAGTGAAGTCTTTGACGCTGTTGAAAGTGTAGATTAGCTTTATTCTGAACGCATCTACTTGGAATCGCGTTTGAAACGACTGAATTGCGCTTCAGGTAATTAGTGCTCGCGTTACCATAGACGCTAATTTATTGGATGGCAATACATTCTCGAGTGATAGTGCAAAGTAGCACCCATAATTATCGAAATTAAGAGAGTAACTAAAATTTCGATTTTAATTAAACCGCTATAAAATTCTAATTCCACTCTTAAATACGGTTAACTTATATTTTCTCTATTTAGATATCTAAACGTAAAGCGTTAAAAAGTACCATTTTGTCATCTTGGCGACAGCTTGATGTAGGAATTACGCGTTAAATATGGAAAGTTTGTATGTACCGCTAGGCTTCCTTAAATTTCAACTAGACGTACATTGTATCTTTCTTAATACGTAGCTAAAATTTATAGAAACTGCCAAGAAATTCATCTTCTCGGGGAAATTACCTCAACGCGTTTTCGTCACAACGTGCGACGAATTAACCGTTTTGTATTAGTTTGTCCGAAAAGTTTCTTTCGTTTTATAAGAAAATAATGCACGCACGATGTTTTTTCTTTTATATTACGTTATTGAATTGAAACGCGATAATAGAGATAGAACGAAATGAATCATACCAAATTCGATAAAATAATACAAAACAGAAATTGTTGCTCGTCTATTATCACCTTAGGAAACGAAAGAAACTTCCGACAACCTAATAGGAGCGTGATATCGACTGTATTTTTAAAACATTTCATTCATTTTTGAAAACCTTGAAACATTTTATTTTTGAAATTCTTTGCTCAAAGTTGTACGATAAACTATCACACACGCTACATACTGGGATATCAGAAGGAAGAAATCACGAGGATTGTAGCGGTTATCGCCTGACAGTTAATCGTAAGATCCTATTCATTTTCAACCTCGCCGAAGATAGCTTTAGTCAGATCGTATTTTAAGTTTCTCCGTTTTGGGTTTGTTCCTTTTTCGATCGTAACAAGCCCGATCGATAGATCGAACTGATACACTAGCATTTCTCATTTCCATTGCGTCTTTCCAATTATTTTCTTTCATTAAGGCTCTGACGTTCCTCTCCTTGGAACATTCGCTTTTTCCTAGCTGCCCTTTTAGGAAGCATCCTTTAACGCGTCGCAATTTACCTTTCATTCCTTTTTCCTTCGACGTTTCTTCGCCACGCCAATAATTGTATGCCATTTCTTTCCAGTGATGGAAGTTGCGTGAAAAAAGCGTTCAAAAATGCTACGAATATTATACTTGGTATTATATAATTGGACTGTGGCCAAGTTTCAACGATAGTCGAGCGAACGTGATTTTAGTTTTGTTTTCGATCAAGCAGACTTTTGTTAGAGCTCGTACGACGCTGGTGTAGCACCGGCAGTCATCGTAACGTTGATATGGAAACACGCGGCTGTTATCAGAAGCAAAGGTCCGTCAAACTGTAATGTTTTCAAAAATCAATATTTCCTCGTTACGCTGCAAATTGACGATATTTCATAGTCGTTTGAATCGTTGAAAAGTCACGTAACAGCGAAGCAAAGGAATTACCAATACCATTCTTTGCCATTGTAAACAATTTCAATTATGTTGCACGCAATAAACGTTGAAACTTGAAATAACAGTAACGCGTAATCGTCGAACGGGAGAGGAGGTTCTGACGAGAAAGTCAAAGGAAGAAAGGATCTGCTGGCGCTCTTTTCTCCCTCGAGGAGAAAATGTTTCGCGTCGTTGAAGTCTCGTGGAAAGAATAGAATCGGCGTGTAGCGTTTTATCCGCGTTTTATACGCGTCTTGTTCCGGGCTCTTGTGACTTTGCGGAATAAAAATTTCAGCTTGGCAACGAGCAGTCTTTTTCGGATCTCCTTTGAAGAGAAAAACTTCACAGTTCGGTATTACCCAGCCACTGGGATAAATGAGAGACTCGTGTACGGTTCCGTATAGTGGTTCTCTCGGACTCGTCTTATAATCTTCGCCTTTCCTAGCGTGCTTTTTCCTCCACGACATCGTCCGCCCGGAATTTTCCTCTCCACGCGATGTCTCCTCACTTTGTTTTTTCATACAATTTGTAAACCTCTCGAATGTACGTGGAAATTGCGTCGTATACGTGGATACGTGTTGCTGTAAATTAAGCGTCTCTGTTATGATCGCACAGGGAGGAGAGAATCGCAATCGGAGCTGACGAAGCTCGCATGGCAATTTTCTCTTTGGCCCAAACGGTTCAAGTATCAAGCGCTTATCGAGTATCGAGATTATTGAGAATTTTGGATCTTAATTGCCGTAATAATGGTATAGGAACACTTAATTTACGCTTGGAATTTATATTAGAATAGTTGTATATGTCGGAGATGAGAGGACATCGTGGCCTTTCTTTTGGAATTTTTGACAAGGACCCCAATACTTTAGTCTATACTTCTTATTATAGTCGTACTTAAATAGTAAAACTGAGAAATAGTTGTTTATGATTATGGGTGCCCGAGAATTACGACAATGGGCTTGGGCTCGAAGCGACATAATGGGTCGCTGAACGTAGCCACGGTCACGGGAGGGACAGGTACCTAACAGAGGTACGTAGTAATTAGATATCTCTGCTTAAAAACAAAGATTAACCCGAGGGAGGTACAGAGAGGTGTATATAAGGGCAGCTCCACTAGGACTGGCATTCAGTCAGATACGTTGTACTCGTACTGTGTACCATTACGTCAAGTGACACCGACATCGTGAATCAGAAAGTTCAGTGTATTACTTGGCCTGTGAAAGAAATCATATTCGTCCTCCCGTGGACCGTGGATTCGTTATCGAACCTAAGATCATTGTCATTAGCATCTCGAGTATCTAATCGCCACGGTTCCTTGTTACCTTTTGCAATATTCCGACTCGTATTATTAAATACCGCCAATTCGAGTGGACATTCATTAGACGCTTAATCTTAATGCTAACCCGACATATATTTATTTGCTAAACGATTTCAAAGATATTCATCGATACGCACTTGCACGCGTCTCACCTTCTTCCATACCAGACTCTTAACCGAATAGTTTACCTTACAGTTCCTTTGTTTTCGAGACGTCGCGCATACACATACTTCACACACTCATATTCACATACGTGTATCACTACTACGCGGTCAATCCAGTCTAGTACATAAAATTATACATATGTCAATAAAGATATTATTATTATCTTTACCTTTTCTATGTTGATTTTTTACTAATATTCCAATGTTCTTATCTTATGACGATTTAAATAGAAAGAACCGTCGTTCAAGCCGGTCTCTACTATTCTTCTTCTTTCCAGCGACACGTATCGATTTCTTTTCCTCTACGAAAGACTCGTAAGCTCGTAGAAATCTGGAGATCCGGTAGATCCGGCAATACTCGGTTAACATAATGCTTGCGTGGAGCACGCCTCCGACGTAGATCGTTGTTCGGTAACAGTTTTGGAAAGCTTTTGGACGAGCACACGCGAGCTCGTCGTCAAAGCCGTACACGATTCCGACGTAGTACAATTAGGACCGCTGACTCGACGCGCAACGGAGATAGAAAGACGATAGAAATAAAGACGAGGAGGTAGACGAAACAGCGTCGTGACGAAAGTTTAAAGCGCGAGTTTAAGCTGCGAAGATCATGCTCTCTCTCGGTGCTAACGTAACTTTCGCGCGTTGTCGAGGATTCGCGAGCTACGTCGAGCTGATTTCTCGTTTGTGTTTGCTCGAACGAGATCGCGTCGCGTAATAAATTGATTCAGCACGCACCAGCTGTGGTGTACTAACGAGGAAATTGTAAAAGTCTGGCTACGTTACGCGATCGTGGAATATTTATAGCCGACCATAAATAAAGCAACAAATGTGACGTGAAACCATTTAACGTCGTTCAAACTGACCAAATATATACAAAACCGAACCGTTGCCTATTTTCATTGCTACGTCGTGCAATATATCGGGTTGGCAACTAATTGATTGCGGATTTTATCAATACCACCTAATGACAACACCCAATAGTATACGTATAAGCCATAGAGGAAAACGTTGGTTAGGAATTTTATGGAAAGCTGGGAAATTTCGGCAACCAACCGGCCAACTCCATTTATCGAAATGATAAATGTATTTCGATAATAGTTGCGCGTTGCGGTATTGGACAGGACGAAGTTTGCAGAGTAAATCGACTTGACGAATCTGCGGGCCGAACTAAGCGCTACCAAGGCGAAACTCTGTTAAGAGGTATTTGGTGAATCGAAGAAGATCTCGGCTTTTAGTTACAAAGCGTACAGTAAATGACACTTTATAGAAATTTTGAATAGCGTAGAACAGAATACTAACAGAGATACGGCGGTTAAAAATATTTTCTCATTTAAATACCGTAGATGGTATGGGAACTAACGCGAGCTCGATTGTCCGACCGACTGACCGTCACAATTGCCTAAATAAATTTTGTGTATCCCACTTGTGTCCATTTATATTTATATTTATCAACACGGAACGATATACGTAAAATGATCTTGAATTTACTCGGTTTACTAAGTACGTACTATGTATCTTATTATACACTGTACATATCAAACACTAAGTTTATGCAGCTGGAATTTCTAATTGCTATCTGCGATAAATATTTCGTAGGTCCGGTGTACGCGTTTATTTATACATTTCCGTGTATTCATTTCACAGTCGTTATAGCGTTAATGAAATTGTAAAATGTATAACACACGCGCAATATACCGGCAAGATCTCTGTAAACGTTGAAATAGTTTCACGAGTCACTGTGCACGAACTGGAACGACCCGATATTTAAGAATTTTCTCGAAAGAGAAGCCAGTTATATAAAGTTTGAAATATAGCCTCGATCAGTTTCTCGACTAGTCATAAAATGACCGGACTTACGGGAACACGATGCTCCAAATAAAACGCTAGGCCAGCCTGTACTTAAAACACAATTACCTCGACTAGTTAATGGATCGTTTAACACTTGCCTACTTTACCAAGTCTTGCCCGTGGAACGTTTAATGTAACGAGCGGGAACATGAAACAAATTGGAACGTAATCCTTTTTTCAAGTACGCTTTATTCTCTCTCTCTCTCTCTTTCTCTCTCTTTCTCTCTATCTGTTGCCACAAACCTCTTTGCCGCGTGGCCCTGGTGAATTTTCCAACGATCGACTCGGCGCGCCTCGTGCACGTACAACCGGCTTTTCTCGGTGAAACGAACCACGTATAACAGAAAATCATGGTCCACATTCCATTAAACTTCGTGACAAAGATTAAAATGTACGATTGTTCGTGGACTATCGCGGCGAATACACGTGGAAACATACGAATTCGCGTATCGAACCTCGTCACAACACGGGTTAACGTTTAATGTCTCTTAAATCTTTCACGAGACCCATATATTTTTCAGCTGGATAAGTTGAAACGCCTGCACACGCAGATCTCGTTCGTATTTTTTGCGTTTTTTCTTTTTTCTTTTTTTTTCGTTTCTATTATCGTTTTTGTTTCGACAATGTAAAACAGTTGGATCGTTCGGAAAGTTGGTAACGAGATTTAAAGAAAATAGGAAGAAAGTATATTTTCATTGTGTCAAATGGTACATACACCGTTTTTCTTCTTTCATGATCTTTTGCCACGAACGACAGTCGAAAAATCGTGAAACATACCAATTAAGAGCGTGATTTATCGAGAAGAAGCATCTTTAGACTTCTTTCTTTATTTGTTAATCACGAATAACATTGAACTAAATTCAGTGTTTTATTGTTTAGCAGAATTTCGTAATTGTAATAAATAATTCTCCTTCGATTACGTCATTCTCATTCAATTTATACACCGATATACAGACAGATATTGTCAATTTTTAAGCATTGTCGAATTCCAAAAATATGATAATTCTGAATTATTAATGACGATGAATAGCCGATATTAGATATTAATAATAGCGAATGGTATTATAAAATATATTTTTTAATTTCGTTTATTCTAACAGTTATACGTTATCGTCTCCCTTTTCCTTACTACGATGTTTCCATTTTTAGCAATTTTATAGGTTTTCCCGGAAGCGTTCGTTTTCCTTATCGTAGCTGTTTCTCGTTTATAACGCCGTGATTCAAATGTAGCGCTTTCGAGGATCGAAGATTAATGGCTTACGAACCGGATCTTCAGCCTCCCCATTCGACCGAGTAAATAATCCTTCCGTGAAAGTAGCTATTGTTTCTTGTGGTTGGAACGCGACGTTTATTTGACTCGGGTAGCCAGGAAAACAAATATTTTGGACTTGCTCGGTCAATTTGAGGTTTTTGCATGATACCATCAAAGTAAATTTCTTATATCGCAAGATTCTGCCACGACCATCTCGTGGAATAGAAATTCTTCTCGCTACGAGTATTCATTTGTTACTGTAATTCGTTTTCGTGTACTTTTATAACTTTCATTCGCAATCTACGAATTGCATTTTTATTGTTCATATGCGGAACAAATGATCAACAACGAACGTTTTACCATCGTAGATGTTTAAAATCCGGCAACGGTTGGCTCAATAATTTATATGATAATTGCACGCGATATAAATAAATCTAAACTTGACTCTGTAAATAGATTCAGCTTAAAATACAAACTATTCATTAATCATTATCCATACTCCATTCAATTAAAACTTATCCATTATCGATAACAGTATGAAATAATCGAAATACAAACTTAGAAATTCAAAGTAATACGATATTAACATCTAATCGTATTGACAAAACATCGGTCAACGACGAATTTCACAATTTTGGAGTCACGGAATGTATATATGTTTGTGTATATATATATACATTCACACACAATACACGTTGCTGGAAATATCGCAGCGTCTTGGGACAAGCCACGCAATGAGCCGAGACCGTGAGAATGATTTGCTATTTTACAGTATTCCTACGTGGTTGCTAGTCTCTAGGTACAAACTGTTGGCGGTTCTAACGCTTTTCAGCCTATGTAGCTTGATATTTCCATTTTTAGTCTCAAGACTATGGAATAATTGGCCACGTTTGCGTCGTCACGAGTACATTCCATTTTCAGAGGAATCTGCGTTGGACAATTTTTGAAGATTTTTCGATACGTTCGTCGTTAACTTCGTTTTCGATCAATGGACCATGTTCTTTAGAAACGTAGAAATTTTGTGCAACATACGTATTCTCATACTTGAACTCACTCGAAAATCGATATAGCATCTTTATAGCACTGAGATATCGCGTTTATGTTCGCTGAGATGTCAGCCTCGTAGTCTCAATTTCCATGGAAATAAAACTTATTAATCTCTTCCCTTTCGAGTGTTATCTTTCACACGACGAATATTAAAATCTCTTCTGAATCTTCAGAGGAATCTTCTTTGAACTATTTTTGAAGATTTTTCGATACGTTCGTCGTTAACTGCGTTTTCGAACAATGGACCATGTTCTTTAGAAACGTAGAAATTTTGTGCAACATACGTATTCTCATACTTGAACTCACTCGAAAATCGATACAGCATCTTTATAGCACTGAGATATCGCGTTTATGTTCGCTGAGATGTCAGCCTCGTAGTCTCAATTTCCATGGAAATAAAACTTATTAATCTCTTCCCTTTCGAGTGTTATCTTTCACACGACGAATATTAAAATCTCTTGTGAATCTTGCTCACGTTAGAAGGATACGTTATCTTTGAAATAGCACTTGCAGAATTTTTTGCCACTATTACTACTTGATTTTAATCAGGCAGACGTGAATCGCAGGTGGAAATCGATTATTCAAATTACACGCTCAATTTGAATGTTAAAACGGAGAAACGAGTTACAGTGGACAGAGAGAATGCACAAAAAGTAGAAATGGACTGGACGTTATCGGACCTTTTTATTCCGTGATAACTGACCGATACTGAATAGCTAAAAACCATTGAATTATATTTCAATTTCTCCGGCATAACTGTCGCTCTGCCACAGTTTTTTTCGATTCTTCGTGTTTCATCTGAAACGCGTAATATTTCTTTTTTTATATTACAAAACCCTCCTAAAAGTCAGAAGATTGGAAGAAGATTTTCAAACTTTGTGTATATTCTATATTCGATAACTCGCGATTTTAACGAATATCAAGTGGATGGAATTTATATAAATTACATTCGAAAATCATATGCAAATCATTACAGATTCTGTTTAAATTGAGTCGCACGAGGTAATAGAATCACGAGAAAATTTAGTACTAGCTGAAATTTATTAAGCGTTTTACGTGAAATTAAATAAAGTAAATTAATTATAGTATTATGTGAAACTAAATCTTTCACCAACAACCTGAGAATTTTGAAAAAGTTTATAAATGTCACGAGACGTTTCCAATGAAATGTTTAATATATTTCAGATTACGCGATGTTTCAGAACGAATGTTTTTATTATTTTCCTTAATGCTAAAGTATTAGAACGTCGGAAGTTACATGTTTTTTTCGATATTTCAGGCGAAACAAGGAATCGCAATGGATATTGTGTTCTAGTCTGAAGCATGTTTCAAAATTAGAAAGCGATTATTTCCAGTTTAATAAACATCTGTGTGTCTAGGCGAACTACCGTTTTATAGCCGTAAAAATACACATTCTGGACGACTGCCAACGAAAAACCAACTATGTATAGAAACAGATTGTTTTCATCCGACTTCAATAAAGTTTTTAGCAAGAAACTGCTCGAATTTAAATGCGGGAACGAAATATCGTAGTACGATCTCCATATCGAGAAATATACAATTGTTTGTCGAGAACTTTGGTTGGCTCGTCGACGGATTCCTAAAACTTGCTTTGTTTGTCGAAGCTTTCTTTTAAAATCTAAAAATTATACTCGTACGAAGGGGGCGGGGGCGGTGGTTCGTAGGTTTATTAATAAAAAGAATATTAATTACTTTCATCCATTTAATTGATTTATTATAGCCATCTAAACAGTTCTAAATACATAGTTCTAAATCATCTTGCGCACGATCTAACAACGTTCCAGATTAATTCAGATTAATAATATTTTTATTTTGAAATTTTTCCCTAACGCGGAGAAAGATCTTCGGAAGATAATGTTTATTGCTACGCGTGACACGGTTAACAATTAAGCGATTATTCGATGGCTTTCGAAAGACGATCGCTGTCCTGCTTCGCAATATCTCCACGTCGAAGAGTATTTACGAGTTTTGTTCGTGGATGTGACATTTTCGTCCGTTGAGCATCGCTTTCGAGCAACAGAAAGCCTGTTTTTTCCAGTTAATTCATCAGCGATCGTGCCGATACGACACGAAACATCGAATTCGCACGAATAATGGAACGCTCGGCGATGAATTTTTCATGAGATCGTCTCGACTGCGAATTAAAAACGATCAAACGATATGATCTCTGTTTAAACGTTAATGGTAGCGGTTCGAATGGGCAAATTTCGACGAAGTCGACGGTAGAAAGTGACTTGGCCGCTATTACTTGTCCAAGGACGAAACGAAGAACGAAGGGATTAATCTTGCAGAGATGAAAACACAAAAGAGAGAAAGGGCGACACGTTGGAGGGATGATCGACCGTTGGGAGACAAAAGGGCCGGCAAAGAACCGGCACTCCACAGTCCGTTCTTGTTTTTGTTGTTCCGATCGAATGGAGAAACTTGCGAGCTCGATCTAATCCCATTTGTTTGCCGAACTATCGAACGTTCGCTGGAATTAGTATAATGCGAGATTATGGACGATCGTAATCGGCCGCTGAATTTCCGGGTTCGTGCAAATAATTTATGAAATCCCTGGTGGAAAAAAAGGAGGGAACGCAGGGAGATGAATATCATTTGCTCTGGCAAATGCGGCACTCGATAAGATCTTTGTTTTTCGGGCGGCGAGGGTGGAATCGAAATGATCGGTGCTTTTTCAAGAGATCGCTCGGTAGTCCGGTTATAATGGATCGAGTTATCGGTGTTGGATATTGTGAAACTTCCGCTTACAGGCGTCGTTCTTTGGAAAGTGCTTTAAATAAGGATCGATTGGAATTTTAGGCAATTATTTGCACGTTGAAGGATATAGCTTTGCGTCTTTGTTCTTGTTCCAAGTTTTTCTTTGTTCGAAATGTTACGTATCTCAGATGGAAGATGGTATAAGCTATCTCTGTGAGTATAGGGATTTAGCCAATATTAGTCTTTGAGCTGCAAAAATTTTTTAACGAAATAATATATATATATATAGAATAGTTTGCAATACAAATATTTAACGTTACCACTTTTGTGATAAAAGATCGTAAGTACATTGGAAAGATGGTAAATATTATCTTTACATTGAACGTTCTCGTATTGCGTAGAAAACATCTGAAGATCGAAGAAAACCTTTCTTTTGCTATTTATTGGACATTTAGGTCGACGCGCATATTTCATCGTGGGAACTGCAAGTTTTTTTTTACTTGTTCCGATGGAACTTCGAAGGCGTTACTATGTCGCGACTAGATTTACAGTCCTTTTTACAGCGTTTAAATCTTCGGAATGTTCCCTTGGCGGAAGTTTCTCCAATTTCGTAAACAGATGTCAGTCGCGAGAAATAATCTACGAACGATAGATCGTGTGTAAACTCAATTTTTATTGTTTTTATCGGGAAGTCAGTTGCTTGGTAATATACGATATCAGAGAATAAAATTGCATCCGCCCGATGACTTCTTCGAAACGCAATACGGTTTCGTTTAAGACATTGTTTTGATGAAACCAATAAGCGACGAATTATGGGTTGGCAACCAAGTGATTGCGAAATTTATCATTACCACCTAATGACAAAATCCGCGATCACTTGGTTGCCACATACCCGGTGGTAATCTTGCTTGGAAACTACATAAAGGGTGAGTCAATAAGAATTATCTAAAATAGTATTTAAAATATTGAGTCGGTAACTAAGTGATTGCAAAATTTGTCATTACCACCTAATGACAAAATTTCATTAAATCACATTTCAAAAATCACATTAGGTGGAATTATCTAAAATAGTACTTAAAATATTGAGTTGGTAACTAAGTGATTGCGAAATTTGTTATTACCACCTAATATGATTTTTGAAATGTGATTTGATGAAAGTTTGTCATTAGGTGGTAATGACAAATTTCGCAATCACTTAGATCACTTAGTTGCCAACTCAATATTTTGAATACTAGTTACCATTACCACCTAATGTGATTTTTAGAATGTGATTTAATGAAATTTTGTCATTAGGTGGTAATGACAAATTTTGCAATCACTTAGTTGCCAACTCAATATTTTAAATACTAGTTACCATTACCACTAATGTGATTCTTAAAATGTGATTTAATGAAATTTTGTCATTAGGTAGTAATGACAAATTTTGCAATCACTTAGTTGCCAACTCAATATTTTGAATACTAGTTACCATTACCACCTAATGTGATTTTTGAAATGTGATTTCATGAAATTTTGTCATTAGGTGGTAATGACAAATTTCGCAATCACTTAGATCACTTAGTTGCCAACTCAATATTTTAAATACTATTTTAGATAATTCTTATTGACTCACCCTTTATGCAGTTTCCAACCAAGATTACCACCGGGTATGTGGCAACCAAGTGATCGCGGATTTTGTCATTAGATGGTAATGACAAATTTTGCAATCACTTAGTTGCCAACTCAATATTTTAAATACTATTTTAGATAATTCTTATTGACTCACTCTTTATGTAGTTTCCAAGCAAGATTACCACCGGGTATGTGGCAACCAAGTGATCGCGAATTTTGTCATTAGATGGTAATGACAAATTTTGCAATCACTTAGTTGCCAACTCAATATTTTAAATACTAGTTTAGATAATTCTTATTGACTCACCCTTTATGTAGTTTCCAAGTAAGATTACCACCGGGTATGTGGCAACCAAGTGATCGCGGATTTTGTCATTAGATGGTAATGACAAATTTTGCAATCACTTGGTTGCCAACTCAATATTTTAAATACTAGTTTAGATAATTCTTATTGACTCACCCTTTATGTAGTTTCCAAGCAAGATTACCACCGGGTATGTGGCAACCAAGTGATCGCGGATTTTGTCATTAGATGGTAATGACAAGTTTTGCAATCACTTAATTGCCAACTCAATATTTTAAATACTAGTTTAGATAATTCTTATTGACTCACTCTTTATGTACTTTCCAAGTAAGATTACCACCGGGTATGTACGTGGAAAGTAGCATTGCGCGCAAACACGAACAGAAAAAAGTTCTTGCAACGTTGAATAAAATATGACGAACAAGAAATATGCTTGAATTTCGCGTTCTTGTTCGCGCATAATGTTTATCCAAGAACGAGCACAGTTTTAATAAACCGGTAACTGGTTTCTGCTCGGGGAATTAGAACGTTCACGCTGGATATTAACGCAAAACCCTCTAATCGGGAATTTCCGCGATACCGGCATTTCATAATAGAATATTATGAATGTTCTAGCGATCGTGTCGCGTATATTTAACGAGAGGTACGGGCATATGGCGGAATTAACCTGGTCGATGTTGGGACGCTCACACAACACACTTGAAAACGCCATTAATTACACTGCAGCGTTTTCGTTAAATCTCTGTATTCCGACGGTAGCGAATGTAATATTTTTTCCTTTCGGGATTAAGGTTCGTCATAGGTTGTTGTACCATTGGGTTGGCAAATTAAGCGATTGCGGATTTTGACATTAGGCGATATTGAGAAAATCCGCAATCACTTAGTTGCCAACCCGATACAATCGAGCGACACAACGATAAAGCTAATATTCGGTAAGCGGATATCGTTGGAAGTTTAAAACAGATTGTTTAAAATAAAATCGTCGTTAAGAAAGGATAAGCCGTAGATTTGTCCGAGACTGAGGTAACAACAGTTTATTACATGTAGGTTTGTCCGATTCTAAAACAACAACGATCTGTTTGCACGAATATCTCTTTAAATATGATAAACTGTTTGGAAAATTTTGCACAGAAGCAATATTTTCTAGAAATTATTTTACGATAATATCTCATGCATATTTCATCGTAAAAGTCACTCTTCGATTCAACCGCTTTAAAAACACAAATTATCATATTTCATGGAGAAATGCAATAGCTTAAAAATTCTGTAAAATCATTCTCCCATTACTATTCTTCTACGTCACTGAGTAAACGGATCTTAACTTTTGGACGAGATTAATTCGACGTTCGTATAAAAAGATGTGAACGAATCTTTTATAAAATCATTTCGATATTTTTCAGTTTCCGATGGTCAACGACTGTCGTTTTTATCCCCTTACTATCGTCGACTATTTCCTTTTTCGAAGCCAGAGGGGCTATTGACCCGCTGAAAAATTGATCCGTAGGCTGTGAATAGCACGCACTCCAGTTTCTCGATTTTAGCTTTTCCGTGCTCGAAGCTTTTGGCGACCCAACGTTAACCGGATTTCACGCGTCCCTTGGTTGCGTTAATGTAAATGGATTAACTCGTTTCTGTCGTGAGGTCGTCGTCGCTTTTCAGAGGACGATTAAAGCATCCCCCCTTAGGGTAAAAGCGACCAAGTTGAAAGATCATTCGTATCAAGAACACGCAAGATATGCGTTATGCACGGAGATATATGTTTAGGAATTCTTGGTAACAGGATACAAAATATCGCTTGACCCATCGTTCGACCGCTATTTCTCATTATCGTACTAAAGGACGCCATTTCCATTTCCATTTCCATCCATTTCTGTGGTAAATTCTTTTACAAGCAATAATCCTCTTCCTTGACACAACACGGTCTGTCCTACCTAAACTCTTTCATTTTATACAATGAAACTTTCGATAGCTACGCGAGTCGTTGATGCAACTTCTGAAATGCATTTTATCTCTTTCACGTTGTAATAAATTATATATTTCGTATATCTTTAATCGATCGCACGACGAGTTCATGCGAAATTTTCTCGATAGAGCTTCGATCAGGGAATCGCGATAGTCGTCGAATAATCATAAATTCGTTATAGGATCTGTACGAATCCCATCTAGGTGGTCTGAAAAGTTTCTTTCGTTTTATAAGGAAATAACGTTTGGATAACATTTTTCCTTTTATATTATTTCATCGAATGATCTATGATCCATTTTGTTCTATCGAAATAAAAATCACAACGTTCGACAGATTAGGTTTCATGTTTGTATAAAGACGCGTCTGTAAAAGAAGGACGCTTTTCCGACAACCTAATGCACAGATCGTTATATCATACAAATACAACATTCTAATTCGATTTATCGTTCTGATAATCTTGATAATCTGTGTTTGACTATCGCGTTCCATGAAAATCAACGAGTCTTGCAACTCTTACGAATAGAAACGTATAGCTAATAACTTCGAAATTCTTCTGTTGTGATGTAACGCGTGGAAATGCGGAGAAGAAGAGACAAGAAGGCGGAGGAACGAGGTCGAGCGACAAAAGTGCGAGAATCGAGCGAGTAGCTCGGGGCGTTTCGAAGATAATTTGCATTATTCGTGTGGAAAGTTTCACTGTGCAGCGTTAATGGGTCTTTGGGACCCGAGATTCGGCGGTGTTCCATTTTCTGTCTCTTCTTCTTCTTCTTCTTCTTCTTCTTCCTACATCTTCGTCTCCATCTTCTTTTTCTGCCCGTCCTTTCGTTTCGTTTGTCCGCGAAACGAAACTGGCTTTAAGAAAACGCGACGCTGGCCAACCGGCTTTGTTTCGTTGCGTTCTCCAAACGAAAGCTGGACAATAGCCTCTCCTTGAAATCTCTGGTTCCAACGGACAAATGCCAGACGATCGGCCAGAGATAGCAAGCTCGTTGTTTAGCAGCATTAATGGGATTAACGTTTTTGTTAGTACAGTTTCGTAATCGAGGTTTGAAGTGGGTTAACGGAGTGCAGTACACAAGAGTCAGGTCTTTTTATCCGATGTTAGGTAATTTGGCGATGGATACAAAAAGAGGAATTTCTGCAGCCTTCTTTGTTCAGCGAAGTCGTTAGTTTTATCGAAGTATTTTGGTACATCGAAATATCGGTAAAGGACTGTGTGTGTGTGTGTGTGCGTGTGTGACTGATCTTCGTGAATTATCAAGGAAAGAAATAAACGTTAGGAATTTATTAATACATTCTATATCGAGAAGGCTAAAAACTTCTTTTATCAAGCTAATTTCAGTCTTCTCGAAGATTTCCTGCATTTCTCTTTTTAATCGTTAGACTAGGTTTTTGGGGACGAATAAAAGAAGTTATAGATCGCTGCTTTAAGCTTTCAGAGTAAAATCTATGACGATAACGGAAGAAAGAAATTCAGTGTCTGCGCGTGTTCAACGACGTTAGTTAGTTCTTTGCTTCTCAAGTACGTTAATATTCTATATTATCGGAAAATGTAATAATATCGAGAAATTTATAACGTTAAGACATTTTTACCATTTCATTCCTTGATATATATCTTTATATGAAAATTCATGCTGCAGTGTATGATATTTTATTTACTGGGAACAAGATTTGCTTAATTTTATTTCTCCAAGAAACGAACGGTTTCAACGTTACTCGCGTGCAAAGATAAATCATCTGGAACAAATAACGTTAAATGACGTAGTTAGTTTCCTGACGGGAGATTTTTCGCGCAGATAAAAGTACAACGGACGCGCACCGATGAAAATAGCTAGATATAGCTTGTCGTTTAATAATACTAATGGGATTTTTATCTGTAATTGGATTAGAGTCGTAAGGAAATTCAGAGTGTACGGTGCGTCATTAGAATATCGGTATTAACTTTTCGTACGCTATAATTGGGTCACAGCTTGCGCGCTTTACTATATGATTATTTTCAAACTTTCACAATTCTGAGAAAAAAGTTGCGAACTTTTTTGATTTAACATCGTCATCCAGACAATTCGTGTCTAATTTATTAACTTTTGCAACTTTTTCGTATTAAAGACTGCTTCGTCGTAGCTCTTTTCTGTTCGATAAAAATCTTCTGCATCGAGCGAACTTTTAAAATGCAATTTTTGAAAACTATGTTTTCCAACCTTTCGCCGGACTTTGTTCGAAGTTTGGAACAGTTTGTTTGGAATAGAATGGTCGTCGGGAAACAGCAGAAGCAAGATTCGTTTGACTCTAAAATGACAATGTACGTACTTAAACCAGAGATTTTAGTTTAGGTTTATTTGACTCTAAGGCAACGATCTACTTACGCCAAGGCGTTCTGTTCACGTCGATGTCGTACGTTGTTCTCACGTTCAACTAACGACTATCTGCTTAAACCAGACTATAGACCGTTTCCTCTTCTTTGCCCGTGCCTTGATACCAAAGATCTTTATTATTCTGATAAACTTTGGAGAAAATGGCTAATACGACTACTATAAATATCCATTGTTCTATAATTAATTGTAAAGGCGTGCGTTGTAAATTTCTCGAAGAATCCTATGCCTTCCTTTTATCAAAACCTTGGACGAGTGAAACAAATCCCTGCATAGGTTTGTAGCGGTCCATGGCCGTAGAGAAAGTTCCAGGGTTGAAGCACATGTGTTGGTCAAATGGACGTCGAAACGACATCCGAGGACAGGACGTCGTAAAAGAATAAATCCTGGGACTTACTAAAAGGCCATGGGCCGTCGAAGAGAAAATTTATTGTTTTATTGACTGCGGATTTTTCCATCCCCACCTCGGAAGAAAACTCTTTCTTCCGAGGACCTCGGTACCCTATAAAAAGGGAAACGAGGAAAAGCTCGGGATAGTCCGTCATAGTTGTTCCATAGTCGATCATAGACAGTCATAGTTGTTCCATAGTCGATCATAGTCAGTCATAGTCGTTCCATAATCGATCATAGTCCGTCATAGTTGTTCCATAGTCGATCATAGTCATAGTCGTTCCATAGTTGATCATAGTCAGTCATAGTCGTTCCATACTTGATCATAGTCAGTCATAGTTGTTCCATAATCGATCATAGTCCGTCATAGTCGTTCCATAATCGATTATAGTCAGTCATAGTCGTTCCATAGTCGATTATAGTCAGTCATAGTTGTCCCATAGTCTATCAGAGTCCGTCATAATTGTTCCATAGTCGATTATATTCCGTCATAGTTAATATTCGATAGCAGTTCACGGTAGTCGCTCGGTTAGTCAGTTAGACAGATAGTCATAGTTTGTTCGTACGGAATTTGTATCAGGTTTGTATCACTTGCGTATCGTCATCGTTTAAGCTCAATCCGTTACGATCTAAAACGACGCGCACTCGACATCGAAATAAACATTGTTAAAGTTATGTTAAAGTTATACACCTCAGGTTTCATTCTTTGAAATCAAATCGTAAAAATAGAAATTTACACGAACGTTCGCAGTCTACCTAACCCCAATCTACTTACGACACGATCAATTCTTACGCTTCTGCTGCATCGAGAAACCATGCTCGCACTTGATATTACGTTTTTCTCCTGACGATCGAAGAGTCTGATTGTAAGCGGTTGAACCGGATCCTGATGCACGAAACGATGCATCCGCAAAGCTTTAGGTTTTCGATCGCGGAGCTGGCAAGCAAGGAGCGACCTTAATCACAGAGAAGTACGTTTCCCAATAATGAAATATCGAGGGCGAAGGAGCAAATTGTCAACGGGGAGAGCTTCCCTGATAATGAAATATCAGGCAAGGGAGTCGGAGGAGCAAAGGCGCAGGAAAAAGGGAGAAATAAGGAGAGAAGGACGCGGCCAGAGTGGCGCAATTCGGTTTCTTCTTCTACTCCCGTTGGCACCGTATTCATTCGAGTTCGTTAACTACGACAAGCAGCCGAATCGAGCGTCGCTTAGCAGGAAAACTTGCTTCCGCCTGGACTAACAGCAATTAGGGCAACCGGCTAATTACGTCGTTAACGAATGGGCCGATCAGCAACGACCAAAAGAGAACGGGACAAAACGATGCACAAAGAGATCAATGAAACGTACATAGCCGTACAAAAGTATCGAAACACCTGTGGACATCCTTTGGAAGTATACCGCGTGTCTTATACGAGATACTTGGAAATTTTATTAACGCTGTTACGAGACTCGACTGATACGATCGTATCCGTCAAGCATGATTTCGTGTAAGATATAATCGAGGATGAAATATAAATCGTAGTTGAGGATTTTTAAGCACGTGGAAACTCGAAGGAATAAAAGTCTGATTAGCTGTCGTTATATTATTATAGCACTAAAGATTCTCGAGAGTTGAAGAAAACAAGAGTCAAGTGGACGATAGGAAATGAATGATCGAAATGACGATTCTTTTTCTAGTTGGACTCGAAGAGAATAACGCGAAGGATCGTAGCGTAGTGGCAATTTTCACGAGTTAACGAATTCTAATTACAAGTTTTCAATCGCAAATGTTAGACGGGTCGTCGAGTAGGTTAACAGTCACTGTTCGGCTATTTTACTCTCTCGTACGCGCAACGAGAGAGCGCTACACTGTCTCGTTGGCCATCTATTTGACCGCTTTTCTCTTGTTTTTTAGACAGCACATGCGGAGTCAACGTCGGAGCGTTGTTCTGTCATCGTTCCGCTTTCAATTATCGTGCCGCGGTCGTAACCAAATTATTCTTCAATTTCAGCTACGCTTCGTACAAATAACAGCTACGTATTCGAGGGAAAAACTTTTTTCCACACGAAATATAAAGCGAAACGGACCTTGTAGCTCTTAATTACGAAATAATGTTGCTAATCGTAGCCATTTTTTTTTTTTTTTTTTTAGTTATTTCATCATTTTTCTCTCGTAAATTCTTCTGTTACTTGGAGGACACTCGAGAGCCTTTCGTTGAAAAATTTCGTTGAATATACGGTAGAATAACGGGTAAACCGTTTTGAAAGCAAGATAAAACAAGGTACTGTAGAGTACCGTGATAAAGCATCCTCCTACAATATTTTTTATCTCGGGGCTTTGTTCAGCTTGAGGCGGATAATTTTCAGAGATACGTTTATGAACTTCCATAAGATTATCTTTTGCCAGCGAGTCGATAAGAATTGTGATGGTCGTAGGTGATAGTGTACTCAAAAGAAATTACTCTTGATCTTTAACAATAACAGTTTATTAATAAACGATATAACCGTTAGAGTCAACAAATAACAATTAACAAATAAGGTCAACAAATAACACCAAGAGTTCAATCGACGCGTTTGCTACGCAATGGCACTAAGGACGTACTTATTTCACGGCTCAAGACAGACTGTGTCTTTACTTATCTCACCGCTCAAGACAGACTGTGTCTTTTGTTCCAGATCGAACGGATTCTTCCCTTCGTTGCCCATCGATATAGCACGCGTTCATTAAATGTACCACGGCGGCTGCCGCGTGTGTGTTCTTCCGAAAATTCGGCGTGAATTTTCGACGAATCGCGGGGAGACGCGTTCGCGAGATATCACGTCAACGGGAGTCGTAAATTCCCGCTACGATTATAATAATCGACACCACGAGTCGATCGATCCCCTGATTTTCATTGAGATAATAGGATATTGTTTTGATATAACACCGCGTTAACAGGATATAAAATATATATATTTCCAACAACTTAATGTACAATGTAAGATACAGAGCGATTGACGGATGCGAACCGATGCAGAGAATTTGACTGTTCTAAAACTTGAGAGAGACCGATCGTTCATATTTAATTTCTCTTTTTTTATTTTGTTATTTTACGCGACACTAGCGTTGTCGAGAGAGTGTGGTCCGCGTGAGAAAGAGAGCGTTGGAACCGTGGTGACGAGGGTTGCAAATTAACTATTTAGTTGTCTTAATTATATCACGTTATCGTATTTACTTCGCGTTAAATAACCATCGTTTCCTGTTTAACCAACACCTAGTTCATCTAAATTAAATAAACTAATTGTAGTAAGATCCTACGATATTATTTTCTAGTCAAATATAATCCAGTGGAATAGTTGAATCATCGTGAAACTTCTATCTCAAAAGGAACAAAGTTCTTCGAGAGCAACTGAAACTTTAGTTAATATTCAACAACTAGAACTAAAATTTCCCATACAGATCTACTCCAGTATTTTGTATTTTCTGTTTCTTCCTCGCGCATCTACAATTTGGTTATTCGGTTTGGAGTTACATTCGCTTACATTATGATTTACGATTTAAAATTTGTGATAGCACGGATAAGCATGTAGTCGTAGCGCGAAACACGTACGAGGAAGGATGTCAGCTTGTTACAGCTAATTGCCAATCACGCCGTATTTGCATAGGAAGAAGGAAGGAACGGTCGAGGATGCGAAACACGCGCAAAGGGAAACGAGCCAAATAGTAATAATACGCGTACGTCGCTGTTACAATGAATTTCCATCACGCACCTGTGCTTTTCTTCTTCCAAGAAACTGTCAGTCAACAACACAGAGCACCGACCCCGACGAAATGTTCTACATTTTCTATCTAAAATCTCAATCAGCTTTAATTCTCCCATGAAATATTACGGTTATTCCATATCTTTTCGTTTTCTAGTCTATCCATTCTGTGGAACGTCTTTAATTTCGTGGATGCTCGCTTCACACGCGGAATTAACGTCGAGTGAATATTTCATCGTTTTTATCGGACACCGAATGCACTCGTAAGTCGATAGCAAACGAACAGTTTAACATATAACACGACACAGGTAACAACAATTTTACAAAGTTCTGGATGGTTGCAACTGAATATGTCGATGTTTGCTGATGGACGTCTGACGAGAATGTGATTTTTTCGTGGCTCCCAGCCATCCCTGCGCCTGTGACGTCTTTATGGATAGGTCGCGGTATTCCTCCAGGTCGTAGAATTCGACAACTTGTGCGGCTACCTGCGTTTTCCAATTTCCCTTCGGAAATTCCGAGTTTACGGTACTTCCAGACTATCGAGCGCGAAATAAATTAGAATTCCAAAGAGTGTGCTGCCTCCTGTCCGTTTAAAAGATTGAGATTCCAACTCAAAAATAGATCTCTTTACGCTCGTGCTGCGAGCTTTACCGACGAAGACCTCGCGTAACTCTCTCGTTCGTTCGATCCGCGAGTGTTCCAAATGGAGCAAATACGGCAACTTTGACATTATTTCATTATTATGGAATAAATGAGGCAATTCGTTCATTTACTCCGTAATAAAAGTCTGTACGACTTTGTTCTCCCGCGACAGGGCTTGTAAAGTTTGTGATCTATGTTTGATAAAAACGTGTTTAAAGTACGACTGATGCGAAAAACTTGGAAGCATCAGAAATAAACGAAACAATTATCGACAGCGATGAACCAAAGATGGTAATATTCGTGATCCAAATTTTTGTGTTTTAATAAAAATTTAATAACGGGGAACCCCATTTTACAGGAAAGAGATAGAAGATATGATAAAAAAAATAGATTTGTTGAATTTGTGAATATTTTCCTATTTATGCGTACGCCGTTGTATATTATCGATGAGATAGAGGAACGAGACAAAGTAGAAACTCGTGGAAGAAAGAATATCAAAATGTCGAGGCTAGAAAAGGAACAAGTCCCAGATTTATTCGTGGCCGTGACGAAGAAGAAACAATTGTACGTGTTTTCCGAGGCAAGCGTAAATCGAGGCTCGCTTTTCATTTCGGCCGACGTTGAAAAATTTATCATGCGATTCAGCAGTCTCGGATTTTTACCTTTTGCGCGATCGGTTTCGATAAACGATCGAGTTTTATTTATAGAGCACAAAGTTACAAACGTCTGGTCTATCTCGACCCACATATCCTCCTTTTTCGATTTTTGAAGGGTTGCAATTTTTCCGTGTTCTACAAAAAGAAACTTCGTTCGAAATTGTCAAGGGTTTCGATTTTCGCGTACAAATGTTCGTTTCTTCCTTTCTTTTTTATCTCTCGAGCAAAACGTGTAGCCAGAAAGACTCGACGTCGTTCTAACGGGTGAAACCTAAAAAGAAAGGAAGAAACGAGGAAAGAAAAGGTCGCTAATATCAAAAGCTCGCGTCTGATTGGCGCAAAGGGAAATTCTGAATTCATTTCCCGAGTACCGCGCTTGTTCCTTGACGAGGCTTCCAGGTCGTTTTAGCAATTGCTCCGCAGTTTAATTCAATCGATGCCTTCGCGAACCCGTGTACCTGCTAATTACGGGTAATTAAATAAGTCTCAGAGCGAACGTCTTTTACGTTGGTCGTTGGAGCTTTTTCAGAAGCGCACTCGTCCTCGCGTATTATCCGATTAGTTATTATTGTCCGTTAATTAAAAAGTTTAATTACGGCTCTGATATGACTATGTATGTAGTGGTAAACTCCTGAAGTAACGTTGACACTTGCTGTATTAGAACATTTTTAAAATTTTATATAAGACGCGATAATTTCTTTAAACGATCGAGCTTTCGATCGCGTTCGTGCGACGTAACCAGGTAAAAATCGTGCAAACTATTCGCAAGAGCTACAAGAACTCGTACCTACACTGTCATAAATACGCGCCTTACGATGTAAAATACCGAAGAAAGAAAAACTCTGTCAAGATTTTCCAATAAATGTAAAGGTCGTCCGAAAAGTGTCTTTTTTTACAAACGTGTCTTTTACAACGATCCATCTTTATACGAACGTGAAACCTAATTTGTCGAATGTCGTGGTCTTCGTCTTGATAGAACAAAATGGATCATACGTAATCGAATAAAATCATAGAAGCGAAGAAACGTCGCGCATCTATTATTTCCTTGCAAAACGAAAGGAACTTTTGGCACAACCAGATAGCAACAAATTTATCAAGGTTTTCCAATAAACGTAAGTAGTAACATTTACCTATGGCCAGACCTTCGAAGCGATGTTTTACGGGAAGGTTTTGCAAGAAATTTACAATCTACCAAAGAGCAAGCTGAAAACATCGTCACGTTCCAAGGTTCCTCGCCCGTCGTTCCTTTCCTTTGGCGAACAGCAGCAATTTTTCCGTAGTTCAATATGGAACAGCGACAGCTTCGAACTACAAGATTCCCGTCTAGCGTCTAGAACGTATTAAACGCCGAGTTAGACGAGGTGCCATCGATTTTCCTCGTCGATGTATTTTTCACCGCGGAATTTGGAATTCGCTTAGCGTCGGTTCACGCCACGGCCAAAGGTAATATCTAAGAAATTTCCGACATTTTCATCGACATTCTCGCGAGAGAGAGAAGCCAAGGATGGAGAACGTTTCTGCGTGTACGTATTGGAATGCGTAGGTATAGCCGCGTGGCGTGGAAGGGTCGTAGCGTGTCAGAGGGCTCGAGCAACAGGGAACAAAGTGGATGCTGGCGGAAAAAGAATTTAGGTCAATGAGAAACTTGCGCCGCATCACCGCTTCAACCGTTGAAACTCCCTTGCTTTTAGATCGCGGATTGTGGTTCGTGGAAATTGCCTCGGCAAGGCATTTCGGCGAAGGTAATCGCCACTTTCGCGATACTCCAATACCTTTCTCTTTCTTCTCTCTACCCCAGTATCGTTTCTTCTTCTCCTTCGGCTACTAGTCGTTATAAAAAGTCTATCTATCGCTTTTTTCTTTCTTTCTATTCCTTTCTGCTTCTTTCTGTTTCTTTTCTCTGCATATTTTAACACTGCAACTACCGATAGTTAACACGAAGCTATTTCTACCAAAACCAGTGTATAAATGACTGGTCTTTAAAAAATACGTAATAGAATATTTTTATATTTATCGATTTATTACTTTCTTACGGAAGCAATTCCATGTTATGTGGTACATTTTTCGTATTATTAATCCGTCTGGGGTCCTTAAACGAAGGTTGACACGTTTATAAAATTGTAGAACCAGTCATTTTCACTGCTGTGGTATTTCTAGCGTTAGCTTCTAGCGATCTAGCGATCGATCCGGAGTTTTCCTGATAATCGATATCGTCATATCGAATGATACGCGGTAAAAATTTGAAAAACGCGCGGCAAGTTGTAGAAAACGAGGAAACTGGTTCATTGTGGTTCGA
Organism: Bombus soroeensis; assembly: GCA_014737365.1. Classification (NCBI taxonomy): domain Eukaryota; kingdom Metazoa; phylum Arthropoda; class Insecta; order Hymenoptera; family Apidae; genus Bombus; species Bombus soroeensis. The sequence goes on from JACXIL010000166.1 coordinate 1,291,944, forward strand.
TAAACAGAGTGCAGCAGCCTTTTACACTCTGACAAGTACCAGTCATTTTCACTGGTATTGGTATAAGTAGCCTCGATACAAAATTATTTTCACTTCGAATTCATAAAAAACAAAATAAAATTCATTATATTATTCTTTTAGTTATCATTGTGGCAAAAATATAACATGAAGTAGGAATTTGAAAATAAAATTGTAGAACCAATCAATTCGACTGGTATTGGTATAAGTAGCCTCGATACAAAATTATTTTGACTTTGAATATATAAAAAATAAAATAAAATTCATTATATTATTCTTTTAATTATCGTTGCGAAAGTCATTACATCATTGTAGAAAAAATATAACACGAAATAGAAATTTTAAAATAAAATTGTAAAATCAGTCAATTCGATTGGTATTGGTATAAGTAGCCTCGATACAAAATTATTTTGACTTTAAATATATAAAAAACAAAATAAAATTCATTATATTATTCTTTTAGTTACCGTTGCGAAAGTCATTACGTTGCAGAAAAGAATATAACATGAAGTAGGAATTTGAAAATAAAATTGTAAAACCAGCAAATTTGACCGGTGTGGTAGTTTTAGTGTTAAAGACCCTTTAGACTCGTAATACGTGCTCGTAATACGTCACTTTGAAGATCTATGCATGAAACACACCATTGTCCATAATTACGTGCACATTTTGGCCGATTTCTATTATTAACATCACCTGACTATTATCAATAATATACGAATTAATGACAGACCAATGATTAAAAGCTATACTTAGAATTAGTGTCTCGTCGTGTCGTGATATATTATGGTAATTTTGTGACTAATTTATATTCGGCGAAGAATCGGTAAGCGTAGAGATATTTTTGAGCGATAGTGTGCATGTAAAGTGGTTGGAAATACGTATAGAAAATGTAAGACAAAAGATAGGAAAATGGTGTTTGCATAACGAAGCGTAACAAATCGATGTTAGACTTGTGGATAGGGAAGGGAACGAAGTATTTTAGGTTTTATTTAAAAGAAGAAAGAAACGAAGTGATAACGAAGTTCCAAGGCCGAGGATCACAAGAAGGAAAGATTACCGGCGGTCCTTATCTCCGTAAATGGATGAAAAAAATTCTTGAAGCGAAGCTAATGAACGTTGAAAGTTTCTGAAAGAGAATGGAACATTCCAAAGATGAAGTTTAGACCGAACGTTACTTGGAACCAAAGTCCACCAAATTCTCTCAAAACTGAAAGAACGAGGAAAATAGAGAAAGAGAGTTTGTCAGAGATATCGACTTTTATCTTAGCAACTAATCGGAAAATTTAATAACACTTGTATCGCTTTATCTTTTTTTTTTATTTTATTTTTGATAAAACGACCGACGCATTCAGTTGGAAATTCATAAAGAGAGTTTTCGAAAATTGAGCTGTACACGTATTTACTTTAATTTACGCGCGAAACACGCGACTACGTACGTACACGCCAAGTTAATAACAGTAGACTTACCAAATTCATACGAAACATTTGCAGTTACGTGCCTGCAATCACTTTTGTTTCGAAGATATATCATTGGCAAAAATTCGAATAGTATTAAATTTTACGCTTTGTAAGAGCATTGTAAGTTTAATTAAACTTTATAGAATTTTAGTATAGTGATTTTTCTGTAAAAGCAAAGATTAACAAATTCTATTCGCTCGTTATAACATCTATTATTTCGGACAAATGTCGCTGTATTTAATACAAAAAGTAAGAATCGCAACGCACTATAGCGATCTTTGAAGTTTACTACGAATCTATCGATCTATAGTTAAATTCCTAGCTTTTCTTTTCCCCGCTCTTTACCATATCGAATAATCGATCGAAGATCAATGAATAAGCGAGCAGTAGCGAGGGAAAGCTTCTGATCCTTTCAGAGCCACTTCCGGTGCTAACGTAGCATCCCAACGTATCAGCTGGTACTAGTTGCCCGCGGTCAAAGGATTTTCGCGTGTATCGCCAAATTTCTAATTTCCCTTTCGTCTGGTAGTTGTTATCGTTCAAATAGACGACAAATCCACTCTGCGAGAATGTAGAACGAATTGTATTTTAGTTAAAAGAGCCGTTGCAATCCTTCGAGCCTGATAAATCATATAATGATCGGTAATAGGATACGATACTTTGAAATTGATTCGGTGGAATAAAAGCAACGATATTGCTTTGTAAATGCTACGCGACGAAAATAAAGCTGAAACTATGATTCCTGAAACCAGTAAAGAATGAAATTTAATAATTGTAACGAAACATTAGCGTAATTTTATCGATGTAACTGAAACGAAAGAGCTATGGAATTATCGTACGTTCTTCTTCGTTGCATCGTGATTCAGTTATTTCAATCTTAATCAGTGGAATCTTTGCACGGAAGAGGTAATATCGAGAAACGAAATGCAAGGTGCTTTCGATTCAACCTTTTACTGCTGTCGATGTAACTCGTAAGTGAAAAATAAGTCGCTATAAAGTATTAAAAATTGCTAAGAAAACTAATAACGCATTGAAATCAGTAAAGACGATATACGTGAGAATTATTATTTAGATACAATTATATACAGTGCAATGCAAAATGAGGTAGTTGAAATTCAAAGATTCAGCCGCTCTTCTCAATGGCTCGTGAATGTCTTTAAAACCTTTCTTTCTCCTTTTCTTAGATTCGTCGTTAGCTAGGACTCTTTTAAATGTTTACATGTCTGGCTCTCGGACAGCAGCTCTGCTCAGTTAGTTGCTCAAAGCACCTAACTTATATTGTTTTCTTGTTGTTTGGACTTCCAGCTTTAATTTAGTAAAGAAATTGTATCGATTAGTTATTTAGTTTCGTTTTTATCCCAATCTAAAAATGGAAGAACAAGACGCGCGTTTCAGACATATTTTATTGTATTATTTCCGAGAAGGCAATGAAGCAACGCAAGCACACAAGAAGTTATGTGTCGCATATGGGAATGAAGCCTTGAAAGAAAGGCAGTGGGTTAGTTGCTCGTTGAGCCAGCTTGATAAATAATTACGTCTGCATACGTAGGAAACTTGAAGGTAGCACGACCCAATATCGAGTACGTTCAAAGTTCTGAACGTAAGATCCGAATTCAAAAGTATTGAAATCACGACAGCTGGTATCGGAGACGCTAAGTTCACGAAATCAGATATTTGATACGCTAAGGAGAATGGAAATCGATATTTGACACCTTGAAACTATAGACTAGTAGGACCTAATATACCTTAAGACCCTTGAGCCATCACAACCAATATTTGGCATAATGACGAGGAATTCGGTATTTGATATCTCGAGTTGATCGAGCACCATGTATACTAACAGCGAGTTACGAAACACGCGTTTAGAAACGCTAATTGTGAAATCTATTTAGTAATAAATCAAGTTGTAATTACTCGCTCTAGACGAGGATCCTAGAAATCGTTTAGAAATTTGTACAATTATTGGGTTGGCAACTAAGTGATTGCGGATTTTGTCATTAGGTGGTATTGACAAATCCGCAATCACTTAGTTGCCAAACCAATAGTTACAATTTAGTAAGACTCGATATTAAAGTTCATTAATTGATTTCAATTAAATTTTATACCTACGATGAGTATACCAATACAATATATATATATATATATATATATATTTCGAAAGTATTTCGGTGTTTCTAAATTTCAACCTCAGTTTGATATTTACTTCCGCGTTGTTTCCTATCTTGGTTACTTGTGTTTTAAGTTTCCATGTTATTTTTTATTTCCTAACGATTTTCAAACGTCACCACTTGTTCCAGTGGCTGTTAATTGGTTATTTTCAAAATGATCGTCTTCGCGTTATACATTCAAATTTCAAGCTAAAATCAGTGCGAAACGGAAATATGCAGCTCTCGAATATTCATTTTTCAAGTGTCCTCTGCAAACGTAGTTCATTATAATTTCATGACTTCCATATTGTACTGTTCATTCAGTTTGTACGAAAGATGAGCGGTCTAAATTTGTTAGAATAACAGTTTGAATTCAAATTGATTTTTATTCTTGGACAAACAAATTTGTTTTCGTATCGGTGCATTCGTAGATTACATCAATATTTGCGTTCGTAACAAAACACGGCTGTTTATTTATGATTTCGAAAATTTTCCTACATTATTTTAATTTCTTCATTCATGGTATCAATCGATTCTCAAATTGTCAATTATATTTTTACGATTCGACAATCTGGAAACTTTACGGTATCGCAAAGAATGTTCGAATTTTCAGAATAATTATTTCACTTGCAACTTGTGAAACTCGTACAATTCGTAAAAATTCACGAAGATAGTCACGCAGGATGGTTATAAAATTTCTCTAATAATCTAAATTTAGTTGTGTAAAACAAAAATAATCGAATTGTATCGTTAGTCATAATTCAAAAATTTTCTTCTTCAAATTGCAACAACATATACACGAATTAGGTTGTCGGAAAAGCGTCTTTCTTTTACAGACACGTCTTTTACAACGACAGAACAAAAGGAATCCTAGGTAATTCGACAAAATAAAGTAAAATGAAAAATGTTATGCATCCATTATTTCCTTATAAAACGAAAGAAACTTATCCGACCACCTAACATTAGGTAAAAAGCAAACATTGCTGTATAAAATATGCTTGTAGCATGCTATCGTTCAAGAAATCGCTTCAACAATGCGCAAAAATCACTTAATACGTCGCTGAGATCGACTTTCCTCATAAATATAATTACACAAAAGAACTGTTACCATTATACCGATATGGCGTTGGTGTTGTAGCAACGATCTGTGCCAATTGTTCGGCCGAGAGAAGCAATAAAGTCCGGCCGTCAAATTTAATCGTCGACCATACATTTCCGAGGAAACAGCAACAATTGCCAAGCTAGCCGCTATTATATCTCGGTTGGCAGCCTCTTTGTGCGAACGAAATCGCGTTACGTACGAGCTAATAACGTGTCGGCGGAAAATAAGACAATCGTGGAAACGTAAAAACAGTCATTATCGACGTAAACGAAGACAGTCGGACGATTGACTACGACGACTTTTCTCGAAGAGAAGAACCACGCGTTATAGCGTTTCTCATCTAGCGGACACTAGACCGGAATGTAAAACTAGAAATTATGCAAATACCTCGTAACAGTGAAAAAGAAATTCGGCTCTACATTTGCGGATTAAGTAGAGACGGTCAGTACGATTTCTGACAGATTCTTGCGTTTTGAAATTTTAAATCGCATCATCGACGATGCGATCGATCAAGATACGATAAATTGAAAAGGGAAATATAGAAATACAAAGAATTGGCCAAGTACGAAAACTTTTGCAGTCGAAACGGCGATCCGTGCTTTGTCTCGACACGTTCTGGAATTATTTAAAAATTAAGTTATCGCTAAACGAAATTTATTAACGCTACAAGGAAATATCGTTACACATCGTTTATCGTTAGTGTATCATCTTTGCGGTAAAAAAAGGAAATTATCCTTCGAAAATTGGACAATTGCGTTCTCGAAACGAGGGAGAACACGAGTTCGTGCTCGATCGAGGGAAGCTTAAGCACGAGTAAGCCTGTTAGTTGTTACATCTCGTTGAATAATAAACCCTCCTTTGCATAATAAACTTCACCCAGATTTTCACGCGCCTCGATCGTATTACGGTCTTCTTTGAGTCTTATAAAGTGTGAGTCCATAACGTTGGGGCGAGCCCATTAAATTTACATAAAAATTCGACGTCGCGCGAGATCTAGGCGACGACCAGGGACAAAAAGATCATGGGAAACCGAGTTTATCCTACCGCCCTGCTCTTGTACCGTCATATTACCACCGATGTTGGATTATCTTTAATCCGAAGCTGAACCTACGTTAAACGACTGTTAACTTTTTCGCGATTCGAAAGCAGAAAGTGTGCTACATTCTGTGAAAACGCGAATATTTTCATCGCGAGATACGATACCTGTAGGATAAACCTCTGTGCGTTCGAAATAACTCGACGTCCGTTTGCAACGTGTTTGGAAGTCGCTCTTTTTCGAAGAATTTTGCATATTGTTGTAATATTTTGGGGAATCTCTATACACGCGCAACTCGAAACTATGCCATTTCATTTTGGGATAGCAGCTTATGAAATTTTAATGCTTGCCAAATGTTATTCGAGCCGTAGTAACGTTATTACGTAGCAAAATTACGACAATATTCAAATGTAGGTTTTTCTCTAAATTCGTGCGTTATATTTGAAAAATAAGAATTTACGAAATTTTAAAAGTTCCTTAAAAATTATTGTAGTTACAGTGATGTTACGATGTTACAAAGTTATAGTAACATTACTAGAAATTTAGTTGCGAGAATTCATATCGTAATTGATAGATCATGACCGGGAAACAGCGATCCATATAGAGCTATATTCGACTTCATGAATTTATATGGAATTCTGTTGTATTATCGCAGGCTCGGGTACGTTACCGACTGTAAACGCGTGTGAAATTGCAGGTTGCGAATCACGTAGGTATAACGTTGCTGCATCTAGCATCCTCTCGTGACGTGACACGATTTTCTGAGGGGCAAGTGTAATTGCACTACGTGTCCTTACGTATGGCAACGCGGTATCGACTTCCCACACCCACATGTTTACGAAAATTTACACGGTAAATACGCTACCAGTTAGTTCCTATTAACCGTTTAATATCCAGCGTCTTTGATTTTTATTTGAGAACCGTCAGACATAGCCGAGCTTCTGAAAAGTTTCTTCGTTTTACGATTAACGTTCAACGCTTTAAAAACAGCCTGCTCTTTATATTGGACGAACGAAAGGAACCATCGTTCGTATATTTCCAACGAACAATGAAAAATATTTCGTTTCGCGAGTTGCGTCTGGCAACCGTAGAACGTTTGAAATATATCGAAGTCGACGTGTAGCGGATGGGCGAATTAACAAATAACCGAGCACCATATTTCTGATTGGGAAGTGGAGAATTTTTTTATTAAATTCTTTAACCGACAACGGCACGCCCTGCGATTTTTATAATCATCGAGAATAGTTAGATGGCAATACGTGGATGGAATACGTAATGGTTGGAAAAATGTTTGAAACGGACAGGGAGAGTGGAAATAAAACTAACGAAAATTCTGAGCACGGATGATAACAAAATGAAACGAATTAAACACATAAAGATCCCACGTATTCGCTTTAATCTTCTTCTTCTATTCTTTTTCACAAATTGCATATTCTCCTTATTAGGAATTAATCGAAGAATTTCAGCGATAGTTTTTGCTTTAGCACGTTGCTTTTCCAGTTGCTTGTCCGTATGTCGGAACACGGAGAAAGAGAAGACGCATCGTGTGCGTCCGTAGCGTTATTCGCAGGATAATTTCGCTTTACGTTCGATAGCCGTTCGAATAAATTTATAGACACGTAAGTGTAGACGCAGTAAGCGATAACTAAGCACGCGTGTTACCTAGTTGCGATCTACCACAGGATCCACTGAGCTTTAGTGTTTCACGTGCGCGATAGAAATTTAATCTGCATCCTTTAAACCGAGAGCGCCAAAGCCCCACGATGAGAACGATCGTCGATAAAAACGATATTGCATTGTGGTTTGAATAAATATACCCACTTCAGCGGCCACTTTGAAACGTACCAATTGACCACAATACGTTGCGCGTAACTAGAAACGAAGAGAACACGACGATCCAATGGATCGTGGGTTCGCAACTCTATACGATGATCGCGTTGCATAGATTACATTGTCTTACGAAGAGTATATTTTCTGTCTCTTGTAACAGAGAAATTTGAGAATTTATTTAATTTTTATTTTAATTCTATTTCATTTCTAAATTAAACTCCTTCGAGTACTTAAAAAATATCGATTTTCGGTCCTTTGTAAAATTTTTAGAGCAGGCAATTTCGAAGCTAGGAGCTCGTTCCCTCTTTCAACTATTATTTCGCGTTGAAATAATCCTTTTTAGATACGATCTTCTACTACATCTTATCTCGATTAGATTTGTTAGAGATGATCGAGCAATCGAAAGAAAGGGAAGGTGGACAAAGTTGCAGTTCGTTTAAGGGTGCGACGACCGCGAAAAGATTGGGAAATACTGGAACGGAGACTGGAAATCGCATTTCAAAAGCCACACCGATCCATCACCCATAGATTAGAAAGCGAATAAGAGTGGAATTTGTCGAATACAATTTTGTACGAATTTCCTAGAAATGCAATATTATTTGTATCATCTTCTTATAATAAGCAAGTTTATGGGACTAAATAATTTAGTTTTTGGAAACCTGGATTCTAATCGTATGTCCAGATAATGAAATTGACGAGGAAACGTGGAGCTGATATCAGTGTGGTTTCTGAGAGGCTGAAATATCAGGGCGGAAGGTACGTTGCGAAAATCGATAGTCACAGAGACGTTCTGTCGCCTCTCATCGAACATCGAACCTACTTCATTTTGCCGACGATCGACAGACCTTGTAAAGCACGTGGTGTGAAACTAACGCGATTGCGTGGGACGCGCTGGAAGGGATCGATGTCTAAGCCGAGGATCAAACGAGCCTGGCGTTCGATGTCGTTATCGCCGAGAGCTCTTCCGCATTACCCAATTTTCGTCTCTCTTATCGTCGCGTCGCGCCGCACCGCGTCGCATTAACGCGATATCCTCTTTGTCGTTCTCCGACCAAAAATTTATATTTACAGATACGTCCGGCCATTAGCGACGCTCAAACATGAACTTGTTAAAGGAACAAGCGCGATCTGTCTAGGAGAAACGAAAAGAAAACGCGTTACGACCGTTCGCGGGGAGACGCGATCGCGAAGAAAACGAAAGCGAAATTCTCGCTACGATTCTGATAATCGACGCTGCGAAAGACTCGTTCCCCTGTTTCCATTAAGAGAACAGAGGTAGTTTAAATGATTTTAACACCGAATCAACTTGTATTTCCAACAATATTTAAAATTATAAAGAACATACTTCACAAATGATTCAACAATGATACAGTTAGTTTATTACAGTAATTCGACCCGACTTTATGATATTTCTCGATATATTCGTTAGACTAAGCGACCTGGATTTTATTCGTCTGAACCTCTCACGGTGTTCCGTTTCAATCCTCACATGATACTGATTGCCCTTCGATTCTTTCTTTTGTCTTCTCTTGGAGACGACCTCCACCACGCTAGGGTCTCGCCAACGTTCGCGCCTATGATCACATACCCCACCTTCCTTGTACGAGTAAATAACGGCCGACTAACTATGCGTTTGTCGCTGCATTGTATGTATTTTCTTTGTATTTTGTTCAGAGTAAGTTGTTGTAGTGTCCGGAGAGACGATTAGGAACACGGCCTATAGTAATCCTCAGGGCGTAACAAAACGAACGTAGACCCGTCGACAGTGTCACGTCGAAGACGCAAGAAATCACGAAACCGATAGATCGCCGGTGACCTCGCGTCGCAGTTCGAACGTTTCACGAATAAGGTGAAGAAATTGAACTTTGTACGCGACAATAGAATTTATTATGCGAATCCAACCGAGTGACGGTTCAAAGTGTTACAAGAGACTGATTCAAAATGTTTTAAGAGCGCTTATTTTCGAGGGTTTTTATACTGAGGTTTTAGTTCCTCCGAAGGGGTTGTCGTGTGGTGTATCTCAGAGGCGCCTGTTTCGTTACTATTTGGTTATTCATAAGAGTTAACAACCACCAGAACCTTCTAGCTACTCAATTACTTGATACGTCGGACCAGATTCGCAGGCTAAAAAAGCGACTCTTTAAATTTAAGCACTAGATTCAACTGGAATCAAACATACTATAAACAATTATTAATCATGTGATAGTACCACGCCAGAAAAATTTACTTCAAATTCTCAATGAGAATTGATTGTGAAATACTTCCAAATAAAAAAAAAATTTGGTTATAGTTTCGATGGCTGTGGTATGCAGGATGTCTAGCCTTGTTCTATTACTATTTCTGAGCGGATAGTCTTCTTGAGCGTGTGACAACAGTGTCACGTAAAATAATAAAAAAGGAAAGAGGAATCGAGGACGAAAAATAAAGAAATAAAAAGAGAGAATTTATTTTTTAACACTCGGTTTACACTTTACTTCTCAATTCCAGGCGCGACTTTTCAAGACTGAAGCTCTTACAATTTCACTTTCGAACTGATCTGTTTCTTTTCTTTGTCATCCCTCAATTCCCCCACTATCCATTCGTTTGTTAGGCGTTCTCGAATATCCGGCAAAAGGACCGTTAAGATATCGAAGCTTCGCCGACGTACATTGTCTCCAAGTGCCCCCACATCTTTGTTTCTGTCATCAGCCCATCGGTTCCGAAACGCGCCGATCGTGACAACAGCGTGGAAGAATCACTCTAGTCGTAGTTGGTCTGATAGATGTGTACGTAATGTATGTAATTTAGATGTAATTCGACGGACGTGTAACGACCACCCAAGAGCCAGGAGCTGACATCGGATAAATCGATAACACTTAGTTTTGCGATAACTAAGAGAAAAGACAACAGCCACCCATAAGACGTGCGAGTCATAATAAAGGAATAAAAACCTCGGTTCTTTAGTCAGTAAGCTTAGTTTGTAATGTGCAGTTAATAAAGCGTATGAACGGGCTATTGCTCATTCCCCAACTTGTAAAAGTTTTTTTTTGTAAAAGTCTCGTTTTTTCTATTACGCGACAGACGCAACGTGTGCGTCAGTAGTAGCGGGCGTGTGAGTCAGACATTGTATTAGCGCAGTTAATGTACACGACGCAAAATTGCGTTTAATATCATGTTCGTGATCGGTAATTGAAATTCAGTGAAAGTTAAAGATTTCAAGAGAGTATATATGTACATACATAAGAATAGCATTCGGTTATTTAAATTTTATTACATCGATCAGAACAGCATGGCGATAGATTTTGAACAGAAATTCCCAGAGATACGTTTGATTAATATTTTTATCGAAATTAAAATCTTTGCAAACAAATGAAAAAATTTGGAGTTATTTAAATTCTATCTGTACTGGATTGTATGGGTATTAAAGAAATCCAAAAACGTACCCTTAAAATATACTGTAGAACGTATAGAATGGAGAATTACTTTTGATGTTATTTCACCGATTGTATAATACGAGCACGACATTAATTATTTACGCGATTCGATCCATTTTCGTTATTGTATTTGATCGTTTAAAATGAAATTTTGGTTAAAATCCGAATGTGATAGAATATGACGCCAGATTAGGATATAACTTAATCGCACGTATTCATTAGCTTTGACTATTTCAAGCTTCCTGTTGAGCGAAAAGATTGACGTATTGACGCGTGCTAAAGACGAGCTATTAGCAGTATGTAGTTTGCGTTATCGATTCTATTAACGCTGAATTATCTCTGGTACTTGAATAATTAATCCGCAAGACGTACTTTGAATGTATAAATTATTCCCTTTTTCTGTAATCCTCGTTTCTCAAATAGAAATATAGAAATTATGTCTATACTTTGGAAATATTAATAATAATATATAATAAATTATTCGCATAATATTAAATAAATATAAACGACGGAAAGTGATCTAATAGAACAGGGACGAGAATACTAAATCTGCAAAAATACACAAATATATCGTTGCGAAGACATTTATCTGAACTGGCTGAAGATATTAATTAATCGTGAGAAGGTTTCTCCTGAGACTTGCCTGTAATAATCTTAAGAGGAGTCGTAAATTTTCTAGAATATCCTGGATATCTATTGTTCGTAACGGTATAATTCTATTTATTGCGTTTAAGTATGTATAATTCGCTGCTAAGTACAGGCCATGGTTTAGAAATTGTCATACGATTTCGTTTTCCACAATTAAGTCGTATGATAATCAAATAATTAAGATTTTAATAAATATCGATATTTTCAGCCGTTATCGAGAACTCGATTTAATTAGGCATTAATTATTATTCGTACTCTCGTTATTCGCCCATTCCGACGATGATTAATAGGATTATGCGACATTTATTAGTGCATTTATAACGGGTATGCGCGTAATTAATTTATTTTTGAAATTGAGAGAAATAAATTCGGGAAACTCGTTTGTCCGCGTTAACGCTGCGTAATCAATAATCTACTACCATCTGATAACATTAAAGGAAACGATAATGATACGAAGGAGATATCGATACTAATCATTTTTTTTCCATAAAAGGCAATTTAAAAAATACGTCGGTCAAACGTTGCAACCGCTAAATTTTTAAGACAAAACCATCTTTTTCTAAGAGATTATGAACATTCAATATATGTAATTTCAATTGAATCGTCGGTAACTTATTATATCGTGGTGGTTGCGGCTATAAACATTCAATTTCAAGAGATACCGCTATGTAATTATGTTTTTAATCAAAATCGTAATTTAAGAAATATCGCAATGTAAAGTATTTTTATTATATTTTTATAATTGTATCTGTATTAACGATACTACCTTGCGAAATTGTATCAGCGAAGAAGTTAAAAGTCCTTGATTCAGTGTTTAATACCTTCTATCGTATTTCTTCGCGAGATAATACTACAAATATTTCACGCAATATCGTGTTTATTACACGCTTTTTATCCCAAGAAACAAAGATTAAAATTAAACTGAGACTGCCTTTATACAAACGCGACAATGATTTTTCCTCTGTTATCGAGATTTCTTTTTTTTTCTTTCGACGAAGAAAACTTTCCAGCAAAGCGACTATCTTCGTTGTTTGATAATCAGCCTGTAAGAAGTCAAAGAACAGATTTTCAAACAAATTTCAAGCGGCAACAAACGATATTCTACTTTAATCTCCATAGAAATAACGATGATAATTACTCAAGGAGCTGCCTTTTTTTTATTTACCCTCGTTTCAAGAAGAACCTCTTCATTCTTGGCCATCTCGTGGTTTCCAGGTTGTTTGTAGTGCGATATTAATCCTGAGGGATTTTCAATGGAAAACAAAGCAAACGGGGGAAAACCACGGAAAAGACTCGTTCTTTTTACATAATAAATGCATCGTTTTGTTTCCCTTATTCCAAGCTTTCGAGTTCCCCGTCATCCTAGATTCGTTCTTTCACCCTCTTTTCCAACTTTTCCTCTCTCTCTCTCTCTCTTTCTCTTCTCCACGTTGTATCGCTCACAGAAGAAGGGAAAAGGGAAAAGGTGATATCAGCGTGACGTTATGGAAGTTATCTGTAAAATAGGAATTTACGAGGAAAAAGTAGGCGAGGAGGGTTAGGAAGGGATCGACAAAAATGCCAGCTCACAGCAAAAAAGTACACAACGTTATACTTTGATTATCGCCATTTACTTTCTCGTTCTAATTTCGTTCTTTTTTTATCGCTTTTTATCGTTTTCTATTTGTTTCTTCGTGGAAGAAATTTCTTCTCCAATGGAAGAAAAACTTTGCTCCGTTTCTATTAGGTCGGGTTTTCCAGTGATTTCTTTGGATGGGTATGTAAATTATCGTCACGCAAATGGCAAGATTGTACGCGTATCATGCGTTTTATACGAAACGCAGTTCATTAAACTATGTTACATAAATATTGCCTCTACTGTTTGAATCGAAGGATGACGCGAGGAATCTGGCGTTTTTGCAGCGAGAGAAAGGGAAAAGATATGGAGAGAATAATACAAGTACATTGTCTGAGAAAAATTTCATCTTGTGTAAATTACGAAACTTAGATCGGAAGATGTAATTGACAATTTTGGACGATGGAACAGGTTGGATCTAAAATTCAATGACATCCTGATTACAGTTAATTAATTCGATATATCGATTTATTAGGATGATGCGTAGCGTTGCATTATCTCGTATTCAATAAAGTAGTCGATTGGTTTTCGATCAAAACACTAATTAACGTTCCGTTGCTAGAGGTTGGAATTTCCCTCTCATGTTTCACGTGTAAACGAGTATTGCCGTGATTCATCATCGCGAACGCAGCTTCGATCCAGAATTGTTTTCGATGGTTTCCAATGGAATTTCAATACTTATTTCTTCTTCGCGATTTTACGCCAATATCCCGGCTAATGAACGCAGTTCCGCTTACGGGAGTAATTGTCATTTAAATAAATCATCGTTATTGGATCTGTGAGTTTTAAATTAACGCGCCATTGCAATATCGATATCAGTTATCGATTTAATTTCAATATTGGCCGTTAAACGAGTAGGTTTAATCGAATACGAACCTGTAATATCCAAGTAAAATCAAATGTCGTAGATTCCTTTCTTTTTAAAAGATTTTAAAATGCAAATATAGTCGAAATGCTGTTGCCATTATTTAAGCTTATATAATATTACTACGAATAATATCGTTATTATTACCACTAGAACTACCGCACCGATCAAGTCGATTGACTTTACAATTTTATTTTAAAATTCCTACGTCAGGTCATATTTTTTTCCGCAACGATAACTAGAAGAATAATATAATGAATTTTATTTTCTTTTTTATGTATTCGAACTGAAAATAATTTTGTATCAAGGCTACTTATACCAATAGCAGTCAAAATGAATGGCTGGTGCTTGTCAAAGTGTAAAAGGGTGCTGCACTCTGTTTATCGAACCACAATTAATCAGTTTCCTCGTTTTCTACAACTTGCCACGCGTTTTTCAAATTTTTACCGCGTATCATTCGATATGACGATATCATTCATCAGGAAAATTCCGAATCGATCGCTAGATCTCTAGACGCTAGTACTAGAAATACCACAGCAGTGAAAATGACTGATTCTACAATTTTATAAATGTGTCAACCCTCGTTTAGAGACCCCAGATGGATTAATAATACGAAAAATGTACCACATAACATGGAGTTCCTTTTGTAAGAAAGTAATAAATCGATAAATATAAAAATATTCTATTGTTACGTATCTTTTAAAGACCAGTCAATTTCACTGGTTTCGGTAGTTCTAGTGTTAAAGTATCTATGCGCGATAGATATTGGCCATAGAAGAAAGCCAATTTCTCAACAGCATTGTGATACACGTTTCATTTTCTTTTTCTTCGACGCGTTGTGAATTTAATTTAGACAGTGAAATGTAATAAATATATGTAATATGATATAATAGAGTGTAGTATGGACTGAGCTCGATGGACATTTAAAAAAGGATAGAACCGCAGATAGGACAAAGCAAAGCATGTGCAACGTTGCTTGAAAGTTCCGCCGGGTTATACAGAATCCAACTTTAAATCTAGTTTCATGATTTACTGCATTTACCTTTACTTCCGAGCGACAGAGTATAAAACTAAGTTAACAGTCTCGCTTCATCAATTTTAATTTCACAGTCTCCCTTTTGCACGTAACGTTGGTTCTTCGATCGTCGGCTATAATGAAGCAACAAAAATGATAGCACGAAATAATTGCCTCTTTACACTTATAATTCTCATGAAAACGTTACAACGTTGTCTATTACATTCATTAGATTTTACAAGACCTTTAAAACTACGTCTTTCTTTTTCACTATAATTTACACGAACGACGAGAATTTAACGAAAGTACAGTGTAAAATCTTCGTTGAATTACTGCGAAATAAAATTTCAGCCATTTAGATTTCTTCATTTGAAGTTGAGAAGGTAAAATTTCGTGTTTATCCTTTTCGTAGAAATTTGTCAAAATTGTCGCAGTTACTTTGTCTTTCGTCAGTTTTGAACAAGTAGATTAAACCGAAAAGATATTAAAGATTTCGTAATTTCGTAAAGAAAGACATTCCGAAAGATTCTCATTTAACAAAGACAACTAATTTTCCGATAGAAATCGCAAAGAAAAATGGAAAATCTACCATTACAAACGCGATTAATCTCCGTAAAAAGTAAAGAACAGAAAAAATACCTACGTCCTAAGAAAGCTACCACTAGAAACGCATCTAATTTCCGTAAAAAAAGAAAACAACAAATCAACCGTCCCAATCGTTTGCCTTTTACGAATCACTCGATTAAGTTTTCTTCGCGTGCATCCGAGTAGACCGATTAAAAGTCTCGAGAAATTTCGATGATAAAAGAAGGTGAATCGTTCTTTCTTTACGCGCAACACGAGTTGGTTTAGGATGCGCCAGAAGCGTTTAAGCATCGTGAAATTTAAGAGAGACACGGACCAGTACTTAACACGGACAAGATGGTCGTTTTATCGGGTCTGTGTAAGGTCGAAATCCAACGGTACGTCGAACACAGTTTCCATTCGGCAACTATCGTTCTAAGGCGAATTTACACGTTCACCGAAGTCTAAATTCTTTACCATCGACCTTTGCTACTCTTTCGTTGTTCCTTCTTCTTTTCTTTTTTCTTCTTTGCTTGCTGCTCTCGCTTATGAGTGGCCATATATCGCGGACAGTGGCCCTGGGAAAAGCTTATATTGATGAATCAACGTCGCGCGGAAAGGTACGGAAAAGGGCAGACAGTATTTGATTTACCGCACCATAAATATCTCTAATCTGTAGCAGAGCCGGTGCATCCTTCCGACTCTCTTTCTTCGGTTAGCTCGCTCTGTCTGCAGGGAAACGGGAAGTTTATCTTCGTCGCACTCGAACCGACGCCGCTTTCCTTCCGTTCTCCATTTCTCATCCGTTTAGATGAAAAAAAAGAAAAAAAAAAAAAAGAGGAAGAAACACTAAATTACGAATCGGTGAACGGTGAATTGAGACAATCCGAAATTGGTTTCTCCAATGGTTGGAGAAATGTGTCCTGCAGAGAGGCATTGACGAGATTGAGACATTGTCTTGGAGAAATTATGACGTCGGTGAACGGTTGGTTTCTTGCGGCAGGGTATATTCACCGAGACTCGATGCATATTCACAGTTTGACAATGCTGTCTTACTTAAGTTACCAGAGTGTTCCGTTTTTTCCCAAGAATCGGTCGACTCACCTGCGCCAAATAGATTCGATCCGATGTTCCAAGTTTCTTGGTTATCGTTCTCCGTTCTTGCACGTTCCGTTGCGTTTGCGGGAGTCGCGACGAAACTCACAATTGGCAAATAAATTTGCAGAACTGTCTGGGACTCGTGTTTCACGATTAAGACACGCGCGTGATAAGATTTAGCACAGTGGAAGTCAACTACCGACACCTGAGAGATTTCAGAGGCCGTATTCGCGCATCTGTTTGACTTTGTAGGTGTCGAGAGCAACCAAGGCCCAGTGTGTGTGTCGTGACTTTTCCGATCTTCGGCCTGCAAGGTCCTAGCCTCTGAGTTTTGGCCAGGTGCCGCGAGTCCGCGAGAAACCGGCTGCGTTCTGGACAATCGGCGAACCTAAGACGTTTGTCTCGGTTTACTTCTACCTGATTCGGCCAAAGTTTAATTTAAGCTTCGGTTTGATCGAGTCCTATATTTTGAATATAGTCGTATTTGTCGTTAGGTGGTGATGAAAAAATCCGCAACCACTTAGTTGCCAATAAACGTAAATAATAAAAAGCATGGAAAATCGAAAAGTGATTAGCTGGATTCAATTACTCGGAATCCAACGTGGTGACGACGAACGACCCTAAAGACGTCCAAGATGACTACCGACGAAGAAATAATCGATGGATGAGAGGAGAATTGCAAGGACGAAGGCCGGGCCAGGGTTGCAGGTCGTAATGTTAATAAACGAGATTTCGTTGCGAAATTCAAGTTTCGTAATTACGCGACAATTACCGTTCGTGTATCAAGGCTGTGCTCACGGGTAGATTCTCGTTCGGTTTAGCTAGATAGAAACTGCTTCGGTGCACCGAGGATTAATTTCCTCGTAAGAATAACTGGAGTGCACGCGCGGAAATCTCTGAGAATGTTCCGGGCTAGTTACGAGGCCCTGTGAAAACCGCGTTGTCTTCACCCGTCTGAAGGGTACATTTGCGGTGAGCGGTGATATTATTATACCACGCTTTGTCAAAGTGTGTGCCGAAATTCTCAGTGCCGGAATTAAGTTTCCTGCGATTTCTTTACACGAGACAGAAGATTGCGGACAGATTCAGGTCCTCGTGTAAACGAATAGCGTAGAATTTAATACGCACGTACAAATTTAATATACGAACTAGACAAGAACGATAATATTTAGAAATTGGCGCGTTTATCGAAACACGCAAGAGTCGTTTAAATAAACGAATGGACGCAACACGTGCGTCAGTGGAATGGCTGTTCACCTTCGGACAATGCGAAAGGAGATAGAGACACAGCGTGCGCCAGTAGAACGTCAAGTAGAACGGGTATTGACGTTCAGACATCAAGAAATTTCCTTGTGATTTAATATTTAAATAGATGTGGTATCGATTGCGCTTTAAAGTTCTGTAAATTATACCTTGATCAATATTTCAGCGAATATAGAAAAATTACATTGCGACGAATATAGGAGAAATTTAGAAAGTTTGTACACAGTTTCACGGTTACTCGATATCTAATTACATTATTATAATGAAGCAGCTGTTTCTATACACCAAATTTATCTTAATAAATATACCGTTATTCTGGATAATTATCGTTACGTTGAACTTGTTAATGATATAATAATAAATTAATTTGCATGATATTAATTTGGAAAGCAAGGTCTATTCTGAAATATCGATTCTGCGTCGAACACACACACAAGTTTAGCAGAATAATTACGATTTATGATTATGATCTTTGTTTCGTATTTCCATTTAAATAGAATAGCGTAGTTAAATGTTCGCGTTAAGACAATACTAATTTCAAATATTCAAACTCGAATATTCTTTCCAACTTTTTCCAACGAAATTCGTTACACGAACGAACGACATTTTCAACGAATTTCTTCGATTTTGCTTGTGCTCACTTATCGCAAAAGACGAACGTTTCGCGAATAGTATCGCTAACGACCTTCTCCACCTGGCGTCTATCGTATCGGCGTAATATTTGAATGCCGAAAGCCTCGTAAAGTATCGCTACTTCAAACTGGCGATTGACGTTGGACGTTTGCGATAATCGGGGAAAGCTCGAGTCGTCGAAGAGAACGAAAAGATAACCGTACTATCGATAATAGAGGATAACTCGATATATATTGGGATATGTAGGTTAATTCAATGGACGATACGCAGAAGAGTTAGGCAGAAAATGAACCGGTTGATCGAGTCGCGACGGAACGATATACATTGGAGTTTTACGGCACGCGAACCATACGCGTTGGTACACATATATCAGGATCAAGCGAGAGAGTTTCCTTTTCCGGGTGGATGCGTTTAAGCCGATGGTTTCGTTCGTTTTTCCCGCCTCTTTCCTTTCCTTCTCCCTCTCCGGCCATGAAGAGCAAATGATATTCAAAGTCTTACGAGAGTGCTACAGTCCTGTGTTTCAACGACGTCTCTAAAGGACCTTGTGCATCATTCCGCTACTTGGATTTACGTGAAAAATGTCTATCGCCAAAGAGATTGACTGAGCTTCATGCCGTCTATTTCGTCCGATACCGCGTTCGTCCTTTCTTTAAGCACGGTCATCTATTTTTTCCATAAGGTAATTTTCTATTTTTCAATAGGAATTTTGCAGTATCTTGTAACATCAAACGTTTAAGAGTCGATAACTAACTTACCAGCTATGGAAATCTCGTGCTTTTGCCTTTTTCGTTCGAGCACGATTTTGTTTACTTTGTCAAAGATATAGTTTCTTGCCTTTCAATAGGAATTTTGGCATACTTTGTACGATTAAATGTTTCGGATCAAAATGTTTTAGTTAATTATCTTATTATCTATGGACATTTTCCGATTAACGTTGAATTTAATCACTCGGCTGCTTGTAACTGTTTCTAGCACGATAGACTCCTATTTCATTTAACCGAACTGTACTTAAATTAACTGCACGCAACATGCCACAGCTTGGAAACAAACGTACAAGCGTGCACAAAACTGCACCAGATCTCCATAGGACAGTGGATCGATTCGCTTTTTTTCGCAAATAGCAATCACAGCCTGAGTTTACACTATGCGGGACACGCGGTCGCATCAGTCGGCGGACGATAGCCAATTTATATTTTCGCTCGGTAAACAGTTAAGTTTCCGCGGCGCCGGTCTCCGATATTTTCCTTTCGAGGTTTTAATACCGACAAACAAACAACGGTGTGTGCTTGCACGCGCGGATAGTGGCGAACGATATTACACAGGGTGTCCCAGCAATCGCGACACGATCTTTGTGCCGGTGATTCTACCTGAAAGAATAAATGGAAGAAATGGAACGAGATTCGTTCACGCGACGTTTTATCTTCGAGCAGATAGATTTTCATATACGTGAAGTATACTCGAACTGGTAGTATAATTGCGGACTGGACAGGGACGAATAACCGAAAGAATGTTTGTCGTATGCGCGGAGAGAAATCGCAAACGTAGAATACGATTTCTTCGTTTCTGGAAAAGTTCAGCTTGAAAATCGATCAATGATCCCGGCCAGTTTTTAATTAAACACGTGCCAACACCATCTTTCTGAGTTCTCCTCATTTTTACTCATCGTTTACTTATACCTAACCCGTGATTAGCCAAGTTCGCTTGCACCGAACAAGCTTCCAAGTTCGATGTTCAAGACCGAAGGCGAAACGCCGCGTGAGAAGATTCTATTTCGTAATTTAGATTTCCATATTTTCACGTAGAATCACCGTCTTGCTGATCGCATCGTGATTATCGGAACACCGTTCGTGAAAGCATCTTTTCGCGGTTGGTAAATAATCCTGATTCGATGACGTGGAGCTTAAAAGATGTCTGAAAGATTGCGCCACGTCGTGAACCACGTTACTGGGACAACACGGTAAAGTAAACGCGCTAAAGACGAAGCGTTGCTGCAGTTTCTCGTTGATTCGTTCGTTCGTTGGACGATATATCGAATGCTGAATTCGTGCCGGACCGTATCGACTTGACTCTCGTTGAAAAAGACCGATTGCACGAGACGCTCGTTAGTTACTGTCTCCGGCAAGTAGAAAATTACAAATCGTCGTTCAGCCGAGACGCCACGATGACTAATCGTTCCTTTCTATCACGGGACTCGTTCCTGATCTACTACGCCTGTGAATACAGTGTAGTCGATTCAGGAGCAGTCGGTTTTAGATTTGTCTTGGGTAATCGAGGAACAACAGGGTGCTACGCCAGGAGATTGCTGCGAGCTTGCAGAAACACCATCCATTAGATCTCTTAGGTACATTTTCGCGTATACGCTACGATTGTCCTTCTTTCTCTCTAACGTAAGAGAACAAGAAATCTCGATCGATTTACCGATTAAACAACGGAACGGTTAAAAATTAATTACTCGCATCGTGTCGTCGTATTAATGCGCGATCGTCAACGATAGAATCATCGAGATCTTTTTATCTTCGAGTTTGAAATTGTGCTTTGTACGGTCGCGTGATAAAATTTCGCAGGAGATCTTCGAAGAAACGACCGATTTCCGTCAACTATCGCGTATCGTTGAGACGAAAAAAATAAGAATTCGGAGGAGATACAACACAGCGTGTAACGTAGTAAAAATATTGAAGCAACCGAGGGTTTCTTCAGATTTCTTCGAAAGCTGAAAACAGGGAAGGAATGACGCTCGGAAGGGTTCTACACCTCGTAGCAAATCTACGTTTCCATCTGTTTATCCGCGATAAAAGGCAATTTCCTGAGGTTTGGCACAACACGAGGCGAAAGGGGCCAGGAGAAATCGTTTGATTTGATTATTCGTATCCAAGGTTGGCCAATTTCCGGGTTAAACGATCCGGAGAAATTGCCTTTATAGCCTACTCTGTAAACGATGTGTTGTTCTTTCCGACGAATCGCGCGAACGAAATCTTCCTTGTTACCATCCTCTTAATTTCGCGGAAATAAGGAAAAAATATCTTGACCATAGACGCGGTCAGAAACGTATAAACGACGAGACGATAAAGCAAACAATGGTGTATCGTCGTCTCCGTGGCTTTATACGAGGCTTAAGGTCAATCTCCTAGGAATTCGTCGTTCTCCTGATCCCTCGTTTTACTCCTTGTTTTACCAAAATATCGTAGTATCGTACGACGTACAAGTATATTCTAGCCGTATAAATCGTAAATCGAATCTTTACATTTCAATGTTGCTCATATTTTAGCTGTTAAGGAGCATTTGCAAGATACTGGGTTGGCAACTAAATGATTGCGGATTTTGTCATTAGGTGGTATTGACAAAATCCGCGATCACTTAGTCGCCAATCTAATATTTGATGCAAAATTGAAACGCGTACGCGCTATCTTCTACGTATCAAAAGGATTTCTCGCGCGAAATAAACATATACGTCGGGTTAACTTTGTGATTAGAGGCGTATAACGAATCTTCACTCGAATCGACCATTGTTGTTATGCGATATAAATAATACTTACTAGTGCCAACTAGGATTATTACCGAATTTGACGAGTAACCGTGGCGATTAGGTACTCGAGATAACAATGATCTTAGGTTCGATAACGAATCCACGGTCAACGGTGTGACGAATATGATTTCTTTCACAGGTTAAATAATACTGAACTTTCTGATTCACGATGGCGGTGTCACTTGACGTAATGGTACACAGTACGAGTACAACGTATCTGACTGAATGCCACTCCTAGTGGAGCTGCCCTTATATACACCTCTTTGTACCTCCCTCGGGGCAATCTTTGTTTTTAAACAGAGATATTTAATTACTACGTACCTCTGTTAGGTACCTGTCTCTCCCGCGACCCGTTATGTCACTTACGGCCCAAGTATCTTGTCATAATTCCCGGGCACCCATAATTATAAACAACTATTTCTAAGTTTTATTATTTAAATACGGTTATAATAAAAAGTCTAGATTAAAGTATTGGGGTCCTTGTCAAAAATTCCAAAAGAAAGGCCACGATGTCCTTTCATCTCCGATATATATATATATATATATGTAGTATCGTGGACGAGGGGCCTGGGGGGTGTCGGGCGAATTATAAACAAGCGGTTGCGGAACATGTGCGCGACGGGGCCAAGACAAAAGACAAGGGGTTGCTAAGGGACGATAAACGAATCGACAGTCATTGTCAGTTGAGAAATCAGAGAGTACGAATTGCGTTCTCGAGATAGCGTTGCTAGTGTCACAACCGGCTCGCTCCAAAACCGATGGGCCGATGACGGAGATGAAGATGTAGCGGCGCTCTGCAACAAAGTACATCGCCGAAGCCAAGTGCCTAATGAGCCATCGATATCCCAACGGTTCCTCCGCAGAATATTCGAGAAGAAGGCGTGCGTGGCAACGGTCGCGGACGCCTAACAAACTCGAGGATAATGGGGATATTGAGGGGTGACAAAAGAAAAAAAACAATGGAATCCGATCGGAAGCGGAGTCGTAAGAGATTTTTAGCTTCAGTCTTGGAAAGTCACGCCTGGAGGTCGGAAGTAAATCGTAAAGCAAGTGTTAGAAAAAATTCTCTTTTTCTTATTTTCATCTTTAGTTTCTCTTTTCTTATGTTGTTATTTTACGTGACACTAGCGTTGTCGAGAGAGAGTTGAATCCGTGGTGACGAGACTTGCAAATTAATTATCTAGTTGTCTTAATTATAATACGTTATCGTGATTAGTTTACGTTAAACAACCACCGTTTCCTGTTCGATCAACATCTGTTTAATCCGTTTATTGTAAATAAACTAATCGTAGTATAAGATCCTACATGTATAACTAATAAAGTAGCAACATCGGACGTAAGGGGTGAAAGCGGAGAATCGAAGTACGTACGTGTACTATGCATACAGAAGAGGGAGGTATAAAGAAACATCTTTCCAGAAGCGATATCGAGGGGTTAATGTACTCGTATTCCATCCTGAAATTATGATGGCGATCGCCAGTGCGATTCATAAATCAAACAAAGATCGTAACTTTTGGATGAGCTACTTTAGCGTTTTTCGATACGATATGGGTATGGGATAGTTATGGCCACGTTTTCGCCAACAGTGGAATATAGCTCGAAAATTTCTCCTGTCGTAACTGAGATCGTAGCCAATCTGGCAGCTAAGCAGAAGAATTCTGCGAAATGGATTCGTGCGAGATGTAAACGATATTCGAAGCGCTTGCCAGACGAAATTTATTTTCTGTCGTCGGTGCATACATTTATTTCTACGTTGAGAACCACAATTATGACGTTATTACTAATTTACTGTAGCGATTTTTTATATCGATCGAATTTATATTAACCCCTTAACCTACGATTTACGTTCGAGATTCTTGAGCCGAAAACGTAGACAAACTCGCGCAGCCTTCCAGCCATTCGCACGACTCGTGTAGTGCGATGATCGGGCCATGCCCGTAATATTTACGTTTGATCCGATCATCTACTACGAGCTATGCCCGCAGTTGTAGGTTAAGGGGTTAATCGTGTATATTTTACTCGATTCAATTTCTTATTTTCTGTTATAACGTTTCGCTCTCGTAAGATCGTGATTAGGAAATACGAGTCTCATCATTTATCGTATCTTTAGAGCAAAATTCGATATCGATGTAGTACGTATATCTCTAAAGTATTTCAACTTCTTCCCAGAGTGCCCTTTCTATAGCATCGCGGCACGCAAAAGACTCTATTGGGTTGGCAACTAAGTGATCGCGGATTTTGTCATTAGGTGGTATTGACAAAATTCGCGATCACTTAGTTGCCAACCCAAAATATACCGTAAATTGTATATCTCGAAAATCGATCGATTCTGAAAATATTGAGGTTGTTAGATGTATGGACAGAGGAACGCGCGAATAAATTGTAAAGTAGAAAATATATTTTAATACGGAAGCGTATATCTATTAGGTAGCAGTGTTACCCTATAACTGAAAATCCCGGAGCCATCGTCCCCTGTCGATTGTCTATGATCTGCCTTCGTCCCAGTCTTTCGTCTATACGCTGTCGATGGCTTCGGTGCTCAAGAGAAGTAAAAAAATCGGACGTAGAGTTCTCTTAGAAGCGGTGACCACTTCGACAGAAAATCGTACGCGCGTAACGATATCCCCGCGAATTTCGACGAAACAAACTCAATAACAGAATTACGTGTTGAATCAAGGATAAAATTGCTGCAAGGTTAAACGGTCGATATTTATATAATAACGTCGTATGAAACCGTGGCATCTATCTGGCATCGTGCGTTTCTCTATGCTGTTGACGTCATGAATGTATTTTCGTAGGCATTGTCGCAGCCGTATGGTTGTCAGTCGACGTTGGTAAAACGGGCGCTTGCGAAAGTATTCGCAGCAGCTGGTGCTGAAAATGCGGTGCACGGTTCTGCTTAATCGGTTCTTCCATTACAGATGCGGCGAACCGCGCGCAAGAAGTGGCGCGAACCGCGCGCGTCAAATCGCATTACCCGGAAGGAAATGCGGCCGCGACAGCTACGCGAAATTCTTGGTATCGAGCCTATAGGTAGAGCTTTCCAGAAACCGGAAACTCGACGATGGGTATCATATTCGGCTTGAATTAACGCGCGTATTAATTAACTCTACATATTTGCGTATTGCTACCTATGTATATTTGAGTCTACAAATTTTCGTACGCTCTTTCGACTATTTTTTTTAGCTCAGAATCGCGAAGTATCGAACGATCCGTGCAAAGATGCGCGTAAATCAAGGGAACGAATGCTCGTTCGCTCC
Source organism: Bombus soroeensis (assembly GCA_014737365.1). Taxonomy (NCBI): domain Eukaryota; kingdom Metazoa; phylum Arthropoda; class Insecta; order Hymenoptera; family Apidae; genus Bombus; species Bombus soroeensis. Next base: position 1,317,435 of record JACXIL010000166.1, read on the forward strand.
TCGCCTCAGGAAAATTGTATTAGCTTGTCGGAAAAGTTTCTTTCGTTTTATAAGGAAATAATAGACGCACGATGTTAATTAACTCTACATATTTGCGTATTGCTACCTATGTATATTTGAGTCTACAAATTTTCGTACGCGTTTTCGACTATTTATCAGCTCAGAATCGCGAAATATCGAACAACTTGTGCAAAGATGCGCGTAAATCAAGGGAACGAATGCTCGTTCGCTCCTCGCCTCAGGAAAATTGTATTAGCTTGTCGGAAAAATTTCTTTCGTTTTATAAGGAAATAATAGATGTTTTTTGTTTTATACTAGTTTATCGAATTATGCATGAATATAATAATAGATATAGAACGAAATGGATGATACCTAATTCAATGAAATAATATAAAACAGAAATTGTTGTTATCTATTATCATCTTATGAAACGGAAGAAACTTTTCCAACGACCTAACAGTATTGTAACGGCGCTCGAACTAAAGGACAAATCGAATCGTATCAAGATCGTTAGGATACATGTAACGTAATAATAAATAAACTCCGGGCAAAACAGTGTCGCCGCTACGTGCAACCGTCGAACAAAGACGAATTGGAATTTTCCGACTCTCCCCCGACCAGTATAATTAAAGGAACACGACCGAAAAATGTTCGGTATTTTCGTGTATCTATCGTATCAGCGGACTTTAACTGTATTTGTTCATTTAATTATTTTAAATATATTCGACGGTTTCAACAAGAAACAATAACGTTTAATAAGATCTCACGATCAAACATCCTCTACGCAAATCCTCTACAGTAGAAATGAGCGTTATTATAATTTCTTCGTCAGAGACCCCCGTCACGAGTCCAAACGAAGATTCAATTGGGACAACTATCGAGTATTCTCGATGCTCGGTCTAATCTCTACGAACGTTCGCTCGCTCTTGTCACGAAGGAGCTCTTTTGGCGTGAATATCTTTACAGATTGCTCGATGACCGTTTACACTGAACGAGCACGAGCGAATGCTCGCTCTATGTTCCTGCTCGTTCGATCCAAACGTACCTTAAAGTAGATGCAGCTCGACACGACGAACGAAATATTCGAGGAACGACGTAGCTACTCTCGTAAGAATCTGTGCGTTCGATTGTACCGATATATTCGTCGGAAGACGCATGCTGTGAAACGATAGTTTTAATGGCGATACGTCGTCGTCAACCTCCGACGAGAAACGACGACACGAACGCGTTGAACAGCGTGGCCGGTGTACGGCTGCACAAGTGCACATGTGCAAGGCGTATACACGTTTATTGGCTCTGCTTGTTTAGACAGGAAGTACGTGGTTACATATCCGTGGACGACTCCTAGACGACCGTGTTTGTCTTTCTACACAAAGGGAAGCTGGAAATTCGGCGAAGGACAAACACTGCTTGTTCCCGTACGCTCGCATTATCGTTGCTGGTAATTGATACATCTGTACCTATTTGATGGATAAAAATTTCCCATGAAACTTTTCCCACTGAAATCCTTCTCCAGCTTGTGAAAAATATCGTTTCTCGTTAATTACGAACGTCGGAAGATCTCCGAACCAATTTTGCCGAGAACGAATATATTTATTCGAAAAATTAATGATCTATTAATAGACTGCGCATTCCTATACATTTATAGACGATTTGAAATTTGAATATTTAATAGAAGCAAACAAATTCTTCCATTTCCTAGTTGTATTCGCAAAAGTATAAATTTCTTCTGTCAACGTACGCGCGACATCGAACGTGAAACGAAATTAAGTTTCCTTTATTGGTTGTAAATATCAAACGAAAACAATGCATCGCTTTGGTTATATTTCTGGCAAATATTTCAACGTTCGATTCGTAATTAGTGGAGGGATCGTGTTTGGCACTTGTATCGCTGGTAGTACAGCTATACCCGTAGGAAGCCAGTATACCAAGTGAAAAAAAGTATCCACCACTGTAATACGAATAGACAGAAACGACACAACGAGACGATTCGAAGGCAAAATAAAACAACGCTTGTTGAATATGTAGTTACGGCTGATTGAAATTTCGGTGAAAGACTAACGCGTGAATCGGTAAACACCGGTGACGGATGAGCAACATCGCAAGAATCAATGGTAACCGGTAACGACAAGGATAGCAAGGAAAGGGCGAGAACTGATCGCTCAACATGCCGTGAAAGAGAGGATAGATGTAGCTACGAACACAGAACTGCAGCTCGAACTGCAGTAATGGAAGCCGCAGACACGAATTCCACGATTTGCAACCGACCAGCCATTGGAATGCTCTCTGGATCAAGAGACAGATAGGTATATGAGCAAACTCTGGATACCTGGCCACTCTGGCTTCATTGTGGATATACAAGCGCGATTTACTTGCCTCGACGTTAGTGCATCCGCGCGTAAACCTGCTCAAGCACCAAAGGGACTCTACGATCATGCGTGTCATCGAGCCAATTCTCTCTCTCTCTCTCTCTTTCTCTCTCTTTGAATCCTTCAAATTTTTCGTCCTTCTTCGCATATATCATTGTACCGTTACCACGTCCTATCTATAGCAAATATCGTTCCTTATTTTCTGTATCAAATATACGCGATATCGCTCGTCGACATGATTTGTTGTACTATTGGGTTGGCAACTAAGTGATTGCGGATTTTGTCATTAGGTGGAAATGGAAAAATCCGCAGTCACTTAGTTGTCAACCCAATGCGTCTAGGTTGTCTGACTATGGGTCTACCTGTACTACTTCGCACGCTTTGCTAAAAGAAATTTTAAATTTATTTTAAATTTCTCCGTTTTTAACTTTTTGTTTTGGGTTTAATATCGCGTACTTTGTCTTTCTGTTTGTTATTCCTCGATGCTGGAAGAACTTAAAAGACAAAGTCCAAGAAGACCGAAGCTATTTCTCGAGCTGTCTGCTCTCTCGAAGGAAAAATTCGTTTTTACGATATAATCGTAAATAATCCCGTTTGGAACACCTTGCCGCATCTAGAACGTTTGATCTCAACCACACGTTCCGGTGTAAATGTTATATCCATCTTCCATACTGTTCTGTTCAGAGTTCTTTTACGTCGACTATCCGATAGGTACGTTACATCACGGGGTGTCAATTTCAAGTTCTTCGAACGCTACATCACGCGAATGCGCAAGTAACCGAAAAAGAATTTACATTCGAAGAGCAGAATAAACTCTCTTCCTTTGGTTTATCGTTTCTTTCCTTCGATTGTACGACGTTTCGTAGGTCTCCGTGCTTCTTAACAAGATATTTATCACGTTGCGCTCGTTGCAATCGTTATAGGTCATTCGCTACCATACAACTGACGTTAATTAAACGCTCGACGTTGATCTACCGCCAGCCGAAAATACAAGACGCAAAATCCTGCATTTCGAACGTTCGAATAAAAATTCTACTCGATCGCATTGCTCTCCACGATGAGTCGTCGTTCGGTAATTACGTCCTCGTATCGACGATGATTTTTGCAAATATTCGATTTTACGACATCGGCTCGACAAGACGAGGCGCGTCTCGACCATTTGCCCCAATTTTCTTTCCAAGAAGTAACTCTTTCTCTGCGCGTTCGATCGAATATATTGGTTTTCAAGGTATATTCGTTTCACGATCGAAGGATCGTAGCGTGTGTCGATATTTATCTCGTTGCGCGTATTTTTCGATCATCCGAGCGGCAGCGCAATAACGACGCACAATGAAGTCGACAGAAGCGAGATCGTACGTAGTTGTTATTCGCGAGAGGATGAAGCGAAACGCGACGCTATCGTTACGCGATATACGTAGGTCCCAAGGTGACCTATCTACGTCATTGATCCGATAGAAACTTCGACCGTGCTAGTTTAAAGCGTCTATTATCACGGATCGGGTTAATATTTCACGAATTGTCGAATAAGATCATGCCGCATATTTTGGTTAAAATAAAGTACGATTGTACGGTCGTTGTCGATCGTTTTATAGTACACACAGGTTGCAGATATTTCAGAAGGAGGCGATATAACGTTCAACGCAAGAAGCACGTTAGACGCTTGAATCTTATGGAACAGCGTATTTTTATGAATATAATATGAATTCGCGTCTCGGTAATATATCAAAGTTAAAGAACTGGAATGAAAAAGATATCTCGATGGATCTTTGTAGTTTATTACGAAACGAAAATAAGATAAAAATAGTACGAAGCAAGTTCTCAAATTGCTATTGACTTACTGCTTCAAACATGTATAAGATAGAAGACGGAGAAGCCAGGTTGAAATCTTCATGAGATACAGTTACGTTTCAACGTCGGTAAGATGGAACGTTCCGTGCTCTTTAGCAATAGGTACTCCTCGACCTCATCAACGATAGTTACATTCCGCCCTTCATAAGCTGCAGTTACATATTCGCTTTCGGCATTTACGTTTCGCTCCGTGTTCCGAATTAAGTATATATCACACTGTAACCGGTGCATCTTTTCGTTGCTTCGCAATTCCTTGCATCGTTTTAACGCGTCTTGCGATAAAATTGCGAAGAAGCATGAACCATGGCAATTTGCACGTGAAAACAGGAAAATTGCGATAAAACCCTCGTTAAAGAGACATATAGCACGATCATTGGTGGAACGTTCAGCTGTACGATTCTTTACGATAATTGGAATGTCGAAACTGTTCTAGCAGATACCGGGAACGCTCATCAACGAAGGCAGTTTATCGCCAGCGTTCACTGAAAATTCAAATCGGCTTTCCGGTAAACCCGTAAATCGCGGAAACCGTGCCGTCTTATTATTCAAATCATTATTTACACCGAGGAATGTGGCGCAGTTGGCATTACGGCTGGCACGGCAAGCGACTCATAAAACCAGGATATAATAGTCGGATCGGGAGAAATCCGGATCGTCGAGCAACACGATTTGCTCGTCGAAGCTTGCAGGTTTGCCAGTCAAAACTGCCAACATAGGCTGAGCTAACGCGCCGATAAACATTTACAACGACGGAACGGTGTATCGCGGTGTACACCCGATGCGTAATTATTGTTCGAGAATAATATCTGCACGTATTGGAATTAGACAATGCGAGATAGAAAGAAAGAGAGAGAGAGAGAGAGAGAGAGACACTCGGTCTTTGTTTTATAAGAATCAGTCGGTATTTGTAATAGCGATACTCGTTAACTAATTAGTCTAGAGACCGGTAACTTTCAATGCGCAACGGAAGCTCAAGTTTGCGCACAGGATGAAGCCGTTCCACTGGAATTAATTCCATGTAACTTGCCGTGTTGTAATATAATTTACCGCCGTTGCATTACACGAACCGTGGGACAAAGGATAGGACTGGCGAACATCGGCAGATTGCGAGCTTCGTATTCGTTGTTTACGGATCGATCAAACTTATTTTGTCAATACCGATGCATTTGTATAGAAACAGAAACGTAACGCGAATCGCTGTGTATCCGCAGTTAGCTTCGATCGCTCTAATTTGCGATACGGATTCATCGCGCTTAATTATCGGTATCAATGACTTGCCTCCGAGTACAGCGATAACAAAGCAGGTGAAATTTTACAAATTACAAATCATTTGACATCGATATACCTACAATTTGCCACTAGTCGACGCATTAGTGTTATTAGTCGATAAATTATTATCCAATTCGTCGTTCCTATCGTTTAATAATTCAGTTTTCCCAAATTAACCCTTATAATCAACACGAAACCAATAACTATGTACAAATTGTAAAATAATCACGTTCCTGATCGAGTCGTCAACCACGCGGATTGCACGATGGATCTGCGATTCACGCGTTCGCCTGTATCGGCTCTATATAGTATACGCATTTAGAGAAAGCGTGGTAGAACAAGAAAGCCGAGATAATCGTAGGATTTCGATATTTTCGCCGCAGAAGCACTCGGTAATCATCGCGCGGCAGCAATATGGAGGACATAACTGAAACGGTAATTGTTATAGCGATCGTTAACACATCGACGTTGAAAATGGGCCGAACGCATGCGCGAACGAAAATAGCGAGGCTGAATGTGTTCGGTTAATCGCGATGGTCTGCCGGAGGATTAACAATTCCATTGGCGTTAAGAGCGACGCGCAACCCTTCCAGTTACCTCGGCTGCTGCCGATTCAATGGGGTGGTTAATGAATTTAAGCTATCTTCGTACCCACCTCCATCTGCACGACGCGCCAAGCTCAGCCAAAAGCTAGCCAGGATATACGCGGATCCTTCTATACGCATTCAGAGCCAGAATACACGCGCTTGAGTTCATTCGCTCTAGTTTTACGTTTCATCTTGTGTGCGTTACGTCGCGACTTCTGAATTTGGAAGTTCGACTTGTAAATCTATTTCCAAGTTTCCGAGTACACGCAGTCTCGTGAAAGTCGTCGAACGCTTGTAGATGTTAGGTTGTTCGAAAAGTTTCTTTCGTTTCATAAGGTGATAATAGACGAACAACTATTATTTTATATTATTCTATCGAATTAGGTGTGATCCATTTCGTTCCATTTCTATTATTATGTTCGTGCATAGTTCAATAAACTAATATTATTACGCTTCGAGGCTTACTATAGGCCGTGTTACTAACCGTCTTCCTTGGTACTACAGTGTCGCAGCAGATCGTCTTACATGACCGGCGAGATATACACAATGTAGCGATAAGCGCATAGTTGTCGCGAAGCAGCGAGTTCTAACATAAAAACATCGATTCGCCTTCGGTCCGTTATTTTACCTACGCAAAAAAGGTGGCATACGTGATCATAGGCACGAACGGTTGCGTGACCCGAACGTAGTGGGGGTCGTCTCCAAGAGAAGACGAAGGAAAAGATTGAAGGGCAATCAGTGTCGTACGAGGAGTCAAACCGAATGCATCGAGAGGTTCGAAGAAGTAAAATCAAGGTCGCTTAGTGAAACGAACACGTCGAGAAATACTATAAAGTCGAGTCGAATTATAATAATAAACCAGTTGTGTCATCGTTAAATCATTTGTAACGTGTTAATTATAATTTTAAATAATTAATTCAGTGTTACAATCGTTTGAACTACCTCTGTTATCCTAATCGAAACAGGGGTACGACTGACAGGGTACGACAAATATAAAACGAAAAACATTGTGCGTCTATTATTTCCTTACAAAACGAAAGAAACTTTTCGAACAACCTAATACGTTATGCGTGTTATAGGATATTTTGAAATTTCATTGGCGCTGTTAACAAGACTCGACTGTCGTAATTATATCGGTGAAACTTGAAACAAATGTATAAAGGGTCGCGAGATATCGTATCATGCCATATTGAATATTTATTATGTGTTTGAGATTCCAGTCAAATTAACCTTCGCCAATAATTCCGATTGCGTACAAAATTACCATAAGAGATATTTGGATCGGTTCTCTCACTATCGATCGTACGATTAATTCTGAATTATTCAGCGTACAAAATTGATACGTTGGATTCGTAATTTTGAGTGGCTCTGTATGCTACATTCTACAAGATCGATTCGTAATTCTAAATCACTTGGTAGGCTTCCAGTCTATTTCAATGGAACCGTACTCGAGGTAGATTGGTCGTAGATGAAAATGTTGGAAAGTAGAGTCGTCGGTCTGTTAACTGAGATTCGTTAACGCGTAACAGAGCGTAACGTATGTTTTGCATTTGATGAAAATGTGTTCACCGGTGGAACAGACTTCGTCTCTCGTGGCGCAGCGCTAACCTCTCGTGCGTCGGCCGACTGGGACGAAAATCAGAATTTATCACGCGTCGTTCGCGAACATGGCCATCCGCTAATCCGTTTTCTCCGCTTATTATCCACCATTAAGGTCGCTAGAGAGAGCAGACCGTAGCGGGATTCTTGTCTGGAAAATTCTGTTCTGCAAACTCTTCTCGATTGGCAAGCTCTTGGCAGAACCACAGATTTTAGTTTGTTTTTGCGAAAATCTTCTCCAAAGAATGTCTCTCTCTCTCTCGTGTCTTTCCTTGTGTCTTTTATTTTTAGATAGCGTCGCGTTCCTTTCGCGTCTTTTTTCATCTTTTCTATTTAGAAATACCGTTGCTTTCTTTTTTGCTTTTGTATCTTCAAATCGAGAATAATAGAAATTTAGCCTGTGAGATAACGAGATCATCGTACATGTATCAACATATTTCGATTTAAGTTAGAATCGTAGAATATCGACGAAAGAATAAACGGAATGCTCGTTCGAACGAATGCGCCTATCTCAGTCGCACTTTCTTACTTTCAGTAGGATCCGTCGAGTTTTACGATACACACGCACGTACGTTCGATTCAAAATGAACTGTAGGATAAGCGTAGGAAAGTGTTTGAGAAAATAGACACGATTTTACTCGTCACGAAGGCGAATTCTATTTTTACTTGATTTTCAATTCGCTGGAGAATAAACAGCTAGTCGGTAGATTAAAACATTTCCTGAAATTTCGCTGTTCCCCGCTATCATTAACGAACGTTTGTCAACCGAACGTATTTATCAGCCAAATCGACGTAAACTTTTTCCAGACAATACTTCATTTTTACACGCGTTTCGGGAAATTTCGATACGACCACACGCAAGCTTCGATCTGCGAAAAAATGTCTCGCTATGGAGTTGAAAATTCGACGAGCGCGTGGGGACATCATCAACGAGGTTACGTGACCAGTGAAATTAATTGCATCGCGTTCAAACGACCGAACAGAGACAAAAATAGAACAGAATATATGGATTTAAATATATATGTTGAAACTACGTTCTAAAAGAGGAGTAGTCTACGATCCGTGATCGTTCGTTTCGATCGACGTTCGATCTTTAACTTGTCTATCGAAAACGACATAATTAAAAATAACGTAGACGGCAGAACGAAGGAGGGAACTAATTAAAATCCGTCTGGAAGCTAAATTAAAAGTAACGAAGCACGGAGTTTATAAAGATAATCAATAACGCTAACGGGAGTGCTTAATAAAAGTAGAGTAATATTTTCGCTTAAATCAATTCTGTCGGAATAAATTCTTGCATTTTGGCGAGAAAGACCGGGGGCGGGGGGAAAGAAAATAATAAGTTTGAAAGCTTAAAAGAGGCTTTGTATTTCACGTTTTAATCTTTCAATTAAAGGCACCTACGCGAAATGTACGGCTTACATAAATTTCGAACGAGAACGTTGAGGCAAAGGTTGGCGGGTTTCCATAAATTTTACATATTTTCATTCAAATATCGACTCATGAAGTAACTTAATTTATTGCACAAGCGTGCGGATTAACTGCATCCAACAAGAAGCTCCACGGAATATCGTGTTTCTCTCTCAGCTGCGTTGTAAAGGTTTTAAGGAAGCTTTAAACTTCAAACGCGTTGTAGTCGGTGGTGGAATCGCGTTGCCTGTAAATCCAGCGAACAGAATTCAATCAGAGATTTCTCCATTAAATATACACGAACTCGCGAAAGAATTTGGACATTCGTAGAAACGTTTTATGAATGTGTCGCGTGTGTCGTACGAAACGTTTGGAAATTTCATTTGATTAATATGTCGATATCGTATCGTAGATTTTGGTCGATTTCTTCGGCAGAATTCGATAGAAAAAGATGATATCGCGTGTGTTAAAAATCTGATCTATCGTATGGTCGTTCTAGTACTTTCGTTTGTTGTATCAGGTTGTCGGAAAAGTTTCTTTCGTTTCATTTCAAGTGATAATAGACGAACAACAATTTCTGTTTTATATTATTCTATCGAATTACGTATGATCCATTTCGTTCTATATCTATTATTATATTCGTGCATAATTCAATAGACTAATATAAAAGAAAAAACATTGTGCGTCTATTATTTCCTTATAAAAGGAAAGAAACTTTTCCGACAACGTAATAGATCAAAACGTAACGGAGGAAACGAAAAAGGAACACGAAAGACGTTCGTGTATCTGTACGAAACTGTTAGTGGCTTTTATGCTTGAGCAAATTCTCAGTTGCGTTATCATTTTGTTGGAACAAATTCGTAGTTTCTGAATTAGCTGTACACACGATTACTCTAGTAGTAACGCGCTGTTGCCTCATAATGGTAATCGTGATTAACGTAGCTCATAGGAAATGCAAAGGAACCAACGATTCGTGAATAAACGTTTTTAACGATACACATATTCCAAGCTACCCAACTGCAGATTTGTTTTATGATACGCAGATAGAGTTCCGTTAGAGTTTCTCAAATTGCTCTTGTAATTAAACGGTTTACCCTGCGATTAAAGTAAAATAAGAATAAAAATAAAATAAAATAAAATAAGGATAAAAAAGAAAATCCTGTAAATCGTATTTAATTCAATCGTATAAAATTTCTGTTATTTTTGCGTTATTCCATCGATATTCGATGTTCTTTCGAAAAATCATTACGATTTCTTACGTATCGAATTGCGGCGCAATGAAAATTAGAAAGCGACCGAAGAATTAAGAGAACCACGCTTATAGGAATTCCTTTACGAAGAATTATATTTTTGTGGAATGTAGCGACAGTAGCAACAGCTGTGATACTCTTTGTGTCTGACGTACGCGGTACAATATCCCTGCAACTATTTACCTCTAACTTAATCTAATTCATTCCGTCCTAATTCTACGTTCCAACTGTGATAAAATCTCGCGAGACTAGAACTTAATTGCATTAGTACCCTTGCGCAACCGAATGTCTTCATTTTGTTTCTTCGCTTCTTGTTTCAATTAAAATATTAATTTTCCAACATGGAAGTACATTAATACAATATTATTGTAGCGGATTACGTCGCTTTCTCCCTTAAACACTTCAATTTCATTTTCCAAACCTCGTAACGTAATATTAGCGTAAAATAATATTCTCCCTCGTTCGCAAAAATAAAAAAGAAAAAAAAATGAAAAATTGCAATCGAAAGTTAATGATAGGAAAAACGAAAGATAATAAAACGTTGGTCAAATCGAATATGACTTCGTATGGGAACGAAAATAAAAGAAAGTAGTTGCAGTTGATCGTCCTTGGAGTTGGTTGTCCAGGTATAATAAACGAGTTCTCGTGCGATTTGTCCGCGGCCTCGCGTGCACGTAGAAACAGAGGCTTACACGGTGGCATGGTGTGACACGTATTTTATGGTTGTGTAGAACATGGCCTGGCCAGGTTGTAACGCAGTTGTTTGCCGCGCTTGTTACCGCTAACTAATGTATTTCCCGCCCATTCGATACCGCGATCCACCGATCAAGGGATCCACTGAAAAACGATACAAATGGGGGATTAGTAGAGTGGTAACGGGGAAATGATAAAAAGTGCCGGACAAATTGGACGTTGTGAACATAGGGGATAGTGGAACGGAAAGACCATGACGATTTCCAAGTCGTTGTTCCAGCTTGTTTACTAGTTTTACCGACAGCGCACGCTAATTTGTCGCTTGTTATACAAAGTGTTTCAAGTAGAGAACATATTTCAGAATTGAATATTTAGCGATGTTTACAGCTTAACGTACAAAGTGTTCCAAACGCGCAACGTCAATTTACTAATGGATTTCAACTCTGGAGGCGCAAGCGACGGCGAAATCGCGTCTACTTGTTCTCTTAATTTCTCGATCCTCGCCCTGAACAATTTACGTCGACGTAGACATTTGCGCGAATTTTTACTCGAGAAAATATTAAACGTAATACCGTACGTACGATTTTCTTTCTTCGATGCTGCACGATCTACGTACACGTACCGAGTAACTCGCATCTTCCAAGAAAGTAACTATAGACACGTTCGTCGATGTTTAACCGAATCGTTAGCGAAAACGAGTAAAACACGACCGAGACGGAACGATAAATCCATTTTAATCAAGAGAAATATTTGACGCGCGAGCGTTCGAATAAATAACGTGGCGCAAGAAGACAAAAACAACTGAGTGGAAGAAGTAAAATACGGGGGAGAAAAATCTCGGAGCACATTTTCAAAGTGTGCGCGACTTAAACGCGAGCAACATAACGAATGAAGAAAATAGTACAATACGAGGTAGATGGGGGAAAAAGGAAGAGCATAGCCGAATAAAAAGGATGCCGCGGAGAAGAACAGGCAGGGAAATAAAAGCTAGCAGGAGGGGTCGAGTAAATTACAACGCGTAGAATGTCCCCCGGAAGGGAAAGGCGCATGGTGTATCGCGGTTGGCGAGAAGTTGTTCGTTTCTTTTTTTTTCCTGAACAGAAACGAATGTCCACCGTCATAGAAGCCCGCTGGTATTTATTTTTTCTCTCGAAACGGTTTTTCGATTCGCCTATCGGCGATCGATCGCCGAACAACGCCGCGAGATCGTTTGTCGAATAGACCGCAGAGCTCGCGTGCTTTTTCTCTGGCGTTATTCGTGGGCAAAAAGGAAGGCGCGGACGCCACCGGCATAGAAACAGGGTCAACAAGTGCCGCTATTCCGCGATGCATCTGTACGAGTAGGAATTTCAAGAGAAACTGTAACCTCGGTACGCGTACTTCACCATCGAGTTGTATCTGTGTCATTTTTTCGGAGGATCGATCGCTGTTCCGGCGTTTTCGATGGGATCCAAGCTGAAATTCGTTGCGTTTGGTTATCTACTTGGAGACTTGGCCGATTTTGATGGGTTTAGACGCGGGAAACGGGTCGACGTTGAAATATTTCGATAACTTGGAGATTTAGATGCGACGCGAGTTGCGTGTCGAAACAACTTTTGAATTTGAAATATCGATGTATAGATGGCGGATGTTTGGACGTTTATAGGAAATATAAGAGCGCGCAGGCTGTAAAACGCATATAATTTACGACCATGTACAGAATGTTCCAAGTAAAGTACTCGTTATAAGGACCGTAACTTGGCCATTCTTGCGAATCGTCCGCGCTATTCCAAGTTTCGGCGCAGTCGAATAAATTGGTTCGCGCAAATACAGAGCAACTCGTTCGTTGCCAGGCAAATTTTATTTGTTGCAAAGACGGTACGAAAAGTGGCATTTACGGTAACTTGAAAATGAATATGAACATTACGAAATTACTCGTAGCTGGCGTCACCGAATAAAATTCCACAAATCAAAGACGAGAGATCTCGTAGTCGGCAGCGAATAGGGTGGAACGATGATCCATCGTTAAAATAACGAAACGGCTCGTTCGTCAGCCGTCGCAATCGATCGTACGAATTGGTCCATTGATAAATATATTGTAAAAGCAACGAACCAGTCGATAAAATTATACGGATGGAACCTAATTAACACGAATATCGAAAGGATAACGAGTGACGTGAAAAACGTCAGGGTAAAACGTTAGGTAAAAAATGAAGAAGCTCGAAACACTCGTAGAATCATGTTATTATTAAAGATGAGAATTTATTGTTGAAACTGTCGTTTATTTAAAATAATAAATAAATTAATAAATACTGCTAAGTCGTCAAGACGTTCGTACTAACAAATTCGCTGAGATATAATTGCTCGTTTAGGACTCGGTATACCCTCGAAAAATACTCTGGAGATAATTCGCTCGCGATCGCTTTCGTTTATTTATACCGGTCGGGGGAAAGTCGGAAAATTCAAATTTGTCTACGTTCGGTGGTTGGACGCAACGAAGACATTGTCTTGCCCGGAGTCTGTTTATTCTTGCACTACCTGTGTCCTGTCCTAACGATCCTGGTACTCCGAGATTTAAATTGTCCTCTACTCGTGCGCCGCTACAGTAGATCGATTTATTAAATTTGCTTTTGAAGTAACCACAGGCAGTGTGACTGGTTATCTCACAACGTAGCGAACAAAAGTTAGACGAACCGTTTCTTCAGACGCGCGTCAAACGTAGAAACATGAAATGGAACGAGCAGCGTACGCGTGTTCGCCGCAATTTCCGTATTTGTTGCACCTATACACATCTATTTTTTTCAATCACGCCCGATTAATGCGACATAGTTGAAAGAGAAAGAGCCAGTCGACGCATATACGTAGCTTGAAAAAAGCTACGAATGAATAGCGACGTCGGAAGATCGTAAAAACTGATAACAAATGCATCGTGTTTATTCAGGTTCGCTGTCGTATTAAGAAAAGTCTTTTGTTCTCCCGCCAACGTCATGTCGCTGTTCGAGTTATTAGTGTTTTTCCTTTCTTGCGTCGACGTACGGTGATTCGATCTCAGCGTAGAAGGAAAAAGAGAACTGCGCGATTCTCTCGGTTTCGAGAAGATATCACGATGCATGCTCGAACATCGATATTTGTCCGATATGAAAATGTTTGTGAAAATAAATTGCGCATCGCATCGAGAAGCGAAAACGTATCGCGTGCTGATATTCCTGTACGTATTCAGTCGTGACAGATTTTGAATGAAACGTACAAGGTGTGTACTAGTAGCAAAACGTGTTAATAGCGTTGGTATTAGTATACGAAACGACGCTGGAATATTTTGCGAGTAAAAATAAGAAGAAGCTGCTGTATGTTTAAAGACGGATTAACGAAGGATTCGTTAAAAAATGATAATATAATAAAACGATAACAACGGATTGTGTTTCTTTCAAATCTAACAATTAGACGCTAATGTATCGCTAACGGGATTAAAGCTGAAAGAGTCTCGACATCGAGCTTTGCGGTAGGATAGCGCTACTTAAGCTTTAACCTTCGAACGAATAGAAGATTCGGTGAAAGGATGGTCTGTATTCGCGTATCGGTCATTACAGATAATTCTTTGCCTCTTGATCAAAAACGGAAGAGAAAAGCGGTTCGAGGTTCTGTCCGGATTACTTTCGTAAAGACTGGCTTTCCTATTCACTGAATTTGTTCGTTAGAAATAAAGACAGAAAGAAAATGGGAGGAAGAAACGTGATTCGCGTAGCCGGTGCATCGATTGCGGTGTCGGTTACCTAAAATACAGGCCCCAGTTTTCGTATAGCCAAGCCGACATCGAAATAAAGGAAAACCACTCGACTGAATTTCGCTCGATGCTTCTGTTACGCTAAATTTGCGAATTCTCCGTCCTTTGGCCTTTCTCCGAATTATCCGCGGTCGCTCGACGAGAGTGTTCGATCGCGGATAAATTGCACAAAAATGTGGAAAAATACTTGTATCTATCGAGCTGCTATTTAGAGATTCGTGAGAATTGTAATTTTTCTAACTTTCCCGTGGGCTATCTACGTCAACTTTGAATCGTGGCCAACATGTGTTGATATGATTATCCTTCGGCAAACTATTTTACAAATAAATTTTCGTAAATACGCGATGAATAATAAGTCACATCTGAAATATCAGAAATTTGAAAGTACAAAAATGCGGAGAACGCGCGTAGCACGCGAGATTACATCAAATGTGCAAAGTATAACGTAACCTAAATTCTATGTCCGACGAAATAAATGCGTGTCCGAATGTATAATACTCGTTAAAATATTCAATGCGCGAAGAAACGTATCTTTCCTTAGGTACCAGTTCCACGACGCTGTTACCGAAATATATTCACCGAACTCGTATGATTCAGCTACTCGTTATGAATCCGAATAAATCACAACTTCGTACTAAAGGAACGATCGAAGTTTCATCGAAGACAGTTGACGGAATGTGGCAGTTTGCGCTAGACTACTCTGCGTCTTCTAGCAGTAGCCTGACGGTAAGCGGTAGATCGATCGATTTTGGCACTAGGACCTCGGCAATTGTAGTTTCGAGCAATGTTTGCTCAATAAACCTCTGTGGACCCGACAAACTAACCGCTATTAGCCGCGGGCTCTCGAACTGGAAGTTATTAATTGCATTGGTGGCACGGACCCCCGTGTAAACCATTGGGCACACGAGAAATTAGGGTGTTCCTCGTGAAACGCTGAATAACTGAATCGCGCCACTTACACGAGCTGCACTTTGACGACGTATTGCCTGTCCGTTCGCTTCCGATTATTAAATTTCACATACGGCGCCCGTCGTCTACCCGTCTAACCGATGGTACATCTATCGATAGAGATCACGTGTGTGTGAAATTATTATTAATTATCGTCCCTTTGTCGTTATTGTTTCCATCGACAATGAAGAATGCTCGGCGAAGGATCAGTAATTGCTTGAGGGATGAAACGGTAGTCAGAAATCACAGCGTTGTAAATTATTTAGTTCGCGTTCATTCGAGTCACTCGAATCTCTTCTTAATTCTTTTTCATTTGCTTAGTTTGATATATTCCTTCAAATTTCTGCTACCCTGTTTGATCAAGTCTGTCGAGGTTGAGGTTGACTGATCGAAGAACCAGTGGATGAATTTGGAATAGAAAAGTATATTGAAATAATTAACACGTTGGTCGTCCAGCGTGATTCGGCTAAGTTTCCTGCGGGGCCCAAATTCGACCGCCCGTACGCAGAACGTAAATTCTAGATTCATCGTAAAGAAAAGATTATTTAGTTCTGAAATGGAGAAAGACGACGAGCTTTCCAGCTAGAGTATCGCGAGGGATCTCCTGGCAGATATCTCGAATTTTTCGTTTAGTCCAGAAACATACTCGTGAAACGTACATCGGTGATTTTTTCATCCTCAAACTGTTCGATAAAGAGCGTGAAAATATATTTGAAAGTGAGGAGAGTAGCGACGGCGAAGTCTACGACTATTGTTCGAAGTGGCGAAAATCAGCCCAAATGTGTTTGGAATATTTTAACAAATACCATGCGATATAGCATAATGTAATGTTTTATGCAGAATATAAATTAATAAAAAGTATGATATAATGTGTTTTTAATATCTTTACGTTGTATATTCTGTATAGAATATCTTGTATTTAATTAACTCGAACAAGAAGAGCGTCACCCACACTTTGGTGACGGGGCCCCCACGGAAGTATACCCGTCACACAGATATGGGTGACGTGGCGACCAACGTGTTTTAAAGATATAAGTATAATGTACAAGTTTATGCTGATTCAGATGCTTACTCTCTTAGTGTTATTAGACAATGAAACGATAGGGGGCACGTTCATATATTTATAGCAAAAGGACATTACTAAAAAAGTGAAGCTTATAGCTTGGGCTAGAGGCTACAGGGGACGAAAATAGAAATCAAGGGTACAATAATATGCACCCTTCCTTATTTAGAATATTTCTGGGTAATAGCAGTCTCCAAGTCACGGATATACATAAATAAAGATTTAGAGTTTCTCTTGAAGTAGTTACTTCAACAAAGTCGCGCGACTTTGAATAATTTGAAACATTTTACCGATATAAACTTATCGTTTTATTTGATTTCTATGATTTATTTGATCCCCTTATTTAAGGAATTGGGATAGAATATATCGAGACGAAAAGAAGCAACGACTTTGGAAAAAAGATTTATCAAGATCCATATTAAAATGTACGTTGTTACTAACGTTTCTTTTTATTTGCGATAGTAACAGAAATATTATCTGGAAGGTTATACAAAAATCGTATGGCCAAATAGTTCGGTTTAATTTAAATGAAACAAGCACGCGAGTGTGTTGATTTTACGAAATTCATTTGCGAGAGTTTATTAATCGTTCACGTGTGTAAATAAGTTGAAACAAGATTATTATATTAATTAAATAATATAATATCCGTTCATGCTTAATGTAAAATATTAAGAGGAAATTTCATTAAAAAAACAACATATCCGGTGGAATTACAATCCACGCATGGAATATTTTTATTGAATATCACATTTTACGAAAATTTGATACGCAAGTGTTTCGTGTATACATTTCTTTGTCGTTTTTTCCTTCCCGAATTCACAACCATGCTCGAATTTCTTTCCCAGTGTTATATTAGTTTCCGTCACGAACCTGGAAACCCGAATTTAAAAAATTCACGTACACGGACTCACGAAAACGTTCAAAATAAATTTCAAAATGTTTTATGCAACAAGTACAATACGGCCGTAAAATTGTTCTATGCTAAGCATTAAAATACTTTCGTGAGCCGGTGTGTTAGTGTAATTGCTATTAAATTGGAAAGATTTAGCGCGCACGAAGTGTGCCGTATTTTAACACCCATACGATTTTCCAACGACCCGAATAATGACGCAATTAATATAATGACATAATGAAATTTTTTCCCGGCTAATTGTTGAATTATCGCGCTGCGAATAAATTGTTGTCCGCAAGTTGCGATAGAAGGCATGGCGTGTTGATTGCACAACGTTGTATAACGTGTAAGCTGTGCATTGTGGTAATCATGCGTATGTTGTAAGCTTGCAGTACCGCGAACGATGGACTATCAGTAGCGCAGTATGCAGTGTAAGCTTTGTAGCGCGTCTAGTAGAAATTTGCAGCGGAAATAACGTTTCTGACAGTGAAATATGCAAGCCGGAACGCGTGCAACCTAACGGTTTATTAATAACTCTGTTCAATAAGTTGGTAACTTATTCTTGCAATGGCTTAAAAATCGGAATAAATAAAATAAATTTCGCTCGTTGGCCTTCCATCTCTATTTATTTGAAATTTGAGCTTTTTACTTTGCATATTGTATCTTTTCGTTTATATTTCAGAATTGTAAAGCGATATTTCTGACTCGATACTTTTGAAACGAGAAACCTTCGTAATTTGTATAAGAAACTTTCAACGTTTATTTTATGTTAAATTTTTGTTTTTCTAAACTAGTTTAATGTTAAACTGTATTTAAATTAATCCTATGTTACGCGTATATTCGCATGTGTATGTCCTTTAATGTTTTTTTTTTATTATTATGTAATTTGTATCTTACAATTTGTCCAGCTGGACATTCGGTAAATTTTTCTAGCTTTATTGCTAAATAACACGTGGATGGCTACTCCCAGCGGGATACCATCGTCCTTTAACGTTGGAAGGAAATTTTCAATCTTCTTTTGTTAATATAATTTTAAGTTGAAACAAACCTCCATCGATGTTTCGTACGCTCGATAGAAAAAATCTCGCAGTCCGCTTTCCAAAATCGAATTATTAGTGTTCTACTTTTTAAAATCGAATGACGTGAAAATTAATCGTTCGCGTACAAACGCTGTTTCACAAGAAAATGAACGAATCGCGTAGGATACACGTAGTTCTTGGACGCGATAACATTAAGCTCTTTTCGCCACGATCCTGTCGAACGATTAATCCGCGCAGGATTTTAAAAAAAGTTTCGTGCGCTCGTAACGAAAGCGAATGCATGTTCTTCGCTCATGAACAGATTACGCGATACGCTCGCGTGTTAGTTTCGCGCGAATTTGTTTTTCGTTCACCGTACGAAGCAACAGTAGGTTGTAATCCAATCGCGAGAGGACAGTACGAGAATAAATACTGCTCTGTCCGTTTATTCGTAACCCTTTTTCATTTTGTATTTGCCGTTAGTTACATGCGACCATGTAATAACGCACTTGCGTAATTTCTACCTTTGGTCAGCTTCCTCGACAAATTAATGCGAAACGAGAACGACACGAAGAAAAGAGGATATTTCATGGAATATTTATTTCGTTCTTGGGATTCGTTGTTCGATGGTTGAGTTGTACGATGCAGAAAATAGGAAATAATTTCTCCACTGAACTAGAATACATTCTACGCTATACGTTTCCATTGTGTTAATTTTTTAGCGTCCTGTGTAGTCCTTTTACAGGATTTCTTTTATTATCGTTCGCATATAGGTCGGTTAATATCGCGTGTAACAACGTTTAGAATACTTACGTCGGATAAGCGTTTGAGAGTAGGATGCTTAGGATAATTAGCATCGAGGAGCAGGGCACTTTTGTAAACATTTCGTTACATTGTACTATAAATAATTGAGTGCGCTAATGTCGTGTAAGCATCACGATATCACGTGCATTACCGACCGCTTCTGGGTATTTTCTCGTTAATCCGAGAAACCAAGAACACTTACGAGTTTAATGTAGTAAAACATAGTGATACTGTGAAACGTTTTATTAAAGAAACATTTTTAGTATATACAATAGCAACGAAGAAAAATACAAATCTTGCTACAAAAAATGAAAAACGAAAAGCGAAGCATTTACGTTTCTTCGCTCTTCTCACCCTTGTTTCCTGCACTATCACCTGGATTTCGTTAGACATCGAGGCAAAACTTTTTCATTCGCACAAATGCCACTTGTCGCGCGAGTACCACCTGCGTGAGACATCGAAATAATTTGGAAGTTTCTGGGTAGAAACGACAGCTGTTAGAACAGTTTGCCGAGGCGAGGACGAGAAGAAATTGTTTGTATTATGGTAGCTGTCTTGTCTAACAGGTATACAGCGGCTCGCGAATACCATTTACCATAGAAAATTTTGATAAACTCGTTACGCGGAACCTGTGAAATTTCACTAGCACTGTAGTTTCTGTACTCCATGATAATTGCGCAAAGGTTCTAATAATTATAATATTTTACTAAGTTCAAAGTTCTTAAAATTGTTTTCAAGGAGTTTCGTGTAACGCGTAATGATACAGGGTGGGACGATAATCGTGGTACAACCGTGGTACATCCCGAGCAAGGGATGATTCCACCTGAAAGGGTGAGAAAGAAATTTGCTATAACATTTTTTCATTCGAAGCATCGTAGTCGAGAAAGTCAAGTTTGAAGATTTGTCCAGTATATTTCAATTTTTGCTGATTGCGGAGTAAACGAGCGTAAATATTCGACAGAGGGTTCAGCTACGTTTGAAGATAAGTTAAGAACGTGGAATAATATTTTTCCATAAGACGCTTCATCTTCGAGAAAAATAAATTTGGAAATGTATCATGCGCGTGTACAAGTCCTCAAACGTAAAAATCTTATTCCACGTTTCTTTCTTATTTTCACGCGTATAATAATCTCCTGCGAATTGTTTATTCATACACCTAGCCGATATTCAGCCAAGCGATAGTACACACAGTTGACAAACTTGGAAACTCGATTTTCTCAGAAACGAAGCGTCGTACGAAAAATGTTTATTCTATATTTCCACTTATTTTTTCACTTAGAATCGATCATTCCCTGTCTGGTTGCGCTACGACTACCGCTCCACTCTGTATATATTCGTAAAATGTCTCTACAGGTGGTAGTGAAATTTCCAAGTGTTTCGTGCAAGACGCACAACATACCCTCGTAAAAGATCGTTATGTTGTGAATTTTGGATCTTAATCGCCGAAATAATGGTATAGGAACGCTAAATTTACATTCAGAATTTATATTCGAATAGTTATATACTTATTCGATAAACGATTTCAAAGATATCCATCGATACGCACTCGTACGCGTCTCAGCTTCTTCCGTACCAGACTCTTAACCGAACAGTTTACATTCCTCTGTTTTCGAGGCGCCGCGCACACACATACTTCCACACACTCTTATTCACGTACTACTACTAGGCGGTCAATCTAGTGTAGCACATAAAATTATACATATGTGAATAATAATCGTTCGAATAGTTTCGCGAGCAACCGCGAAGGCTTTCGCCTACGGGTCTAAATCGTACGTTAGATGGAACGAATTGTGACGACCCTGTGAAAGGGTTGCGAGGGTGCGGCATGACGGTGCGGAGTTCAAGAGTTGCCGATAGATTCATTAGAGCGGTGGCATCAGGAAACTTGAGGGAGAAGCGTGTTTTCGGTCGAACTTCCGGTCAAATTGAATCACACGGAATTTCGTGGTAACAATCTTCTATTTGACTTGGACCGACCGTCTGATTTACTGCGGCCTTTGAGTCTACATACGTCGTTCAAAGCGATTGACTCGAACGGGAACTGGCTTTGTCTGGCTGACGAGTTTCGTTCTTCCTACGGATTCTTTTGAAACGACCGGGCAAATTGGTCTTCCTTTATTCTTCGGTTGCTCGTTTTTTAAACGTTTCTCAATACGCTCCGCCAAAGTTGCAATTGTTTAGTCCGCATTTGTTCCCTATGCGTTCTGTTGCGCTAAATTGTTTCCGAACTCGTGCCTTCATTAAAATCTTCGTATCCGTGTTAGTTTATTTCGTGTTTTTTTTTTTGCAATCTCGTGTAGCGTTTCTACAATATTATTCTATACTCTTGCTGCGCAATGCTAGGTAATTTATTTTTTAGGTAGAAAGTGGCAATAGCGTAATGGAAAATTGACAAAATTTCGAGATAAAATGCAGTTACGTTTAAAGGACTAGTTCACTGATTTTCGTCCGATGATCATCGACTAAAACGTTACGACGACCTAGAGATTACGTGCTTACATTTCCATTATTTTCTACTTCTTTTTTTTCTCGTTATTTCACAATCATCTCGCTAAAATCAATGGAAAATGAACTTGTTCTACAGGAAGTACGAATTTTTAAGCGCGTAACGATTACACGTACGAAAAAAAGGGGCGCGTTAGATACGAACGATAATTTTAAATACAGCAATACACGCGTAAAGTGAATTATTTTAATATTAGTTAAAAACAAAAAATGCAAAGTAGAAAGATATCCTATTAAATCTTCCATTGTATTTGCATCGGTTTCGCCTGAATTTCAAATTTGCATTGACCACGAACGTCCACCCTTCGACAGGAATTTTTTTTTTTCCCTATACATAATTCAAACGAAATATGAATTTCGAAAAGGGGAACGGACCAGTTAGAAATTCATTAAGACGATATTTGCAAAGAAGCGAGACACTGGAGAGTATAGCGGGCTTTTCAGCGTGTAAAACTGTTAATCCGGCTGGCGAAAGGGTCGATCCTTTTTCTGGGACGTATACATAGATCGTCGGAGTAACGCATTGATCTCTGGGCTGGCTTTGTGTCTCGTGAACCCGATTGGGTCAGCCCCGGGCAACCGGAGGCGTTATTTCCAAGTCCAGGGGGATTTCGGTAGGCTTGCCGGGATCGTTTGACATCGTGCACTGGGGTAGCTGAGTATAATTAACGACCGCATTCGTCTTGTTGCACGCTTTATCTTTAATTATCCAACGATAAGGTTCAATCGTCCTTGTTAATTTGTCGACATAATCTATCACTGCACGCTTCAAGCTTTATATCTGAAAGATAAGATTTATATAAAGATCTCTGTTTGAAAATTGGTTTACTCGATGAAAGAGAATCTTAAAAAAGGAGGATTTTACGAGCGAAATGTTACGAAATTGAAATTGGAAATACGAAACGCCAAGATAAATAAGCATAGAGTTTGTCGAAGACGTCGAAGACACAATAAATCGCGAAAACCGATAGATCGCCGGTGATCTCGCGTCGCAGTTGGAACTTTTCACGGATCAGGTGAAGAAATTGAACTTCGTATATGATAATGGAGTTTATTATATAAATCCGACAGAGTGACGGTTCAAAGTGTTACAACAGAATAATGTTTTTATATTGAGGTTTTAGTCTCTTTGGAGGGGTTATCGTCGGGTGGCCATTTCGTTACTGTCTGGTTATTGTTTCGATAGCTATGGCATTTAGGATGTTCCGTTTATCTGGTTACTGTCTCTGAGCGGGTGGCCTTCTTGAGCGCGTGACGAGTTAAACGTAAAGAGAAGATGAGAATAAAAAAGAAAACGAATAGAAATGTATTTATCGTGTTTTGATCGTGCGATCTTGAAATATTAAGAATCGATACTAAATATGGTTGTATTAAAATTTCAGATCAGAAGGAGACGAGAGGCACCGCGTCTCAACTTTCGAAACAGAGATGAGTTGAGAATCGACTACGATGTTGAGTCGTCTTTCGGCCGTGGTGGCCTCCATTTTGGTTCACCAGCTACACGTTTTGTGTGCCGCCACCTCATTAGGTAAGCGTATGCAAATTTCCAACGGTTAATTGTTTCACATGGTTAAATGTCTTTTATTCGACTCTCTCCGCTCTACAATCGTGCTCCTCTATTGTTCGTAGCATAAAAGTAACTTACATATCTTTTACACGAGCCAGTTAACGATATCGTGGAACTTTATATTTTTTGCTCTTACGTATATTCTGTCCTATTTCGCTTTTATTCGAAACATTCGCGTTTAATTCGATTTACTTGAATTTGCTAGATACGCGAGATAATTTGATTCGAAGGAATATAGGGCAGCTGTCAATATCAATTTTACATTGTTCAAATATTAGCGCGATGCAGATTTTTACCAAATTGGAATCAAGGTTTGCGGATAAACAAATATTCCTCGTTCTATCGAAACAAATACACAGTTCCGAAACGTTCTTCTTTTTTTATGCTGTTCGAGAGAAATTTCACACTCAACACTGCGATACTTACACCAGCTGTTTTACAAATTGGCAATATATTATTTATTGTTGGACCGATCGAATCGACGATTCTTCGGTAAATGAAACTGAAAATAGCAATGAACTTGAACAAACAACAAGTGTTAACACATAAACACCTGTAAACGCCGAACGATAAAATAAAAGTGAAAAATTATTCTACGTATTTATGACCAAATGACGATGTACGATTTTAATGGAATATCGTATACGTCTATGAAATACAATTGTATACAACCGTAGTCGCTGATAATCCTCGGAGGTGGATTAAATAAATAAACTAAAAAAGAAAAGAAAGAAAAATGGTAAGCACCGATAAAATATTTTTCTTCCCAAATATTCGATAGAGAAATCTGAATAACTCGCAAACATTTCTTTACTTTTTCGCAATGGGTAGTAAAGAGGGAAAACATATATATTGGGTTGACAATTAAGTGATTGCAGATTTTGTCATTACCACCAAATGACTTAGTTGCCAACCCAATATTTGTCGTTTTTAAATCGGAATTTAAAAGACGAGTCGCGTTTTAACGATTGCTGACAGAAATTCGGCGAGGTCGCAGTTGATTTCCCCAGTTGTGTTCGTGTTAGCTGAAATTCAGGATATCTAATTCCCTTGTCTTATCGAGGCAGAAAATATCGAGGCGCGATTGTGAAAGTCAGCTATCAGTGAGGGGTCGATTATACGCGTTGAGTAACGGGCTGTGGGACGAACGGTCCGCTTCCAGACATTGTCCTATAATTTTCCAATTAAGGCATTGGATTCCCATAAATCCCATGGCCACGGATAGGATCCATAAATTCGACCCTGTACCGAGCGACAAGTCACGTACCGTTCGATGTGATTTTCGATTCGAAAACCGCCACTTACGTTGTCCAATTTGAAATTGGAAAAAGCTGCATGAAAACGTGATCGGTTCAGTTTATTCCGCCTTATATTAATTACAAATATAAATATCTAGACATCTTAAATAATTTGATAATATTTCCATTTATATCCTTTTATCGATAAATATACCTATATTATTTATTACAATTTCTTATTTTATTATATTCCTCACAACAAAAGTTGGAAGAAAATGAGGACTCGTATCATGGATGCAGTTTAAAACGCGATTGCCTGCGCAAACAATTTCCTTTTGAACATTTGACATTTTGAATAATTTGATAATATTTCCATTTATATCCTTTTATCGATAAATATACCTATATTATTTATTACAGTTTCTTATTTTATTATATTCCTCACAACAAAAATTGAAAAAAAAGGAGGAGTCGTATCGTCGAAACAGTTTAAAACGCGGTTGCCAGCGCAAACAATTTCCTTTGTACCACGGAGCTTGATACGAACCGGTCGAGTAATACCACGGACGACATTCCCGAGACGTATTTCGAAATCCTGACCGGAAACCGCGTTTATCCTTCTTGCAAGATTATGTGCATCCGTCTTTCTAGCAGATATTAGAAGTCCTTTCGTTTCTTCTCTCTTTCGCCACTCTGTATATCTGTATAGCCGTTGAATTCAGCTTCCGAGATTGGTCCTGCCAGAAAGGACCACTTCTCTCTCTCCTTCTCCCTTCTCCAAGCTTTCTCTGTCTTGCCTCAAGCTGATAAATTTTCCCAGGATTATCCCATCGTCCTTTCTAAAATCGTTTGAAACCCGAGCAGAGAAATCGGTTTGGCGAAACCAAACGCATTGACAAGCTTAGAAAAGTGTAACGCAGTAATCATAATACGATCGGTACGAGGAAGATTCTACGTGAAAAAACAAGTCAAAAATGTAGGATACAATTTTTTCGTACGATCATTCGTTTCGAAGAAAATCGAGTTTGAAAATTGATGGGCTGTGCTCGAACTCGGATAATTCCGGAGTGTACAGCAGCGAACGTTAAAGAGGAGGAATTTTTCACGGTTATGAAAACGAATCGAAAATGTAGAATTTCTAGTTTGGAAATTTGAAAATTGGTCGAGGACGAGGACAAGGCGGATACTTAATTAAATACCTATGTTCAAATTTTATTCCCTTGAAAACGAGGTCTTAAATATTCGTTGTATTCAGTCGGTAATTAGCCAATTTCACGCGTAAAAAATAAATTTTCAAATTGGATTTTCTCAAAAAAAACGGAGCAATCGCTTCCTCGTGATACGATCACTGGAAGGGATGGTTCCCTTGTGTAGCAGCGGTCGAAAATTCGAAGAGAAACCGAGATAGTTTCGCGGTTAGATTATGTTAAAACGGTATTTCGGCAAATAATTCGAAATCGGCTAGTATCTTTTCCACCGTTGGAAATAAAAACGGCCGGTTTCCATGTTGTAAGTCTTTCCGGAAGAACGGCCCAACGCCGTTTCAACCGCCGAATTTGATGGAAAGATATTGCTTCCCCTTGCGGTCTCTCGAATTCTACTTTCCTTACTTTATTTCCCTCGGCTGGCTGTGTCTCTTTCAGCCGCCACGGCCTTTATAACCGACGGAGATTGCTCAGTTTCTCCGGTTTCGACTCAAAGGAACTTTATTACTTTTTCCAGCTTTTCAATCGCGGGTAACGCGACAATAATGCGGCAAAAAATCGCTTACTTTGTTACATTTCACGTTTCCCTTAATTTTAATGCCTCGTTCTCCGCAAAGCAGACATTTTCATAGAATTCTAAATTCAACAGCTACTTTTTCAACCACCAATTCTAACGTTACTTTTCGATTATGTAACTTTAATTCCGCTGTTTTCATCTAATCCCATCGTATTATATTATGTTCTGTTTCTTTTTACGGTAATTCTTGTTCTTGTCTTAAGAAACGAGGAACCTTTCGTCTCGCACTTCCCTTTGAAGGCAATCAGCTTTCGCGTTCGAAGAAAACGTTCCACACAAAGTTGGAGGGAAAAGGTCACGAACGCTAAGAATTCTTCTTTTATTTGAATCAAGCTTGTGATATTTTTTTTTTATTGATGATCTACGTGCTACATATACAACACGTACGAATTGTTACACTCGTTGTTTAAATATCACAGGAGAAACGTAACGTTTGAGAATGTTGAAAATCGT
The DNA here is from genome assembly GCA_014737365.1 of Bombus soroeensis. Taxonomy (NCBI): domain Eukaryota; kingdom Metazoa; phylum Arthropoda; class Insecta; order Hymenoptera; family Apidae; genus Bombus; species Bombus soroeensis. The sequence goes on from JACXIL010000166.1 coordinate 1,344,491, forward strand.
AGAACAGAGTGTATTAAGGTATTAAAAAGCACAGAACGGAATAAATATGCTAAAATGTCGAAGTGATTGGAAGTTTTAACGATTTAGCGCTTGGTAAAGTATAGCATAGGTGGCTGGAGCTTTGGAAGTTTTTAATGTTGTTCCAAGTTTTTCGATTTTTAGAGGAGCGTTTTTTCCGTAACAGGTAACGATTTTCGCGTAAAGTTTACGGTACAAAGTGTTTTGTATGGAGTTTAGAAGCTACCGTAGCCTCAATCTCAGTATGCTCGTGGGAGAAGGTTTTACAACTTCGAATTACTTTTACGTTATGAAAGTTAGCGGTTCCTGTGCTCAGACGTTCGGGTTTAACATCTTACCGTACTATTTCTTATCAAACTAGTTGGTACGTATTAATTACGTTTATATATTTGCTGAAGATCGTTTTAACTTGCAAGTACAACGTTCTCTCTACGATTGTATTCATTGAAAATTTTCTAAACGCTCTACGTGCGTTTCGAACGTAATTTGGAAACACATGGAAAAACAAGATGACGCGATTTTTGCTTTTCAACCGAAAGCAAACCCGATAAACAAATAATATATTTATCCGAAAAAACTTTGAAAATTTTCTCTATTTGTCTTGGCAGAAATATAGAAATTTACGTATACATCCGTTTAAATATCCGACAGACCACGAACGTGCGAATTGCGTGTTATGATCGAGTATCTCTACTGTGCCGCGATATTTCAATATTTTCGCTCCTTAAACATTCAACGAACACCCCGTATGTTTTCCATGCTCTGTTATTCTTTTATTTGATCAAGATTGGAACGTCAGAAACATCGTGTTCGGGCAAATGCGTTAAAAAGGGACAGTAAATTAACAAGCCGAACGAGCGCCATGCGAATACAAATGGAAGAGCCCGCGCGTGTCTCAATTTTATTCGCGACAAATAGCTGCGCGATCACCGCGAGAATTATGCAAGAGTTGTTTGGATATATGCGCAGGCATACGCGTGCATATCTGGGGATCGCAGAGTGAAACGACGCGAGAAGCACGCAGCTGCGAGCCGAAGGCGATTGAATTAACGAGCAGCACTTCATTTCAGCCTGGGCGAAATTACAAAGCGAAGAAAGAGCTATTAAACAGAGTTTATTATTCCAGTAGTCAATCGCGTCTTTGTTCGGATGCATTGTATGGATCGATTGAAATTTGCTTTCGCAGATATGTCGTTAACGCTACAACTACCACAGCAGTCAAATCGACTTGTTTTACAATTTTATTTTTAAATTCCTACTTCGTGTTGTATTTTTTTCTACCATGATGTAATGACTTTCGTAACGATAACTAAAAGAATAATATTGTTGAGAATTATGAATCTTAACTGCCGAAATAATGGTGTAGGAATATTAAATTTACGCTTAGAATTTATATTAAAATAGTTGTACATTTATTTGATAAACGATTTCAAAGATATTCACCGATACGCACTTGCACGCGTCTTAGCACTTTCTTCGTCTCGCCATCTTCCCTACTAGACTCTTAATCGACTGAACAGTTCACATTCATATGCTTTTGAGGTAGCGCGCATACACACTCATATTCACATACATGTATCAATACTACGCGGCTAATCTAGTCTAGTACATAAAATTACACATATTTCAATAAATATAATGAATTTTTGTTTTTTATGTATTCGAACTGAAAGTAATTTTGTATCAAGGCTACTTATACCAATAGCAGTCAAGTGTAAAAGGGTGCTGCAATCTGTCTATCGAACCCCAATTAACCAGTTTACTCGTTTTGTACAACTTGCCGCACGTTTTTCAAATTTTTACCGCGTATCATTCGATATGACGATATCGATTATCAGGAAAATTCCGGATCGATCGCTAGATCGCTAGATCCTAACGCTAGAAATACCACAGCAGTGAAAATGACTGGTTCTACAATTTTATAAATGTGTCAACCCTCGTTTAAGTCGATCATGGTCGCAGATGGATTAATAATACGAAAAATGTACCACATAACGTGGAATTGCTTCCGTAAGAAAGTAATAAATCAATAAATATAAAAATATTCTATTATTACGTATTTTTTAAAGACCAGTCATTTTCACTGGTTTTGGTAGAAATAGGTTCGTGTTAACTATCGGTAGTTCCAGTGTTAATTCGATGGTGTGTGACACGCGAAGATTATTGCTGAAGATTTACGAAAGACCCGTTAGTAATTTAACGCTAGAACCGTTGGCCTTTAACAGGTACCTAAATACGTTGTACATAGTTGATGAGAGTTGAAGGAAAATGGTGAAGATAAACGAGTGCGTGTAACTATATTTCTATCTCGGTGAAATTAAACATTAATTTCGTTAAAGATACGTACGCGTATATGTTTTTTGCGAAAACAAAAGTCTGTCGTTTTGATCAGCTTGGCAGTTCCAGTATTAAAAAATAACATGCTCTACTAAAAAAATAGTACATTTCAAACACTGTATTCTCTTGACCATTTCGAAGTCTATCGTTTGAAATCGAATATCCCACGATAAAAAACAAAGAGTATAATTGCTTGCGTAAAGAGAAGTTAAATTCAATTGTTTCGTGTCAGTTTTCGGTTATAGTTACTTTGATAGTCAGGCAATTCGATATCGAGATTCCCAACTGGTGAAACTCGACACAGATGACCCTTGTTTAATGAACTTCGATATCGGTAACCTGTGGATGTAACATGCGACACAAACGACCCTGGAATTGGATACTAAGGAGGCCAGTCATCAAAGTTGCAGCGTGGATGATTTCGAGACAGTCGAGTCAAGTAAAGGTGTCAGAGCCTTGAATTGTGCATCCTACGATAATAGTGTCGGCTCTAAAATTGTCTACATAATGTGATCGACACTTTAAATTAACCGAAACGAATAAATGATTTAGCGCTGATTTAGCCTACCAGTTCGTTGAATTTTTGTATAATACTGTTACATATCCGTTAGTTGGACGATGATATGAAATTTTACTAAATTTTACTAACTAAATCTAGACTTTGGTAAAGTTGAAAATACGCATTCTATGACTTTGACACCTACCAAAGAATTATAGTGAGTGATTTCAAAATTTGATAAGCATCAAAATTTCCCGAATTCTACGATTCTGGGCCATAGTTTAGTGTTACGTCTGATGATTTCAAGATTATTTCAAGTTAATTCTATTCCACTACGTTAAAGTCGTTGACGCTATGAGTTTCACTGTTCTGATGTTAGAGGTATACCCTACGACCACAGGATACTCGATACAAATTTCCATGGTTTTGCGGTTAACGTTTTGACTGCCACGCTGAAATCACATGTTTCGTTCAGGACGCCACGGGAGTATTTTTATTGTTCGAAGCATACAATGGCAAAATAATAATAAATTGACGATGTAAGACAACATTCTTCTCCAATGAACCGTTTATCTTATTGGTGGTCACGGCTGACCACCGTGGCGCCTTGCTAACAGTTGATAGCGACGTATTATAACAAGACTTCGTTTATTTCGACAAACCATTCGCATTCGTTATTTCGTCGTAAGCAAAATGTCCAGAATATATTGCTGAAAATGTGTAGAAGATATTAGCAAACGGTATTTGCTCATTCTATATATAACAGTAAAGTACGTTCACACTTGTAACTTCAATTATATGATTATAAAGCAGCATTTACGATTATTTTCTAATCTGTGTTTATAATAATATTCGTAGATTAGCCCTCAAAGATATGGATGCAAGCACAGTGCACCGTCAGATGCAAGATTTGTTCTCATTTTTCTTTTTTTATCGATGTTTTAATAAAAATGTTTAATCGTCCAATGGAGCACTTTTTATTTCAAAGTATCTTCTATTTATCGGTTATGTTCAAAATACCCTAACTGTCAATTTTCATTTGCTCATTCTATGTATAATAGTAAAGCACGTTCACACTTCTAATTTCAATTATATGATTATAAAGCAGCATTTACGATTATTTTCTAAGCTGTGTTTATAATAATATTCGTAGATTAGGCCTCAAAGATATGGATGCAAGCACAGTGCACCGTCAGATGCAAGATTTGTTCTCATTTTTCTTTTTTTATTGATGTTTTAATAAAAATGTTTAATCGTCCAATGGGGCACTTTTTGTTTCAAAGTGTCTTCTATTTATCGGTTATGTTCAAAATACCCTAACTGTCAATTTTCACTTGCTCATTCTATGTATAATAGTAAAGCACGTTCACACTTCTAATTTCAATTATATGATTATAAAGCAGCATTTACGATTATTTTCTAAGCTGTGTTTATAGTAATATTCGTAGATTAGCCCTCAAAGGTATGGATGCAAGCACAGTGCACCGTCAGATGCATGATTTGTTCTCATTTTTCTTTTTTTATCGATGTTTTAATAAAAATGTTTAATCGTCCAATGGAGCACTTTTTATTTCAAAGTATCTTCTATTTATCGGTTATGTTCAAAATACTCTAACTGTCAATTTTCATTTGCTCATTCTATGTATAATACTAAAGTACGTTCACACTTCCAATTTCAATTATATGATTATGAAGCAACATTTACGATTATTTTCTAAGCTGTGTTTATAATAATGTTCGTAGATTAGCCCTCAAAGATATGGATGCAAACATAGTGCACCGTTAGATGCGAGATTCGTTCTCATTTTTTTTTATCGATGTTCTAATAAAAATGTTTAATCGTTCAATGGGGCATTTTTTATCTCAAAGTATCTTCCATTTATCGGTTATATTCAAACTGCCCTAACTGTCAATTTTCATTCAATTTTTATAATTGTAAAAAGTTGAAGGTCTCAGGTCAGCAATGACCACCGTGGCGTCACAGGAGAAACCGTGGTGGGTCATATATGACCAACGTGGCAGTCAAAGTGTTAAACCATGTTCGTTGTTAGGATTTTTGCGACCTCTTACCAATCGCGGATTCGATCTTCCTATACTTGTGACCATCGAGCTTCCCGTGCTTAAACTTGCCAGCATGTTATAACACGTTATAACATGGCTGCTATAGTACATGGTTATCTACGTTTGTTCATCTGTTTTCGTTTGTCAGAATACTTTACAACCGGAAAATTGCAAAGCGATGTTTTTAAACGAACGTTGCCAAACTCGTCTAGCGGGGTAATTAATTAAAAAGTTTAACTTTGACGAAAATGTGCTACAGACCCTTATTCGAACTTTCCGTACAGTTTCTCTCGCATCTAACAATTTCTATTTAATAATTTGCATCGAGTAATATGAAAAATCGAAACTAAAATTGGAGTTTGAAGTAAACTTCGTTACAGATACGGCCTTCCTTTATTAAGTTTCAGCAAGATATAATCATTGTTACGAGCATAACTCCATAGTAGAACACTGTCAACCTTCTCTATTCGTGCTTTTTACGGCTGATCTCTTATTTCAAAGTTTTCCCTTGTTCTCTGGTATCCGACGCGGCGTGTAGCCTTGCGAAGGGAATACATTTATGTGTATCGTCTTGGAAACTCGCGTACGGCCGCGTGTGCTGGCTGCTGATAAGGCCATTCTATTCGTCGACAGTCGAACGAGTTTCCTTCTACTCCCCCTTGCAAAGTGAAAAACTTTTCCACTGCGCTGCACTCGTTCTCCAACTTGGCGATTGTTTCCATAGTAATTCGATTTTCTGCGTCTATTACACTAACGACGTGGTCGTTGTTGTTTGCACGCGGCGTCATTGCTTTTCTCCGACCCGACAACTGACAACGTTTTGTTTTTCTTTGCAAAACAGAATCCAGGCACGGCATCTACGTTCCGACGTTGATCTCGGCTTACTATGGTGATTTCGAACGATCGCCGAGGAAACTTTTATTCCTTGCTTGCCAACCAAGTCTCTTTCATTTCTTTCGTCTCGTCGAAGAAACGAAGATTCGTTTGTTAAAAGGCAACACCAGTTAATCCGTTTACTCGAAATATAAAGAATCTGTTCGTTCAATGTTGCGATAAAAATCTCATCGATCGTAAATAACGACACGATCGAACTCTCTTCTTATTTGTATTTTCTTTGGTCGTTCTAAAAATTGAAATTTTTAGCATATTTCTATGAATTTGTTATCTAATATATCTGGAACATTCCTCGTAAGATTTAAATAACGAGATCACGGGATCGTCGATATATAATTGTTAATCCTACGAGTTTAGCTTCGAAGCTTAAACCCGCTACAGTATGAAATACACACACGAACAATAGAAATACTACGCATTGCTGCAATGAAAAAATGCATCGATTGATTTTGTTTTATAACCATGTCATGCATACCATTTTTTGATGCATCCATCAAAAACATTTTTTAGATAAAAGTTTTACTCGTTTGGTTTTAGTTATATTTCGGAATAATAAAAAAGTATAAATGTTTTCCCAACGGAAACGTGTCGGATGCGAAAATACTAGAGCGAACACACGTACGTACCTTCGTAATAAATAGATGTCCATGGAGAGCCGCTAAATTTTATTAAGCGCAACAGAATTTTAACTGTATTTCCTATCGCCGATCTTTTTCAAATTCCTCAAGTTTAATTTTACGACAAAGCTAAACTTTGTCCTACAACGTCAAGTATGTCTTCATCTGTCGAAGTAAAGACGATTTAAGATTTAAAAATCGATAAAAAATCGATAAAAAAGGTTTCGAATAAACTTTCGTCCTGAAATCGAGTCAAAGCGTGAAAATTGTATCCTTGGAACGATTACGAGGAATATCATACATTCGAGGACCACGTAACGAGGCCAATTCGGTTACGTATGATACCTGTTTAATCGGTCGAACGTTTCTATGGCGTTTAATGAAATTTTCGTTATCGTGGAATAATGTACGTCGAATCGATTAATCAAGTTAACCACGCTCGTATTCGTTCGAATAATCAAGGGTGTCGTTCGTTTATTGTAACGAGAAGCGTGGATATAAGAGAGGGCAGTAAATCTGCGGGAAAGTTTAATTATATCGTTGTATCCGTGTAATAAAGCTTAGACTGCGAAACGTATAATCTGGTTCTAAATTGTTTCAGGTGCTAAGCCGTTTCCTGGACTGGAAAACCTGCCGAGGTCGTTCTGGCATGAGCTCAGTTCGCCTTTTACCGAGGTAAGTCGGCTGTATAATTGGAATGAGCAGTTAAAATGTCTTTTCGAAAAGCTGCGAAGCCCACTTTTTGTCGCGTTTCTCCAGCTGCTTGTTGGACAAAGCGGTAATCTCTTTATGACGAGGCAAAGCTGAACGCGACAAAAGTCCTTTCAAATATTTACGTTACTTTTAACAAAGCGGCCAATCTGTTTTCTCTTCGACCTAAATTCTTCCCTCGCTTCTTATCGAGATTCTTCTTCTGTAATTTATAGCCTTTCAAGGAAACCCAAGTATCCTATTATTATTATATTATTTGTACATTAATACGTCGAATGGTAAATTGGACAGAAGGAGATGAAAATTATTAAGAAACAAAATTCTTCTCTTTCTCTTCACCGAGATCCTCTTTATGCAATTTATCGCTCTTTTTATGTTATCGAAACGGTGTTTATAGTAGGTTGTCGGAAAAGTGTCTTTCTTTTAACGACGCATCTTTATACAAACACGAAACCCAATCTGTCGAACGTTGTCATCTTTATCTGTATAAAACAAAATGGATCATAGGTAATTCGATGAAATAATAGAAAAGGAAAAATGTCGTGCGTTCATTATTTCCTTATAAAACGAAAGAAACTTTTTCGACCACCTAATACGTTGCGATAGAAATGCAAAGATCCGATAAACGGACGATAATAATACGCTACGGATAATAGTAAGACGTAATTCACTGACGTAATAAAAATGTTGAATAGGATTGGAACAGGAGATTTCCATAAAAAACGCCAGACAAAAATGTCAGGGGAATTTGTGAAATGTTTTCCTTGTGATTTACAGGTATACGAGGTGGAAAGTTTCGCAACAGAGACGGGCGGCACTCCGGAGCCGAGGCCCTTTTTCGAAGATCCAGAGAGCAACATTACCGTGCAACTCGGTGCTCAAGTATATATGCACTGTAGAGTACAAAACCTGCAGGATACGCTTAAGGTAAATCCTCATTTCTCTTCTTTCCTCGACATTGCAGCCAGTGCTCGTACATATTTCGATCCTCGGCGGAGCATCAGTTGTATAATCTCGCAGTGAATTCAGCGACCCGGACGTTTCTTAAAGAATTTCAGAAATGACGTTATCCACAGTTTTCTCACGCGATTGTGCTTCCCTTTTCACGAAACTCTTGTGTTTTTCCTATCCTTTCGGACGATTTTCCTTTGGCAAAACCTTGCTTCACGGAATAATTCGTTTTATTACGTTGCCGTTTCGCCATAAATTCTACAAAGTTTTTACAGCACGACGTACGATTTTTTAGTTACATTGGAATTTAACGAAACGACAAACTATCGAAGAACAAATTTTTCTCTACTATATCGTGCGATAATATATCGTAAGGAAGCGTAGCGTGCTCTGTCTCTAATTTCTAGCACAGTTGTAACAAAAAGTTTCCGCAAAACTGTATCGCAACGAAGATGAAGTTATACAGGCGAAAAAATGGATTCGGTAAATCGGTAAATCTCTTAGAAAAATAAACCAACAGATATCGATTCCGTCCCAATTGCCAGTTCGACGTTGTCTTTCTTTCTTTCCGCTTCTCGTGCTGCTCGTTCCTAAAAGCTTTGCGTTGTTAACTCTCCGTTCACGAGGAATATCTGGTTGCGTTTGTTTTATCCGTTATCGTTTTCCCTCTTCCCATTTACTCTAACTTTCATAGGAAGAAAATTCTGTTGAACGACGGTCAAATATTTTCCTCTTAATTTCGTAGCCGTTCGACTAGAAGAGATTTTATCGGCGTGACACGCGCCTGTGTCCTTTGTCAGTCTGACGTGAGCCACTAAAGCTTCGTTTTACAGTTAACTTCGTTTCGTGGTCGTTTCGACGATCAAGTGAAATCGTTTGTGACGACGATCGGTTTCGCGTCAGACTTCTTCGAAAAATTTACATCGTTTTCCACGAGGACGTCCTTTTCTATAAGAAAACTAGCATCGCTCGGTGCTTCTTTTTGACGATGATATGATTTTTACTGAGAATTTGTATTGTTTGATTTTGATATTATTTCGAACGTTTAAATACACATTATTCGATAGGTGTTAGTAAATAAATAATAATAAATATTAACAAGTAACAATAAATAGCTGTTAAGCACATAGATATTATTCAACGGCGAAAGCAGTGCGAGAGGATTGTAATTTAATTTTGAAAATGTACGATACATTATATATATGTGTATTGTATTTGATATAATATTCGTCGTTGATTACAGGAATATTTTTTAAATTTTTGAAGTAATAAATTCTAACGTGTATAAAATTGCCGAACGTGGTTCGTTTAATAGAACTTTATGTATCTATGATATTAGTAAAATGTTTTTCCTTGGTATAATTCAATTAGCCGACGCAGAGTTCGATCGTTGCGGTTGGAAAAATATTGTATTTTGTACCTCTAATGATCCATTCGCGTGGTAGCTAATGGAACGTTCCCGTAAGGTTATTTTCCTCGCCGTAGAAAGTTGGCGTTTTATCGCGTCTTTGTTCTCCTCGATATCATTTAATTTTCGATAATTTCACGAATATCGCAGTAAAACACGGGAATAATTGTATTTTAATTGCGCTTCGCAAGATCCAACTGCGAAAGAAAATATCTGTATCCGATTTACGACATACGTGTATTTCGATGTACGATATTCGCTTTGTTTTACGTTAATTTCATTAATATATCAGTGTCTCGCTTCAATTTCCCAGTTGAATTAGCTTGCGCCGGAGAAAGAGGAAGGAAGAAGAAATTTAGAAAGCAAGTGCGCGCAAGGACATCTGAACTCAGAATGGTAGAATATTGAAATTTCCTGCTGACTACGATATGGTGTAAAATACGCGATACGTGTTACTTATAAAACACGTAATCTATAAAACACATAACCCGCGAAACTCAATTACAACGCGTTCAGACCTAATCCTTTAATCTCTTAAACCTATCGAATTCCATTGAACGTTGCAATACCAAGGCAGTTTCCATCGATTTAATCTCTTTCACCATCGATGCAAACCAACTTGGCCTGGAAACTTTGCAACGAACGTTACAACTTTGTTCCTCGGTGGCCACTTTAAGCGAACCATGCCGTCTTCTCGCAATGGTACGAAGCTAGTACCATTTCGCTATAATACAACCTTCCATTTCCCAAAGAAGAAGAAGAAGAAGAAGGAGAAGCTGTTGCCTCGTTCGCGTAAAAATCATCCCGCGCTGGTATATAAATCCGTTGAAGAGATGGCGATAAATTTGCGCCGCGCCGCGCTGTCTCCGCGGGACAACGAGTTTCCTTTCCTTCAGCGACGTTATTCGACGTCGCAACGACGAGTTCCGCTCGAGCATCGGCGATAAAAAGAACATCGCGCGCTAGGAAATAGCGGCAAATGTTTCCGTTCCGCTTATTGCGTACCTCGCGGTACCTCGCCGATAAATCGTTGTCGAACCTGACAATATCGCGCGCAAACCCCGTGTTTTTGAACGACCAAGCTACGAGCATATTCAGCTTGCGTTTCTTGTGATTCAATCTCCTTAAGCGAAGGCAAACCTGATCGAGCGAGGCAAGTTGTTGTCTTGAGACCTGACAAGGCAATTGCGTGCACGCGTCTTGAAAACGTTTGGCGATGTCTGACGACGAGTAAAATGTGATTATAATTAAGAAAATTAAATTAATTGTCGTTTGCTCGATCCAAATGGCGAATATTGTAAGCGTATGTCTCGCTTTGAATATTTTACATATAATTTCGTATTACGTATATTCTACAAATTTTTACGCTCCTCGATTTTGTCAAAATTGCACTACGTATACGTATTAGGTTGTGGGAAAAGTGTCTTCGTTTTACAGACGCGTCTTTTACAACGACGCATCTTTAACAAGACACGAAACCTAATCCGTCGAACGTTGTGATCTTTATTTTGATAGAACAAAATGGATCTCAGGTAACTCGATAAAATAATATAAAACTGAAAATATTGCGCATCCAGCATTTCCTTATAAAACGAAAGAAACTTTTCCGACCACCTAATATAATCCACAGTCTACGCATTCGCCAATTTTTTCAAGAAGATTGCGACGCCTCGTTGTGCCGACGTACTTGCATTGAAGTATTCGTTACGAAATTACAACGAAGCCAGTGGTAGCCTAAGGGAATATTAAGTATTCCTGGGTTCAATAAATGAAAGTTTTTTTTTTTGAAAAATATTTCAAGAGTAACGATTTTCATACGAACACGAGGGTTCTTGTTAAATAAACATCATTGGATTCTCGATAACCTAGGTACATATCGTAATACGCTTTTGAGAGATTTTCACGCGCTTCTGCGGCTTTATCGTTGGTGGATTGTAGGAATTTATTTGTTGATCTCTGATACGGTGTAGCAAAATGAGGTTTTATGCATCGCTTGAAATTAATAATCTGTGAGTGTGAATCTTGATGAGTAAAATTATCGACGAATATGGAAAGGATTTATTTGTTCTAAAGTAATAAAATTGGTGCAATAATACGGATACTAAAATAGAATAAAAATTTTCCGCTGAAAAACATTTTTACGCGAACGTTTGTCCGCGAGCAATCACGCGATAGTTATTCGCGTGATGGTTCGGTAAAGTTTCCAGCGACGAGATGCATAAACGAAATTGAAAATATTGGATTCCGAAACACGTTGTATAAAATTATATCGATTCTACAAATGTATCGATTTATTTAAAAAGAGAGAAAATTACGGGAGGAACTTTGTATCTGATATTTGAAAGCAACTAGACAAATTTTCAACAGACTGACAGAAAGAACAAAAAATTCAGAAAAATACCTTTTCATTTTAAATGCAGAAGGAATGAATTAGAAATTATATTTGCAAATTCTTCTAATATCTGATACGAACGTATATGTTTCGCAATAGGTTGTTTATTAATATCCGCGATATAATTAATGGCAGCGTTGATCTCGTGGCAACGTTCCTGCAACGTGAAACGCGGATTCACTTTCGCGTAAACTTGAAATTACTGCCAGAAGTTTGGTCGTTTTTACTTTGAGGCAGTTAATAAGTGGCAAGTTTTCAAGATGACTACGGAAAAATCAAATTAACGTGATTCTCCACGGTGTACAGATTATACAGGGTGACCGCGAATGTTGCAGAAGCGCGCAAACCAGTTAAAAAGTTAATAAATCCAAGATCCTGGCTTATTAACTGTACCTTCTTCGCGCACCGAAGCCAAGAACCCAAGTAAACACCTTTATCACGCCGTGGAAGGTGTTTTCAGTTAAAAAGCTTGGAAAATTTAAGCTTGCAACGATTAAATCTTTCTTTTACTTTACTTTATCTCGTGTCATACATAGATACTATATACGTAGAGAACACTTTTACTTAGAATATTAATATACTCGAGATTACATTTTGCTCGTTTAACTAACAAACGGTAAATGGGATGAAAGTTTGAAAATATTCTTGATATTGTTACATCCTATTGCGGAAGCTTGTGCGGATAATTCAATTGAAATGATCGTAGTTGACATCATTAAGGATATCGTTAAAAAAATGTAATTTTTCTGACAATTTTTATTCCGTTAAAACTACCCAAAGTTATATTTTATCCACATTTCCCATTTCCTTCTATTTTCTTAAATTGTATTACACGCATACATGGATCAGACGATCTTGATCCTGAGAGACGTTTATAAATCTTTATCGATAATTCGACCAATCGAAGACAATTGATTATTAGCTGTTTTGATCAGGGGTCGATAATCTGACCCAATAGTCTTCGAAAAAATTGCAGTTTCTTTCATTTCCCAACACCGGAAACAACGATTCGATGTAATTTACTAGTTGGCAAAGAATCTGACGTTTAGTACGCTCGCTGTAAATCTCAACGACTGTGAAAGCCCCTAAAACTTTTAATTATTCACCGCATGAGAACTTCTCGTGCATCTAAGATCGCGTCCAAAGTCGGTGTTTCGTAGAGATACACCATCCAACGCTGAAACTTGCTTCTGGAAGGCTGTCAGTTGTCTTAAGAGGTTGGTAGCCTGACTCGATCTGAAACTTCATTAACACCAACAAAAGAGCCGTTTCTCTACAACGTCGATTGATAATTTTAACGACGCTATACTTTGAACGATCTCGTTTCTTCTTACGTGAAATTTTGTCTTCTTCTGATCAGTCGCCATTACAGCGATCGATCGATATTCGGATCAGCATAGAACGATGTGTTTCTTTTTTGATTTTCCATCGCAACTATATCAAATGGTGGATCGGATCCAATTTGTGCGATTCTTTTCGAAAAGCTAGGAGGAATTTGTTTCGGTTGACCTTCTTTCCCTGTGTCTCCATCGTTGCCAGTCGATATAAAGTGAATTTTATGCTTCTTTCCTATGCATTCTGAGTTTCAGAAGACGTATGAATAGTATGATCATCCAAAGCCTTAAGTAATAGCGAACCGTTCTTTCGCATTATAATCTGAAGCACTCGAGTCAAACATTCTCGTTGAACGGTGCAAGACAAGCACGCCGCGTTCGTCTGTCGGTAGACCAAACGCTCTTGGTTTATCTACAATTGGTCCAGGAGGATCTGCATTAAACAAACAAATTTTATACGTAAGTTAGAGAAGAACCTATTATGTTACCTCCGACACGAGGCGAGTCATCTGACCATGGAATCTAAAATTTTTGAGAACATTCCTAAAAATCCCAAATTAAAAGAGACTAAATATAAAGTATAGTCAGGTGCAAAATATAAAATACGAAAGGATCGATTAGAACGCCGACTTTTTATGTAAAATTATATTTCTATAGACGCGACTAAAGAAATAGAACCTGATGGAAACTCTTTCTTATCTATTAAAAAATTATGATCAGGACTCTCTGCTTTGAGTATTTCGTATATTTTGTATCCTTTTATTTTCGTATCTTGAAATTTCCCGTAAATACGTAGAAAGCTCGCTATGTTTGCGAGAGACGAGAGAAGAATCACGTTCGAAGGAGGAAAAGAATGTTGAAGACCGAAAGAACGCGAAAGAGCTAAATATTCGATCGAAGCAAAGTTGCCACCTGCATTCTGTGATCGCGTTACTTTGCAACTTGACATCGCGTTGATAATCGTCGCGCCTCGTGCAACTTGGTTCGACAATCGCAGTACGTTTACGTATTCGAGGAGTTTCTTAAGTCGGTCACAGAGAGAGGAGAAGCGAAGAATCAGTAACGCGGAGATGCTCGCGTTTCCAGCGAACCATCGGCGTGACCCTCGAGTCACCGGAGCACCGCTGCCACCTACTTTTCCACTTATAACGACCAGGGAAAGAGAACTTTTGACGGTTCTCCTTTCGTCTAGCAGCCACTGTAAGTTTGTACACGTGTAATTAGCTTAACGAGTAAGCGGGTGCTGGCGCTAATTGCTCGCGAGCGAATCGCGACGATACGAGGGATGAGCCAAGAGAGAGAGAGAGAGAGAGAGAGAGGTAAAGAGAGGTGAAATTGTTACGTGTCACGCTAACAGCTCGGGATGTTAAAGGGAATTCCGTTTCGCTCTCGTTTACTTTTCCCTCGTTAATTCCACCGACCAACCCTTGGAAAAATATTTTCCGAACGCGAAACATAGAATCTTGGGACACGGATCCTTTCTCAACGATCGTGAAACAAAATTTCAAAGGGCAAATTAATAGGCCAGTTCGAAGTGAATTGCGATTTTGAGCGGCGGCGACGTGGTTTATGGTACGTGCTTCTTCGCTTCAACGCTAAGAAGGCGTTGTTATCTTTGGTACAATGGTGCGTACAATGCAATGCTGTTGTTTTTTAATTGGAACTTTTAACGTTACGTCGAATACGTCAGATTTCTTCCTTCGATAATTTGTACGAAGAAACGTGGAGGAATTTTTGAAAAGATTAACTTTGGATGGACTTTCGTTGGAATTCCACTAAAGCGATACGATCTTGGAACAAAAATAGGAAATTACGTTAAAAACGAGTAATCCCGTATGGTATATCGTGGCAGGATGTTGGTGGAATTTAGCCGGATAAGCGTACAAAGTCGTGGAAAATCCTTGGGGACTTGGCTCACCGTGGGTAATGCTTGGCAGATATGAAAAAATCCGAAGGAGGCTATAGTCCTCGTGCGGATGAGACAGGATCAGAGACGGCTGCGCGTAAAAGTGGCCTTGAGCTCGGATTAATTCGCCAGCAAACAAAGATACCGAATCCTCTTTAACCGGAACGCGATGACGCGCCTTCTCTTCAACTTCCAACCCTCTCTTTCTCCTTTTCCCTATCGACGTTCGTTCCTCTTCTATGGTGTTTCAGTCTCGTATCTTTTCTTTCGAGAACCCTCGAGCGAACCGCTTTTGCTTTCTGAACCGACGCGACGCTTGCACCCGCGCGGTTCCACCGTAAGAAAAGGAAGAAGAAGAGGGTGGAAAAAAGAACACACCCTTGCCGTTCGACTGGCAACGCAATATTTATACCCTCGCAGAACTATTCATGTGGCGTTCGTGCCATCAACAGAGTAATCAAAGCGAAACGTCGTAAATCTTACTTTATACGAGCTAGTTAGCGTCCAGTAGTTACCAACGATCTATTATTTGAATTACGATCAAATGTAATTTCACTTAGTATGCAAACGCGCACTCTTATAATTAATATCCTAGTACGCTCGTTTATTCTAATATTCTACGATCTTCCCTTAATTTATGTATCGTACGATATAAGAATTACGACACAGAGGAATCGATTGAAATCGATCGACATCGAGGAAGAAGGTAATTTTGAATCTTGAACGATCTTCGATAGCTAAAGGCAATTTTTTTTACACTAATATCGGGCTCATCGGTTACCAAAAGAGGCAGTTCCCAACTGAAAATAATTTTTACCAGTGAGCAACAAAATCTTCATCGTTTATAACGCTAACGTTGTAAGTTGGACGTAGCGAATCAAAGTTCAAAGAACATTCTGACATTCGAAGATCATTCTGAGGTTCAAAGATCATTCCAGGATTCGAAGATCATCCTGAAGTTCGACGATCGTTCCGAGGTTCGAGGAAGATTTACCATCAAACTTTAAAAGGACCAAAGATTATTTGAGAGTTGCAGGATTGCTAGAAATTCCACAGCCATCGAAAAGTTTCGTGTTTGTGGAAGGTTTAAAGACTATCCAAACGTTTCGCAGATATCAGCGGTTAGAGGTCTCGCAAAAGGTGACGGAATTCCAGTGTCTGTGGAATCATGCAGGTCAAAGACCTACACGATGTCCAGCTAGCTCAGAGGTCGGCAATATCATCCGAACTCGAGGAAGTTTCGAGAATATCCGACATCAACCTATGGCTCGTTCTAAGCTTCTCGATACTATCGGAATTTCCGGATAGCTTGGAAAACTCCGATTTCCTCTGAATCATCGGATACCCTTGCAGCCATCGATATCTTCGAAGGCTTCCGCAACCACCGAGTGCTTTGAAACATCACAATACACCTAAAGCTCTCATCGAATCTAATTCGAAATCATCCGCGAACCAAAAATCACTGAATTCTACCGGAACTAACATTTGGAAGATTTTGAACTTTCTTCTTGTTAAGTTTGTATAAGTTGCGTGTAATTGTTTGTATAAATTGCGACATCTAAATATAACACTGAAGTAGACTTGCATCTGTTTAAAAGTGTCGAGGTCGAGGTTGACTGATCGAAGAACGAGTGGATGAATTTGTAATAGAAAAGTATATCGAAATAATTAAAGGTATAAGTATAAGTTTATGCTGATTCAAATCCCTAACCTCTTAGTGTTTTAGACAATGCAATGACGAGGAGCACGTTCCTATATTCGTAGCAAAAGGACATTACCAAAAAAGTGAAGCTTATAGCTCGGGCTAGAGGCTACAAAGGACATAAATAGAAATTTATTTATTAGTTCCTTTGTTCTAGGACCTTGCAACCCAAAACATAATGTATATTCAAAGGTACAATAATATGCACCTTTCCTTATTTAGAATATTTCTGCGTAATAGCAGCCTTCGGGTCACGGATATACATAAATAAAGATTTTGTTTCTTTTTTTTTTAAATTTTATTTGGTAGAATTTTTACGATCAATTCTCACTGAGAATTTTAAGTAAATACATAAATAAAGATGTAGAGTTCTTCTTGAAGTAGTTACTTCAACAAAAAGTATCTTATGTCATCTCTTTATCAGTTAGGTATTTGAAAATAAACGTAGGATCACGATGATTCGATGTAATCTGGCTGAGTACATCTCGCTGTAAATAAATGTTCATGGTTCCAAATATCTGAAAGTCAAACGAAAGTATATTTTAGGTTACCACGTTGTGATTATCGTAAGTTCTAACTGCCTTACCTAATCTTCTCGAGAGTTTGCAGCGAGGTGGCAGTGCCTTAAGGCGGTTTGTATCCGAACTGTTACTCGATCCCGCGGCTTCGTTACAACTTTATAGGTTCGTTATACGAAACTTATCTCGATTTTTCCATTCAAATGCCTCATAGTTGTTTGGTACAATGATAAAAACTATTAATCAAATGTTCAAAACGAGAAAATACACCCCGATCCGCTTAATCTACATAAATAAATATCGTTATAAACGTAATATTCGATAAACAATTGAAATAATTCGATGGTGATTAGAAGATGGTACAATTTTCCAGATTTATGGAGAATTTAAAAGTGGTAAAACGTAGAGAACACGGAAATATGCAAATTGAAGTATTCGTTCTAACATTTAGTATGCGAAACGAATCTCTATTTAATTGCATTTAGTTCCATTTAATTGCATTCATAAATGTATGGATTTTCATAAATCCGTGTGCAGTAGTAGCGATTAATATCGAATCTTTGATTAAACGTATAAAGATATCGCTGAATATTTCACGAGTAATTATTTCACAGGAATATCTCCAATTTACGAAAAAATCTCTCGAAAATTTTAATCATAAAAATGATCGCATAAACTCTGCAAAGCAAAGTAATTAAAAAGCACCGACTTTAAATTCAAACGAAAAGAATTCTTTGAAAGCCTCGTTTACGTATTTCGAAAGTTCACACTCGCAACGTAACTTCGATCAACGCGAGCAACCCCAATGGCAAAAACACGTGGCTATCATCGTTTCGATCTGAGTCGGAAATCTGAACGTTGTCGGATGTCTAGAGCACTCTGGTCTAATGAAATCGTGGTCGTTATTACCAGGGGCATGCGAGTGAATTTTTTCTTCTTCTCCCTGTTAACGTCGTAGGGTCGTGTTGGTGTTGGAAAAATTTCATGATACGAGGTCCGTATCGCCTGGCTTGGAATATAAGATGGCGAAATGCAAGCGCTCGCCCCGGGAGAAGGTGTAAAGTTAAACAATTTACGGAACTCGGCTCGACACGGACTCGCCTAGCTTATGGTAAAATTATACCGTCGCCTTGATCGACAGTCTCGATAAACGTAGACCGAGATACAACTTTTCTCACAATCCTCCTTCGTATAAATCACACGCAGTTCGAAGTGTATTAACATTTTTCGTCTTTCTCGCGTGCAGTAGTCGTTTTGAAGAAAGAAAAGATTTCACTTTAGCAGATTGTGTTCGAACATTTACATTATCTGCGTTATACGTTCTGCAATTTCATTAGCGCTACAACCAGAGCCGATTATCACGATTACGTTGGTAAAGTTTGAGAGAAATCTGAAAATGCGTATAGAAATTACAATTATCGCAAGTGTACGTATATTTTGCAATGGAGATCACGAAAGTATCTAAGTAGCTCAATTATTGAATATATCGACAGTTGCTCAAAATTGTTGAGGTTATTAGATGCGTGAACAGAGGAACACGTGGATAAATTGTAAAGTAGAAAATATATTTTAATACGGAAGCGTATATCTATTAGATGGCAGTGTGTGTTACCCTATAACTGAAAATCCCGAAGCCATCGTCGCTTGTCAACTGTCTATGGTCTGTCTTCCTCCCAGTCTTTTGTCTATAAACGCTGTCGATGGCTTCGGTGCTTGAGAAAACTAAAAAAATCAGATGTAGAGTTTTCTTAGAAGTGTTGACCACTTTAACAAAAATATATAAATTTGCTGCGATTGGTGTTGAAATAGTTTCGTGGGTCACTGTATTTAATCCTTTAACGATACTACTGATTCATGCTACACTTCTTTTTTCGTCTTTCATTTTTCATCCATAGGTAAATTAATCATTTGTCTTTTATCAACTTCGTCAGAGATTGAAATTGCTTGGTGTCACCAGAAGAAGTATCGACTTTATGAAAGTTGATTTTGATCGTTTAGGAAAGACACAGACATATCGGGACAGTAAATCCTGGATTGCAACTTACTAATAAAGAGAGTGGAGGCGGTGTATTTGAAATATGATCAACAGTGAACTGCACTAGTTTGCAAAAAAAAAAAAAAAAAAAAAAAAAAAAAAAAAAAAAAAAAAAAAAAAAAAAAAAAAAAAAAAAAAAAAAAAAAAAAAAAAAAAAAAAGAAAAAGCTAAAAAAGGAAAAAAGGAAATATCGTAGTTATTGCTGGACTTTTGACTTTCCTCGTAATTTCTATTTATCTGGAAAGAGTTGAACAGTAACATAGGAAGAACATCTTTCTTTTTGACAGAAAGAAAAGTATACGGCAAAAGTTCCCCTCTAATGGGACCAGTGTTTGCTCTTATAGTTAAGATCAACGGGTAATATTCGCTGTTCTAAACTTAATATCGGATGAGCTTTATTACGATGTTAAAGTATTAATCCGTACCTTGACGCAATGGACCATCAACCCTCGAAATGATCCGCACGATGGTACTCGTTCGTTACGAATTTCGAAATTATGCTGGTAAATTTTCTGGGCGCATTTAAATAGAAAATTGTCAATAACGATAAGACAAGTATATTATTGGTGATGAATAATTTGCACGAATTACGTTATTCCTTCCTATTCTTTAATTTTATTTTGGTTGCTGATAAAACGGCAAAGTAGCTTTGGAAATTTTTATCTGATTAGTGGTTTGAAAGTTTATTCTATCGTTAAAGTGTTAATTAGTAACGGCGCAGTTTCGAAAAGTACAGCGAGTTATTTTATGAAATTTTTTATTTCTGGCCTGAAATTTTTGAAACTCGGTTTTATGAAATATTCATATTCCATTTAAAGTATATGGGACTTTGTAAAACGATTTTGATATTATATACGATGCTGGTACATAAATGGCGCTAAACTGGCGTTAAATTTAATAGGAAAGTTTCCAAAAATTCGAAATTGGCTCGGATCGTTTGCGATTACGAGTATCGTTAGATAAAAATACTTTTACACCGCTGCATTCTAAGATTTCACCACTTCCTTACATTTCGGAAATTTCAAGAAACAAAGAAATCTCTTCACTTACGCGTTCAACGATCCTTCCCCGTCTATGGCTGTTGGAAAAATTCCTAACGAAAGTTTAAAAATATTTAACAACGATTATAATATCATTCCATCTATAACGATACGAGTCTGTTTTTCAAAAATAGTTGAATATTTTCAAATAGCTCTCGCAAGCATCTAAAGTATTTCATTTCACGTCTTTATCGGTTGGATAAATTTCGTAAAGACCGCAATAAATAATAATAATCAGACTATGTATCTTAAACATATAAGGTTTAACATTGTTTTAGTAAAAACACTTGCACTAGTATCTTAACGAATAAAATTGTATCCGATATTCTTATTATAGATAAGAGTTCATATTAAAAACGATACGAACTTCTCGAACAATCTGATATCTAATTTTTGAAATTTAATTTTTCTACGCATGTCTCGATGATCGTACGCAACTTTACGGCGAGTAGTCGTCGCACGTCTGATCAATAAGATCGTTGGAATTTTTGCGCGAGCGTTCAACGATCGGAACGCGTAATTCGTTTCAAACGGTTCCTCCTTTCTCAGGAAGGGGTAGGTTAAATTATGAAGCGAGAGATAACGTTGCTCAGCTATTATATTCACGGTCGGATGCTGGGTTCCAGCTTATGGCAGCAGGCTGCAGCTGCACGCTCCGATATGCATATATGCGAGCAGACTACCACACGCGTCTTGACCTTACACTTTCGTAATTGCTCGTACATGCACGGCATCACTGACCTATTAATTATTTCCACAATCTGCTAAAAATAAAAAAAAAAAAAATAATGGAGAAGGTTGGTTGAGAGTTCGAGCCCCGTTGAAATTTCTACACAGATCGAATAGCTAAGATTCTGTTATGAAATTCGCGGTTGGAAATATATGTAAATCGAATAATAACGATTGTCAGGCGAGCCTCTTAAAAGCCAAACTGTAAAACGTGCCTTGTATTAACACGTTAAAAATTTAAAATAGATTAAAAGATTGTTTAAAACGACTAACGTGAGATAAATTTCACGGACTACGCAATTCTCGACAACGCGAGCGATTCAGCTAACATCGTCGAGAAAAAGCGCACAAATATAACATATTATTTTGTAGAAATGAAATGTCGTGGTGTAGAATTTTTCAATCTGTTCGGCGTAAAATAAAATAAAATTGGCGAGGTAGCCAACGTGTTAAAAAATTGTGTCAGGATGATAGGTTAATAGCGTAAACGATTAAACGACGGTGCTAAAGTAAAATATATCCGATGTAGAAGTTGTAATTTATTCTAGCCGAAAGTGGTGTCAGTTCGTCTGACCTATGATCCTTAAAATGGCTAAGTTTACATCGGTTGGCTTCGAGGTCATGACTATGAAATTTCGCGGATCGCAGGCTAGTCCGAGTGGAGTGCCTCTAACCGTTGTTCGTGTCTGGTCTCTTAACCCTGATTTGCTCCGTCTACGATCCTTTGACATCCGAATTGTCCAGATTGCGTCCCAGGACCTTCGAGTGACTCGAACCAAATCCCGCAAGCTTGAAGAGAAATGGCCATGATTCCGGTTTCTCTCGTTCCTCGTGTTGTCAGGAAATTTTCCTATTGCAGAAAAATGCGGAATTGGATCTCCTTAGATATCTCGTCTTTCAAAGGTTCCGCTGCGTTACTTGAGGATTGCGTTATTTTACTTGCAAGTTTCGTAATAGAAATAGCAGTTTCTTTTTGTCAAAAATTACAGAATGTCTCGTACGACACGCATAACGTATTCAGAAAAGTAGTGCAGTGGTACGCGTGGAAATTCAATACAATTCTTTTCTCTTTTTTTTTTTCTGGCTCGATCGACACACGTGAGGCTACTACTCGTTTCCAGAGACAGACCACGACCCGCTTATAAGCGCGTCGATGATCGATACGATCGATTCGCTCCAATTTCAACGAGAGTATCGAGTTTTATCGGATCTCTGTATCCTCCTTAGTCGATCGTTGGCTGGTCTGTCGAGTACGCGAGGTACGTTCACCTTTGCCGTCTATCTCGTATTTTAAACTGCTGATTCGACGAACGACGATTTATCTCGGACACTGCAGCGACAGGCAAACATTATTACGCCTTGTTATCGGGAGCTGCAGCACACTACGTGTCGCCGTCCCATCCTTCCACACTCTTTTCTTCTCTGTTGTTTCTTTCGCGTCTAATATCAACGACCCTCTTCTTTGCTTAGCGAATCTTTGTTCAACGAGAGTGAAAACGAGACAGCCTTTGTCTCATTGCCGTCGTTGACTTATCTCGTATTTCGTTTTAGTTAAGATTTTATCTCGTAATAGAGAGAGAAATGGGAAATTCGTGGACGAATGTATAATAGAAAAATATGTTTAAGCGAGTTTAAGTGTAAGTACAATGTGTATGCTAGTCCAGAGCCGCACACTGACAGCGTTACTTTACGAAAGAGCTTCGAAGCCACGAGCCTGTGGGTATTTAAACAATTATATACTTGTTACTAATCATTATACTTATAATAATTATATAATTATTATACATACGGAAAAATGGCCTGTCTGTGCCCCGTTGCATCATTTGCGCAAGGCATATTCCTAGAAAACTATGAGGCTGAGAGGCCCCTCGAAAATGGATTTAGTGCTAAACGATGCTCGATGGCTTCGAGAAATAAGAAAACTAAACTTTAGAAAAGATGTGGAGTTTTCCGTGAAGTGGGACCCACTTTGACAGTTTTTCGAGGAATCGTCGAGTTATTTTTTCGAAGAAACTGTTGTGCTGCATAGTTTAGTTTAGTTTGCGCGAGATACGATGCGTTTCATTGCTGTATATTTTGTATCGTTTGTATATGAAATGATAAAAGAGAGGAACAAGATACGAAAGATACATTTTTACGTAAATTCTTCATCTTCCTTCATCTTCATCTTTGAAGGATAATTCGAGACGATACAAGAAGGATGTTCTTCCAAACGTAGCTGATGTTCGAGAAATAATCAGATTTTCAGTTTCCCTCTGGATATTATACTAAAGTAAATTTTTTTGCATAAAATACGCCGATTATTTATTCATTTAGCAACCAAATAAAACCATCCGATAATATGCACACGTGTTCACATGACGATAACTTCAAGTAGACGGACAATATTTTATAGAATTAGTGAAATAGTTAATGATAAATAGAATAGGGAAGATTAGGATCAGACTCTGTGAAACTAAAACTTCTTCTTCTGATTATTATTTCAAAAAATTCGATCTAATTAGCGCAATAACGATAAAGATTCTTCATCGATGAACGAAGTTGAAGTTCTGCTTAGTTTGAATGTAAGAAGAACTATAATTACAGAGCGTCCAAATTTCTCTGAGAACAGGTGCTACGAGCGTTTTCAACAGTAAGAAATCACAAAGTAGTTTCAAAGTTTTTAGCCTGATTAATTTTGATTGATCAAGCTTTCTCTTTCCTTGCGACTTGCAACGAGATTGTAATATGCGAATTCGTTATACATGGCGAACATACTTATTCATATATATAATACTCTTTGCACGAAATATTTATTAAAATAAAGCGGCAAATCAATGTCAGTCGTTTTAACCCTTTTTTTCCTTTGCAATTAACAAAAGTTAATTTCTTCGTACATTCGGTCTTAGCTTCGTTCAAAGACAGAAAAATTTAATGAGTATGAGAAGTATCTGTATTCACTCGTTACTATCTTAATTAAAAGAGACCTTTTCCTCCTTGTAGAACAGTTATAAAATATCATCGATTGAAAAAGGTGCATATCTAATTAATACGAAGGAATTAACGAATCTTCTAAAGAAAGTATGTTTTAATTAAGAAATGTCTCGTAAAGACGATAAAATTTACATTTATTCGCTTGTTTTAAAATTGTCCTTCCAAACGAAAATTACGATCCTCGTGTCTCGAATGGTTGAGCGGTACTTTTATTTCGTTACCGAGAAAACAGGCCACGTTTCTTGCAGTTTTGAAATAATAATTTCCAATCGATCGACAAAGTGGAAATAATTGTGCGACGCGTGACATCCGGCGCGATGAATTTTTTTGACTAGTTTCATTGCCTTGTTTTCTACGTTGCAATACGGAAGATAAATATTGATATTGGTAGATGCATTATCGATCTCGGATGCTTGCTCTATTTTCTCTTTTAATCAATCCAATATAAATTGAAACGAACAAAATATCGAGCTTTCACTTTTAAAGGCACGAAGAAACGTTACTACGAAAGAACACCAAGTAGTCTATGTCGCGTGATCATGATCTGGTCTTATTCTACTCGTTCGATCTTATATCGTTCGAATATCGATGCAGTAAAAAATTGTAACAATATCCAAAGCCACGGCAATCCATCGCTCTATGAATTTATAAAAAGACACGAGTAGGACTTTTATTTCGAATATCGAATCGACATTTTCCTTTCGGTTATAATCTCTGTATTGCTTTGAAATAATTTGTTTCATTTCCAAAGCTGTTTTAGTATCGATTTTTCTGTCTATTGTTAAATTAAAATCTCATAGATGTTGTTTCGCGAAGCTTCCGAATTGATTGCAACGTTTCTCAATTGAATTTCAACGATAGAAAGGTTAACAGGTTGAGTCCCGTTATCGAAGCTTTCGATTCGCCCGTGAAACTTGCCGCGATTTCTTCTGTCTCTCGATGTTACTCCGTTTACGACCAAAGTATTTTCCTGCTTTATCAAACGAACTTTTCACTTAGCGGGCTAAAGAATCGCAAAACGGAACATCGGATTTCAATTTAACAATTCCTCGCGAGTATTAATCGCCGGAGGGACAGAGCGCGTGAATAGAAATGGGAATAAACGCGCGTAGTTGGACAGCGAGTTTCCTAAGATGTAATTATTCACTGCTCAGCCTTTTATAATAATGACAAATGACCATAGGCGTCCGTTCAGGTTGTCCTTTGCGTCTCGAGCAGCCGAGGCCGGTGCAACGTCTCGAAATCCCTTTCCTGGCTACCACGCCGCGCCTAACGATTCTTTAACTCCTTCGTATCAAACTGCGGAACACCGACTGCGAGCACTGTATTAAATTGTACCGACGGAATTTCCGCCAGACGTTTCGTTTGCAGCTCTCGAATCCTCGCAGCTGGCCTGCAGCTATAATGGATTAATTCTTGAACGATTTATAATGGATCATGGAAATACGAAGATTTTACGCTAAATATCTTACGCTTAGCTTCATACTTTTGTCGAGAATTACGGATCTTAATATATTATGCCGAAATAATGGTGTAGGAACACTAAATTTACGCTTAGAATTCATATTAAAATAGTTTTGGATTTATTCGGTGAAGGATTTCACAGATATTCATCGATACACACTTGCACGCGTTTCAGCACTTTCTTTGCCTCCCCATTTTCCATATTAGACTCTCAACTGACTCTTAACCGACTGAACAGTTTACATTCATCTGTTTTCGAGGCACACACACTCATATTCACATATATGTATTAATACTACGCGGCTAATCTAGTCTAGCGCATAAAATTACACATATTTCAATAACTTTAACAAACTCATATTTTATGAGCGTGTCACCAATGGTAGCCTGTATATCGAACATTACAAGTTCTAAAGAAGCTAACGTTTGTTGCCTGCGATATTTTGAATGTTCTATCGCAACGTGATCCATAGGATTTAGATCGTCACACATAAAATTACGTATATTTCAATAACTTTAACATACTCATATATTATGAGCGTGTCACCAATGGTAGCCTGTATATCGAACATTACAAGTTCTAAAGAAACTAACGTTTGTTGCCCGCGATATTTTAAATGTTCTTTCGCATCGTGATCCATAGAATTTGGATCGTCACACATAAAATTACACATATTTCAGTAACTTTAACAAACTCATATTTTATGAGCGTGTCACCAATGGTAGCCTGTATATCGAACATTACAAGTTCTAAAGAAACTAACGTTTGTTGCCTGCGATATTTTGAATGTTCTATCGCAACGTGATCCATAGGATTTAGATCGTCACACATAAAATTACGTATATTTCAATAACTTTAACAAACTCATATTTTATGAGCGTGTCACCAATGGTAGCCTGTATGCCGAATATTACAAGTTCTAAAGAAACTAACGTTTGTTGCCCGCGATATTTTGAATATTCTATTGCAACGTGATCCATAGGACTTGGATCGTCACACATAAAATTACACATATTTCAATAACTTTAACAAACTCATATTTTATGAGCGTGTCACCAATGGTAGCCTGTATGCCGAATATTACAAGTTCTAAAGAAACTAACGTTTGTTGCCCGCGATATTTTGAATATTCTATTGCAACGTGATCCATAGGACTTGGATCGTCACACATAAAATTACACATATTTCAATAACTTTAACAAACTCATTTTTTATGAGCGTGTCACCAATGGTAGCCTGTATGTCGAACATTACAAGTTCTAAAGAAACTAACGTTTGTTGCCCGCGATATTTTTAATGTTCTATCGCAACGTGATCCACAGGATTTAGATCGTCACACATAAAATTACGTATATTTCAGTAACTTTAACAAACTCATATTTTATGAGCGTGTCACCAATGGTAGCCTGTATATCGAACATTACAAGTTCTAAAGAAACTAACGTTTGTTGCCTGTGATATTTTGAATGTTCTATCGCATTGTGATCCATAGAACTTGGATTGTCACACATAAAATTACACATATTTCAATAACTTTAACAAACTCATATTTTATGAGCGTGTCACCAATGGTAGCCTGCATATCGAACATTACAAGTTCTAAAGAAACTAACGTTTGTTGCCTGCGATATTTTGAATGTTCTATCGCAATGTGATCCATAGGACTTGGATCGTCAGCAACGATATCAGAAAATGCGCTGATAAATTTTACAATTTAAAATTCTAAAGGAACTAACGTCTATAGAGTTGGTTTAATATTGTAGCGGGATATGCGTCTTAGAACGTCGCGATACGCAGATACCTCACATAGTTGTTTTGCCACAGAGGATTGACACTGTACGATGCACATAATGTAATAAACAAACTCTGGACAAAGCAATTTCGCGGCTACGTGCAACCTACCCTGGGCGACAAGTTCAAACCTTTCGGTACCCCCGTCGACCAGTATAAATAGACGACCATGTTCTGCAGAAGTCAGTCAGTCGAGCGAATAAGTATAACGAATCAGTCTAGCGAATCAGCATAACAATTAGTATCGGTACCGCAGTATCGCGCAATCTTATAACGAATATCATCGAGCGAGCAACGCTTGCGATTAACTTTGTATTCTACATTTAAAAATATCTGTAAATATAGTTAATCGAATTAACTCGCCTCGTTATTAATTTAACCAACAACACGTCGCACCGTCCAGCACAAAATTAACGTTCGTTGCCTGCGATATTTTAGGTGTTCTATTGCAACGTGATCCATAGGACTTGGATCGTCAGCAACGATATCAGAAAATACGCTGATAAATTTTACAATTTAAATTTCTAAAGGAACTAACGTCTATTGGTTGGGTTAATATAGCAAAAGTTTCTTTCGTTTTTAAGGTGATAATAGAGGAGCAACAATTTCTGTTTTATATTATTTTATCGAATTAGGTATGATCCATTTCGTTCTATTTCTATTAATATGTTCGTGCATAATTCAATAAACTGATATAAAACAAAATGCATTGTGCGTCTATTATTTCTTTATAAAACGAAAGAAACTTCTCGGTCAACCTATAATACTATATACCTTGTAGATAAAAGTAATCTTAGGCCCCAAACAGCGCTTTCTAAGGTAATTTCGATCGGTCGAAGCTCGGATCCATTTCATAAGGAGAGCCATGAGCTCTTTACGCGTTGCTCGGTTCGCGGTATCTAGAAGAAGATCGGCCTTATTTGCGCCTGGCTTTTAGATAAAATCCAGGACGCTTTGATATCGCGACACCCGGGGTTTCGTCAACGAAGTTTTCATTTCTCCAGGGTTTTACTGCGTACTTGCTGCCCTGTTTGCGACACCTTGCTCTCTTTGAGCCGCGTTGAAACCCGGCAAGGTGATTATTTCGGATGGCATGCATCAAGGGAAAGAAAGATCGGAGTAGCCAGCCGCCTACCGAGCAACGTGATATTTGAATTCGAATACACGCGGTGTGTTGCTACGTGGAAAGGACGTCCGATTTACATTAAATTTACATTGCTATAACTTGCTTTCGTGTTTGAGATTGATACGCCAGGCGAAATCTTTCCGCGTCTCTTAGGTGTAGAATCTCACAGGAATATACATTCGTTCGATATAGGTAGGTTGGAAGAAAACGTCGATACACGTCGAAAGCGAACTTGGCAAACTCGTCATTTCGCTGTTTTTATTACAAAGCTGGCGCGAAGCTTCTTCTTTAGTTTGTTTGTTTGCTTATTCAGATTTCGAGAGACTCGATTTCGATGGTGTCGTGTCGAACGAGCGAGATCTTTATTCGATTTTCTGGCCGTTGAGCGTTAATTAATTCTTTCATTCTTTCATTCGGTTGCACGATTATGCAACTTCCAATTATGCAGATTTTATTCTGCGACGTAATCCTTCTTTAGAAAAGACAGGGATAATTATTTTACGTAAGAAGCGCAAAGTGGAAGAGTCGTGTTAGGCTCTTGCAATATGGAATCTCAACTCGCCATTTATTCCTTCACGCGATATCTTATTGCCTCTCTATTGCCTCCTGCTTTCTTCACATTATCAACGTCATTCGTAGTACCGATCATAGTAATGGCACCTAACGCTGTTACATTTAATACTGTTGCAGGTGTCGCGTAAACTGGAGACGTAGGTTTTAAAGGACAAGAAGATTGAACCGTAACGCAACTATTAACTTTCTTTTTATCAGCTTTTATTATGAACTTAACAATCACAATTCAATGTACACTGAATTGACACGTACAAAATCACAGTTTACTTCGATAAATCTATATGAAAGGATAAACGCGACTGATCTAAGGGCAGAAACCTTTTAAAGATGTTGACTGTTCTAAAGATATAGGATAAGTGATGTTCAGTGATGATGCTGGGGCAGAGGAAAGCCAGCGATGGGTGTGTCTAAGGAAACGAGATGAGTTGATTCGTTAAGGATACTCTTGCTAGAAAAGTGAGGTAACAAACATTGTTTCTGATTGGTTAATTAAGAAGGTTGGTGGACTAGGAAGGGTCTTAGCAGCCCCCGAGAGAGTAACGCGAGAAAACCAACTTTTCCTTATCATCGGCAGACAAAAATATAAATAACGCTAGAAATGGAAGATGATTGTTTTTGGTCTGAAGGATCTTAGGTGTGAAAATGCCAAGATTTACGATGGGTCATTGAAGCTATCGAGGGTACGCAGTGAGGAACCGTAAACATCTGGTTGCTGTCTCTCCCTGTGTGTGTGGCCTCGTCTCTCATGCGTATTGAGATGTGGTTGATGTCACACGGGCAACGTCCCTACGTTCAATGCTAATACCCAGAGTATCGATGCGTTTGTCACGTAAAAAATAACTCTCGTGATGATATATATAAAAACTTTATTTCTCAGGAGTCGAAGGTTCTTGAGTACCAATATTACAATGCTCCAGTATCGGCTTATAATTCAGACTGGCTCTGCCGTCATTATTCGGAGTGTAAATACTAAGCGAGAACAATGAAAATGATGGATGGGATATTATTCTTGGAAGTTCTTGTTAGTTAACTGACCGGAGGATATCTACAGGTGTCAACTGTCCGGAGGATATTTAGATATTTAGAGGATATTTAGAGGTATCAACTGTCCGGAGAATGTTTAGAAGTGGTCGCCTAAGGTGACGTCGGGGTAAAAAGAATTTGGGGTTACACGTTCTTCGATCTCCGCGCCATAATATCGTTAACCATACGACGAATGCCAAGTTCGGCACCCCAAATATCCGGCATCCAAATGATGCATATACAAATGCTATCTATAGTGAATAATATACTTTTTCGTTATCTGCAGAACATTGTCCGTTGATTTCTTCTTCTTCTTAAAGTTACTCATTGTTGAAACAACATCAAAACGTTTCACGTGATATATTTCAAACATCCAAACGATCGTATACTGTTTCGTACTAAAAAAATCTGTTAAATCCATTGACAGTGAAACGATATTTCGTATACGGTTCTTACAAGAATTATTGTTATTTAAAACTTAGGAAAACGTTTATAGAGCAACCACGCACATGTAACGTCGACAAATATCTACAACCGAATCAGGAAACCTGAACCGCTTTGCACACGACACCAACTCCCAAAACAAAGGAATATGAATTCGGCACGTAGGTGTAAAATAAGCGAAGATCTAGAAGGGCTGGATCTTGATCGAGGCTTAGATCTTTCGGTAACGGTCTAATCGTAAACTTGTACTCTCATTATAGAATAAAGGTATCTGGAACTCTGGTTCAAGGACCCAACATTTTTTTTATTATTATTTTCCTGTCATTTTTACGTGACACGCACTGTGCGTATTTCTGGCGCGCGTTTCCTTTCAGTCACAGTACTTCGGCGGACTGAACTGCCGAGGCGAAAGAGTTTTAAGTCTGACAAGCCGAGTTAAAAGCCTCTCCAGACTCTCCTCAATCGTCCTTTGAAAATTCCATCTGTTTCGATTTCAGGTGTCGTGGGTTCGCAGACGAGGCGACGAGCTGCACTTGCTCACGATCGGTTTGGACACGTACGCGAGCGACTCCAGGTTCTCGCTGGCCCTGGAGAAGCCGAATGATTGGCGGTTGCTTTTGCGTTCGGCTACCGAACGAGATGGCGGCGTGTACGAGTGTCAAGTCAGTGCTCATCCGCCATTAATCAGAACTGTCCATCTCACCGTGTCAGGTGAGTAAATGTGTCTTTGTACGTGCGTGTATGTATCTCTATCGCTGGCCCGTTAGTTGTCAGAGTCGAACAGCAATCGCGGCCTGCAATTTCTATCCGGCGAGGCCTCTGCTCTCTCGAATATATGTGCCCTTTGATCCGACCACTTCGGTGTCACCAATAAATCAGCCACGGTACGGCACTGCTTATAGAGAGACAGCCGTGCGATGGTTCTCTCGCTAATCAACCGTAACGAGAATTTGACGGCAATGCCGACGATTATCGGTTCAACGTTTTTCGTCGGTGATTTGAGATAATGGACGCTTGGCACCCTGTTTGCGTGACTCTAACACCTTCGCCAAACCTGAATTTCTACGACTTAAAATAGCCTTCTCTGCGGAACGAGCTTCTATTCGGGTCGTTCGTTAACGAGAATTTTGGTTTATGCAGGTTTTGGCTTCGAATTAGTTGGCTGTGATTTGTGTTTGAAATCGCGCGAGATTAATAGAAAGTTTGAAAGTTTGTTTAGAAAGATATTGGTCGTTTATTTCTGTGTAGAATATGATTTTGGTGGGTGGTAGATACTGAAATTAAAAGTGAAAGTTGCAATTCAAATCTACGTTCTATTCTTTTATTTCGAATTATTTATCAGCGTGAATTTGGGATTACGTAGACGGACTTTGAGTTAGTTCGCTGCTATTTAAGCTGATTTTCGTTTGATAGTTTGAATCCTGTGTTTGGAATTACGAGAGATTAATCCTCGTTTGGTGAAAGCTCGATCTTCGTCGTCGCATAAGTCGACCGTGTTATCGAGTTGTGCGAAAAGCTTGAAACGGAGAAAGAAGATTTCAAGGAATACGGTGTTCTTCTAGAACTAGAATTTTGTGATGCGTTAGCGTGTCGAAATTAAAAATAAAATTTCACATGTAGATTTGGATTCTATCCTGTTATTCGGTCGTTTAAGATACAAGTAAATTGTAAAACGAGGGAATAAAATACGAGGAGAGATTTTAAACAGAATATTGGTTCGAGGATAGTATCGGTGGCGGTAGTTTATCGAATTAAGAACGAAATTTGAAATTTAAATTTCGATTTTAGGTTGGATTTAAAATTTAAATTCCAACGGGGGTTGAATCTTAATTTCGGATTTGGGAATTTTGAAGTCAATTAAAATGGCTTTATAAGACGAGACTAGACGATAGTATATGACGAAAAATCCAATTTCCGAATCCAATTAAAAAATAAACTAAAATTTAAAATCGTCAGAAATTGAACGCTCACACTCGTAACTATAATGCATAGGAAATTGCTGTTAAATGTTTGTATCTTTGCAGCTACGACGGTGGTCAGAAGTTAGAAAGGGTGTTTCTTGACGAACGCAGTAAGCGATAAAGGGATGGAAACGGTTAAATATTAAACTACAACGTTTGCAGTGACCACGGGTTCGGTTATTACACGTGGCGGTTCTGCGGAATCGCTGTAATTTCAAACCGTATCAGGCAAATTATAATTCTCTCAAGTGCAGTTAAACGCAGCAACCTGAAATACCAACGGAGTCACTTTAAACTCGTACAGCTCGTTCCTAGCTATTACGGTTGCCGGGAGAATTGCGAATTTTCGACTACAACGTGTTGCCAATTGAACCGTGAAAACAGTTTTTCGATTTTCTTCCAGCTTGCGCGATATATACGTTGAGTAGTTTTGGAAAATCGAGCAATAGTCGTCGATCGTTACGTCTTTTCTTTGTTCAGTCAGATTCGGTCAGATTCTTTTTAACTATTCGTTTTAACGACTACTATTTAAAACTACCATAAGTTCGGAATAACGAAATCGATATCGCAATTAACCCCTTGTTCTACAACAACGAGTGAAACTCGTGGTAAGAAATTTAGGCCACAAACAATAGGCACGAGCCTGATTCGTGGTACTTCGTTCGGACCAAACTTAAACAATACGAGCCTGGCTCGTGGTATTTCACTCGAGATAAAGGTAAACAACACGAGTCAGACTTGTGGTTCAGTTGTCCTCGATATTTTCTTTAGTTATGTGTGATTCTTCGTTACTTGCACACGTTTAGATTACAATTCCCTAAAAGAATTAAACGACACTTATACCTATCATGTCAGCAAAAAGAAAATTTAATATCGACGACAGTAGCGAGAAGTGTGTTATTATTGCGGATAGTTATTCGGTAGATCCTTTTGATGATGATAGTGATGGTAGTGGATATTGCGTTTCATTGTTTCGAAAAATATCACACAGTTGAAGATTACTAATTTTCTATGAGTTTTCTCAAAACATTATTGATTTAAACCAAGTATTAATTTACAAATTGATACATTATCCACTTTCAAATAATAAATCATTCTTGTTCACTGATGAATCGATCGTAATTACTTCCCAGACATCTTAAAAGCATTAGTTGTGCTCAGACGTATTTATTATTCCACAATTCTCGTCGTTGCACCAAAATACACCAAAATATACATGTCACAAGACGTATACAATTTGTACAAACACACGGCTAAGCAGCTAAATGGCTGGACACGTGAGCGACCTTCTTGTTTATCGTGGCCCGAGCAATCGGAAGTTAACGGGTAGGACAAGGGGTTGACATCGAACCGATCCTCTTTAACCCTTTCGCTTCGGGTGCCGCTTATAAGCGGCGCAATATATTTTATTTTACGGAATATATTTCAAACATCCAAACGATCGTATACTGTTTCGTGTTAAAAAATCAGTTAAATCCATTGACAGTGAAACGATATTTCATATACGGTTCTTACAAGAATTATTGTTATTTAAAACTTAGGAAAACGTATATACAGCAACCACGCACACTGTGCGCATTTCTGGCGCGCGCTTCCGTTCAGTCACGGTACTTCGGCGGACTGGACTGTCGAAGCGAAAGGTTTAAGCAACATCTTCGAACTTAAAGAAAATTTTCAAAGAACGTTGGATAAAAATTTAAGCAACCTTTTATTCGATTAAATAGAAAGTTTTACCACTGACAGAGAATATTCATCGAAAGCGGACGATCCTGTAGTTTGAACGGTTAATGAGGAGCTCGTTGGAACCGCGAACAGTTGCATATTACGGTGTCTCTAGAGTTAATCTCGTTGAAGAGAGCAGAACAAAAAGCAAGCCCATTATTCTCTTAATCTAGCCTTGCAAAGTATCTCGGGAAAGTTAGCCTGGTAGATACATAATCCGTGGCGTTCTGTGGAACATTTTCGCTACACCATAAATCACGAAGGCTCGCGTCGTTAGGGTGGTCCTTGTCCTGGCATAATGGCGATCTTGCAGCTGTAACGATGTCCTCGTGCCACTCACGACTCACCATGCATACACCCCTTAATTGGACCTCTGTCTCATCTTTGCGCCTGTATCCCCTTTGCCCATCCTCCGCGTTTATCTTCTTCGTCAATTTTTAAATACGATTCATCGAGAATATCCTTAAAAAAAAAAGACTCTTTATTCTTTACAATATTTTGGTAAGTTTGTTACATTAAATTTTCGCAAATTAAATTAAATTAAAGCAATTACGTAATAACACGAGATAAGCGTTTGTCCCGTTGGCATTGAGTCAATCGTTTTAATCATTCTTTCGCATAAATAAATCTGCGTTTCTCGTTGACGTTCGTTTCGTTTCGTTTCATTAGAAAAATCATGTCTGTCGTTGCGCTAACAGGAATTTCTATTGTTTAATTTAATCTGTTGCAACGACGAGATGCACGACTGCCGTTAGATAAAAATTGACGCCTAGGTTGTGATCCGTCGTACAGAATTTAAATATGTATGAAGCTGTGGCAGAACTGAAGCAAGTTGGACGGCAAACGAATACAAACGCGTTTAGATATCGCGAAAGTAGATAGTTGATGGCGAATCCAGCGGCGCTTGTCATAAAATGTCGGTTTACGATGCCAACAACTGAAAAGCGTTCGGTTCGACAGTGCTACGGAAGGTCTCGCTACGAATCGTCCGTTAAACTTCACGTCTTCGTGCTTATCATCCCTTGTCGGGTTTATTATTCCTTGAACCTGTTCCCTTTCCGTTTTCTTGGATTTCCTGCGTAGCTGAAGAAATGACCGAAGTGCCAAGTTACTTTCCACGCGATTTTTTCTTCGAATTCTTTCGAAGAAAGTAAAAATGTTCCACTCTTAATTGACGATATTGGTCGTTGTACGTATGCAATTTCGTGACCGATTGATCATTTGCTCGATGATTTAAATTTCCTAGGTAGTTTCTAGGTTGGGAATTTGGTCACAGGTCAGCCACAAAACTCTTAAAATTAAGTGCATCTCTTAAATATAGGATATTACCTTGAAAACTATTGAGATACGTGTAATTTTATGTGCTACGTTAGATTAGCCGAGTAGTAGTGACACACGTCTATGAGTATGAGTGTGTGGAAGTATGTACGTGCACAGCGTTTCGTAAAACAGATGAATGCAACTGTTCCGTGAGTAACGCGGTATAGAAGATGCAGAGACAAAGAGAGTGCCGAGACGCATGCAAATGTGTATCGACGAAGATCCTGCAAATCATTTATTAAATAAATCTAAAACTACTTTAATATAAATTCTAAGTGTAATGTAAGTGTTCCTATACATTTATTTCGGCGATTAAGACCCACAATTCTCAACAAAAACGTTAGCTCCGCGAATCTTTTTAGCGCGTTAAGATACATACTGTTAAAATGTAATACAATCTATTCGTTCTGACCCGCGTACTAAGACAAAAGAATAGATTATAAAATACAACGTTACAAGTATGACTTACAGCTGTGTTATATCTACGTGAAATAAAAATAGTAGGATCGATATTGTATCGACATCTCTCCATTACTGGTGTAAGCATAAATAATATCTTTTTATCACCTTGGCGAAAATTGAAAATTTCGTCATTTTTGATGTAGCTTTATCCCACAATCGTTGCGAGTTGAGTGTCCGAATTGGTCTGATTCATTTTTGAAACACATCGATGATAATTGTATCGACGTGTAAGTACAAATAACGCCGTGACAAACTGCGATTCAACTTTCTTTGGTAGGTCGGATGTACATAATTCGATAGGTGCACGTAGATTTTCGCGACCGATCGTAGATATCGAGTCGAATCTCTGTCATGAAACGATTCGAGGTCTCTTAAAGAAAATGTTACTATCGAGAAATCTCCTTGAACTTTTTCACGGCACGTGCTGCGAAAGTGGCAGGTGTATTTGAAAAAAAGGAGGTGAAAGAGTACGAGTCGAGATAAATGGAGCTGGCACGGGTTTAACCGTAGCTGCGTGTTTTCATAAAAACAGGTATTTACTTTGCCGCATTGGAATACACGTGGTTGTTCATGGAAAAGCAATACGACACCTTTTGGGCACGTACGTGCGATTTTGAACGAGCGGCACGGTCCGCGCGTGAAAGTGCACCCTTTGTCGGCTGGCTTTTCAAACAAATGCGCAAAGAGGGCCGTAGGGCTCGTTTCAAGTAGTTCACAGGCAACAGGAAAATCTACCTCCTCTTATTTTACCTTTTCCTGGATAACCATTCATAAAAGAGTCTCCTTTCTACGTGTCTTTCGTCGTACGCGATGTTCCTTAGAGGATCGTCTATATTTCAATACGCCAGGCGAATGGAAACTCTGTCAATTTAATTTACTCAATGGTTATAGTAGATAACGCGTGGAAAAATGATTTCTGTAAAGACGAAGCGTTGTAAAATTATTTGAGAACAAAAATTGTTTCATCTCTTTTTTGAGATTAACTCTTTCGGCGCTTAATTTTTTTTAGTCTATGTTTTGCGCCTTTCAATTTTTCATGAATGCATAAATATATACAGTCTAATTACGAAGAAACATATTAATTTTAGAATTTTAAACGTCTTTCTGTAATTTTAATCTGCAAGAATTATGCGCCTCGCTTTAGGAACGAAGCGTAAGAAGTTAAACGGATTATGGGTGAGAGATATTTTCTTAGAATAGACTGTTTTATCTTGATTACTGGTGTCAGCAGCTAAGTCGCAATTAGAAGTTACAAAAATACCATAAAACACAGTTCTCACCATCTACCTCTCGTAGAACAATTCCGCAGGTAGAAACAACGTTTGATTACGAACGTTCCCCTTGGGTCTTAGATTACTCAATTTTCTTAATATCTGAGTTAACATTAGTTAACCGTCGCGTGCAATTGCGCAACGATTTTGCCTTCTAATTTGAACCGATAAGATTTACCTGCGGACGAGTTTCCGCAGCGTTGCACTTCAAAAGGCGATTTGATTGACGTTCGCGACTACGTAATACGTAGTGGGATTAAGAAGTGACAAGTCAGATAAAGGTAACGTGCCCGCGTTTCTATCTCGCTGCTTTTATTTCCTCTAAGATTTTCCTATCTTTGATCAACGCCCTTTTTTTTCCCTCCTCTATTTCTGCGTTACTTGCCAACCGAACATGTACAGATACGTCGTTGCTGGTATATCTTTTCCCATGCATGAATCTAGATAGCCTCCAAGCTATTTCGTTTTTATTCGATTTATGTTTGTTTCGGGAAAAGAATGATTCACGCAGTTGGATAACGTGATAAATTGACGACTGGTTTTGCGAAATATCCTTCGTGCTTTTGCCACAGATGATTCCGTTAACGAAAGGAAAGCGCTGAAAATGATGTCTATATTATCTTAGAAATATCGATCAAATCGATATTAATCCTGTCACAGAGTAAGGCGAGAATATCTCGGCCAAATCCTTAAACATTAATTCATTTCCTGTGCAGAATTGAAAATAGATATCTTTCGGATCTCTCTGAAAATATCTTGAAATTCGGAACGCCAGAGATCTTAACGACGAAGATACTGTACCTTTTTTCCAATTCTTCAATTCCACTGTCGATCGAACGAACAAACGACTTTTGAAAAGATGTTCACGCCAAAGTATACGTATTAGTAACCATCTTTCTATTTTATTTTCAAAGCTAAGGACTATTTTAACGATAGAAAGATACGACTGAATAAGAAACGAGCCAGGGCTTAAAGGCACGCGGCAATGTAAAAGGATTGAAAAGGACTTTTGTAAAAGAATAATTCGTATCACTTCGGAGGAAGTTAGTGTCGATCTACTCGCGTAATGTAACGTCGTTTCGTGAATGATCGAGCATGTTTGAAAATAGCCAGCGACGAGATTCGGAATCAGATGCAAGCATCCGCAACGCGGTCACCAATACCTAGCAGATTGGCGTCCGGTCTTCCATGAACAAGGACTTTGAGGTATCTGCTATTGAAAGTCAAAGAGCGTGCAAGAACATTTCCCGTGATGTGCAACTTCCAACAGCCATAACTTCGAAAGGGAAGCGTTCGTAGATATACGTACATTCATGAGATATTTGTTTCATTCGGACAGCTCGGTGAAACATACTCGGGAAATTTGCTTCAATGTTCCAGACATACTGCACACGGATCTAACGTAAACATCTGATGTAGATGCAATTTGAATATTAGACGTCGTTACGTTATTTCCAGATTTCGTCTCTTCTCCCGTCTTTACGTCCAATTCGATCAACTTATTTCGTACATTTTATTTTATTTCTATTCTATCGGAAAGATTTTTCGGTATATTTCACACTAGAACTACCATACCAGTGAAATTGGCTGGTTTTATAATTTTATTTTAAAATTTCTACTTCACGTTGTATCTTTCTTCCGCAATGATGCGATGACTCTTGCAACGATAACTAAAAGAATAATATAACGAATTTTATTTTGTTTTCTATGTATTCGAACTGAAAGTAATTTCGTATCAAGGCTACTTATACCAATAGCAGTCACAATGACCGGTACTTGTCAAAGTGTAAAAGGGTTCTGCGATCTGTTTATCGAAACCCAATTAACCGATTTCCTCGTTTTGCACAAATTGCCACACATTTTTCAAATTTTACCGCGTATCATTCGATACGATGATATCGGTTATCAGGAAAATTCCAGATCGATCGCTGGATCGGTAGACGCTAACGCTAGAAATACCACAGCGGTCAAAATGACTAGTTCCACGATTTTATAAATGCGTCAACCCTCGTTTAGATCGATCATGATCCCAGATGGATTAATAATACCAAAAATCTTCTACATAACATTGAATTCCTTCTGCGAGAAAGTAATAAATCAATAAATATAAAAATATTCTACTATTACGTATTTTTTAAAGACCAGTCATTTTCACTGGTCTTGGTAGAAATAGTTTCGTGCCAACTATCGGCAATTCTGGCGTTAAGAGCGCTGTTTCGTAGACATTTTCGACGTTCGTATTTTTCGCAACGAGACTGTCGTCGTTTAATTCTTCCTTCGCGCACCATGTGATCTTTCTTTCTTAAAATTAGATATCTGATATATAATATTCTCTTA
The DNA here is from genome assembly GCA_014737365.1 of Bombus soroeensis. Taxonomy (NCBI): domain Eukaryota; kingdom Metazoa; phylum Arthropoda; class Insecta; order Hymenoptera; family Apidae; genus Bombus; species Bombus soroeensis. Next base: position 1,384,111 of record JACXIL010000166.1, read on the forward strand.
TTTGAAATCGATGCTTGCAATAACAGTTTGTCGTAAATGCTTGAAAATGTTAATTCAAACGTTCACGAAGATTAGACGACGTATTTGCGATCCTTGGTATTTCCATCGTGTTTTCATTAGTACGTGACGTTAGACAAAATGACGTTCCTTATAACGATCGCTCGACATTACGAGCAAGTATCTCATGATTCGTTGGGTTTGTCGTCGTAAATCGAAAAATCGATCATTGCGACGAACCGTACCTCGTTCAACGTCGTTTTATCGCCACTCTCAGGTTCCACCAGTCGACTCATTGGGTCTCGAGCAGGCCGTTCATTCTATTAAGACGCAATTATGCGTTGCAAGGGGAACATTATTAACGATCTTACTATGCGCCGATAGTCTTGCTGACTTAAGACTGTGACACAGATGTCATGCGAACTGAGAGAAGTTGTTTCGTCGATGTATGAGAAACAGTTGCAGCAGTTATGGAGGATGCTGATCGAACGAGAGTATCGTAATGGAGTAGAACTTCACGAGGATAGGAATGGAAATTGTATTGTTTGTAGGTAGAACGATATTTGTACGGAAATGCGTATTCCGTATCGATTATTCTGATATACAGCGTGGCTGAAAAATTAGTTTTTGAATTTCTACTTTATTTTGTCTGGTCAATTTGTATTGCTGAAAAATAAAGATATGCATAGTGAACGATCATTTACGAAAAGAACGCCGAGAAATAATAACGCGAACATCTCGCATCCTTAGTGGCTAACTAACAGATTCTAGTATCTTTAACGCGCTAATTTTCTTCAACCATCTGACGCGGCTGTTGCGTTTATAAATTTATTGGTTCATTTGTCAGAGCGTACTTGCTTACCTCATAAATGATAACTAAATAAGTAAGGATAATTCGAATGACATGTATCGCTTTTGGACTCGTTTCTAAATCAGAAACACCTCACAAATACGTTAGCTTTTACTGCCACAAATTCAAATAGAACTTCGTTTACACGGACTTCGAGGACATATAGTTTATATTCGATGGAATAGATAAATAAATCGAACAAATAAATTCAACGAACAGAAATCCAAAATAGTCGAGCACTGGTTGAAATTTCGTTGAAATAAATGGAACTCGTACAAAATTCAAGTGTATTTGATTATACGCTATTCTTTCTTTCGTGTTTGATTAATCTATATACGCTATAGTAAAGTAGAAAAGCTTGTTACGTATCGAAACGAAGAAAGAAAATGAGCTTCGAAGTGGACGTAGGGGTGAAAGTAGTCACGCAACGATAGAACCGCTACATCCGTGCGTTTCCGGCGGAAACTGTCAACTAGATCGCGTCCCAGTATTGTTCATGGCATTTTTACGGTGGTGGCGTTATTGGCGCAGTGGAGGTTTTCAAATCCGCAGGCACAAAGACGATAAATCGAACGACGAAGCGGTCGGTTCTCGCGTCTCGGGAATTCGCCTGTTGACGCCGCCTGTTCCATTGTACTCGGTGCGTATTTATCGGTTTCCATACGCGTCCCATTTTCCAAAAGGGTTGTCTAAGATCGATTAACCGGATCGTTCGAAACGCTCGTAAACAGTCGCTCGGAAAAGTATTCGTTCGAACGCTTATTGCAATCTTCTTGAAGAAATATATTTTTCGTTATGCGAAACGTTGAAATTTTATTAACGTCGTTGCGAGTAAATTGCGGATTTTTATGCAAATTTACATTTTTACGGACTTGATTAAAGAAACAGAATTTAAATACGGGCTTGCCTTGTCTATTAAAAGTTAAAACGAGTATTGGCTTGGCAACTAAGTGATTGCGGATTTTTCCATTACCACCTAATGACAAAATCCGCAATCGCTTACTTGCCAACCCAATATATTATTTTTGAACGTTTTATATATTTTTGTATATTATACAAATATATGTGTCCCTGTGCACCTATGCGTCTTGAAACTTCAAATAAATGAAGTTAGGAACTTGGCACAATTATTACGTAGTACGGATGACATAATTTTCTGTGATAAGTATTCGAGTACCTTCGTGGACCGCTGCAGACACGATCGAATACAAAAGACTCGCCTCTTATACGAAATCTTCGCGGGTCATCGAAACATCGACGATAAAAATCACACGGAAATGATACGAGATACGTACGAGTTCGAACGATGAGTATGGAATCGAGCGTACGCGGATAGAGAAAACCAGGACACGATCTGTCGTTTCGCCGTTCGAACACGCCAGACGTGTTCGCTTATATCACTAAGGAACACCGGAATTTATGCCTATCACGCACCTGGTATTTCGATCAAATATTTTATAAATATAGCACGAGTCTATCGTGGAAATATTTTTCTTATTACTTCCACATAGCGTTTCTCGTCGATCGTTCTTGTTCCTTCTGGTTCTTCATCCTCTGCTTTCGTGGAATTTATTGTTGTCGTTAACCCTTTGCACTCGGAATTTTATTTCAATTTTTAAGTGTTTTATTTGAAATTTACTTTCACTAATAAATAAGACAATTTAAATAAATAAAGGAAGAGAGAAATTTACTTGAATACCAGTTATATTCACACTATTGTTGTATTTTGTAATTTTTAAGCGTATGATGTATCTTGAAACAATTTCCAGGGTGCAATCCTGGTTTTCTTTCTCACATTTCATAAAAAACGCTGGGACTGAAAGAATGTCGAGTGAGACTCGACAAAGGAGCTCCTCAGATAAAAACTGATGTCGAGTCACGCTCGACACAGGAGCGTGAAGGGTTAAACCGCAGGTATTTAAACTTGTATGATTCAAATTCACATACAGAAAGTCTTAACCATATCGTTGTCGCGGCAAACGAGCAACATATTTTTGCACATTACATATATTGTATCCTTATACCATCGAATTCCGCATGGATATAGTCACCGCTAGACTGTCGATTTTTATGCGTTTATGAGAAATTTTAAGACAAAAGACTGCGTAATACGCAATAATGCGCAAAAATATATTGTAGTATCGTGAACGAGGGGCCTGGGGGGTGTAGCGCAGATTGTAAATAAGCGGCTGCTGAGGTGTGAATTATAAACAAGCGAAATGCGAATAATAAACAAGCGGTTGCTGAGTATTTGCGTAGTGTGGCCAAGACGAAAGACAAGAAGTTGCTAGGGGACGATAAACGAATTGACAGCCGAAGAGTGCGGATCGCGTTGTCGAGATAGTGTCGTTAGCGTTGTTGAAAGAGAAACTTGAATCTGTGTCGACGAGAATCGTTAATTAATTATCTAGTCTTAATTATAATACGCTGTTGCGATTAGTTCATGTTACATAACCATTGTTTTCTGTCTATTTAACATCTGTTAATAAACTAACTATAATAATTCACGATACTACGATATAAGATCCGAAATATAGTAACAGGTTCTCGTCGTAGTGTTTAGTAGACAAAATAATTTTCTACCTGGGTTCCATTTTTTCCCATTGTATTCGTAAAGATACGAATTCGTTGATTTACAACAAATATTCGCAAGCCAGATATTGCAATAACGTTTTCTGCCGTAATGCGCTTTGACGCTGTTTTCAGATCGAAACTTTCGCTGTGTTAGACGGTAGAGAGAATCGCGTGAGAATTATTGGTCACTATCGATCGAGGCTGCTCGTTATCGTACCAGTCATTTGCCGGTTATGCTCGATTTAAGAGTTTCGATAAGTTGGACTTGATAGCTGCTATTGGCGATGTCAGTGGTTACTTTTTGGGTTAACTGTGCCGGGTTAATGTTGCGAGACTTTCTTACTCGTGCATTACTGGCTGAAAGATTGGAATAATTTTCTTGCTCGTATCTTTACTAATTCGTCAATTAAGTTTGTTATTCGGTGAAAATGAATGCCACTTTGATAGATCTTTGTCTATACATCTTTTTAGCTTAATGGAATTTTGATCGTGATTTAGCTTTTTCTTTTCGATTATTCGATTCTATGGAACATTCTTGCAACGAGCGATTTCAAATTTTTCGTACTGTATGCGAAGATTATTATTGATGGATGATTATGTTAATGAAATGAGAGAACATTAAATGGAACCAGACGTGTTCGTAGTTGATGCGTTAATACAATGAAGATAATTATTATGTATCATTAATTATATTATTGCGTCATCTAGGAGAAAGCTTCGTTTCATTAAAATTTTCTACGTATTTCCGCGAATAGATACGAGAATAATAGGTAACAAGCATAAATAATCACAGAGAGCTGCTACGGAGAGCATTGTATAAATATATTTAATTAAGAAAATTACATTTTAAAATAGAGATTCTAATTCAACTTGAAAAGAATGCTTTTACGAAAACGTATGAAACGAACATTTTTAATCACTTTATTTTTCTTTACTGTGTTTGAAAAACATTATGCACGAATGAGAATTATCACGAAGCACGAGAAAGCGTAGATGCGAAACAAATAGACTGCAAATTACATTGCAACGATAAATCAAATTTCAAGAAACGTTGCTTGCGGTAGTTCTTAGTGGAATCGAATTCGAGTTCAATTGACTTATCGAATCTCTCGTGTAAACTAACAATAACTACCACTAGTAGTTAAGTATTGTGAGACGATATTTCAGTATCTACGTGTATACAACAATTCCAGTACGAAATTATACGTATTTACAAATTTTTCTTCTTAAAGTATCGACGCATCGAATGCGGATTTCCTTGTTAATATCTAAGGCGAAAGTTTTACTAAAAGACAGTAAAAAATAAATAAAGCTAACGAATGAAAAGCAATATACTGCGCTAGCAAAGTAAACATTTCAAATTGTCTAAAAAATTTGTCTCTCAAAGTACCATCTCATTAGTGAAACAACAACGAAACAAGGTAGTTTTTCGATTTTTCGTAATTTTCCGTCGACTCGTCGTAAAATCGTCCCGATAACCGCCACAATTATCGTTACACGCGTCTTGATTCACGCGGTAACCAATTACACATCGGAAATACGAAGCTTTTCACGATCCGAGCGTCGTAAAAATCGTAATGTCGATACACGGTATCGATGATGCGCGTATTACAGCATTAATGGTGTACCCAGTCGATTGATTTTACGATAATCTGAGTTTCATCAAACGTACAGTTGTTCGCAGAACTATTTAACGCTTTATATAGGAAACTTCCATGCGTGTACCGCGTGTGTTGCATACAATATTAAAAAATTTCATTATTATCTCTACGAGACACGACTGTTACGATTATATTGGCGAAATGTGAAACCAGTTTTAGAATATACGTACAAATTATCAGACATTTACTGCGAGCGATACAAAGTTAGCGAATAAAACGACATTTTCAACGTTTTATATATTTTTAGTATCTTATACTACAATTGGTTTATTTACAATGAATGGATTAAACAGATGTTGATTAAACGGGAAACCATGGTTATTTAACACGAACTAATCACAATAACGTATCACGATTAAGACAACTAGATAATTAATTAGCAACTCTCGTTACCATGGATTCAACTCTCTCTCTCTCTCTCTCGACAACGCTAGCAACACTATCTGGACAATGCAATTCGCACTCTCTGGCTTCACGACTAACACTACTGTTAATTCGTTTATGTCCCTTAGCAACTCCTTGTCTTTTGTCTTAGCCTCACCACGCACGTGTTCAGCAACCGCTTGCTTATAATTCGCACGACACCCCCCAGGCCCCTCGTCCACGATACTAAAATATATTCAGTAAAAAAAAAAGTAACACACGACGCGAATGGTCATCTTCATCGAATTCGTATGAGCGTCGAAGATGGTCCCACCGAATATCGAGGCTTATGAGTATAACGGATAATTCACTTAAATACATTTCGGATCTCTGCCAAATGTATACTTGCGCTAAATATCTTGTCAGTTTTATACATATCTTCGGATTCGTTTCAAATTTTCTCAATTTAATCGTAATGGTCGGGTCACGTTACGGTGTTTACGTAAAACTTTGAAATATTTCGTATAATACACATACAATGTTCGTAATAGGTTGCTATAAATGTTTGGATACTTTCCGGAGCTGCTACACATATTTCTTCGAGTTGAGAAATCGCGTGGAAATGGTCGTGAGATGGGGGTCGGTTGGTCTAATCTTTAGATGAACTAGAGGTCGATATCGAAAGGGACGTTTTGCGAATTCGACTTTTGACGTACGCTCCTTCCTCGTCGTTATTTTTGCAAGGAAAACGTCACAGAAACGTGTAAATCAAAAGAGGAGCTTTCAAGAGCCAGCAGGATTATGCGGATAGCAGGATTGCCGTCCTCGATGCCATAATCGTACGTTTCTGTCACTGGTTTAATCTTTCATTGGCTGCGCTATTTTTCCATCGTTCGCTGTTTATAATATATGGAAGATATATTTTTTCTTTCTTACTTGGAGTGTTTTGAATGGAACGCTCATATTTGTAAAAAAGTGGCATCCATAATAATTTGTCTAGTCGATTGGACGATCGTTAATACGATGGAATGGAATTTGTCAAAATCTATTTTCTCAGAAACTCTGGATAGAAAGATGTTATTCTATACTTTTGACGTGTTTCTAAGTTAGAAATCCCTTTTTACCTGATTATAAAATACTTTAGACCACGTCCTATATTGTAGAAATTTATATTCCATAATTATAGTATATTATTTTTACTACGGAAATTCTCGTTTATATCGTCGAATTTTAATTCGTTTTTTATTCATTCACGAAAAAGTTTCGAAATTTTGTCGGATTTGAAAATTGTTTTGATAAAATGTGCTTGTAAAATGTATTTCTAAAAATGCTTTATTTTATAGTCGGATATTCTCTCGTTCCTCTTCCTTTCGCTCTGCTGTCCTTACATCGCGAAATAAAATAAAACGATGATTACATAAAGCAATGTGAAGGATGGAAACGTTTCCAACGGTTTGGTACGTCTTACGTAAGATGTAAAGCTATCCACAGTTACATGTTCGTCGAATAGGATCAGATACGAGAGCCAGCACACTCGAGAACTTCTTTACGGATAAATGGTCAATCTGGGTAATTTCTTCGATTGCGCCGATAAAAAGCCCACGATTCTCTCTGAAATTTCTCTACAAGTGATACATGACGTACGGTCAAATGGCTTAAAGAAAGTCGGAGAAACGTTTCGATATTATACATTTTTATCATCGAATGCAACATGAGGAATCTATCATGATAAAATGTAGAGAGCCACTTTCATAGTGTATGAAATTTATGTTACATACAAATCATGTATGTATATTAAAAAAAAAAAAAAATGAATATCGTACGATATTAACCTTCGATCTATCTTCGGAATTATTATGCTAAATTTAATATCATTTACTTGCAATATTTTTGTATTTTAGACATAAAGCTGAGCACACAGGACCTTGGCTTAAATATATGTCAGAGATGCACGTAACTCGGTTTTCCATAAAAATGCATAGTCTTAGCCTCTTTCGACACAGTTAATGATTTACTTTGAGAGGCCACGCGTACGTTCGTTAGCGACTAAAGCTTTTTGCTCTTTCTCATTTTCCACTTTGACAACGGAACGCAGGTCGCGTTTAGATGGTATCTGGTGCCTTTCTCTCTTTTTACTTGCTTTCTTTTTGCCCCCGTTTCACTTCGTACAATGAGAGTGGGATTGGTATAATAATCGGCGTTATCTTCAAAGCATTCGTTCGTATTTATCAAGGAGACGTTTAATAAAGTCTCTTCGATACGGAGGAACAATTTTTTAGTCTTAACTTCAGGGGATCTTTTTGTTTCTGAAACAAAAACGCTTGAAATATCGACGTAGCTCGTATTTGGTTCGCTACGAAGAAAATTATTATATCGTTGAAAACTTGTAACACGAATCTTCATTGCGAATTTTCTCTTCAATTTTATTTCAACGTTCAATTCTACTCTCGTAGAAATCTCGAATTTTTATACGAAATTTCATTTGGAATCGTCTCATTGCCTCGGTCCTACTTTTATGTCTATGAAGTTTATTGCAAAAACGAATAACCTCTTTTCCAAAGGAAATTTTATGTTTACATATTTTAATAATTGAAACTCTGTTTTAGAACTTTCGTTAACATCTTTTATCGACTCGATTGCTCTGCGATCGGAAATTTAAACGGTAAATTATTAGGAAGAATCAATTACGGATTCAAATTTGTCGAAAAGCAGCTGTGTGGTTTGACTTGGAAACTAGTTGAGTTTTCCCTTGGCTTCGTACCCAGTTTTCGAATTAATGCGCACTGTTCTCGTACTACCTAATTGTAGTTAATTCTTCGCCTCTGAATGTCTACGTAACAATACACACATTCTCCGCAATATAAATTTTCTCCCTGCTGCGAACGTAAATTTGCAAGACAAATTTTCATAAATCCACGCATTAGCAAACTACGTACTGTAAATTAATAATAGCAAACATTTTCGATAACTGCTCGTACTACGAGTTAATGCAACACGATCAAGTAAAACACAGAAACAAATTAAACACGTTCGACGATATACCATAATCGTGTAGCAAGTACGCTTCTTCTTTCTCTCTTCTTTTTACCATTGCTGTGTATGCGTCAAATAGAAGCTTCTTGAAAATAGAAGAAAGAAAGACTAACTAGAGGATCAGGAAATCAAAGAAACAGGGAAGACGCGAGAAGCGGCGAAACGAAGGAAACGAACGATGAGAAAGAAGCAAGGAAGCATGTACGACGAGAAGAAAAGGGAAGCGAAGAGTATCGGTTGACGCTGGCGAAAAAGCTCGGTCTGCCGCGAAATTTAAGTTCCTCCGACTATTTGAACCGATGCCAGAAATAGAGATCCTCCGAGTGGTATATCTCTGACGCAGCGCAGAAATTATTTCGCGAGTTGGTAATCGAGCAAGCTGCGTTCGTTCGCGTGTACCGGCTCGTTTCCTATGAAAAAAAAAAAAAAAAAATGCGACGTATACCCTTTCTGCTCGTGTGCCGAAGCCCGTGCACGATCTACGCGTAGCCAACGCCATTTCTAGCGCGGTCCATCGACGTAAAGGCCGAGCAGTTTACAAAGAAAGTGGACGAAAATCGGTTGACTGCACAAAACGACCCTTTTACCATGCGACGCGTAAATTCACCGGTTCTGTTGTTATACAGCATGTTTTTCCTCGGTACGATCGAGATGCGTGCTACTTGGCCAGCTTTCTTCTGAGTCCAGTTTATGTTAAAACGCATCGGCTAAAATACTCGCGGGATGAAGCAGAGGATCAAGTACACAGGATGGTACTTTTTACTATTTAGGACGAACGAGTCCGCTTAAAACTTTCAGAATCCTTTCGTTTTTCCGAACTCTCATAAAGTTGGATACATAGGTTTTGACGTACAGTTGTTCGAATCAGGCAAGTTTCGTCATCTTAAGAGTCATCATTTTGCAAGAAGTTTAAGAATTGCGTATTACTATGGAAGAAATAGTTTGAGCAATTCTGTCGGTATTTAGATATTTAAATCTGATGAGACGGGATTAATTTCATCTTCATTGGCTTACGTTTCGCCTTGTATCGCTGGAACAGTTTCAACTAATCTCGCTGCTTGTAGCTGCGAGCGATGAACATAGTTGATAACGTATTCGGGAATGGAAATCTTTCTCAATTAAGTTCTTTGATCCATTGGATTCGTGGAAAGGATATTACATTTTTATTCTCGCTTTTTGCAATATTTGCGATTTTATGATTCGCCGGTGTTTGTGGTTGTGTACACGAAATTAAAAAGCGATTAAACAAAGCGGCAGTTTTAGGTATTAATGAAAGCCTTTTGAAGAGGATGACGGCCAATAAATAACAAAGTTCAACGTATGTGCACGAGCGTTCAAAATTTCTGGCTGTAAAAATTCATAAAGGATGATTCGATATTTTTCAACTTGTCGCAATCCAGTGGAATAATTTGTAACAGTTATATTTTCATGCAACATTACAAATTCACACAAGATTTAATTACTATGGCGAGCGATTTTTTCGTAGCTGAAAGAACTTTCAAGTTGCAGCTTTAACATCAAAGTCCCCGCTTTCAATTTCAAAGGATAGCTGATATTAAAACCGAATACCGCGATATTTTACAAAAACCGTGTTTTGTATCAATTTTAGAACACGAGGAAAAGATGACCAAAGCGACGGATAAATTCTTATCTATATGAAAATAGCTAAAATGTCGTGCCAGAAACATCCGATATCTCCGAAATATCACTAATAATAGGATAAAATAGAAAATCGTAGAATAGATGTAAAAGTAAAATCAAAACTTAAATGGATACGTATTACATTCGTATTTTATGAACTTTACGTCTAAATTTCGCTAAATCGTATTTCACGCAAAGTTCATAACTGCAAAGAATCTCTGTTGAAAATTACTTTTAAACTAGCGAGGAGATTTAGTTTCAAATTTTCTCTCGGAACTTCCTCCGTTACTACCACTAAGTGTCCGAAATTTTTCTGTTGCTTTCGCTTTATTATATTTTTAAGCTGCTGCTAGAATTTATTACGATTGTTTCTTGTAATTTAGACGACCAAAAAGTTCATCTGAACTCGCTCAATCGGAAATGGAATCAAACGTCTATAAACAATCGCTTTACTTTCGTAGTGTACGTATGTGTGTATATTTGAAAGAAAAATGAATATTGCACAATATCAACCGTCAAACTCTCTTCGAAATCATTATGCTAAATTTAATAATCAGGAAATAACGACAAACGATAAACACATGAAGAACAAAATTAATCTTCACTACGATACTTGAAACTTAGTAATAATTATTTTTAAATTTCTAAAATCTACGATTACTTCAACCAAATCCATTAACAGGAAAACTATTTCCCTCGATCTATTATCATCTTATCACGATACAACTTTCCTCCAAACTCCTGTATCATCGTCCACAAATTATCCCCGGCAAACCGTGCAGAAATACGTCGCTGGAACTACCCAAGGCAATAAACTTGGCGATGTACTTAATTTGAGGCGCGGTGCGCGAAAGTAGCGGCAAAGTTCGTCGGAAGCGTAAGCACAGCCGGAAGTTGTCGGTGTTTTCGGCGTTCTTGACTGTTCCATGGTTCGAAGAAACGCGCGTGGTCACACTTACTCGCGCACGAAAATTCGAGGGGAATTCCGGGCTGAAATCGCGAGCAAACTACGCTGGTTAGCAAGGGGTTAGCTGGTCCTAATGGGAGCACGCGTTAATAATGACGCTGCTACAAGCGCTTTCCAAGTTCACAACGTCGCTAAAAGTAGATCACCGGGATCGTTCGCCTGCCAGAATGTGGCTGGGACGTGTGAAACTCGGTACGAGCGATCGTTTTAATTGCGAGCCTCCTCTCGTTACAGTTTATGCGTCTTCTAATTTGCCGAGGTTTTTTTTTTCACAGAGATACGTTGGTCGCGTACGTGCACAACTACAAGAACGCTTATTCGCGCGTTTTTCTTCGCTACTTCTTTCGTCTGGTTCCTGGAATTCACCGATCAACGCTTTACCGTACGAACTTTGTTGAACGAGCGAGAAAAGTGATAAGAGCGTGGAGTTTTAGCGTTCGTTTCGATCTTTTCGTCGAGGGAAAGTAAATGTACGTGGTTTTGAGAAAATTAACGTGATTAATGGACGTTAAAATTTCATCTCGTAACCGTAAAGAAAATTAATCAACGTAAAATGTAAACGCGGCAAATTCGATATATTTGCTTGGAACGTTCCTTTCGACGTATCGTTTTTATCTAATTCGTTGGTATTTGAAATATCTCAACGAGTATCAACGTTGGAAACGTAGTTTATTTTATCAGATTATACTCTTTGGTTTCACGAGGTAGCGGGTGCATCGATCACGTCTGCGAGACTATTATTTCCGCGCGATCGTTATCAGAAATATTAACACGGCTGATTATTTATGGACAGTAACCAGTTCTAATTAGATGCCGCACTAAGGCTGGCGAAACGATAGGGCAGATTAATCTTTCAGTATCAGAATTCGTAGCGTCGCATGATCTAATGAATGTGCTACGCTTATCAGAACTCTATTACGGAATGCATACAGGGTAATAATGGCGACCACCTAATTACCTTGTCGTTGTTAACTATGCTCCTCTTGTAATTATGATTATTACTCGATCAAATGATCTTTTTATAAAGCAACATTATCATCGTGATATATCGCGTGTCGAACACGAAATAAAGTGAGCTAATCTGAATTTCCCTTTTCATAATTGAAGCTTGAATCTATATTAATTATCATATTCGTATAATTTGTTGTTTGTTAATACTTTATGCCGGATACGATTCAAAATGCATCGCTATATCGACAAAACGCGTTTCACTTATGTTTGTTGATGTACGTTCGCGTCACTCCGCGGCAGAAAGAATGTATCAGGCTCATTAGAAAATTTTGCAATTAATAAAAATAATAGCGAAGCGAGAGAATTTTTAAATCGTTTTCCTAACTTATCGTGATTTCGACGAGTCATAGACAATGTTTAATAAGAAATCAATGCTTAGAAATTAGGATTGAAATATTTGTGATGAAGCGCGATCGATGATTAAGTTTGTATTCCATAGACGTAATTATATGCGACCTGTGCATTCGCAATGTGTTTGTTTATAAATATTTATAAAAAGACTTTGTTTTACCTACCAATATCAAAGTCCAAATCCGATATAAAAAAAGTAGATTACCAAAATCCTTTGTAACAACGAATGGATAGGAAAAGTTGCATATGTTTCGTCGAACATGGAAATTTGGTACTTGGAAACTATAGTTTGAAAGGACGAAAAAATTATAGCGTTGCAAGCACTCCGTGGGGATCATCGATCACGGTAGGGGCAAAATATGGTTACGTGTATCCAAACAAATCGCATACATGCTGCTACTAACGATGGAACAGCCGCAAACGTTCTCATACATCATACGATGCAAATGAACGAACAGGTAAATTACGCGTTTCGAATCGTATTCCGGTTTGGTCGACGTGGACTTCCGACATCGATATAGAGTCTCGTTCCATTGTTACTCTTAATTCTTTCGCCAGTACCTGTTACAAGTTTCATCGACGCCGACGTCGAACAATCATCGTATCCCCTTTCATTCACCAGTCATCGCTTTCATACTAAGCTTTCCGACGAAACGAGGATTTACGCGAGTCGTTAACTGTTGAACAAACGCATGAAAATACGTTTAATACGTTCTGTCGAATGCGCAATTTTCGAAGGATTTGCGAAAGAAATTTGGAAACTAGGTCAACGATCGACGGACAAATATACTTTTTATATTTTAACTTTTGTATCTGACGATATTACGCAGGAAGAAATAGCGTTTTCCGAATATGTTACGTTCCAACGTTAGTTAAATAAAAAGTATCTTAAAAGGGGGGAACTTGAAGAAGTTGGAGCTTTTTTAAAAACACGTTGCATTTTTAATGTAAACTAATTCGTTAAGATTTTTCCGTCTGTGTTTCCGTAACTAAATTACACTATGTTAAAAGAAAGCAAGTATTCTTATATTTTTAAGCGGTAGTACACCTAAGGAACAGTATTTCTTCCTTTTAATACCATGAGAAATAAAATTAGTACAGTTGGTACTCTTTGTTAAACGCGTCGTAAAAATCTGTTTCTATCGTAACTTTTTATAACAGCTTTATTTTTCATTGAATTTTCTCATTACAATTTTATATTGTAAAAAGAATTTCGATCATTATTTCCATGGTAATGAGGATACAACATATTTAATGAGCGAACCAATTACCAAACATGATCCCCTAACCCCATTATGAATTAAACAAAGCTACAGATCATTATATTTATCTTCTCCATTATTTTCACCGAGGCACAGAGAGACGCTGTATTTTCGTTGATAATTGTAATAGGCGCGAAATCAATCTCGTCTTTCGTAATCACTACGCGCCACGTATTCGTGCTAATTGTCTCGGATTAAACACGCGTAACAATTAGGGAACTATTAATTTCTATTATTAACAAAAAATACGAAAGGACATGGCGCAATCATTTTGTACGTGAATTATAAATATTTCCCACGTGGCTTTGGTGCTGTTATTTGCAGAGCCATGATAATTACGCTCTTATGGGAATATTAATGTAATGTCGCGAAATGTTACGACGATACGTGTCAATTCCACTGTATTCAAGTACATAAAAGTATTGTAGAACTTAATCGCCTATTATATTTGTAACGTTCTGCGCACCACTGTATCTGTCGGATATATTACACGACTCGTTTCGGTTTTCATCATAGAAATAATATTATTCGCATTCGATATCGTTTCGAACGAATTGTTTCGCCTTAATTTCAAACGCAACGCGTTTTACGAATTGGTCCTGTCGACGATGAAAACATATTCGCGGCTCACCAAAGTTACTACTACAATAGTAATCGAACACTGTGATATACGTACCGAAAATTACCAGAGAATTGCTGGTGAGCGAGTCGAATCAGAGTTACGTTGCTTCGCGTGTATCTGCAATTTTAAGAGGCAAAATACGATTAGGCGATGTAAGCTCTACGGTTCTCGAAGATCCAAATTAATCATTTTGCTGGGAATAAAGTTACAGTTACCTCTTAACATAGAAATAATTAATAGTCGCAAAGCCAAACATTACGTCTTCTCTTTCCTAGAAGACTGTAAATTAAGTACATATCTATCTACATAAAACATTTTATAAATAAAAAAGCATATCGGTAATTTGTCCTTTTTTCGCATATTCGCACGTGACAATGATCGTACTCGTGCAAGTTCCATCGTGGTTTCAGGTATTTAGAGGAAAATAAGTACAGAGAGTCTGTTGGTTCATCCTCATTCCTCGCGTCTTTTCAATTTGTTGCGATCTTGCGATTCAATCGCGCCAGACCAAGCGATTGGTTCAAAATCTCAGATTAGCTTCGTATCCGTGTAATCCGGAATGGATTTTGGAGCAGTCGAAATACCAAGAGTTAATCGTATCCTATGGACATAGTCGTGGAATTATTACGCGTTTCCTACCAAGCTACGCGCATTTAATCTACGATCGATCAGAAATTTCCTAATCCACGCACCGAGTATCTCGATTCGCTGACGAGCTAATATCGGAACGACTCTTATCCATGTTATCTTCGTCTACCTTTTGGAACGAAACTTTCATCGGCTTTTGAACATTTTCGAGTGTTCTGCGGGCTTTCGATTATCAAAAGATACAGAGAGATATGGAGGATGTTTCGAGAGCGTTTCCTGCTTGCTCTCAGATGAGACAGCTTTTCGTTTAAGCTGGCTGATGGTATTGGCGAGGATGATAGGGGATGTTTAACGTCGTTGGAAGGTGTTTAGGGTGCCTACATGTAGGGTGATCGTTGATTGCGTATCAGAAATTCTTTGAGCTTCCCTTGCAATTTCTGAAGTTTATGGTACAGGCGAGAATATTTGCCATTTATCGAGATTGTTCGTTGTCACGTTATCGATATAACCTTTTCTTTTATTATCTCAATTATTCAATCTATTATTATTAATAGGACACGAAATAGATCGATGGAAACTGAAGTTGTCCGTAGAAAACTTTACTATAATCTTTAATCGCATCATCAAATTTATGAAACTGACAGGCCATTTGTTGGACGATTCTCGTTAGGAGAATCGTTTCCGAAAATTTGCGTTAAAAAGTTGCTTACAAAAATACAAAATCTCGTAGCGATCGCTTTGGCTTGTTCGGTAGTCGTAACGTTATAAAACTGTTATCGAATTAAAAATGGAAACTGGTTGTCCGTAGAATACTTTATTATAATCTTTAATCGCATCATCAAATTTATGAAACTGACAGGCCATTTGTTGGACGATTCTCGTTAGGAGAATCGTTTTCGATAATTCGCGTTAAAAAGTTGCTTACAAAAATACAAAATCTCGTAGCGATCGCTTTGGCTTGTTCGGTAGTCGTAACGTTATAAAACTGTTATCGAATTAAAAATGGAAACTGGTTGTCCGTAGAATACTTTATTATAATCTTTAATCGCATTATCAAATTTATGAAACTGATAGTCCATTTGTTGGACGATTCTCGTTAGGAGAATCGTTTCCGAAAATTCGCGTTAAAAAGTTGCTTACAAAAATACAAAATCTCGTAGCGATCGCTTTGGCTTGTTCGGTAGTCGTAACGTTATAAAACTGTTATCGAATTAAAAATTACGAAAACCTATGATGCTTTATGGTTCGGTCCCTCGCTGACTAATTTACTGTCCTCTGACTGACAAATTCATTGGCTCGGCGCTGGTCAAACTCGAGGGTCGGAAAAGCTCAGGCACCCATGCCTCGTCGCCCAATTTCTTGATACGCGACCGCGTAATTACGGCTGTGTATCATCGAGGGTCGCGACATATTCGTATAATCTCGTTAGCGGTACGATGCACGGAAGCACACTCGACTATGCGTGGCAAACGCTAACGATCCATTAGACCGATGTCGATTCGCGAACTGTTTGTCGCAATTTGAAAATGGCGACGCAAGGTCTCCCGAAACCATCGTAGTCCTTTGCCATTCCACGATGATCAATCGAATTATCAATCAACCGACACTGCCGACCAGCGTTAATTAACAATAACAAGACGGGCCAATTACGTTCTACATGTTCCTCGTTTCTGAATTATACTTTGTCCATTTGCCACGTTCTGGCCGTTTCGTGATAACGAATTCGTCTTGGCTCGATGCTCGTCGTATTTGATTTGACGCGTTTTAATGCCACGAAACGTGTAAAAGAGATCATTTTGAGAAACGGTGGATTCGACGATGGCTTGACGATGTAAAACGAAGCGAACGATTCGATGGAAATTTTAAGTTAGCGTCCACGTTTTCTACATTTGGCTCTCATTCGTTTTTCATGTCACAGGTAGTCGTAGTAAAACAGATTTCAATCACATGCATTTCTACATTATGAAATTGCACGTTTCTTTCCTGAAATAAGCATCGTTCCTGGTTGATATAGTTCTGGCCATCTCGTGATAACGAGTTTAGCTTGGCTCGATGCTCGTCGTGTTTGATTTGACGCGTTTTAATGCCACGAAACGCGTAAAAGAGGTCATTTTGAGAAGCGGACGATTGGCTCGAGGATGTATTAGGTTGTGGGAAAAGCGTCTTTCTTTTACAGACACGTCTTTTACAACGACGCATCTTTATACAAACATGAAACCTAATCTGTCGAACGCTGTGATCTTTATTTCGATAGAACAAAATGGATCATAGGTAATTCGATAAAATAATATAAAACGGAAAATGTTGTGCATCCATTATATATAAAATAACAAATACGTATAAAACGAAAGAAACTTTTCGGACGACTTAATAAAACGAAGCGAACGATTCGATGGAAATTTTAAGTTAGCGTCCACGTTTTCTACATTTGGCTTTTATTCGTTTTTCATGTCACAGGTAGTCGTAGTAAAACAGATTTCACTCACATACATTTCTACATTATGAAATTGCACGTTTCTTTCCTGAAATAAGCATCGTTCCTGTTTGATATAGTTTCATAAATGCGATACGAAGTCATTTCTGAAATTAGTTTGCGAAAAATATCCTAATTCTTTCCCTTTTCGGAAATAGAAGTAAATTTGTTAATTCTGAAACAGCGATGGGTCTCTTAAATTTTGAAATGGAGAAACTTCGGTAGAAAATTGTGAGTTGGAAACGGGTGTTTCGGTATCGATTACAAGCTGTATGTTTTACGCGCTATGCAGATTTCGTAAGTCGGTCATCTACGGAATCTGCTGCAAATCCGATTGCACTTTATTAATTTATAGCATATCGAGCTCGCAACACCTGTACCTGCGATACGAAATGTAGTAAGCTGTAATCCCTCCAAGGTACTAAAAACGTAAGGTCGTGGAAATACTACTTCAAACACGAAGAATTCCAGTATGCCAACTACGAATAAGACACAACCATAACGCATTTCTCATTCGTCGTGCATTCCGCTTTGCATCGATATGTCTCGGTGCGTTATGAAATTTGACACGATGCATTTATAAATTTATCGAAGTTAAATAATTCGAACTCATGATTTATGCAAAATGCAGTAAAACACTTCTTTCGCGTCGTATTTCAATGGTTCTCGATAATCGCAAAAGCAGTTCCTTCGAAGCCAGGAATAGCAAACAGAATCACACGTCTGGGAAATGAAAACCGTGGATCGACTTTATCTTCGAAACTGAAAATGCAAAAGGATAGGCGAAATTACTCGCGCAAATAACTTGCACTCGACGAATGTACCGCTTCTATTTTTTAAATCAGACATCGGAGAGCTACGAGAATCGTTTCAACCCCAAAACATAGCGCGTACGCGCGAAACGTAGAGAGAAAGCGCGAGGTAAGCGCGGCGTATTTGTCGTTAAACTGCGAAAGTTGCGAATGTAAATACGACTCCCCCAGTCGCGCGCGATACACGTTGTCGTTGTAAACTGGCACGATCCCGCCGTATTGCTGCATCTGGCCCTCTGACTCTCGGTATCTTCCATAAATAAATGCATGAGCGCGTTCACCAGCCCTACAAACGTATTCGACGTATGTTGCGTACGTAACGGTTCGTATGGTGATTGTTGTGCACGCCGTCAGTTGTATCCGTACGTGCACGGTACAAACAATCGGTACGCGCATTGCAGATGCACCTGTACGCGGATATATACATACATACGTATGGGCTAAGCGATGAAACCGCGATCAATGGCCGCGAGATGGATCGCGTAGGTCCGACTCGCGCTCGTTAATATCGTTTCTGAAAGAAAACCGGCGCAACGTGGATCTAGCGATGACATAGCGAAACCTCGGAATGTTAGAGGAAAGTATCGTTGCTGAACTGGTAAGCTGGTGTTTCAAATGCGGATGTGATTTGATCTATTGTTGGTCGGCGAAATTTCTTAGATGGGTTGCTTTATCTCTTTTCTTTCTTCTTTTATTTTTTTTTTTTTTTTTGAGGAGGAAGACTGAATGAAACTTCGTATTCTCGTGCTTTTTGCACGGTATTTATTATTTCCTGTAGATTTAATTTTCTCTGTTACTTTATCTTTTTTAATCTGCAATTTTACTTTTAGTTTTGTACGTTACGTCGGATAACAGGGATATCACTGTTACAAGAAATTACGCACCAATCATACACATAGTATATACACGTACAACGTAGCTTGAC
The DNA here is from genome assembly GCA_014737365.1 of Bombus soroeensis. Lineage (NCBI taxonomy): Eukaryota > Metazoa > Arthropoda > Insecta > Hymenoptera > Apidae > Bombus > Bombus soroeensis. The sequence continues at coordinate 1,403,241 of JACXIL010000166.1, forward strand.
TATTTTAACGACGGTTTATTTAACGTAACATGGAATAAATGTTTACGTTTGATTCGTTCCACGTAAAACACTTATTCCGTTTCTAAAGTAAGAATCGTAAAAACAGTTTGACGGCTGGTGATTTCGGAGATAGATCTCGTAGTTTCATGTATATGTTAGATCCGCTTGGAAGTACAGACGCTCGATGCCACGAACTTCTTGCGGTAGTTTTTTGGTCCATGCATGTTCCGCAAGATGCTAGCCATTTTCTTTTTCCCCCGCTCGCCTACAAACTTTTCTCTTGGATTTGTTGCGCCATGCGTTCGTGTTTCCCTTTTTTCCCTCTGTTATTTTGCGTTTCTGCGCCCTCTTGGTTTTGCAATTGTTGTCGGACGACGTTTCGTTCTGTTTTAACACTTTTTAACATTTCGCTCTTTTACTGCGATTTTTCATTCGTATAACTTGTATGTAAATAAAGCGAAGAAAATATTTAAAAGTTGGACGCGTAAAAGTTCCGAGAGGAAAATTGGATTTTCTATGGTACCTGCGTCTGTTTTGAATTTTTTAAACTTACTATATTGTTGCGTAAAACGCAGCAAAGTTCGTTCAACTTCACGGATAGAAGGAGAAAAATATATATTTTTATTCGATGATGTAAATCGACTAAAAAGAAACGACTGGACCACGATTTCTACGCATTTCTGCGAAATTGTGGGATATTTAGAAATTACAAACACGGAATACGTATCAAATGCAGAGAAACATGTGAAATATCTAAAGTAGAGTAGCTACGTGTTATAATTTCCAATAGATAAAATGAATTTCCATTTTAGTTCCATTTCTTTAGTTGTCTGATAATCCTTGATTATAAATTTGCATAAAAATCCGCAGTCTACAAACTACGAATGAATATGCTCTCGCCGTTGAATGAGTCAATATCGAGAAGATCCTTAGTTGGACGAATAAACGCGATTTTGAATTGCAGGATAGTTCCTTTTTCTCGGTGGAACTAACGCGAAGCAAGGTAATCGATGGACGCGCTTCACGGAAGCGTTGTTTATCCGATCCTGGCGTCCCGAGGTGCATTGTACCGCGGCGAAAGTGCGCTTTTTCACGGTGTACCGATTTCAAGCTTTTAGCTCACCCTACTGATTTACGAAATGGACGAATTCGCTTGCGCCGTCGTGTGATCTCTTCGAATCGCGGTTCGTCGGACGCGTTAGTTTCCAATCTTGTTTCCTTCTCTAGTGGTTTGTTCTAATAAACACTGCAGCAAGCTTAACGAATGGCTATCGTTCTCTTGCCTGGTTTTTAAAATATTTTTTTCTACAAAATGTAGACTTTTTCTCGTTTTCCGATATCGCGTTTAAGAATGATCGATCTTCGTCGTGCGTACATTTCAGTAAAATAGATCGCCTAAGATGTCGATCCTTAAGTTCGTGATTTTATTATTTGCTGTTGAAATTTCAAGCTAATTTAATTTAGAGAATAAGAGGGAAGAAGATCCGTAAGCGTGATAAGCAAAGATTTGATTATTCGTTATTATCGTTATAAGTTGAATCTTGGAGATTTTCTTACATTTTGTAAAAAAAATTCATAGGTGTCGAAAGCATGTCGGCGTGTTTGCTTTAGAAAGAACTGGTGGTTTCAATTTCCAGACGCTATCTCTATGGCTATTCCATCAGCTAGATCGCTTTACGCCGTCAAAAAGAATCAAAAGCGGAAGATTATATGGCTACATACGTCGGTATGACGTGGTTTTCACGGCTGTGTTTTTACCTTGATGTATTATGCGTTATGGATATGGAAATATGAAAATACGTGGTAGAATGTGTTTGTCACGAACGGTTCCAAATATGTCGATAGTTGAGTTTTCTGATCGTCGTTCGAATAGGCTACCTTTGTTCTCTTCCCGAAAGGAAAGTATTTCTTTTCTGTTCGCTGCTCTCGTTTCTCGATTCCCGCCGCTAACGATTTTTCCTCGCTGGCTACAGTTAAAATCGAAGAAAAACAATGCCGAGTTCTCGCTGTTATTTTGCGGTCACTCTATTGGCGATTTTGTGACACAATTTTAGAAAAACTGTTTACGTTCTGAGGAAAAGTTAACTTGTACCATCGATTCCAAATCGATTTTTCTTCCTTTGCTTCACGTCTTTGTCCTACTTAATGGAGAACTTAACAGGAAAAGTCTTCTCGAACCGACTTAAATAATTTGCATATAATAAGTTGTACATATTCTGTTCCATTTAGCTAATGGATCAACTCTGCGGCAAATTCTGTATATCATACCATCGCTTTGTTCAAACTCATAAAACATGCAAAGCGCATATTTCCACCGCTAATAGACGAGTTGCGCAATTCGTAAGATCAGCATTTTCCATATGACTGTGCAACGTGCGATGACAGATATCGAAGTTTTCGAAATGACAATGACGATAACAAATAAAGCAAGTCGTAGCAGCGATTGCGAGAAGTTTCCGATCGACCCTCGTAGTTTGTAATAGTTTTACGTTTGTAAACATCCTGCGACAGAAAATGGATAGAACTTTCCGACAGACATAAAATACGTATCTTTCTACGAAAAAGTAAAGAAGTTTTATATTAGATGCTATTACCGGAATCGTTCTCGGACTATTTTGCATGGTGGAAAGTCGGAAAATGTTTCGAAATTGTGCAGAATGAAATAAAGCTGTGTTAATACGTGCGCGTTCACAGATTGACGCGGAATGGTAAACAGCAAATTTTACGTTGTTAGAGACGATTCTCGAATACCCTAGAGTCACTACCGAAATACAAATCGGTTCAACAGCGTAAATTGACCGTGGGCTTCGTGTTTATTTCGAAATGGTCAATTAAAAATTCAGTTGACAACTGTAAAATAGCCTGTAAAGTAGTGAAAGAGAGAGAGAGAGAGAGAGAGAGAGAGAGAGAGAGAGAGAGAGAGAGAGAGAAGGAAAAATACGATGATATTCCAAGCTCGATTATTTAGTCGTTGCATTGTTTCGTGCTTCAAATATATGGGCAACGCACTCGAATTTTCAATCACCGGTTTCCCTCTTGAATTTTCCAGCTAAACGTCCGGAAACGTTTTATTCTGAATTTTAATGTTTTATTTGCGTTTTTTCCCATTTGTACGATTTTCTGCTACGGCTAAACTGTCGTATCGTACAGTTTAATCCATGAAGTTTGTTTGCCTATGGCAGTTGGAAATTTATAATTGCTTACCATACTTAAAAAAAATTATATTCTCTTCTTTCAAAAAAAAAAAAAAAAAAAAAAAAGAAAAACATACCTGTTAGAACATTTCAGAATATCGAAAGACAAGTCGTAATTATTTCGTAGCTGAATCTAATTTCTGTTAAATGGTTCTCTCGTTTTATATTTTACTTAAAGGTTGTCGAAAGTTCGATAATCATTTTCTTCCCAGTAGAATTATACCCTAGTAATAGAAGCAATAAAGTCATTAAAACTAACGATGTACATACTGTACGTGTAATAAGAACTGCGAATTTTGATGAGTAGCAAATTCATAGCTTATTAACGATAAGCAATATGTCCACCTATACTTTCAGTTTTCTTTCGAAACGTAAAACTTTCTCTCTGGACAGCACTGGAAACTTGCAGTTTCACCCGTAAGTTGTGTAAAGAGCGTTCTTCAATTTTTTGGGTTAAAAGTTACAGGGTCACGAATGCGCGATGCTACAGAATATCGAAATCTACAAACGTAAAAGTGCGGGCAACGATCGATACGGGTCATGCATTTTACATGTGAATTTCGAAAAAAAAAAGTTTCAGTAATAATTTTCTGTATTTGTATGACACTATTCTCATGGAAATTTGTGAAATTTTTCGAAAAATTGATCACCTGTCGCCAAGTTCTTTCACGAAACTAAATATAAAAGATTAATTCTATATACCTTGACATACGTGTCAAATAACGACCAAGGTACCGTATACATATCTATATCTAGCGCTCAATTTAAATTCCTTACTGTGCATTTTCGCTTATAAATACCTCTATATCGATTGATCGATCGAGCCGCGTATTCGTAAATTGCTTTTCAATCGGAAGAAATTTTATACACTCATGCATTCGCACGAAGAAAGCGAGAGATTAGAGATAAACGATCGAATAAACAAAATACATTCGTCTGGATACAAAGTGGTTCAAAAGTTGGGATGCTTTATAAACGAACTGAATAAGAAAGTTTTGATAAACGTGGGTCAAATATGATGATCAGTTGCAGAGTTATAAAATCAAAGCGTTGGAAATGAATCAAAAGTTATAAAATTAAATACTTTAACCATCATCGTTACTAGATCGCAGATCAGACAGTTGTCCATTCTGTCCATAATGAATTCCAGAAATAAAAGAAACGATAGTTCACTAAAAGTAGATGATCTTGGGAACGTTCAAATGTATCAACCATGAAGCCTGTATCGCTGTTTAAAAAATATCATTTCGAATCACTGTCGAAAATGAGCGTCATCTTGGTCATCTGTTTCATCTTACAACATCCATCACCTTCCTTACGTTCATCCTTACGTCATCAGACAAACATACATAAAACTCCTGATCCACGTGACAAAACCAAAAGACGTCTAAAGTCCGAAATATTCCAAAATCGATTGTTCACTAGCATTTAAGACTTTGAAGAAGCTTGTAAATAATTTTGTACGATTCGGGCGACCTTTTAAAGCATCCTATATATGCAAGCGTTGCGATATAAATTCGATCGCGATTCTCTTTTCGTCGTGGGGAACACGAGAAAGTTTCCACCTCTCTTTTCGTTTGACTTAATGGCCCGTGAGCCTGTCTTAATTCAGTTGGATATTCAAATCGGGCGGTCGGACCGAAGGTAGCTTGCATTTTAAGCTGACTGGACCGAATTACGGGTCTATCTACTACTCGACTCTCGGAATTCTTCACCCTCGCTCCTTCTTATTTCGTTCTTTTATCCTTTTTATCTCTCTTTTTGTTCTCTGCTACGTTCCATCTTTCAGAATCGTTTTATCTGATCGGCTGCCTCTGGCTATTCATCTTCGAGCAACAGAGGCTTGCTCGTCCGGGGATAAAATTGGAATTATGCTAAAATAAAACTCGCCCGCCTGTCTGGACCTGGAAAGGTGATTAGTAACTACCGATAAAGCGTGGCCGGTTTGATCGATGGCTCGCCAATCGCCGAGATATCGAATTTTCCGGGTATCAATTTTTCTTTTCATACGTGCCGCTCATAAATATCCGCCGGTTCGTACGCCTGTAATTTTCTGGATACGTCGCGTGTGAAAAGCGCCAATGTTCTACACGTTCCGCATTCAACGAAACTATCTACTAAATAAAGTTATTCGTTTAGATCTGAAACTGGTAGCTGCGCATAGTAAATATGCTTTTGTGTCGTTACGAAGAGGCGAAGGTAGGTAGATAGGTAGATATGTAGATAGATTCATCTGGCTGGGAAATTTTTCGCGGAAAAGTTGTAGTTTAAATGAAAACTACGTCTGGTTGCATATAATCAGCATATTTCAGGGTATGAAGCGGGTTCTTATTAAAAATTTCCAAAATAAAGCAGCGATATTGCTCATCGTCGTAATATAAAGTGGATTTTAATATGAATTCCGCAAAACAGCAGGCTCGTGGTTCTATATTAGAGAAACTCTTTATTATTATTGCGCTGTACAGTAGTAGTCCGCCAGGTTATTTGACAACGCGATCCTTAGTTTCGGTTCAGACGTCGATATAAACGTTGAATATTTCCAACGTCTTAACGCGAACGTATTAGCGCGCCGATTGGATATTAAATCTTCGTAGAAAACTCTCTTTTTCACGCGCGTGCTTGATTATAGATCGCGTCACTACGCGCGTGTTACAAATGGTGCGTGAAAAGGCTCGTCGATCATCGGCTGAAAATCGCGGTTGCCCGTTTGAGTCAAGCAACGAATGAATATTACTCTACGCCGAGCAACCATCACCTAAAGATGTATAAACGAAGTATAGCGAGACTACAAGAGAAAAGTGAAAGAAGAGATTGCAGAATGAGGCAGTAGCAAGGTAAAAGTTGCGAAGAGCGTGGAAACGAAGAAGCGAGAAAACGAGGGTTAGCAAAGAGAGATCTAAATCGTAAGAGCGTGCTGTATGCGAGATAATAAAGGTAATAAACGTAAATAAAGGAGATACGTAGAAAAGAGGAGAGGGAAAATAGCCAAAGTAACAAGATCTTAAGCGTATTTTCAACGACGGAACGACAAAAAGAAGATTACGCATTACGTACTAAGGGGAAAAATAGATACGTAAAACGGTAGAAAGATATCGAAAGAAGTCGGAGAAAAGCTTGTTTTGCTGTCTTTTAGTCATGAGAGAAAGCAACATAATTTCGTGCTATATTCCTTCCTTTTTCTTCGTTAATGTAGGATTGTTTTATTTACCGATAGATCTATTTACAATGGATCAAACAGGAAACGATGGTTATTTAAGGCGAACTAAATACGATAATGTGTTATAATTAAGACGATTAAATAGTTAATTCACAACTCTCGTCACCACGGTTCTGTAACAACGACCATATCCAAATCCACGTCATTCCATATTACCCGACAGTGACTCGTTAGGTTTTGATCCGACCTTTGCACGTGGTCCAACGTTACATTTTCCCCATTACGTAAGGCAATCAGGATACTCTCCTTGCCCCTCAACTCTTACAAAAGTAGGATATAAAATCTGCAAGCATTCGACACGAGGCTAGTCTTGTGTACAGTCTTGGCCGTGATTTGAACTATTTTAACTTCCTTGTAATATTCTACTCAATCATTTTGTGAATAAAAGCCTACAAAAATGTAAAAGCACAGTCAAGTTAACCTACTGCTCGGCTACTCCTTTTTTTAATCATTAATTTTACGTGACAGTTCCAACGCTTTATTTCACGCGGACTTCGCAATTCGTCTTTCTTCCTTAAGCATCTCTTTGTCTTTTCTCACAGCCCCACCGCGTACGTGTTCCTCAACTGATGGCGGCTATGATCAGGTAGATCTTTTTTTCGCCTAACTATTCGACCGAAGGACCGACCACACATTGATGGGCTCATTGAAGTTTTCAGACTCTTTTGGCCTGTCGGCACTTAGGCTTTCCGCAACATTGTTTATGGTTCACTGGATATTTCCTAGACAATCTGTCCACTATACTACATTTTCATAATTTTCACGTATCGTATACGCTCTTGTCGGCTGAGATATTATCCTACCTTTGGTAGGATCTGAAACGCTCGAACCTCGCCACGACTCTCAAATAATTCGGTACGCTCGGAATGGAAGTGGGATAGCCGTGGAAAAGCGGCGTTGGAAAAGACAAAAGAGGTGTGAAACATTCCCAGGAGAAAGAGGATCAAGCACCGTAGGCGGATAAAATGCCGTCGGTCGAGAACACGGTCGTGCAGTCGTGCATCCCCAGAAAGAAAGCGAAATGGCGACGTTCCATCTTACATCGCGCAGACAATATTGCTCGCAGATACTTTAAAAGTTCGGTAATACGAGCTGCCATCCTTTCACGATCTCGGTTCTCCGTTCAACTTGTCCAGTTCTCCATCTTTCTCCTTTTCCTTCCCCTTCCTTGTATCTCATCCCTTTCGCCTCTATATCGCGCTATCCTTTGGCGTTGCTCGGATTTCCAAGTTGCAACCTGCCTGCGAATCGTTTCACCGGGTCATCCTTTTACTTCGAGCCTCGAGTCTCGAGTCGAAAACGTTTCCAGACTGCCAAATCGTGCAGCCCGCGGGCATGAATCTTAAGAATTGCCGCCTTACCGCCAGTTCGTCCCTGCTCCATCAATTCTTACGGCAGGAAGTTTCGCGTATCCTCCCCTTCTAAGCATTTCTTTAACTTTCTTCAACTTCTTTTCGTCGTTTTATGCGTTTATGTCCGTCCTTAACCCCTTAAACACGACCACGCTTTTATAAACCGTTTCTTCCAGACGCAAGAACATAGAGTAACTACAAATACGTTGCACGTCTTTGTTCGTTCGTCGTTGAATCTTGCTAATGCGGTTCGATAATTTTGGACAAATCTGGTCGATACGAAAAACTAGCTGCGAGAGAGGCAGGAGAGCGGCAAATGGAAAAACTCTCCAAATTGAAGGCTCCGAAAACAATTCTATTTTTCGGAAGTATCTTCGAACGAAACGCTTCTCCTGAAAAGCTCCACTGTGTTCGACGATCGTTGCAAAAAATGTTCTCGCTATTCGATAATCGTAAATGAAGGCGATTGCTAAAAAGAAATAAAAGAACGGCGAATAAACGGAAGAAGGATCCGAAATAGAAGAAACTTGGCGCGATTAAAACCTGTGAAAACAATGGAGCGCGAGACCAACAATTTTCAACAGGCACGTTCCAACTCGATCGTAGAATTTAGGACCGTTTCACTGGCGGGGGCAGGACACGAGGCTGGTGTAAAGAGTGTTGGCGAAGTGGCAGTGAGTTATCGCTTTAGAGGTGCAGCCGTCGACGAGGTTTTACCCCACGAGAATGCATAGCGTACATATATCGTATGTATGCGTGAGCGCGTGTGCATACGGACAGACGAAAACGGAGGCGAGGAGGATCAAGATTCCGTGCTGACGTCGAGCACGTATATCCGCCTAAGGTATTTGCTCGCTGTCCGTTCTGCGGCCTGACATGTACATGCACTTCTGTATACGACGAAGAGGAGCTGCTGCTGCTTTGAAAAAACTGCTGGCAAACGTGGTGCCGCGGACAACGCGAGAAAGCTTCTTCCTTAAATGCGTCGCGATGGAAGATCGGGTCATCGTCTCGCCTCTCCCTTTCTTTTGCCTTTTTCGACCTCCGCTTCCGGATTTCGCGAATATACGTGGCGAGTTTATTGGCAACGCTCGACAGGCTGATTTTCATGGTCCAAAGAATCCGTAGATTGTATTATCATATGTATAATACACGGTTGCTTCGGACGTTTCGCTCGCTATGGGGTTTGTAGGATATTTGATCGTGCTTTGCGATAGGGATGATAGAATTTTTGCAGAGTTTTATTTAAGAGTACAGAACACGGTATTGCGTAATATTTTTACCACTTGCCTCGAACTTTTCCCGAGATTTCGTTGTGCTTTGTAAAGTTTGTATCGTAGAAGCGATAGGATCTTTTACTTGATATAAAGCGAAATCGTAGAGGGTAAAACATTATAAAATTCTGCAGCCTGTCGTCGTTCCAATGCAGATTTGATTATCGATAGAAGCGTAATATCATTCTGCGATTATTAAGCACGTGTGAATAGTTCTGAATATCGAAATCCTCTATTTTTCATTTCCGTTTCGTGCCTGTGATCGATAGTGGGAAATTTATTTTATAGAAATTTCGCTTTGCCATTTCTAAATGGGAAACTTGGTTTTTTTTTCTCTTTTGCCATTGATTAAACGTGGCTCGGTATTTTCATATCACGTCCATTTCTGTAGCTAATAGCGTTTCTAGAGCGGTGTTAGAAATAAAATTTTACGCGTCGAAGCATTTGGTTTGGTAAGAAATTTCTGTCACGAATATGTGTATGTGTATTCGTTGTACATAAAATTATATAAATTTGAGATATAGCCATAGAATATATAGACATTAGTAGATAGATTAAGAAACTACAAATTGAGAATTCGTATTTAGTGGAAAGACGATAAAATGAATAATTCAGTACACTGAAAGCACACTCAGATAATTTTCTAAATTAAGAACTATCTTAGCTGTATAATATATCACGCGATATACCTTTGGAACTGGTTTGTATAAGGAAATTGGGCTCACGGGAGACGGGGACGTTTATTAGGATTACCAACTGTAGGTATTATATCATAGGTTTACGATCTGTTAATCAGTATTGACGACCAAGGAACAAGGAGTTAGTATGTAGTCAACACAGGCAGGCAAAATTATAACGATTAGACGATTTTCGGGCTATGGTTGTTTGCAGGTGAAACTGAGTAGTTCGTAAAGTTGCTAGCCCCAAATATCGTTAGCTCTGGATTATGCGCCCAGACATCTGCTTTTAAACTTCCAACTGACTGTTTCGCTTATTCAGGCCACGAGTATAGTTTGTGCTCGATTTCGATCGTGATATACCGCAATGTTTGAATGTTTCGGAAGAATCGGAAATGAATTCGAAGCTAAATGATTTTATATTGGATAAATAACACATACAATTATTAATTGAACATTTAAAGTTCTTAAGATTAAAGAGATTAATACTTTGACAGCCACGCCGAAATCGCATGTTTCGCTGAGGACGCCACGAGAGTATTTTTATTATTCGAAGCATACAATGGCAAAATAATAATAAATTGACGATGTAAGACAACATTCTTCTCCAATGGACCGTTTATCTTATTGGTGGTCACGGGTAACCACCGTGGCGCCTGGCTAACAGTTGATAGCGACGTATAACAAGACTTCGTTTATTTCGACAAACCATTCGCATTCGTTATTTCGTCGTAAGCAAAATGTCCAGAATATATTGTTGAAAACGTGTAGAAGATATTGGTAAACGATATTTGCTCATTCTATATATAACAGTCCAATAGGGCACTTTTTGTTTCAAAGTATCTTCTATTTATCGGTTATGTTCAAAATACCCTAACTGTCAATTTTCATTTGCTCATTCTATGTATAATAGTAAAGCACGTTCACACTTGTAACTTCAATTATACGATTATAAAGCAGCATTTACGACTATTTTCTAAGCTGTGTTTATAATAATATTCGTAGATTAGCCCTCAAAGATATGGATGCAAACACAGTGCATCGTTAGATGCAAGATTTGTTCTCATTTTTTTTTATCGATGGTCTAATAAAAATGTTTAATCGTCCAATAGGGCACTTTTTGTTTCAAAGTATTTTCTATTTATCGGTTATGTTGAAAATACCCTAACTGTCAATTTTCATTTGCTCATTCTATGTATAATAGTAAAGCACGTTCACACTTCTAATTTCAATTATATGATTATAAAGCAGCATTTACGATTATTTTCTAAGCTGTGTTTATAATAATGTTCGTAGATTAGCCCTCAAAGATATGGATGCAAGCACAGTGCACCGTCAGATGCAAGATTTGTTCTCATTTTTCTTTTTTTATTGATGTTTTAATAAAAATGTTTAATCGTCCAATAGGGCACTTTTTGTTTCAAAGTATCTTCTATTTATCGGTTATGTTCAAAATACCCTAACTGTCAATTTTCATTTGCTCATTCTATGTATAATAGTAAAGCACGTTCACACTTCTAATTTCAATTATATGATTATAAAGCAGCATTTACGATTATTTTCTAAGCTGTGTTTATAATAATATTCGTAGATTAGCGCTCAAAGATATGGATGCAAACACAGTGCACAGTTAGATGCAAGATTTGTTCTCATTTTTTTTTATCGATGTTCTAATAAAAATGTTTAATCTTGCAATAGGGCACTTTTTGTTTCAAAGTATCTTCTACTTATCGGTTATGTTCAAAATACCCTAACTGTCAATTTTCATTTGCTCATTCTATGTATAATAGTAAAGCACGTTCACACTTGTAACTTCAATTATACGATTATAAAGCAGCATTTACGATTATTTTCTAAGCTGTGTTTATAATAATATTCGTAGATTAGCCCTCAAAGATATGGATGCAAACACAGTGCATCGTTAGATGCAAGATTCGTTCTCTCTTTTTTTTTATCGATGTTCTAATAAAAATGTTTAATCGTCCAATGGGGCACTTTTTATTTCAAATTGTTTTTTACGATTTTTTATTTCAAAGTATCTTCTATTTATCGGTTATATTCAAAATGCCCTAAATGTCAATTTTCCTTCAATTTTTACAATTGTAAAAAGTTAAGAGATAAACGAGCTGCACAATTCTGACCTGTAGTCTTCTTACAAATGGCGATGCGGGGAATCACACGAGATAATTGAAACTTAACTATATCTACTTATTCCTGGTCACAATTTAATATTTGAGACTTCGTTGGACTATCAGGTTTTTCAGATCAGTTCCACGAACGGTATATCGCCCTTTAAACGGTCAATATCGTTCCTTATTTAACGCTTCGATTCAGGATATATTTAATAAATTCTGTACGGTAATAATAATTTAGGAGACTCTATTTACACAAAAACGTGCTTTCCCTGTCGAGTACATAGATCCGATAGAAAATTTAACGCTCTTAATGCACCTTGACGGAGATGACTCGTGAATATTGTTCCCCATATTCACTGCGGAAGCCATCGTTTCTTGGAAGCTCCTCGTAACGAAAGGATTAATCAATCAGAACATCCATCTTCCTTTTTTCAATTAGCACATTTTTCTTTCACGAAACTGATTGTATTATCTACCGTTCATTTTTGTCTCGTTCTTGCAAATGTATCTTCTGATTGCGAGAGAAATAAGATTTACAGTGGTTCGCGAAAATATTCCAAACCTTTCATCGATGTATTATACGTAGTTTGCCTGATGCGCAACATTTTCAAATTTCATCTCATTCGTTAATTGTTTAATATTTGCGGTAAAACTTTTAAATACATTTTCAGATTTGTTTCAAATATCACCGACATGATCATGACGCTCGTGTTTCCTTAAATGGTAATAAACATTCAAAGTGTTTTATATGCTTTCACGAGATAACACGTCATTGTATGTAACATTTTTAGCAAACGTTCTACCAAACACCGAGTATTATAAATCCGAGTACTTATTATTGAATGTAAAATTATTGGAATTGGTGGAAGGTGTTTTAAAGTTTTCAAGCAAGTAGAATTAACGTTGAGATTGAGACAGGTGACAGGCACAGGCTGTGGGCGAATCGCGACAATAAAAGAATCGTTAATCGATATTTCGGGGCTGGTCGACATGTACTTGGCCTGGCTGGGATTTATATGGAGCACCTAGCTGAATTTCGGCCACTCGAAGTCGATCGAGAGATAACTCGAATCGTGATGGATTTACTGCGGCGTTGAAGAGCCCGAACTTTTGGATTACACACAGCTTTGTGGGTTGCGCCAAGTTTATTCGCGTAACCCCTGCACGGCTGTATTTTCAACAGAGATTTCCGGTAGTTCGTGGAACGACAGTTCAGTTCGGATATTCACCGATATGAATTTCCAGGTCTTTGAAACTGATTGACACGGCACGAGCTCTATTCGGTTCTTTAAATGGATTAAGGATTGCCTTTGAACATTTTCAACACCCTCGCCGTTCGTTTATACGTCTTCCATAATAAACATAAATACGATCGTGTTTAATAAATTCTTCGATACGGTTCAAGTTTATTTAATAATCGTTTACTGCTTTATCGTATACCCATCTGTGTCGATTAATACATCGAATATTATTGTAATATGTCTATGTGTTTCATCAAAAATAGATTTCTTTTAAATAATAATATTTATTCGGACGTACCGAAAAATATTTCAACAGCGAATGAGTTGCACGAATTTCGTACAACGTCGTTTAAAACGCTTATTATCGTTTAAAAATGGTACATTGTATACGTAAATGTTTGAAAATTGTTTAGAACTTGTGTTTTCAGTAACTTACGATAACCGCTATTATATATTAAAAAGCAATTAATTCGATGGCGTTGTTACAACCGAATATCGTAGCGTAAAATGATCGTAGTATGGAAATGTTAATAGGAGTCACTGTAATTACGGAAAAATTGAATAAATTAATTGTCAGGTAGCAATAAATCGACAAACGATTGGAAATGGTGGTTGACCTTAAACAGGGCGTGTATTTATCGACGTGCGAATAAAAAGAGACAGCGAAGCAGCCGTAATTCTCGGTGTCTTATCGCGTTATCTAGCGCCGTGTTCGCTTAATGCGGCAGACATGTTAAATTAATCGTTCTATCGAGACAAAAGATCACGGTTTAATTACGTAGAGAGCGTTTCAGCCAAAGTACGGGGCCTGCCATGTTGAAATGTCCGCTGCCTCACGCGAGGCTATTGTCCGAAACGTTTAAAAGCGGCCACCTTATCAGCGTTGCTGCTCACAAAGGTTCTTACGTGAAACTCCATTATCCGTGCCGAATCAGAAAAAATATATTCCCTCTTTTTCCTTCCCCCTTTCTGCCGCTTCTCCCTTTCGTCGTCAGGCGGCACAGTTTAAACTGTCGGAAAGCAATTAAGAGTGGGCGTGTTGAAGAATAACGTTGTGTGTGGCTCTACTTGATGAAATTCGAATAGCCGGTAAATTTGTACGTTCGTGAACAGTGAGTTTAAAAGGATAATAAAACGAGAATAAAGTAGGTTATTACGTTGTAAAGAGCGGATAAGAATGTCACTTAATAGTGGAAAGCAACGTTCATTTTCAAATTAACTAATCGACTTTAATGCCTGCACGTTGCGGAGATTTAACGACAGAATAGCTCGTTGCGAGTTAAACTGCTGGATTTTCTTCGTAGATTTTCTTATATTCCTCGTTATTACGTCGAATTCACTCGAGTTATTTGTTTTACACTCGGCAAGATTCGTATTTTCTTCCAACTTAAGAAATTATTCGCGAAGAGAGTGATCGGAAGAAGGTATCAGGACGAAGGAAAAAGGCGATCGATCGATCGTGTCGTTCGCTTTATAAAAAATCCTTTCCTCCACGAACTGATAGAAACGTTCTGATAATTTTTCCTCCGAGAACTTTAACGATCGCGTTTCATTTACAAAATTATTTCTCTAATCGTAGGCCATCGAAGAACCCACTCGGTAATTTTACGTAATTCCTATGTTTACGAAGGGACAGTTATATAGGTACATGTTGTCAATTATTCCAATATTTCCAAATTATTTGATCTTCAAACTGAACGCATGTACGTTTCTCCATCCTCTTTATAGTCTTACAAATATCGTTTCTCATGATATCGAAATATCGTTTGCCTCGACTGTTACACGTTTAGCTAATTCTTCCATTTTTCGTTTTCTTATACGAAAATATTCCTTTCTAAATATATATGCGAATATTGGGATAAAAGAATAAATAATAATCTATTTATCGCGTGATTTATTCCTGTGGTCTTATTCCTGATCATTGATTAAAGGATCGAATAAAAAGGGTGATACAAATTTCACAGGCGACATTGCCGAAAGACATATGAAAAAGCATCAGGATTCCTATTCAATATCCAAAAATACACTTTCCCTCTTCTCTCTCGCTTTACATTTTTATTGTATTCACCTTCTGAGGATCCCTGGTAATCCCGGTCCATCAAGAAATAGGGCGAAAGAAAAACATCCTCCCGCATGTTAAAGACATTGAGAAGAAGAGGGTGCCTCCTTTTTTGCCTGAAAAATTCTCGAGAATGGGCGCTTTTGTTTCGGCAAAGCGGTTAAAGAGCCTCGGCGTATCCGATCGGGACTCGATCCGTATTAGATGAAATCTTGATTTGGGGACGTTGGAGGTTGGAAAGAAAAAAAAAAAAAAAAGGGTGGCGCACGTTAACTCGGTAAAGTGGGTGGCGTATTTTCCACAGCTGCTTATTGGCCGAAGCAACCTTGTCCCCTTGGTTATCGAGGATTTATCTGGCGGATGCGCGCGGAGCCATCGATTCCTTTTTCCTTAACGTAGCCGGGTTAAATCGAGCGTCCCTCGCGGCTCCTGTCAACCCACCCTATCCCACCGCCTTTATTTTATCCCAAAGCATTTTTCTCCAGCCAGCGTGACACGTTGCGACTTTAAAACGAAAAAAAAAGACACCGAAATTTTGTTTAATCGTTTCGCGTTATGAATGAGCCACCGTGGTATAATTACGAGGTTGCGTTTGTTTTATGTCTGATATAAATTGTTGTTTATGGTTTTCTGGAGATGTTAGGTGCATGCAAAAATTCCTGGAAATTTCAAAAGATAAGCTTTATCAAACGATAATGGTAGCAGTTTGCTTTGAATTTCTCAGTTTACGGGAGCTGTGTAACGTTTTATGTAACATTTGAATTTCCTTCGGAAGGGGAAATACAACGTTTCGAGCGAAAATGTTTAGATATTCTTGAGAACACGATTGGTCCAATCTTTCTCTACTCGAAATATTTTTCAATGATAACGCGAATATTTCAAGTTACGGAAGATTGAAGTATTACTCGTGGCAATTTTATTCCCATTGAGCGCGATAATCGCACTCGATTGAAGTGGGCCGAGGAAAATTTATTTCGATAATCGTTCGCAGCCATTTCCATTAACTTTCCACTCTCGATCGATGGTAGAAACGCAGTTTTCTGTTTAGAAGTTTCAGGAGATATTCCGCTAAAATAAAATTATATCGTTGCTTTTGTTGTAATTTTAAATAGAATCGTATTATCGATTCTAATTTGATAGTTTGGTAAAACATTGTCTGTGTAATTATCCTTTCTAAACAATACGTTGGGATCTATTCAAGCTTAATTCTTGATATATTCTATAATTCTACATTCGCTTTGATTCCAAACTAAATTTAATACATATAATTTCATTCAGTACGTACGATATATTTGCTTTGTACAACGCACGTTTATATATAATTATCCTTGCGCGAACAAATAGATATTACCGTATAGAACATTATTCAAGAAACTTCACTAGGCATATTCTATCGATATAAAAGCAGTGTAAATTCAATTCAGATTTTAATTCGACTTTAACATCTCAATTTTCTGATAATAAGTCCGCTTTCCATCGAACATAAATCCTTGTTAACGCTTCTTATCGACTTTTTCGTATCTCCCGGAATTTCCTTTTAGACCAATGCGTCACAGTTTAATCGCGTATGAAACGGACGCGTTTCAATCACGTTTTCTGTATTTTGAACGTATTGCCATAAACATGAATTATTTTGTTTGGTCCACGAGTAAGACATATACATTTCACGTAGCGGTTAACGCGATAATAACGACGTCTCGAATATTACGAGCTAGTAAAAAATCATAGAAATGCGACCAACAATAATTTTCTTAAAATCGTAAATAATTAAGCGATAGTAATTTCACGGAGTGGAGAAAATCAGGAGCAGGCATTTTCCTACGAAACAGTGGTAACGCGTTCAAGTCGAAAACACGTGATTCGCGACAGTATCCTGAATGGAAGTAGCACAGGTTGATATAGTAGCGCCTTGCAGGATGATACAGTCCACACACGGTATCCGCAGGAGTTACGAGCCTTTGGGGGTTGATAATTCCATCCGTCTGCGCACAATGCTCAGACGACGGATACGTGGTGTTAGTGAACGTGTAGTGGCCCGCAGGCCCGCAACGCCCTTCCAGTAACCTGTATGAGTGAAATTGCCCCTGAAATTTATGTTCCTATTGGGGATGATCGTTTCCATCGTCAGTGCTCTGTTTGAAAGCTGTACGCCAGTCCCTTCACAGCTACCTGCATTTTGACAGGCAACGTGATCTATGGCGCGACACGGTTGGAAAGAACGTTCTTTCCCTTTTCAATGGAAAACGCGTGTAGCAGAAGAGGATATATGCGAAATTGTAACCTAATTTTTACATCCACGTACTCGCAGATTTATCGAATGACCGATATTTCCTCCGGCCGAATGAGAAAGGGATGAACACGATACTTGGAACGTTGAGGAAAATATGGTGCTGGATTTCGGGAAGTAAGAGGCGAAGGATTTAGCGTAGAAGCTTTGGAAGGAAGAAAATTCTGAACCGAGAGACAGGCAAGTTGGCGTACAAGAATATCGGGATTTAAGGATCGATTGTTTTATTTTATCGTAGGATGCACGTGCAACGTTATATTAGACAATTAGCTTTTTACGAAACGATTTGTCAAATGTTATGAAGAGGGAATTACTCAAGGAAGAATGTAAACCGCGAATTAAATTTCTACGATATACTCGAGTTTTAGGAGTGGAAACGTGGTTTGACGAGGAAGCTGGAGTTTATTTACCGGGCCATTAGAGTGCTTCGAATCGAACGTGCGGGGATGAAACGAGCATTTCCATTCTTCGGGTCGTTTGTCCACCCAATCTCCAATTTGCCGGTCGTTTATCAAGGAGCATCTTCGAATTAACAACAGAAATCAAATTTCTTTTCCTGCAACTGAACCGCCAACCATTATTCAACGTCCAATGTCTAATACGATTTACGATGTTGGCGTAGTGGAAAGTAGAAGACAATGTTTGTTTCGTTTCGAATTTCTTAGACCATTGCTCGATTCAAACCTACATTCGTTCGATTAAGACAAAAGGAACAACGTGCATGATTTATTTCTCGATATCGATGAAACGAAAGAATCGCTTTTTCGCGATCACCGGCGCGACTAATAGCGAATATTTATGCAAATTCAAATTCTTGCCATCGCAAGCGAAAAATCAAACCTAAGGAATAATTTGGTGTCTCGTTGCACTTTCAAATAGATATCTCGCGATCGCGCAAAAATTCGCGTTCGACTAAAATTAACTTGCAATTTAAATTCAAAATACCTTTCACTCTTCTGTCCGTAACTTGTGATTCAGCCATATTTGTCACCAAGAAGACGCTTAGCTCTTAGAATTCGTTAGAATTCACGCGAGTTCCTGATCTTTACATCGTAAGAGTTTAAGTTCGAAGGTATACAAAATCTTGATAAACTCGATGGTCGAGAGAATTCGAGGGCTTCAGTCATCTCAGAAGTTTGAACATCTTTGGGGTTTGCCGAATCCCTACGGCCCCAGAGATTCCACAAGTCTAGTGAGGTTGAGGCACCGAGGGATCTCGAGGATCCTGACTATTACACAATCCCGCATATCGCATGTGTATCGCATCCCATGGGCACACCTATGCTAATATCGAGTTACACGGGTCCAAGATAGTCCGTATAAGCTTCCGCGTGGACGAAGGTTTGGTTCAACATCTTCCTTGTTGGCTTCCTGCAGCAAAATGATTAATATCGAGGTCCATCAATTAGACGATCGCGCGATTCTCCATCTTCTTCGTTTACGACTTTGAAATGTACAATCGCGTCCATCTCTGAAAATAGGCTATTCGACTCGTTGGCAGTGGCGTGATAAACAGCTGACGTAACTTTTACGCATTAACAGGAAAGGAGTTTGTTGGAGGATAACATTTTCTGTTGTAATTATCATAATTCAGTTATGCCATTTGTATAGCGCCTGTTTGGAATTTTGAGTGGCGGTCCGTTTATGGCACGAACGGGTCCATTCCCTTCTTTGGGAAATTCCGGATTACATGTCCTCCTCGAGCTGCGAACCTAATGACTCCGAGGTCAGGTAAAAAGATCCAGGGAAAGGACCAACCGGAAGGGCACGATGGACAGACGAAACCCAACGGCTGGTAGGGAGAATCAGCAACGTAGAAGGACAGTTCGTCGTCAGACATCGCACCCTGCGGGTGAAATACTTCACTCCCAACTCTTGTCGATCTTTCTTACCACCGCCATGTTCATAACATCAACGTTACTTTTATACAACAAGTGCAAAGACAGTTCTAGATTACTCTAACACTCCCTCTATCAAACCTCCTCCACCTTGAGCGTTAATTCATTCGAGGTACGCGATATCGACCGATCGGTTTGATCTGACCGGTTGCTCTTTGGTGGAGAATTCGCAACAGCGTCATTCGTATCATTTTCTCGTTTTTGATATTTTCACATACCGAGCCCGAAGCACACGATGCTTTCTCATTCCTCCGCAAGTTTGATTACTCCACGCAAAGTTGAAACTCGAATCCGAAGATGTGGAAGTTTAAGTCACGTGGATAACTTTGTCGTACGTTAGTTTCTGTGGATGATCCAACGCTATCGAATAATACTGCGTGGGTATAAATCGCGGGACGCGCATCGTTCAATTTCTAGCAGACAATTTCATTGGTAGCCTGATCAATGCGTTGGACACAATCTCCATGACGCATAGCGCATTTTGTCGGCACACACGTCCGCCATACGAGGAGGATGGACGCAATTATCCGGCCTCGTGTTCACGCGACACGGTATTACTTCGTGCTACATTTGACTCGGTGAAAAGATTTGTGTTGCGGAAAATTTAAAACCCTTCAGCCCCGGCGTAGTATCGGCTTATTGAATTATTGCGCGCATTGCGGTCCAGACCATGGTCAATGGGAAATACGATTTTTCCGAAACGGATGAGCATCGCGAGTTTGACGAGGCGACCACCGCACGACTCGATCGAGTTACAAACAAGCCTTTGGCGTGAATCGCGTTCGCAGCTCACCACTCGGTCAATGCTGACCCGATTCGATTGTTTTACTAGAAACGATGAAACGTTATCCGCCATGCTTCGGGATGTTTATTTTTCTTGATGAAAATTTCACGATTGTTTATCGAATCGACGAGTCTCTTACGAAATAGATGGTGCAGTCAAGATTTGATTCGAGATTGATTTAAAAAATTTTTTTTCAAATTCAGTAGGAAGATTGTAATTATTTAGGTAAAATATTAAGGGTAAGAGGAATTGTCCGATGATTGATAATATTTTTGATATATTCGATCTGCAATGTTTGACGATTCTGTCTGTAATAATAATTCATTTTAGGTAGATTTTTGTCCAACCATAGACTTTTATTTAAAATCCTCCTCGATAACAATTTATGCATCAACTGATTCTGCGATTTCGTTATATTTATAACACGAAATGCCATTAATCCGCTGTAAAGCTGTTGTTTCAATAAATCGTCCTTTTTAGCGAAAGCGCAAAGCAAGAAATAACGAACGTTTGGTAATTTGGTATTTGATGGAACTTTGAGAAGCAACGAAAACGTGTAGCGCGTAGTTACGAGCCATTAACTGAAATACTGGATTTTAATTATTTTCAATGTAGTAATGAATTACAGTTACGCCATAGTGCTACTAACGACAGAAGAACCCGCTTTATTTCAGTAAATAAATTAGCTCTCACATACGATAGAAGAGAATTTATCGAAAGCTTTCACAGGTTTCTCGTTCCATAACGGAACGATAACGTTTTAATCGCTGTTCTGCGAGATATTAACTTTCCACATTTGTTCTTTTTTTTTATCCGTCGTTGCATAAATTCTTCTATAACAACGCATTTCTCATCGATGCATTATATTTTCACATTGTTAACTGTTACAGAATAATTTGATTTACGAACTACGAAGGAAATATCAATTTGTTTCTCATTACATCATAGAACGATGAATTGTTTTTTAACGCTGTTCCAGTTCGATATATCGATAGAATGTATTTTAAATTGCTACAAATCTGTTTAAACCTGCATAATATTTCACGTAATCGGTAGTGTAATCTTATACACAGTCAGACATTTATCGACAATATTATATAGTACAGAATGATAAGTAGTGTGGGTAAATATATGATCAGACACTTTAAATATTATTGTGCACAGACGTTCGGTAGCACAGAATCGTACATTTGTAAGCAATATATATTAGTCTACGACGATAAGTAGTGATAAATAGTGAAAAAATAGAAATAGTGGAGATAAATATCATTGGGTTCGTACATTCGAACTTTTATTGTTCGCTGCATTACATTTGCAAGATTTATTGCCAATTTACACCGTGGTAGTACAAATGATTATTTAAAGTGCTTCTGCCTTGGGGAAAACAAATTCTCACACATTTTCTAGAGTAAACAGTGCATAATAGAGTATCAATTTTTCGTATCAAATGCGGGGAGTAAAAATAGTTTGTATAATAGTTTTGCAATATATGTTTCTATAAAATGCATAGGATTGTACTCTCGTGCTATACGTTTCTGCGATATAAAATTGTACTCTGAATTTACAGTAATAAAGAATTGGACTTAGGTTGCAAACAAATTGTAAAACGTTGAAGAAACTTGGCTGTCGACTGCAATTCAAATAGTTTTGCGATATATGTTTCTACAAAATGCATAGGATTGTACTCTCACGCTATACGTTTCTGCGATATAAAATTGTACTCTGAATTTACAGTAATAAAGAATTGGACTTAGGTTGCAAACAAATTGTAAAACGTTGAAGAAACTTGGCTGTCGACTGCAATTCAAATAGTTTTGCGATATATGTTTCTACAAAATGCATAGGATTGTACTCTCGTGCTATACGTTTCTGCGATATAAAATTGTACTCTGAATTTACAGTAATAAAGAATTGGACTTAGGTTGCAAACAAATTGTAAAACGTTGAAGAAACTTGGCTGTCGATTGCAATTCAAAAATATCTTTAAACATTGATATTTCGATGTCACCAGATCAAGTTGCTTTCCTTCGATAAAGCTTCCCCATCTTACAAATACTTTCGTATTTAGAAAAATTGTATATTATACAAGATAAATCAAATAGTAATAATCATAAATAACGCGTATATGAATTATCAATCGAACTAACAGCTTAATTCTACTTTATAGGGGAGATCGTAATAACATTTAAATATACATACATTTCACACGCGTTAGCTTGGAAACATAGCCGAGCTGGCAATGCAAACGAGTTTACTTTCGAGCAGGCAGCGAAATGCCCTCGCTAAATTACCGCATTGCTAGCTGCACACGTCAAAGTTGCCAGGCGAATTATTTATCTACGGTACTTACCGATTTCTAGGGTAATCCAGTGTGTATCGCGAAATTTCATCTTGTCCGTCACGTAGCTTCCAAAGGCGTATTTGCTGCGATTCCTCTTGACACAGTCGGAATCGCTAATAAGTTGCTGGAATACGTCTACAGGACCAAAGAGGTGCCTTTTCATCTTACGTTCAAAACTCCTAATATTCGATCTTTGGCTTGGCACCATGGTCAAATATGTACGTGTGCTTTCAAATCGTTAAACTCGCTTGTCCTCTGATTCGCCAGTTTTATCTCTATTCAATTTCCTTTAAATATTTTTTTTTTATTTAAAGAATTATTTATCGTATGTATAGTGCGTTGAATTACATATCCAATCGAATCGCTGGCTTTAGTTGAAATACTTTATATGCTATTCAAACGTCGTCTTATCTTTTAGATCGATAAACGTCGCTACTTACGTATAAACCTATAGAAAGTTGGATACAATCAGTAGTATAAGCCTGCAAGTAGGCAGACATCTGCGGGTAATATTGTACAATACACGATGTAAAGTAGTGCAGGTAGATGTATAATCAGGAACTTAAATTGTCACTGTACGTATATATTCAGTAGTATAGACCTGCGCGTAGTTGAGAATTTACGAGTACTTTCAGTTCGTGATGACAAAAGCAGTATGAGTATGGTCAGATACTTTATTAATCGGTAGAAGTGTACATTTAGTAGTACAAACCTGCGTATAGTTAGACGACTGCTGCTAATATCAGCCTACGAAGATAAATAGTGCAAGTAGGTATCAGACACGTTATGAGGTACTGTGCTTTAATGTTCTGTATCGTAGACCCGCGCATAGTCAGACATCTATAAGTAGCATTAGCTCGTGACGATAAGTTAAGTACGCATAAGGTAGGTATATGGTCAGACACTTCACGAGCCAGTGGCACAAACTAGCACATAGTCAGACATTAACTGGTAATATCGGTTTATAACGATAAGTAGTATAAGTAGGTATATGAGACACTTGAAGTATCACTGTACGCGTACTTTTGAACTTGAGGGAAATTGCAGAACGTGGATTAATTACTTTTAACACATACACGGACTTTCTTCGCGTTATCGTTGCATTTCACTATCCGTATGTCTTTTACAATATAAATTATCTGGATGTAACGTCGCTAAATTTTAAAATTCTAAACATGTTTCGGCTATAATTTTTTCTTTACTAAATCACAAACTTTATCCTTACAACGTTTGTTACGTCGGCTGACTGTCTACCTAACCCAGGCCACACACCACGGGCAAGATAGCAGTCAGATGTCTACGCATCCTCGCTGCATACTCTCAATAGCCTCAAGGACCCACCATAAATCTTGTCTTTTTCATAGTTAAGGTCCTTCAGACCAAACAAGCGTTTTTGTTCTTATTGTCCATTAGGGGAAGATACGGGAAAGTTGGTTTTCCTCGCGTTCGGTATCTTCCGTTAGCAACATTCTCTCAAGGGCGGTTAAGATCCTTCCTAGTCCACAAACCTTCTTATTAACAATCAGAATCAATGTCCGTTACCCTCACTTTCCTAGCAAAAGTATCCTTAACGAATCAGCTCATCTCGCTAGTCACACCCATCGCTAACTTTCCTCCGCCACAGCATCGTCACTGAACGTCACTTATTCTACATCTCTAGAATAGACAACATCTCGTGATCGATCTCTTAGGCTCAGATCAATCAGTATCTCTGAAGTCTTTAAACATTTTTCGAATCGTCGTCATCCACGCTTACGTCGTGTTCTCTACATTGTAATCTTGTATATCAATCGATAACTCACTTATACTTTGTCAGTTTATATTTCTCTAGTGAACAAGTTGTTTGAATAAACTTTAATTTATACGTGTTAATTCAGTGTATATTCAGCTCTATTATCGTAAAAGAAGTAGGGGATCGATCAGTTCGTGGTGTCGATTATTTAATCGTAAGGGGAATTTACGACTCTCGTTGACGTGCTATCTCGCGAACGATTGAAACGACGTTTGTCTAAAAACCTATTTCTAATCGTTTAATTAAAAAATATATTAAATCGGTAATAAGAGAGTCATAGAAATCGTAATAATAAAATTGTCCACCGTTTGATCATTTTAAAACGAAGGAAAATTTCCTTTACCGACATTTACTATAAATATCCTAGAATCGTATGGAATAATCAGGCTGATAGTAATTAAGATATGCTCAGCTTTTGTGCTAGATGGAGCTGTCGATAATCGTGGAACGAACAGCGAGTAAAATATAAATCGAATAAGGATTAGTAGGGTGCACACGGTTAGTTTACACGGACAGGCTATCGGCAAAAGGTGGCTGGAAAGGCCCCTGGCTCGGTGAACCGCATCGAGTTCATTCCAGAAGTTCGTTGAGTCGATGCATACGGCTCTACCGCAAAGTCGAATGCATTTTCATCGTACCGACGTTGGTATGTTCCTCTCGAATGTGGAGAACGACGACTGGAATTTAGATTAACGAACGTGCGTGACTTCAAAATTGTCGGCGATGCCGTTGTACCTTTCCGTTTTATATTTCCTCCCCTCTTGTCCCTCTCGTTTTTCTCTGCGTTCAGCTTTTTCTCTTATCGTTCTTTTTTTCTTCCTTTTCAAAGCATGCACTCGGTTGCAATGTTCTGGATATTTATCGCGATATTCATGGAAAAAAGGAGATCGTTTCGAGCGTCTCTAACAATTTTGACATATTATATTTTACGCATGATTAATTTGCCCTTTATCGTGCCTGGTTCTATGCTTTCTGCCGAATACAGCTTTGAAATTGTTCGTCTATAGATTTTAATAAGGGATCGTATCGTAGCGATAACTCGCAGGGATATTCCATGCACGTTGTTTATTATTTTGTTTAGTGCGCTCGAATATGATTTGTACAATGTTTGTTATAAAATAGAAATAAACGAGGCGTGTAGATATCTCTGAATGTCTCTCTTTGTCCCCGTTTGATAATCGACGATATTAATTGTATTTTCACAAGAGAGATTCGGAAAAATGGGACTTGAAAAATCTTATTTGGATAGATTTGAGATTTCCGCTTTTTCCGATCGCTTTAAAATTCGATATTTAATTTTAATCTCTTCCTCGTTTGTCTTTGTTAATAAAACTTTCGAATGTAAATTGATCTCTTCAGTATCCAAATTCACTATTTCATTTTTATTTACATTTTACTCGATTTTATCGATCAAGTGGAAATTTACATGAAATTGTTTTGTACAGAACTTCACTGCTTAATCTGACGATTTAGCATATTCGTTATCCCAATCCAAGCTGGATCCTTATGGTACCAGTTCGCTGTTTTATTCCACCTTCCTTATTTAAGTTCTTCTGGAGATGAGTTTCAATGAAATTCTTTTCTACATAATTTTATTATCTACCGTCAAGCCCCATTATACAAATATGTAAATAAGGAAACGCTATTAATCATCTTAAAGTCAACGCTCAACGTCTTTCATCGTAAACATTAAACTCCGCAAATGTGCAAATTAAACGACTACAAGAAGAGCGACAAGTTCTTCAATTCGATCCATTAGAAAATTCAACTTCTCCGTTAAACTTTCGAATCCATCGTACGAGATGAGAAACTTAGCGACGTTAACTTCCATCGAACGCGTACGCGTTACTTACGCCGATTCGAAATATCCTTTTCGAAAAAGCAACTCGACTTACCTGGTGCGCCTGGAAGGACGAAACTTTCCAGAAGAGTCGTTGTCAAAGTTTCATCAGAATTCGTTGCACCATTGCGTCGCGTTTCATTCGAAAATAAGAACAGCTATCGTTTTTAGCACTGGAAATACCGTGTATACGCAGCAAGTGTATCAAAATTTATGCTATAAGGTGCGCATATTTCTTTTTGAACTTCATAGTCTACGTTAAATCCTGAAACATTAGTATCTAAACAACATCTATATGTTAAATATATCAGCAACAAATTTTAGACTGGACCGAAAATATTAGAAACTTATTATTAATATTAGATTGAAAAGAGATTGCAAATAAAGTATTTGTATTAAGAGATTAATTTGTTACTCGCGGTGTGTCCCAAGATTCTTGAACGATAGCGTGTGCGTCACAAAATTTCACACGGTTTTGTAGTATCGTGGTCGGATTGCCTAAGAAATATCGAGTGAACTATTGTGTTGGCAACTAAATGATTGCGGTATTTTTCAATATCACCTAATGACAAAATCCGCAATCACTTAGTTACCAACCGAATATAAACTGTGCTGCGAGAAAGCCTGAGTTAAGTGCCGACAGGCCGAAAGGATCTGGAAACTTCAATGGGCCCATCGTCCCATCGTCTTTCAGTCGAATAGTTACGCGGAAGAAGGTCTACGTGAACATGATCGCGGTCGGTTGCGGAACACGTACGTGGTGGGGCTATGAGAAAAGACAAAGGGACGCTTAAGGGAGAAAGACGAATTAATCGTCAGTCGTTAACTGAAAGTCGTTGGTTGAGAGTGGAGTTGTGAGAGTCGTTAAAGAGTCGAGTTGCGAGGAGTCGAGAGTTGAGTTGCCTAGTTGTTGTGAGTTGTAAGCTATTAATTGTGAGTTGTGAATTACCCATTTAGTCGTCTCGGTTATAGCACATTATTGTATTTAGTTCACGTTAATTAAATAGCCATCGTTTCCTGTTTAATCCATCGTAAATAGATCCATCTATCAATAAACTTATCATTTAGGATAGAAATCATTGGAAATCCTAATTTCTAATATTTCTGAGTAAATAAAAATCCTATAATTTTGAATATTGAGGAGGACAGTTGCAATTTGTCTGGCTGCTTTTTTCTCTTATTTTTGCTTCGCTTCTTTCTTCGACTGCGCGGTATCGCGTACAAGGACGACAAATGAATTCATAAAACGGGGCAGGGCTGGTCATTTGCAATTCCACAGGACAGCATCGACAGTCAGGATGCCGGTATGTTTCCCATTACCTTGCTCGCCTCGCGAACCGGCTCTCTTCTTTTCGAGTTGTCCCTCGAAAGATGGCAGATTCGGAGGGTAAGATGGTGCGAAGTGTCACACACAGTGTTAGAAGGAGACGTTGCAAGGTTGCGTAGTGGTGGCGTGTAGCTTCGTGCTGATTTTCGCTCTTCGAAAGAGCGTGCTGTGCTCGTAAAATGGGGAATGGAAATGACGAGAGCGGAGGGAAAATGGAGAGAAACGGGACGGTTCATACGAAACGTGGACTAGATCTGTCGCGATACATTGGCTAACGTACAACGCGTTGCTATTCAACGTCTCCGAGTCGATTTAAATCCCAGGAGAATCGGCACGAAATTACAGAAAAAGAAATTCCTGTATTTTTGTTCGTGATTGGGGATCATCTGTTTGATAAATCAATTTTTTTGTCACGTTCCCAAGGCAACGAATATTTTAAACACGTAGATTTTCTTACTCCTTGTTATTTAGAACCACAGAGAATCAACTTTCCTTCATATCGAATCATCCATGAAACATAAATGTCCAAAGAAACCACAACGTACGTTGATTAACAGGAACGTAGTTTTAAACCAAAAATGCGATTCTCTTGGAAAAACTTTGTTATTTAGGAGCCCGTTCTACGAACGAGGTCGTCTATTACGTTACGCACGGAGAAGACAACGGTGCGGCAAGTTTAGAAGAAGTATCATAACACGGAAAAGCTTGATAACTTTTCTCTCGACAAGGGTTGCTTCTTAAATCAGTTTCCAAACGTCGTTATCGAGCACACTCGGAACCTTTCAACGTGCAAACATCTCTTCTTTTTTTCATACATTTTCCAACGTGTCCTCAGAGACCGTATCCGCATCTCGCAGTGAATTTTTTCGAATTTGTCGTGCTACTTTGCGCGAAAGAAGGAGAGAAAAGGATCAGTTAGGTACGACAGCTCGTGATATATTTGAATCGTGACGTATTTGAACACTGTGTAGAAACCTTTTATGAATATCATGTGTTGTGTCAGCGTGTGTTACGTGACCTGCGCAAATATTTTGAATATTTTCAAATTCCATTGGCATTGTAACTAATAATCGGCTATCGTGAGTATATTGGTAAAGTTTGAAACAAACTGCAAAATATACACTGCCATTCGTGCATATTGGAATATTGTTTTGTAGGACAGGTGTTATATCTCGATCACTGATAAGCTCCAGCGTAAATATAATTTATGTGATTTGTTGTAATTTCGTGAAAAATGGAGCGAAGAACCGAGAAATCATCTAGAAATTAGTTTTATATGCAGATGATTCTGCAATTATCGCGATTGTAGCTGTTAATACTAATTTAGTGTTAAACACGTAATGTCAATTTCATTCGATGTTTAATGGTATTGAAAGATGTCATTACGATATCAATGGATTAACGTGACCCTGAATAATATTCAGGATAAACGAATATTCTTACTAAAATTCGGTATTAATCGTTTTAAAGCCTTATTTCAATATTCAACGACGTCGATATCGAGATTATTAACGATAAAAGTGTACGTTATGATGAGAAATATCATCTTTCGCCTATTAGCTCGACGATACAGAAGCTGAAATGAAAAATGAAAAATATTCTCTGTCCGGTTATATACTTTTCTAGTTACTTCAGATAAATTTTTAAAGTGAATTTCGCCAATAGGAATATTTTTCGCTTAATGATATTCTGCTTACTAATTATACTGCTGCGATAACTTTTGTAACGAGATTGTTTCTGCGTAACTTTTTGCGTTCGCGATAGAAACTTTTCGCTGTCACTTTTAACTTTCGATTAAAAGTAAAAGTAAGTCTGTTCGAGGAAACACTGTCAATCGTATAACGTAAACTGTTCTGGTTGAAGTACTTTTACAATTTTCTTTTTTTCTAATATAATTTCACAATTTCCGGACAACTTCCACGCAACCAGAATTCTTCATTCGAAAATATTTGAGTGTTCTCAGACGATCAAATTTGTCAAAGGTAAAATTATACGAAATTTGTATTAAGAAGGTAAACACGCAAGCCATGGAACACATTTAATTTCCATAAAGATGTGCTCATTAAAGACAGAAAGATAAACCTACTCGTAGAATCTCATTACCGAAAGTATGACAAGAAGAAGAAGTTGGCTTTCAACGCTGTTCCAAAATTCCGCAACAAAACTGCATAATCATTGTAAAGATTGGTCGATCTTTGAAAACCACTCGTGTAAAGCTTACACCGTTCATCAGCGCTCACAGCTCGTAGTCTCATTAGTGATTAATTGGTCTTGAAGAACAACACGATGCTCCAACGAGTTACCGTGTTTACAGCGACATACTTGCAACAGATGCATCTGTTTCCCGAGCTATTGTTTACTCTGTTTTCCATCCTCTGTTCCGTGGTCTTGCCAGCGTCTTTCCACGCCATGCTCTCACCGCATAATCTTGCCGCATTATAAATATCTATCACCGACGTTGGCTGCTGTGCAAAAACCTTCTTTCGCTGGAAACCGTAATATCCTCGACGCTTCGCATACTGGGTGTTGATTTAACTATAATCAAGATCTTTCAGATATTATCGATGATTTTATAGGAAAATTTTATTGGTGAAAATTTGAACGTTATTGTAGGAATTAGCAAATCCAGACAGGACAGTGAATATCGATGTAAAAATCAAAATCAATGTACGTATGTATAACGTAATTTATTCAACACGGTAATCTTCGTTCAGTTTACTCACACGTGGCCACGGTTTCAATCCGAAAGCCTCAAACGATACTAAATTAAACGTTGTTCGATTGGTTACAAAGAGCAGAATAATACGGGCTACTCGTCGTAACAAATGTTCATGGTGATTAGCCTATTCGTATGCTTAATTTGTAATTAATAAATGGAGTTAATTACGAAGGATAGACGAAGCTTCAGTTTGTTGAAAAGCAAAAGCAACGTGATCAGAGAGTACGACGAATAAGTGGAATTGAACAAGCAACTATTGTATGTGTACACGCGTGTTATTTGTACGAAAACGTTCCTAGTAGTTTATTTATTATTTTATTAAGCTGCGAATGTTTGCGTTTTTGTGGTAAATTGAAATGTACAAAAATATGTAGAACGCGAAAATTTACAAACTATCGAAATTAAAGGATCGTAATACCCACAGGATGAAAGAAATCCTCATCTAGGTTGTTTTTATTCTTCTCGTTGTGTATAAAAATCCGCGATTTAGTTATCGTAGAATAAATCCACCAATGACGCAAATATTTATTAAACAAAATGGCTAAAACAATACATTCGAAAATATGCAATTAAACCTTTAATCTCGATATTAGAACGAAATGTCCTTCGGTATCTATCCACATAAATTATGATAAGTAGCAAAGGATCGGGACAGGCTGACATCTTATGAGAGCAGCGATATTGCTGATGCAAATGGTCGTGCGAAGCACGGCTCCTTAATTATTTTCACGATACAGAAGCAGCCGTCGCGTAATCGTTCTCATATTTGTTAGTCAAATCGTGGCATTTGCTATTGAAACGCTGCACTTCCGACCCGCTTCCAGCCTAATTGCTAATATTCACGTTCCTTTTTCCGGAGATCGAAACAAAGGCAGAGACTTTCCTCGCTTTTCGAGTAATATCCACGCTTTCCGTTTAAGAAAGCACAGGATGAAAAGCAAACGTTCATGAGTCGCAAGAAAATAACATGCAAATATTTGCACTTATTATTAGATCGCGAATTTTTATGTGAAATTAAAGAGCCTAGAAAACGGACAGTACGCGAAAGTATAGAAAGTACCCAAAGTACAGTGTTTAACAGTTGAAACAAATTTCTGTTCCCAATTTTTAATCATTGTTTATTGAATTTAACCGAACACGCGTTAATTTCTTCATTTCGGGAATAGAAAACAATCTGAGATCAAATAGTTAACACCGCGAAAATCTTAAACTGTATAGTTAGCGAAAGAAGAGAACGCGTGATTGGCAATAAATTAAATTGATAGTCTTTACGTTAAATTAAATCAGAACGAAATCTACGTTGTCGATGAAAGTACCATCAATCCTAAACACTTTCGTTTCGGAATCAATGGTTTTACGAAGCTCGTCTGATCGAAAGATGAATTTGTTCCCACCCCTTTTTCGAGTTTACGTGCCAAACACTCGGCAAAAGAGGTTGAAATTAGTCGTGGTCCTTGGCTTCCGATCCTTGAAGGTTGACTGGCTTTCCAGCTTTTCCTTATTTACCTTCTCCGTTGTTTAAGGACGAAGGTTTAAGGATTGGGCGACCCGATCAGGGTATTAAATAGATGGAGCTAGGTCAGATAAAATTGGCACGGTGTTTGTGGACTTAAGAGCGAAGGTAAACTCTTTGCACTGTGCTCGGCTTTCTTTGTCGTGTAGTTGTTTGAAAACTTGGTATTACCTTGTTTCGAATGTGTATTTTATCATAATTGAATTTTTGGTATATTTTTACTAACAAGTTAAATCTGTTCTGCGTTATTGATAAATTGAGAAATTAAGATTATTGCTATTTTACATATTTTCTTATTTTTGCGAATATAACTTAAAGACGAGAAGCTATGTGGAGAATTATCTGTCATTTTGTTATGAAAAAATATTCTCCATTATTACTATAAATTACCATTATAAATACTGTATGGGAAAAAATATTTTGGATGATTTAATAAAATATTCGCGAACTAATTACGATAAAGCTACTTTAGTAATAACAGAATTACAATATTTTACGTATTTCGAATTCCTTACTAATTTCATTTCTAGTTTCAATTAAAATTAATATTATAGTTTTTTTAAGCTTATTTCCCGTTTCCTCTTTTAAACGTTCATTTTCCAAAGCACTGATAATCTCTCAGAAAAGATAAAATAGTTATGAATTAAGTCTACAGCCACCAGCCATAAATCTAAGTGAAAATATTGTTCATGATATTGTTGCACCAGAAAAGGAACATTATCGTAGATCAAATTTCTTGGGCGATATTTTTATACGCCATTTTATTTCTTACCGCCGCACAATATTCTCTTCAAACATAATTCAAAAACGTCTTATAAGGAAACTACATATATGAAAATTCCGATGATACGGTAAGGTTAGGTTAACCAAACCTCTTTTACATGTTCTCTACAGAAATCCTTTTTTCTTGCTCCGATAATTAACTATCAGACAAGAACGATTAGAAATTAGAAATCCATTGTTAAGGGTTGATCCTTCGAGTCTACTCTTCACTTTGTCCGTAAAACATCAACGATATTAAATAAATATTCACGATTAAGAAATCAATAGTTTCTCGCTTTTAACAATTCTTAAAACGATATTCGACTTAAGTACAAAACATTCTTTAAACATTTATTCTTTGTAAATAACTACATTTTTTTTTTACAAAAAACAAATATGTTAATAAAAGAGCGAGCGAAAGAGGCGTCGGATTCAAAGATGATTAGTTGCGCGATTAGCAGGCAGCGTGTATTTTTTTATTTTTAAATATTCGATGGACAAAAAGTTTGTGTCTGTCTGGCGAAAAATTCGGAATAAGCTGTGTCGAAGTGCATTTTACCGTGACGCTGCGTCACGCCAGTCGCATTTGCTTCATTCTAGACAAAAGCACACAGCTGTTTGTCTTCCGTGTAGAATATTTCGTTTCAAGTTTGCACGAGTGTGCACTTCTAGTCGTCGTAATGGCGCTAGTACTATACCGTAGGTCTCTGCTCTTTTTAAAATTCCATTCCGGCTTGTTGCATATTTTCATCTTTATTGTTAGTCACTCGCCTGCACTCATATTAGTTCTTAATGGTCACAAACCAGCACGCCCTTTCATATGTTCGCGTATGGCTACTATATTTACTCTTTGCAATCGTTCCGGATGCTAGTTTTCAAATATTCGAGCTGCCAAAGCGCCAGCGTTTTTTCGTTTCAGAAAATATTTGAAATTCAGACATGATAAAACAACCAATGTTATTTGATCGTTACGCTATTTTAATATTCCTCTATTTCTTGCTTTTAAGAAGAAGACACGCATCGAATAGCTCTGCACGTCACTACGTATTTTATCGTTTCTCGAACTCTCTGCAACCTACGTTCCTCATTCGCTAACACCTTAATTGCACGTACATTTCGTTCCACCTCATCGTCATTATGTTCGCTCGCTATTCTCATTGGAATCCTGCAACAAAGCTTTCCAACGTGTATTCCATTATTTCCTAGAAATTTCAATGAACTTCTATATCGCAGCTTTTTGATAAAGCTTTAAACGACCTATATTTTTGCTCCTCTATACGTAGAAGCAGTTCCAGGGCTGATTAACCTTTTTCGCCCATCGCGTTTGCCCGTTTGTTTTTTATCACCCAGCAAAGTATCGTTTTCATCTCGCTCCTTATCACACACACACACACACACAAGCGCGCATACATCCACAGTGCAAACACTTTCATGATTTTTACACGTAGCATCGTAAATACATCGACCGAGAACATCATACGACAAGCGATCGCGTGAAAAACTCACCAACAACGATACTTCGTCCACGACCATAATTCCACTCTCGAAGGTTACTGGTACCCAGGTTAGAATTTAGTTTCAAGGGGAAGCAAGTGTTTCTTAGGTGTCCGCCAACGTCTTGCACTTCTAGCAGCGAACATCGTGCCTTTGCTAGGCGATGTAAATTTAAAATTAAGCCGGTAATGCAGACTTTCCGGCTCGTACGTTGCAAGCGTCGCGGAAGAACGGCCGATGGAAGGAAAAGGCACGCGGGGGCCGACGATAATGGACTTTCGGCGATAAAATGGTTCTATATTGGAACGGCTTACGTCGGCTAGCGGCGCGAGCAAAACTATTACCGCCGGCTTGACGAGCCTCGTAACTTGTCGGCACGTGTACCGATGTAACGCGTAATTCTGCCGACGTCTTCTCGACGTTGTTTCGCCGGAAAATTCGCCGAGGGAAAGGCTTTACGCCGAGCTAAAAATGTAGACACGCGAGTCGAGGCTAACTTGTAATTCGATTTGCACTAGGTCGGGCGAGCGAAGTTTCTTCGGTCGCTTAAATGAAATTACCAAGTGCATGCTATACAACGAGTATCCTATAACATTAGCCACCATTTTCCAAGGATTTCCGATACTCTACGGGAGAAATCTTGACTTTTCGTTGGAGACAAATTTCTTGAGAATTCTTTAATATCCAAACGTGCAACGGACCGAAGGCTGATTGATTTTTGTTCGAAAAATCTCTTGGGTAGATTATTGAAAGTGTCAATGAAACGTTATGGTCATTCTAAGAAGATACACCTGTATACTGAAGTTAATCAGCCGACTGTTAAAATATCGGTGATTTAATTGTTAAATCTTGGTCTGCAGGCGTGGTCAATTATTTGCGACAATTTGTGTTTGGGGAAGTTTGAATAATTTCGATCGAGAAGCTTCGAAGAACTTTGATTTGATTTCGGAGATTTCGGGGGGACAAATGGACTTGGAGGATTAAGGAAAAGTTTCTGATAAATAGACGAGAAAAAATTAATAACAGGTCTTTTGAAGCTTTCTCGAATGTGAATTTTCCAGCTGCCGTAGAATTTATTACGCGTACTATTCGTTCTATAGTTTATTCAAAGTTTAAAGAGACGTCAATTTTTCTCGAGGTCCTTTGTTTTCTTTGTTCTCGTCCGATTTTTTACTCGACCAAAAAGTATACAGAAGTGATTTAATGTTGCTTCCTTCGGAGTGTTAACTGAAAGTTCAGCTAGCGAAAAAATGAGTGGGTCAAAGCGTTTCACGGTGGGATGGTATTATGGGATTAATCTTTTGCAGTTAAGGGTTAGTAGATCCTCGTGGATATAGCGTAACGAACGTTTACTGCGCTAGGGGTTCCAGTTTCTGGTTTGTGACTTCTTAAGGGAAAGATGGTAGCTATATCTAGAGTTATTAATGATTTGAGAAAATGAAGATTGCATGGATGATAATATATAAAGATTACAAAGGAAGAGAAAAAGTAGGAAGAAATGAAAAAAAAATAGAAAACGCATTATTTTCTTCTCCAGAAGAAATTAAACAAACTCACCGATAGAAATATTATTCGTCGTAAGGTAATTAATTGTTCCATACTGCAGACAGGTTTGAGCGATAAAAAAATGTTGAATTATTAAAGCTTTCCAAATGTACACGTACACGTATAAACAATGTCAGATCTAAAAATGATAAATTCATTACAATTTTTAGATTTTACATTTACCTAATTATACGTTGAATTCGCACGTGAGTTATACACGCGTTAGAAAAGAAACAACTTTTTGCTTCTCCCTGGATTTTAATTTCACTGGAATCAATCGCGTTTGTTACTTAACGACCTCTTTCGTTCCATTACCCCAAGATCTATAGAAGATTCGTGGTCAACTGAGGTTTAATGACCCGTCGTCCAATCGTCGCTCACAACTGACATTCTCTATTGTTACACTCTAACGCTGGGGCTTACGGTTTACAGCTCACTGAAAGCTCTGATATAAGGCAGTATATTTGCCGCCTGTTCTACCAGATTACTGAAATGCTATTATCGATTTGCTTCGCAGTACCGTACTTATTTGCACATTGTACATTCTCTTAGAAAAAGAAGAAATAGAATGTTCTTCATTAGCGATTCATTGAAATTTTACTTACGAACAGGTTGGTTTGCTAGAAAATTAACGCGAATATAGAAAAAGTCAATTTTTTAGAAAATAGATTTGAAGTAGAAAATTTTTAGTTCTTGATACATAAACCGTTTCTTAATAATTAAAGAAATGGAATCGATACAGAGACCTGTTTCGATATTAATCTTCTCGAATCTATTTGTCGGGAACGTTCTCTTAATCTCCCAAGTTTAGAATTGAAAATACTGGAATCTGCATTAAAATGCAACGTCCTCTCTACCAAATTTTATAACATGTAATTTACAAATTTATATTTATTTATATTTTCCTGTTCTTTCCTTATCTCGTTCTTCGTATCTTCCTCCAATTTTCATGTCGTTCTAATTTCCCCTGTGCCCAACATTTATCGACTGAAGACTAATTCATATTTTAGTCGAGTTACTGTTTAATCGAGCTTCGCACGGATGAATAGTTTAGCAACTGTTGCTTTCGGAGGTTGTTCTGCTGACAGTTCTAACCAACATGTCCGTGATAAGTACGAGGAGTACCGCTCGCTACCGAAAACGGAAGCAAAGAAGGTCGTTGACACGTTGGCTCCTCTTCGTCCACGTTATATTTCGAACTTTTCAAAAGTGACGTGGACGTGGTTGGATATTAGTTTCTGTTCGTGGAAGTAGGTCGAGAACGAAACAATAATTTTTCTTGAATCCACCTCGCTCGAGATTTACTTTGACACTGTGACTCGCGTGAAATTGTACGTATCCTCAACGAAGTGGACCCCGTTGTTTCGCTAGCAAAGCGTCGGCAAATGATTAATGGCGGCGAAAACTTTTCTGGCTTTTGCTTGATATTCTTAATACCATCAAGGAAGTTGCCACGCCAGGA
Source organism: Bombus soroeensis (assembly GCA_014737365.1). Taxonomy (NCBI): domain Eukaryota; kingdom Metazoa; phylum Arthropoda; class Insecta; order Hymenoptera; family Apidae; genus Bombus; species Bombus soroeensis. Next base: position 1,440,154 of record JACXIL010000166.1, read on the forward strand.
TAAATTTCGTCGTCAGTCCACGTTCGATGCTCGATCCCTCCAGCATTCGACGACAATTTTTCCTCCTGTCATTTTGTTGCTGTCGCTCCCTACCTCCTTCTTTCGCTACGTAGTACGATTTTCTGCGCCTATTATACGCGAAAGAATTTTTCTATGCTATTTCCTCTATTACATATCTGACCATCACACTAATATATACAAATAGATTGCTGTTCGATTAGTATCTCTCTAAGCAAAGATAAATATATTACACTGTACGATTTTTTGCAATGTTAGCTAAAATCTAAAATTCTAGTGTATGAAACGTGCACTTTGCCAAAAATTACGCTGCAATTTGAACGAGTTGACTGGGATGGTAGTCACGGGTGATGCACATAATTTTACTAAATTTTTTAGTAGGATTAAAGCGAGATAAAGTTCGTGAAGTAAAAAACGTTCAACGATGCGAATGACTAAGATGACATTGATAGAGAAAATGTACGTAAATACAATTTAATATGTTGGAAAAATGTAACGTTACGATGTAGTATATTTTGATCGATTTCGGCTGCCAGTGGAAAATATTAAAATTCACCTGATGGTCAACGTGTCAATTTACGTTAGCAATCAAATTTAATAGGTTTAACGAGTTTAAGGTTTATAAGCGTGAAAAGTCAGTGTCCTTTGATTTGTACATTCACGCAAACCACACGAACTTAATAGAATTCCTTGCGCACGAACGCGGTAACAACGATACACAACAGTTAATCAGCAAATTTAAAGGGTTAACGCGTCCTATCAATCGGCGATTAGCCAGATATATTTATCACAGGCTCGTTAACCATTTGCAAGCCGGCCATGAGCTATCGCCGATGCGTAATTAAACTAGCACGCTAATTGCGTTTTCATTTAATCCTGTCGTTGGTGCGATACAATCGAGTTCCACCTCGATTCGTCGCACGCTACAGATTGCTCCACTGATTACCGATAGAATTGTATCGTCATCTCGGAAGCTTTGAAACGTTGCCGTGAGCTGCGGCTGTATCTCTTCTCGTAGCTGTTCCTACGACGCAGCAGAACAAATTCTCGCAGCTTTTTCCTGCTATGTATGTTTTCAAGATATTGATTTTCGATTTATCGATAATTTAATCGAAGAATTAAAATTTGATTTTATTAACACTTTCGCTTCGGCGATCCAATCCACCGGAGTACTGTGACTGAACGAAAACGTGCGCCAGAAATACGCAAAACGTGCGTGGTTGCTGTATATACGTTTTTCTAAGACTTCAATAACAACTGTGTTAAATAAAACAGTCTTTGCTTCAGTGTGATAAGTATAATTTACATCTTTGATATCAAAATGCTTACAAAATTACGGGTAATATAGGCATTTATATATTCACAAGACTTTACGATAAAATGTTTAATATAATTAATTATGGAACTCAAATTAGTTAATGTATAATATGCAAAGGTTAGTAATGCAATTCTGTATGATATATTTTGAAACAAGGATCTATACATAAGCCAACGTTGTATTCTTTACGCTCGTATCGTGATTCGGAACTTTTATCATTTTTACTACAAACGACGCTTAACCCTTTCGCTACGGAGCGCTTGTGACAAAATGCGATAGCTGTGAATGGAGCGCATTACCGAGGAATTGACACTGAGCTACGGAATGCTACGAAGTAATAAGTAGAAGTCGTTTCTTATTCTCTAAATTTTACAATGATATTTATTATATCTAGTAATATCATTTTACTTTATAAAATATAAAAATCAACTGTTTGAGGCATGCGGCATTGCCAGGTACTCGATTGGCAGAAGTATCTCATGTAAAGTATGAAATAAAAGTATATATGTTATGAACGTATATGTACGCTCTTCGTATATGAATGTTCATTCTTCGACGATGATTATATATGCGCCCGTCTAGCGAAAGGGTTAAGAAGTGATTATTCCAATATGTCAATAAAATCAACAGAAAATGTTCTGGCGATAAGGACAAAATATATTATTGACTACAGATAGCACTCGTATATGCATCATTTGCCTATATGCGGCGCTCGTACACAGACGTCATCTCGCGAGTGTCGCCTATAAGCGACGCTCGAAGCGAGAAGGTCAAAAACATAGCTTCGATTTTGTTAAGAATAAACCACGTCGATAGGCATTTGTCGCAGAAATAAAAATGACGCGCACTGGACGTCGGCTAACAGACGGATCGTTCGTTTGTCCAGCTACAGTTGCAGAGTGCGCGACGTTACGTAGAGTCATCGATATCTTGGAAATATTTCAGAATAGATTATTAATAAATAAAATGCTATTGTTGTCGTGAGTATTTATTCGTATCCGCGTAGAATTCTTTATGTAAGAGCCTACCAACGCGCTGAGACGCTGCTTAAAAGATTGCACTCGTAGACAGGTGAGGCGTGTTATATCGTAGCGCGAGTGGTTAAGAATGTTTAACAGTATCGATCGTAAGAAATTGGGAAGATTTCAAGAATTGAAAGGAATTGCAGAGAGTCGTACGAATGCGTAAGATCGTTGTTGCGCATCTTATCGATGTCGTCTTCGCGCTGAGAAAAAGAATATCCTATCACAGTGATGATTATGTCATAGTTAGCTTAGATCTTCTTTAAAAAGGCAAAGAATCTTACGAAATTTGTTCCCTTTAGTAATAATTTAACACTGTAACTAGCGAGCAATTATTCGAGCGTAAGTGGTCGCTACTTTGACAAAAGATGCACGCGAGATAGAGCGTTCTAGACACGTGCGAATCTAGACCGTTCGTAACGAATGAAAGTTTAGAACTTTGCTAGGTCGACGGTGTTGGAGATAAAGGCGTAATTATAAGTCATCTTGATTCACTTTCGTTATACAAGTCATTAGTCACTGAATCGTGTTTCGGAGAAGTACAATACGTTTCAACGAGTAAATGAAATTTAATAGACCGTGATCGTTTATACAAACTTGTATTTTTATGAACGTAAGCAGAAAATCTGTCTCTAAATTTCTCATACAGATTTTATGCTGCTGCTAATTTGCTATATTTCTGTAATTTTGTCAATATTTTATACGATCCGTGATTGTTAATATATTCGAGCAGAGATGATTTTAAAGGAACGATATTTCCCAACTTTTTGAAAATCTCTCGCTGTCGCTCGAGAAATTACCGTGTCTCTCGGGCAACGAGGTGCATTAACGCTTTGAAGTTGCGAAAGTTGTATGCAAACAAATGGAGAAAGTATACGTAGAGTTTAAACGTTCGCGGGATTCTTGCCGTCCCTTACGGGGAAATGAAATTCATATCTGTCGTATTAAAATTATGACGATCCAAGCGTACTTCCTGTTATCCTGGACTAGAACAAAGTATTTTTATTATATTCTCTGTCCAAGTCGACGAATATGAAGCGGCGGATAAACAAAAATTAAGAGCAAACTTTCTCCAAGTAATGACGATAAAGTGCACCATTATATTCACGAATATACGAAGTATATCTACGATATAACAAGATTTTAGTTAGTACATACTTTCAAGATCGTAATTAACGCTAGAACTACCCACCAGTCGAATTGATTGGTTGTACAATTTTATTTTAAAATTCCTACTTCGTGTTATATTTTTCCCCCGCAACGATAACTAAAAGAATAATATAATGAATTTTATTTTGTTTTTTATGTATTCAAACTGAAAATAATTTTGTATCAAGGCTACCTTATACCAATACTAGTTAAAATGAACGGCTGGTACTTGTCAAAGTGTAAAAGGGTGCTGCGATCTGTTTATCGAACCCCAATTAACCAGATTCCTCGTTTTGCACAAATTGCCACGCGTTTTTCAAATTTTTACCGCGTATCATTCGATATGACGATATCGGTTATCAGGAAAATTCCAGATCGGTCGCTGGATCGGTAGATGCTAACGCTAGTAATACCACAACAGTGAAAATGACTGGTTCTACAATTTTATAAATTTGTCAACCCCCGTTTAGAGATCATGGTCCCAGATGTATTAATAATACCAAAAATGTACTGTTTAACATGGAATTCCTTTTGTAAGTTACGTATTTTTTAAAGACCAGTCATTTTCACTGGTTTTGGTAGAAATAGCTTCGTGTTAACTATCGGTAGTTCCAGTGTTAAATCCTAGGAGATCTACAATTCTTTGTGACATTTGTTTCGAGTCCAGCGCGTAACGATTCACAATTTGCCATATTCTTGTAATGCTTTCATATTAATTTCAACAAAGTTTCGCTTTTAATATACATCATCGGCCATAAATGCTATTATAAAACAGTTACTTGTCGCATTTATCGAAATACTTTAACAAGTTTTACTTTATTCAGTATTTTACATTATAAAACACGTACAATGCGAATGAGATGGCAGATTCATAATAAAATGCTTGAAAGGTAGAAGCAGTGAGAAGAATGCAACTTGTAACAGATGTCAGCGGGTATTCTAAAACCTATTACCGGCTGTGCATATTGAATGGCAAGCTTGCACGAGTATAAAATTCCAGTTCCATTCTTTCCATATTCTTCTGGATATTTGAAATTAATTTTCGTAGAAAATCAACGAGTGTCCTAATACGAGCGGAAGTGTACGTTTCAACTATTTGCCTATAACTTGTCGAAACGTGGAAACACGGTTGAAAATATCCAAGTAAAACCTGGCGACCAAATTTTCCGATCGAGCTAATACGTATTTCGAATGATCGATAGAAGACAAACCTGTAGCGACGTATCAATCCCGATCGGTTGTTCGCAACGCAAACTCCTGCCGATATTTGTATTCCGCGGTGTCGGCGTTGGCGTTGGCGTTCACGAGACACAAACCGATCGGCTATCGATTATTCGAGTTTGCGTGCGCGTTCGAATTCGATCCGAGTCCATCGTTATCGGTGCGAGATGATCGAAGAAGCATACGCGGGAGAACGAGCCGAATTCAGTTTCGGGACAGATCAAAGTTCCGTTCTATCGCGGCAAACGACTACTTCATGCGGAAATGAAGTTACGCGGGCTCTGGTAGTTAACACGAATTTCGGTTCTGCCGCCAGCATTATGCGGCCCCTCTATAATTGAGGATTGTCCGCGAACCAACCGTGAATTATTAGTCATGCAACGAGTTCTTCCCGGTTAATCCCTATTTGCCCAATATTAACGGATGTATTTAACTCGGACTACGAGCTTATTATGAACTTTCCGCGCATCGAATCTCGCGTCTCTCGTCCTATGCGCGAATCACGGATTTACAACGTTTCCATCAGCGTCGTCGTTTCGCGCTTGTTGTTTCGTCTGGGAACATGTTGCGGCCTGTCAATGCAGAAATATTATTAATCGGTATAAATTATTACGTGACAGAGTGCAGGGATAACGAAGCGCGTACTCACGGTTGCTCGTATTAATATTTCAACGCGACACTGTCCGTGTATTTGCGGCTCTTTACAAGAGGAAATAATTTAAATATTATAAAAACTATCTTAGGAAAATATTAACGTAGCTTGAAAACGCGTAAATAATTGTTTCTTTGTTTTTCTTGCAACAGGAATGTCAGCATTTCTTATTTAGCTTTAATACTCTGTAGTCTCTCACTTTGAACAGATGGGAATCGAGATTTGATAGAATCTTCCCATTCGAGCAATAATTCTTGAAACAAAGGAACTTTATAAACAAAGAAAAGAACTAACATTTGGTATAATTTTCTATCTAAACAAAAATTCTCCAAATGAAGAATCTTTGAATGGACGTCTACGCGATGTTGCAAAATATCAATAGATAGACTTGGCATGTAATTGATCGAAATGAAGGCGTAAATCAACGAGTCTGGCTGAAGCGTAATTACCGTAATGTTACGGTAGATATATCAGTTAGAGTTAGGTAACGGATTACGATAGCGAATGTACAGGTCTGAACGTCGAATATATCTTCCATTCATCTTATATCTCCTTTGGCTACGTCTAATTAGCCAGTATTTGAAATTCGTCGAGCACCAGCAGCCACTTAACGTTTGGTCGGATGATCTGGTTGGTCGGTGGAGCATGGGGCTCGTAGTAACGTTTGGCTCGTGTTGGATGTTCCACATTGTCAGTCTTTCACAATGGGTCGATAAACAATGGATGGTTATCGCGTACGATTCAGCTAAGAGAGACACTCGAGGTATTGTTGTCGATTCGAACGTACCGACTGATATCAGTTACGTCACGATTCTGTACGCGCGTGTACCCTTTTGTTCACTGGACACGATCATCGCCAATGACAATAATCATCCCTCATGCGCAACCAAGGTACGTCGTTCTTTCCTTCATTGTTCTTCGATATCTCTTTCAAACGATATAGGATTTCTCCAATCGAACGAGATCAGCCAACGAACCATTAAAGTAGAATAAGCTTGTAAGCGTCAGACTGTTACGAAGCGTCTCTTCAACTGCTTTTTACTATCGGTCTTTAATTTATGTGCAAACATTACAGGAGAAAATGTGATAAGTATAGTTTTGTTGATTTTGCGATTTTCCTGTTATTTAACATTAGATGAAAGAGTGTATTTTAACGTAACCTAATTAAAGGAGCAGCATCCAGCTCGGTTGGAAAGTGCAAGGCTCTTGGCAACGAACGACGCATCTACGTTTTGTGGAAGATCTAGTGGTGTATGTTAATATTGAAAGTACAATAACCAAAACTCTTGAAAAATCAATATCTTTGGTCTAAATATTTTTCTGATGATCCTCGTAACGCAAATTTAATAAGAAGATAGGTTTAGTAATACGCGATCAATTGTCAACGAGGTATTGGATTTGAAAATTGTTAAAAGTAATAACAATGTTCGTATTAAAAGTAAAAACGTGGTTTATCGCGTCGTTCTCCTGTGTTCGCTTTACGTAGAGCAATTTTTTAAACCATTAAAGTATTAAAGTATGTCCAAATAGTTACATTTTGTCACTGGAATATTAAATATTGGAATTTATCAAACGAATGCTAGTGATAAACTGAATTACCGAATTATTCATACAAAATATTTGGCACGTTTTTCACTTCGCAAAATTGTTCATACAATTTGTATATTGCAATTTTGTTGCATCGTCGTATTAATTTTTAACACTGTGTAATCTTAATTAATTTCAAATTCTTCATTTTATTATTTTTCGTTTTTTTGTTTTACCGCTCGTTTGAAACGTTCCTCAAAAATTATTCGCGCAATCGTTCTCAATAATTACTTAACATTTTCGCTTTAGTAATCAAATGACGTAAAACAGTAAATTTGGAAAAATGGCACAATCATTTTCCGCGTTAACGGAAGTATAATGGACGCGATTCAGCGTACCGTGGTAGTCAATGTATGATCGATTCGATAGTAATAGCGAGCTCTGAACGTTGAATGAGCGTGGCTGAAAACAATGCAGCCATAACTGCCATTCGACGGACCAACTATAATGCTACCTTGTATTGCGTTCACGTTATACAAACAGACACGCTAGATTACGTTGCGTGCATGTTCCGCGTTCACGAGCCAAAAGTCAATCGACACACCATTAAAAATGTTGTTTCAAGTCACGGATATATGAAATTTTAGTGAATTATAGCGAATGCCAATGGTTCGGAAATGATTGACGTTAACATCGTTCGAGCCGATTGAATTTCCATCTAACGGGTTCGAAAAAAGTCACTTCAAGTTTGGATGAAATTCTTCATCGAATGGAATTATTATTGGAAATATTACGATAAAAATGAAATAACAAAATTCACGTTTACATCAAATATCGCGAATTAACATTGATATTTAATTTCAATGCGATCGATAACCAACTTTCCTAATTTCATTCAATTTTAAAATAGTCACGTTGCTTATTTCAAACGTTGTTCTATATCATTTGCAAAAGTTTTTCCTGCAAAAGTTTTTTACTTTATTACCCTGTTTATAGCTCGTCGGTAAATTTTTGAACTAAAAACTAAAAAAAGGCTTGAAAAAGGGGTACGTTGATCCAGCAAGATTTATTTCGCTCCATGCAAGTCCAATCTTATCTAAATGTTCTTTTTAATTTAAACTAAGCGTAAACAATCTTGTGTAATTAATCACACGATGCGACGTATCTTCTTACGTATTAGTAATTAAGATGAATACGTACATCATCCTATACAAATTCTACGTACGTATACGCATGTATGTATGGATGAACAAGTACAATTTAACGCATCGTATAATATCTACCTGTTTTCGTATCGTGAAACTATTTTTTATCATCTCGTAATTTCACCACATTCAACATCAGTTATTTTAATTTTATCAATAAAAAGATAGCGTTACGGTATATTCGAGAAAATTTGAAACTGGAATTAAATTGACGGAAAATAATATACACACACAGTACTATCGTGTTGATCGATTAGTTCGGTTCGTTTGACTCGCAGCGAATGTTTCAATCAGAAGCTGGTAATTTAAAGCTTCTATCCAGCATCCGACCGCGGAAGTCGTAATGGCAATCGATAACGAGCTACTTCGCCGCGACAACGTTAAACTTTAAACGCGGCTCGACTTTTTTACAGGCAATATATCTACAGAGAGTCCGGTTCACCGTTGTTCTCGCAGAAAACGTCCGATAAATTCTGGCCCGTCTACTCCTCTCGAAAAAGAAGTTTATACGGCCCGCCATAAAGCGCTTTCTTCCTTCACCTTCATTTACTTGGCGCCGTTCCCTCTTATATTTTCTTTCTCCCATTCCCACCCCTTTCTCAGCCTCTCTCTCTCTTGTCTCTTTTCTTTTCGCGTGTATAACCAGTTAGCTAATCTCTCGCGCGATTTACGATCACTCGCACGATTGATCGTATTTTTTAAATATTTCAATCAGCAACGAAACGTCAAGTACCATTTTATCAAAAACGTTCGAATATTCAATTGAAGAACAACAGACTAAACTATATATATATATAGTCGATCAGAAAAGTTTACCCTGAAACGATATAGTAAATATGTTAGCTCTACGTTTCACACGTGTCGACTTATATTGTTGAAATATACGTAAGAAAATTTATTACTTTTCGGCTGGAGGAAAATGAAAAAAATATAAAATGTAATTATTGAGATGTGTATAATTTTGTGTGCTAGACTACATTGGCTAGATTAGATCTGGAGAAACAGATGAATGTAACTGTTCGGTTGGCAGTGTGTTATGAAAAATGGCGAGACAAAGAAAATTCTGAGACGCGTGCAGATGTCTATCGACGAAGATCCTGGAAATTGTTTATTAAATAAACCTAGAAATATTTTAATTTGAATTCTAAGCGTAACCTTAGTGTTGCTTTACTTTTACTTCGGCGATTAAGATCCGCAATTCTCAACAGTAATGTTACAAAAATTACATACACCTGGTATATCTATAGGAAATCATAAAAATAGTAGACTCGATATTACCTGTATTAATGTCATATAGATCTCCGGCTGCTCCTACGCAAGCATTAAATGTTCTGCTACCTGCTTGGCGCTGAAAAAATTACAGCTTTTGTAGTTTTCGACGTAATTTTATCTCAAGATTTTTGTGAGTTAAATGTTTTAAATAAAAAATAATTTATATATATATACACACACATAAGTATAAATCATTGCGTGACAAAGTAGATTTCTGGTTTCTTGGGCAATGCAGGTACGCGAAACTCGGTAACTGTATTTTGATTAAATTTAGATTGGATTTTAAGATGCCGAGACTTAGCTGACGCAAATAACCCTACGTAGCTGTAGTTTTATTCGTGGCTGCCTATCCTTCGTTCATCGATAAACACGCGTCCCTTGGTCCCAGCGTGAATATCATTTACGGAAATTCGATTTCCGCCGCAACCCTCTTTTGTTCGTCGGCCTGCTCAAGCAAGCTGGATTTTGGAATCTGAAAACTCGCGCAGATTCCCGCTTTTCCAAATAAAGCTTCCCACCCTCGCTGGCGAATGTAAAATTTCTGATGTTTCAAGTTGGAGCGGATTTTCTGCTTCTAAGCTTTGAAATTTTAGAAGTTTCTAGAAATAGCAATGGCTCTTACCGTTAGAAATGGCGAATGGATTTCGCGCAGTATCCGAGTTCTGATTCGACGATAAAAATGAGATTGGAAATGTCGAATAAGTAAACAGTGTGCTGCTGAAAAAAATTTGGTAACCTCGAAATATCCGAAATTGAACATGGAGATTGTTAAAGCATCGACACGACTGAAGGAAATTTTCCAGAAAATTGATTTGAAGTGGTAGCTTTAAAGCGAGAAACTATCGATAATTCGATCTCTTAATAAAGAAAGATACTTTGGCAAACAGTATCGTACAAAAATTCACATCGTTTTGCAAACGCGATACGCACAGTAAGTTGAAAGTAAAGCGAGATAGTTGCTAAGATTTAGAGGATAATTTTTCATCGGTCGATAAGTAACGAAAAACCACGGCAGTAACGGCTATATTCGTCGGGACCCCTATGCAGAAATTAAAACTTTGCGAAGACAAAGAGAACAGTGACAAACGATCGCAAATTTTTTACGTTTCATTTTATTCTCGGTCGATACAGCGTCACCTGCGATGTTATATATCGTTCTACGATTCTCGTTCTTCCATCGCTTTTGTATTTCGTCTTGGCGAAACGAACGAAGCAAACGAGAAAATTCGTTTAAAGAAAGGAGCGTAATTAAGACGAATGGTTTGTCATTTCTTTCTTTCCTTCCTTTCTCTTTTTTTTCTTTTTTTTAACAAAACGTCACAGTCGCGAGGATAAGCCAATTATCCGAGCAGAGTGATTCTTTCTAAGAAAGTGGACGACGGAGATCCGCCTTTGTCTTCTGCTAGTAATAAAATTCTTAAGACGAAACGAAACGTCGGAAGCCAAAGACTCGCCAGAGTGTCTTGACGATAAAATATGGAATGCAAACGAAAGGCAACGATCTGGTTACTTTTAAGTGTTGCACGTTGCACCGAGTCCTACAGAATATTGATACTAACGTAAGTCTTAAGATTCCGTACCTAGTTTCTTCCGATCGTCAGAGCTCAAACGAATCCAATAACTGTGAGGTCTTAATCGCTTCGGTAATTTTATAACGATGTTACTATATTCTATCTCCTTCCTTTTCTTATTAGATGTACGAAGTTTCAAGAATGTTCTCTATCGTCTTTTTACCGATATACATACACGTTGCGTATAAATATCGTAGTACCGTGGACAAATGGCCTAAGAAATATCGGGTGAACCGTAAACAATGTGGCGAAAAAGCCAAAGTGCCGACAGGCCCATCAATGTGTCGTGGGTCCTTCGATCGAATAGTTACACGAGAAAAAGGCCTACGTGAAAAAACGAAGGATGTTTAAGGGAGAAAGACGAATTAACAGTCAGTCGTGAGTTGAGAAGTCAGAGAATGTCGTCAGCGTTTTTGACGAGGATGGTGCGTGTGAAAGAGAGCGTTGGAACCGTGTTGACGAGAGTTGTGAATTAATTGTTTAGTTGTCTTAGTTATAGCACATTATTATATTTAGTTCGCGTTAAATAACCATCGTTTCCTGTGTAATCCATTCTAAATAAATAAAAAATCCTACAATATGGATATTCGTAGGAAATTATTTGACACGGATGCACAACAACAGCGACGGCTCGTAAAATTTCGTTCTAGCGTGAATTTGAAGAATCCTTAGCGAAGGTAGGAAACGAGAAGGGAAGATTCTCCGTGCGCGTAATTGAATTGCAGCCACAGCATGCACATTGGCGTTTGGTGGTAAAACTGCTAAGCCTATTCATTGTCACCTATACCGAACTACATCGATCTGTGATGTGCCGTTGCTATTAACGTTCAACGTGGGGATACCAGACACTGGATTTCGCGAAGCGTGAAATGGAGATAATGACCAGCGGGCCAATCAGTTAACCAGACCGAGTCAGAGTAGACTAATGAGGATGCACCCTATGGTATGTGCGGTTAGTCGTACATAGCGAAAGATAGAGAAACAAAAAGCGTGTCGCGTGTTCCATCGAGACCTTTGTCTTTCTTTTCTTGGATTTCATCCATCCGATGAAACGCATTCGCACTATGATACGATCTTCTCAAATTTCAGCTACATGAATTTTCGCGTAGATTTGTAAAATACTTGTTAGATTTCCTCTTGAATTATTTCAAGGGATATTTTAAGGAAAAGATATTCCAAGGAATATTCCTTGACGCTTGAAATATGCACTGCATCTTATCTTAACTCCGTGTACTTTCTTTACAATGCTCGAATAATATACGTAACAGTTGCGTAAAATATATATAAGCAAAGAATCTTGTTACGAAAATACATTACCTCGATAAAAATCCTTTAAATAAACTGACTTGTATGGAATATTCTACAACCAATAAAGCGTATCTTACGAGCCTTAAAAAGATTTCTTTTCCTGCAAGAAGAATCAAATCGATATCGATGTTGCGTCAAATTACTCGTTCCTCTTGAACCGATCGCTATTTGAACCGACCTTGTATGAAACGAAGTTGAAGTGGAAGAACCGAATGCAAATCACAATTCCATATGGGATATTCATTCGCGTTTTCGTTTCGAGGCACACATTGTGGCTCGTCCGCGACTTACGAAACGACTAGACGCAGAAGCTTTTAATTAAAATATGGAGATCGGCTTGGAAAAGCCAACCACCCAGCCATTGTGGCTTCGAGTCGAGCTGCAATAATAACAGATAATATATCGTCCGCGGAAGGCCGGTGTAACTGGCTCTTTCAAACAATGAATTCAAATCCGGCCACCGCAGCGGCGAACAATCACGTCTCGAACCTTTCCGTGTACTTCTGGAAAAGTGACGAGAGTCCATATCCTCTTCCTGGATAGAGATTACTCACCATTTCCCTTTGCGAGGAATAATAATCTTCGTTAACACTGGCGGAATTTTTATCCTTCGGCTGTGGCCACGCGATTAAAAACGAATCGACCAGCAGGCAACGTGTCGACGAGTAGCTAAACGAGAATCTAATAAAACGATCGTGCACTGTGCTCCGTATCGATGGATTTTTCCTGTTGTACATGTCGTTCGGGTTTTCATTGTTCCGCGAGCAACACCGAAACAACGCGGAATTCGCTTTTGGCTTCGTTCGTTATTTAAATAGACGTGGGACGGCGATCTGTTTTCCAGTAGCTTTCGACTTGTTGGATCATTAATGTAATAGAATCACGCGTAACAGAAAAGTTTTGGAAAAACCGGACAGTATCGGTGGAAACGAAAACCACGAAACGAGAATCATAGTCGTGCAAGTCAGTTCAGTGTTATTCTCCATAAAATAGCGCTCTGTGTTTGTTATATATTTTTATATAATTAGGTGAAATAGTTACGTAATTAAGTGGAAGGAATTACAGCGATTAATAATATTATGTAGAATCTTGAGAATATAAAATAGCCTTCTTTTTGCGATTTGTTGAAAATTTCGAATCAGCAGGATTACATCTGGCAGGAAGCGAAAGTTGGATGCTTCGAGTTTGCTATTAAATTTGCGTAGCTAACGCTCGTTCTAACGCAATCTTACAAATATTCGGATTACACAATCGCTATGATACGTGCGATATTTTGAAGAAATTACATGCGGCTCGAACTTTATTTTAACAAACGATATTTTTTATACCCAGCAAGCTGATATAGTATATAATATTATAAAAGAGATGGATCGGTGGAACGACAATTTCTCGTTATCTCTGGGCAGATTTGTGATAACGAAAAATAGCCTATGTGAGACGAGCAAAGAAACCTTGTCCCGAAATCGCACGATGGCGACTGTGCGCCTCTTCCGGAATAAAAAACTTAATCTTCCAATTGCCGTTGGCTCGCAACTTGCAGCGTGGCCATATATATCCGGAAGAACGCTTACTCGAACGATTTGCGGTTATCGACACACATTCAATCCGCAGTTATCCCACTTTCCGGAGCTCATATAGTCGCGTGGTGCATCTAGAAAGAATCTGCTAATGGATCGTTTGGGCCGATTGCATTGAATATAAAACGTTCCATCGCGAGCATGAACCGGAGAAAGCAGAGGAATCAGAGTGAAAGACGAACGAATAACACAGTATGAAAATTTAACGTCGTATTTGCCGTTTCCACTTAGAATGCAAAAGTGTACGAGATATCCGTAGTAGATTAGTCACTACATCGTTTGGTAAATGAAACAAATGTACAATAATGCACAAGGAGCGCATTGCACGTAAAAATTTGTTATAATCATCGATATACGGTTGAGTAATAGCCTCTTACTAATGTATACATTTCGAAGAATAAAAATTGTCTAAAGAACGTGAGAATACACGTGTTTGAATCTTTCGACGAAGGATGTACGTTTGTCAAAGAAGTGAGACAAGCAAGTTACTCGTCGATTGGGTAGATTCTACGCGGAAGTAAAATTCATATTTTTCTGAACTGGATTAAAAAAAAGAAACCACGGTAGCTTTACGCACTAAACGTTACGACGAATACTACATTTTAGAAATTTTCTAATTTTCTGTATATTTGCGTATCTCCCATAATTTGACGTGGATTTTTCAGAGAAACGCGAATGTACTAGCTACTCAATCTGACACGAATCCCCGTTTATGTTCCACTTCATTAATTACGCTCGTAAAAATACAAAAAGCGCCTAAAAGTCAGCGGTCTGGTCCGATCACGCGTTTCCATCTACACTTTGCTTCTTCCTCTTTTTCGTTCGCACTTCCACGGTAAATCAGAATTGAATTGCAACTAAAAATCAACCGTAGAGCATAAAGCCGAACGAGAAAAGGGCTGACAGTTTCGTAAGCTACGATCCAGAACTAAGGACGTCGTTGCTTTATTCCAGTTGTAAAACGCGGCTGGAATGTTCCCTCTGCGAGAAAATAGTGGCTCGTAAGACCATCACGGCTGGATGAAGCGGCTGTCGAGGGTGTGGCCAGGCTGGAACCAGGGGATGAAACACGCCGGCATATGCCTCGTACGGCGCCAACGTGATCCCCATGCATACGGCCGTGTATGTGCGTGTCGCTCGCACACACATCCTCCATCTCGGGCCAACCGAGTGTCACGGGTGCACGTGTGCCTTCTTCGTCCGTTTCGAGGCACACACGTGAGCCACACGTGCGCGTTTCTACAACTTCCAAGGGTTGCAGACGAAATTCACGGTTCGCATCCCGAGCTGCGTGATTCATATGGAAGAAAAGGCTTATTTCGAGGTTGTTTGATCCGATGATTGAGGTTTTTAAATGTAAGTTTGACGCGTGGTGATGCAGGAATATATAAAATTCAAGGGTTTATGTGGTATTTTAAAGAATGTGCTTCGCAACTTGCAAAGGTAGTGATTTATTAATCGTCTCAAAGACGAGATTTATTCATTTTTAGGAATTTTCGTAATTTAAGTGGCAATAGAAAGAGAGAGAGAGAGAGAGGGAGAGAGAGAGAGAGAGAGGAGATACAGTTCAAAATTTGGCACAGCGATCTATTTTTCCGGAATATTAAGTAAACGGATATTTCGTTACTAGAATCCAATGGTTGAAGTATTAAAATCAGCTAGCAAGATAGTGAAATATTTTTTAAAAGGAAAGAGCGAAAGGATGTAGAAACGTAATAAATGGAGAACATAAATGGTAACGGATCGTTTGTAGTCAGACACGGCAGATATAAGAGGCGCCGTATCCTTCTATAAGTCTTATTATCCGTATTACTACTTTGAAACTATATCAGAAAATCTTTTCTTAAAGAAATGAAAATACCGAAGCGCGTAAAAGCTTCCAAACTATTATATGTATATAAAACGATTATTATCAATTTCTTCTGATATTCTACTTTAAGCGTGACGAATAACGGCTTTTTAGAGTATCGTAAAAAATTTCTCGCGCATTATATTTCTATATCTGAAACCAACCCATAGAAGAAATTCTTTCAAAACGATGCTGCTATGAAGCTGTGTGTACGATATTTTTCACTTTTACGGCTGTGTTGACTCTGAAAAAGTGAAATATATTTTGCCACGAGATGTTATTTCATCGTAGTTAAAATAATGAAACATAAATTTAGACGTAGGCAGATCCTGTGCTTTCTGAAATCCTCCAAGTTTTACGAACATTTCTTCCACAATTTCGTGATTTTCAACTCGTCTTGTATTCTATACCGTTCCACGTACATAACCTGAATCGTCGACTCAGATTTGCATACATAGTAAATATATTAATCTATTTTCCAATTTTAGAATAATGTTGTAGCTTGGCAAAACAACAATCCGCTTACAGTTTCAAGCTATACCACACCAGTGATTCTACTATTCAGAGCGAGGGTTATAAACTACTTAGGAACTAAACCGAACAAGAGCAGTTGTCGAAGTTGCATGACCGCAGTTACAAGCCAGAAAACTAACCGCCCAAAGCATGTGCGAACTAGATCCATCCTCGTATCTTTGCGAGGAAACGTTGAATGGCAGAAGGGTGTGTTTCCAGGATTCTGTCACGCTAATTTTACTGGCCGCTAACCTGCTGTAACTGTTGCAAACCTGAACGCGACATTTAGCGTTAGCCTCAAAATAAACCGTGTACGCGGCAACGCGGGACACCCCCAATCGCTTTTACGCGGCACCGCAAAGGGTTAAAATAACTAGGTTACCATAATTAGCAATTACGCGCATTTCCTAGCACCACGTTGTATCGCCGCTTTCTATGGCGTACATTTATCTCGTTATGCCATGAGTTACGTTTCCTGTTGGCAACAATAATCGCTGGCGTTTGCCGGCGTGTTGCTTTAATTATTATCGCTATTACGAACGTTGATAATAAAGCAGTTTCATCAGCGGCGGGCCAAGATGTTACATTCGATATCCATACGTGTTGCTTCAAGTATCTTAACATTTAGCCAACCGCGCGAGCCAAAGCGAGTTACACGTTTTCCATCACGAGTTATACGTTGTCCATCGCGCATTTTTCCAAGTATCGAAGACTAATATTCATTACTTAAAAAGCAAAGAAATGTAAAAATTATTTAAGTGATCAATTATATTTTGCGGTAATGATTTTATTTAACGGTTTATACAAAACATCAAATTAAAAGTGTATATTAACATTAACATTATAGATGACTAAAGATAAATCAGACGACTTGAAGGTGAAATTAAAAATTCATAATGCATTTTAATATCTTTTTACAATGTGGTATCGTTCGACTATAACTTTATTTAGTCATAACTGATAGTGTAACTTTTTCATTACTTTTAACACCACTGTATTTTATTATATACTGTACTTTATAAACGCGGAAAAAGTGGCGCAATTAACTGGGAACAATTCCAGGTAAACAATAACTGATAATAACAAAAAAAAAACGCGTTGCAAAAGTCAAAAAGCGAAATCTCCTCGTTCGGTCACGCAGCAATGTTCTTCACACAGGGGAGATCTCCCTGTTGGGTTGGCTAAGTGTAACGAGGAAAACACACGTCAAGGAATTTGTGCGTGTACTGTCAATTCGATACGTTATAAAATCAAATGAAATTACGACGTAATCTACAGATCCAAACGCGTAGGAATAATCTTGTTGCAAAATGTCCAACGATTTAGCATCGAGAAACTAAATTTTCAGTTTCGTTTAGCACTCTGCAGGGACGAAAGTCGCGAAGACTCTCTAGTTCTTGCAGAAAAGATTGTTTACTTAATTACATCTATCCAGCGTGCCAAGCATAAAAGGAAAGTGAGAATTCGTTCTTGGTAGAACGAAAATGAATACACGATCGAGGTAAACTCGAGGAGATGGTAATGAAACGCAACGTCTAAGCGAGCGAACGTGGCATATCGACGTGGAAGACGTGGATCGGTGGTAAGCCTCCTCTCCATCGTCAAATACTCTCGGTTGAACTCGGTTGAACGACAAAATACTGCGCAACGTCGTCATTTTTCTGGCTGTGCCCAACCACTCGACGCCAATCACCGTCGTTTGCTTACTGCAGATAATAAATCGTTATTAAATTTACATTTTCACATGACCACTTTATATCCGTTTCTTCGTATTGATTCGTTGCTACTGGAATATTAAATTGGCCGCGTTTCCATCGTCTCTTTCCTCTTTGTACCGTGCTATTCGATATAAAATATAAAAGACAATAGGCAGCGTATTCGAAAGAATATCGCTATATTCCCTCAACGTTATTTACAACTGGGTAATTCAAGAGAAGTAACACAAGTATAACAACGAGAGCGTAATGTAAAATATATCCGATGTGTGTTAGTGGATTCCAGTTCACAATTTGTTGACAAGATGAAACAAGTACAAATATTTTACACTACGATTTTTACAACAAGAAAATGCTATAAATTGTCCTGGTGGTCCTACGATACCGATAAACTCCACATCGTATCACGAAGACTCATGAAACTCTATCTCGCCACGGTAAACTACCGAATTTGAATTGCCTTGTTGAGAATTATGGATCTTAACTGCCGAAATAATGATGCAGGAACACTAAATTTACACTTAGAATTTATATTAAAATAGTTGTACATTTATTTGCTAAACGATTTCAAAGATATTCATCGATACGCACTTGCACGCGTCTCGGCACTTGCTTTGTCTCATCATCTTCCATGCCAGACTCAACCGATCGAACAGTTCACATTCATCTGCTTTTGAGGCGGCACGCATACACACTCATATTCGCATACATGTATCAATACTACACGGCTAATCTAGTCTATGTAGGAACACTAAATTTACACTTGGAATTTATATTAAAATAGTTGTACATTTATTTGCTAAACGATTTCAAAGATATTCATCGATACGCACTTGCACGCGTCTCGGCACTTGCTTTGTCTCACCATTTTCCATGCCAGACTCAACCGATCGAACAGTTCACATTCATCCGCTTTTGAGGCGGCGCGCATACACACTCAAATTCGCATACATGTATCAATACTACGCGGCTAATCTAGTCTATGTAGGAACACTAAATTTACACTTAGAATTTATATTAAAATAGTTGTACATTTATTTGCTAAACGATTTCAAAGATATTCATCGATGCGCACTTGCACGCGTCTCAGCACTTGCTTTGTCTCACCATCTTCCATACCAGACTCAACCGATCGAACAGTTCACATTCATCCGCTTTTGAGGCGGCGCGCATACACACTCATATTCGCATACATGTATCAATACTACGCGGCTAATCTAGCCTATGTAGAAACACTAAATTTACACTTAGAATTTATATTAAAATAGTTGTACATTTATTTGCTAAACGATTTCAAAGATATTCATCGATGCGCACTTGCACGCGTCTCAGCACTTGCTTTGTCTCACCATTTTCCATGCCAGACTCAACCGATCGAACAGTTCACATTCATCCGCTTTTGAGGCGGCGCGCATACACACTCATATTCGCATACATGTATCAATACTACGCGGCTAATCTAGTCTATGTAGGAACACTAAATTTACATTTAGAATTTATATTAAAATAGTTGTACATTTATTTGCTAAACGATTTCAAAGATATTCATCGATACGCACTTGCACGCGTCTCGGCACTTGCTTTGTCTCATCATCTTCCATACCAGACTCAACCGATCGAACAGTTCACATTCATCCGCTTTTGAGGCGGCGCGCATACACACTCATATTCGCATACATGTATCAATACTACGCGGCTAATCTAGTCTATGTAGGAACACTAAATTTACACTTAGAATTCATATTAAAATAGTTGTACATTTATTTGCTAAACGATTTCAAAGATATTCATCGATATGCACTTGCACGCGTCTCGGCACTTGCTTTGTCTCATCATCTTCCATGCCAGACTCAACCGATCGAACAGTTCACATTCATCCGCTTTTGAGGCGGCACGCATACACACTCATATTCGCATACATGTATCAATACCACGCGGCTAATCTAGTCTAGAACATGAAATTACACGTATTTCAATATGCCTAATGAGGCTAAAATGTTTGTATCTCAATTATAAAATTGAATTTATTATTTTCGTTGGACATGCAAGCCGACTGCGAAGAGAATTATCGCGATCTCTGCTGTAATCACAGATACAGAATAGCTCAATATCTGTCTCATCGAACGAAGATCAATCGTGTAGTCGTTTCAATTAACTGTTTGCAGGATTATTGCCAAGTAGGAAATATCGCTAGAGGGTATTTTCTGCTAAAGTCTAAAGCGCAGTACACGTTTGACGAGTACACATATACATATACAGGCACAAACACACGTATATAAGTATAGAGGGTTTCTATGCAGACAGAAATACACGTAGAAACGGAGTCGAAACAGGTAGAACGTCAGAGGCAGATACGTGGAAGAGATACGGAAAAGTTGAACGCGTAAACTTGAAATTGGTTGCTGGCTGCGGTTTGTGGATGCTCGATAGGAATTCCTGATATGTTCTTGCTTCCCGTCGAACTTCAAGACTTCTCGTGTGTTCCGTCTTTTGTTCGTGCGTTTCGCTCTTTCCTCCTGCTTGTCGTTCCCTCGTATAAGCAATTCCATTGTTCCCCCCGTGCCTTTCGCCTTTACATTCCGTTGTATACTTTCTTCCGTTACTTTCTTATCACTGTCGAACTTTCCACGTTAAATTAATTCCCTAACCGAAGCGATAAATATCGCTTTGCCATTTGTTCCTTGGTAAATGAAGACGAACAACAAGAAAAATTCTATCATCGTTTTTTCCTGAGATTATCTATAATTTAAGTATTTAAGTAAAATCAAACTAAAATCGAGAGTTCTCGAGTGAATATTCCAACAGCGTACACGTACGAACACTGCTTGGATAGACGTCAAGTAAATGAGAAACAGAAACAGAGATGAAATAACAAGCGAGAAAGTTAATACGCGAAAGCGAGATAATGGGGAAGGGGGAGGGTAAAGAGAGACGATGTAAAAAGTTGAAAAGGAGGAAAAAACGCGGATAAAGAGGAAGTAAAGCAGATCCGGAGGAAATGTAAAGAATAGGAAAATGGAAAAGAGATGGGAGATTGAAAGTAACGAAAGCGGAGAAGAACGTGTGATCCTTATGAATTCGTTATAACGCTCTCGAATATCGTAATTTCACGAACCTTACTTTCATGTAAATTTACCTGCAATTATTAAAAGATGAATTATGCGCCGGCAAGTTTTTCTCATTTTACGCTCGATGGGCATTGAAAAATTACTAGAGTGCGAACGTTTTCTTTTAGATCTTCCACGGTAACGTAGATGAGAAGTAAAAGATTCATTTACCTGAAAGATTGATCAGATTTTTGAAATGTATGTAATTTTTCTTTAAATACTTTACATCGTACAATCAAATGTTTCGTTTAAAATGCACGATTACGATATAATGACACGTACGATATCGATTCTTTGTATTTTATGCTATTTGTTATTCGAGACAGGAATATCGAAAGGAAATTGTACACATGGTAAGATATTAGGACCTACCGCCAATGTGAAATTCTTATAAATGAATACATATCGATTTATACGTACGATCATGCATATTTCTACCGATGAATCCTTATACGAATACACCTATGATTAATTCTCTATTAAGAATCGATCCTATCAACAGGTTAATCCTATTTATATTAAAACATTTGATAATTGCTTTCATCTGTATAACACGTAATTCTTTTGCACGATGTACAAATTAATCTATTAACGTTCTTCAACGTACAGATAAACAGATAATAAAACACGTATAAAAGCTAATAAAATCCACGAGAATGGAGATGCAATTTTCTTTTCTCGTTTCCAATAAACGATTATCCGAGGTACACACGCGACTATGTCCGCGTTTTTCTCTTCGCTGTTCTTCCACTTCCCGGCATTTCTTCCATTTCGTTGTTTCATTTCCCTTTTTCTTAACGATTCCGCGGTTATTCCATAAATAGTAGAAGCTGCAACGGTAGTTTTTCTAGCCGTCCTTTGTGCCAGCCCACTCGTTGCTCTTTATTCGGCCAATTCAGTGGTTGCTCGTGGACCGCGCGATAGCCGAAAGGAACACTTTGTTGTAAAACACCGTTTCCGCATCGAACTTAGAAACAGTTACGCGAATCTTTTCGTCCGATGAATTGGGACCGAGAAGTCGACGGAAGTTGCTGTCCGGTGAAAGCAAGTCACGAAAGTCGAGAGCAGAGAAGTCACCAGAACTATTCTCTTTTGTACGTGGCAGAGAGACGTAGAAATCGCCTGTGAAACGCGTATTCCTCTAAATTTCCTATAAATCCGACACATCTGAATTACATAAAAGATGGAAGATTATATAAAAGACTATGCTGTTGATAAAGATTTATTAAACGCTCTTACTTTGACGAGAAGTGAAATGGATACATTGAAACCCCCACCTGTTGCGATTCAGTGTTCCTTGAAAGTATTTGTTCTGAACAGCGTACAAAGTACAAAATATAGCGGCTTGATACAGCGTACAAGAATATCCATATTATAAAAAAAAAAAGAAGAAAACAGAATATTCTTTCTATCTGCCAAACGTTACCTTTCGCTTGAAACGTTAGCGATTCTTGCTGCCAGTTCTCAACCTTTTACAACTCCGGTGTCGATTGATGTCGTGACAAAGGTGATCTCCGAAACAGGAGCGTAGACACTATCGAATAATACATTGGGCAAACAGTTAACAAAGCGGCCACGCTCGTCACAGTGTTCTGGAATCAGAAACGAGCGAAAGAAACGAAATCCTCGGTCAAATAATCTTCATTTGAGTGCAAATGGGGGCTTTTTCCGAATAGACGTTTTAAAAGTTCATCCCTGGAAGGCATTGTTTGACCAACACGGACGAAGACGAGAGCACGGGGTTGGCCGAGGCTTTGATTAACTGGCGCCACTAGGCAAAGCCCCTTGCGCGATTGTTTGCCACCTTTTTCTCTTCTATTTCTCCTTCATTTTCTCTCTTTCTACCTAGTCCGTTCTACGCGTATACGTTCTTTTTCGCGCGGTGGTTGTCGTTTTTGTTCTTCGTACCTTTCTTCCCTTTTTTCACTGCAACAGCCACCGAACTGCTTCTTCTGTTCCATTGCTATGCCACGCCGCCGCGCCGTGTCTATTCTCTTTTCCCTTTCTCATCCATTTCCTCCTTTGTCTATTCGCTCGTCTGACGAGATACTTCAATTAAGTTTACTCTAGCAGCCAAGCCAAACTACTTTTCGTACGCATCTACTCTATTTGTAACCTCCGCTTGCCTTTGCCCCGTCAACTGAAATCTATTTAACATCTCACCAGAGATGCCGATTAGTTCTCAGGACGCGAGTAATTTCGCGAGTTTAGTGTCTTTTTATCTTCTGCGATTTCATCCCATAGCGTATTTTGTTACATTTTCTGCGTCAATTAACGTAGATACGAATATAAAAAATGCTTATAAAAAAAAAAGAAAATGTTATTTCTTTATTCAGAGGTAGGATCACAGTGGCTATTATTTTATTCTTTGGATAAATCTATCGCACCGTTCTCAGTCGAAAAACCTTTATTGCACTTTCTTATATGGACTAGGGATAAAAACAAAGGAACATCTTAAACCTATCGATTAAATCTATCGACTGTATCTAGAACTATCTTCCAGTTACTATTTATTGTAACTAGCCCATTTGCATATGGATGGCGAGCACGAGTCTCGCGTTGTCATTTTCAACAGAAAAGACATGGAATAAAACTTTTTTCTTTTTGTTCCAAATTTTTGTTATGATCTTCTATATTAAGGAATAAAAAAGATCACGATGATATATATATAGAGATAAAAATTCTGCAGTTCTGAAATTCCCGAGCTGCAAAGTTCTAAAATTCTAACTAAAATTTACATTGAAATTAATTTAGATGTTCTAATTTATACCGAGAGACCTTATTATATGTTTTAGGACGAAAATATCGAAGATTTGGATAGTTCTCGTACGTAGTTTCCTCTTTCTCTCGCGTAATTTCCTTCCTCATTGATCCCTTTCTTCGTTTTACCTTACTCACGTCGATCGAGAAACCGTCTTCTCCGTGTTATTCCACCACTTATATTTTCAATTTCGTGGAGCTGCTTCTGTATTCGATGTAACTAAACGAAAATAAAGAAGACTCGTTTCCTATGCGTCCACCGATCCGATCGTTATGTTTCTCTTTTATCGTCTCTTTCTGTCCCTATTTCTCATCGTTTCATTCGCCTAGATCCGAAGACTCGAGAATTGTTTTAATAAAATATTTGAATTTAGAAATAGTTGATATTTTGAAATAACTATGTATCAGAAGGTTGTACATTACGTAGAATTACGTTATACGAAGATTATACACGAAACAACTAAAATAGGAGAGCAAATAATTTTTCTCCGGATTATTTCGTTATTTAATTATCAACTGATTTCACGTACAAAATGATTTCTGCGTGATAACATTTTCAACCGCGTGAGAAATGCTCGAAGATAATCGAAACCAAACTAACTTTGAGAGCAAATGGTGAAAAATACGGTATTTATAATTCGAATGAATATTACAAGTGACAATTATTTAACTAAAAATGAAAAATATTTAATCGTAAATACCAAAAATGAAGATATTGCCTTTACATTGTTTTTAAATAAGAAAATTTCTCGAATAAAATATTCTCGGGTCTAATTTAAGCGTTTCCTTGTCACGTATTCTTTAAATAATCGTGGACGTATCATCGAAAAAATTAAAACTCGACAAAAATATCCCATGATCAAGTCTCTTTGACACAGGGAGCCGCTGTATAAAATTGCTACAGCGCAGGAAAGAGGCTAATATCGCGTCGTTTTTGTTCACCCATTTTCACCCGTGTTTTCGGCGCAAATGAAAACGCGTTTCAATTTGTACGTTCAGTCAGCTTCACATGCAGGCGTAGAATAATTGAAAGCAATTTTCATTTAACTCTTTGAACGTAGCTGCGTTCGGTATAGGCGACCATTTACTGATAATTGTCATTTAACAGCGTCGAATTAAACTTGCTAAGATAAATACCTGTCACTAGAATTTATAACGGCGATATAACTTACATATATATGTATGTCGTTATGGTTCTTACGTATCCTTGTAATTGTATTAAACCAGTGTCTCTGGAATTCATCGTGCGATGCGAGTGAATTCACAGTTAAGTGATCGCTGTATTGTCACCTTCAATTTTCGAATTTTGTCATAAATTATGACTCGTAATTTAATAGTACATAATACAATAGTATAGAGAATGAAGAACTTTCGAAGTCGAAAATTTGTCGGTATAAAGTGTTGAAGTAACTACTTCAAGAAAAACTCTACATCTTTATTTATGTATATCCGTGACCTGGAGACTGCTATTAGAAATATTCTAAATAAAGAGAGGTGCATATTATTATACCTTTGAATATACATTATGTTTTGGCTTGCAAAGTCTAAGAATAAAAAAACTAATAAGTAGATTTCTGTTCATGTTCATTGTAGTCTTTAGCTAAAGCTGTAAGCTTCACTTTTTTGGTAATGTCTTTTTGCTATAAATATATGAACGTGCTCCTCATCATTGCATTGTCTAAAACACTAAGAGATTAGGGATCTGAATCAGCGTAAACTTATATTTATACATTGTACTTATACTTATACCTTTAATTATTTCGATATACTTTTCTGTTACAAATTCATCCACTCGTTCTTCGATCAGTCAACCTCAACCTCAACATAAAGAAAGCTGGAGACGATTGTTGTCCGATTAATTGGGAAACAAGTGGCAGTTTCGTATACGTAGAATTTTGTAGACACGAAAGAAAGTAATTGGAATGAACGATATAATATGAGAATAGCGGAGACACTTTATAGAATCGATTTACACAAATCAAAGACACGAAAGAAAATTTCTACTTAAAATAAAATTTAAAGGCAAATAATTTCTCATAGCTCTATACATAGCTTTTACTTCTGTTTTAGAAAATTGGGGAATTAAGAAATTAGAAAATTTAGAAAATATGGTCGAAAGGACGCATAGAAAGGACACACGGAAAACATTACCAATAATACTAAAGAAGTAATAAATTCTATAAAACTTGTAAAAAAGCTTCTCATTCTTAACTGATGATAAAACTTACGCAATATTTCCTCGATTTTAATTTATTTAAAGACTTTATGCTCGATCGACCATTTTTATCGACTTTCGTTAAAATTTCCGTCTCTGCGTAATCGCGGAAGTCCATCGTGCAATTTCCGTAAAAAATAGCTTGGAAACGAACCCGCGTCCCTTATCGGGAATAAAAGAGTCGAGGATATTTGCTTTTTGTCAGGAACATCTTTAACCCTTTGCACTCGAAAGGCGACTCTAAGTCACCACGATGTTCCGTGCTGCAACTCCAGTGGCGAGCGAGAGGCGACAGTCCCTGTTTATGCTAGATTTCGACATCCGTAATTGATGAAAGTGCAATATTGGTTCGTAAATTGGTTTCTTAGCTCTTTGTGTTCTTTTTCAGGAAGTGTAGTGTTAGATTTTAAAATGGAGATAAAATATTTAATCCCATATGCCTCCGAAACTATGGTTCTGACAACGTCTGCAACGTTAATTCCGATTCGACGATCATGCCAAAAGTATTATAATTTAGAAACCCCCCCCCCCCAAAAAGAAAAAAAATAGTTTTCGGAAGTGAAATTGACTGAAATGAAGATGAACTTGATTTTGAACTGTTGGAAAGTGAGATCAATTATATTCAAGAATTCATCTTGGTGAATGCTTTATAAATGATCATACAGAAAAAAAATACAGAAAATAATATTACAAATATTAAATATAGATAAATATAATATATAAAAATAATTAAGTAATTAAAAATTAATTAAAAAATAATTAATACATAAAAATATAGAATATAATGTTTTTGTAAGTTAATTTGTATATAAAATTATTTTGCGCCAGCTGTAAGACACGCGTCACCTATGCGCGAAATCATTCGAAGTGGCTGGTACATCCGATCGAAAAAATCCTCGAGTGCAAAGGATCAATCTCGATCGTAGATCGACTAGAGACTCTGACTGGGCTGACAGTTCTTCGACTTGCTTCATTCTTAGTTCACAGCTGCGCCGAAATTAATTCCACACTGTTGCTTCCAGCGGTTTTCATCGAGGCATGGCATAACTTCGTACTCAAACGAGCCATTTCATTATGCACGCGTGCATCGACGATTAAACGAGTCACGTTTGGATATAACTGCCCGTTCGCGGAGAGACGCGATCGCGAAGAAGCGCACCAACGAGAGTCGTAAATTCCCATTACGATTCGATAATCGGCGCCACGAAATGATCGATCTCCTATTTCCGTTAGGATAAGAGAAGTGGTTGAATTGATGCTAACACTTAGTTAACAAATTAAAATATCCACTTTGTTTCTAACAACTTCGAATACGACAAGTCTGCGCATGTATCGCGCGTACAAAGGTTTGATCGCAAGTTAAGATGTTGACTGGTCAAAGAACGTAAATCAACTCAAACTTCTGTGACGATGATGCGGAGAAAAATTGGCGATGGGTGTTCTAAAAGCATGGGATAAGCGGATTCGTTGATAACAATTTTTCGGTAAGAAAGTGAGGGCAATGGACATCTCTGCTAATTGGCTAAGCTACGAAGCTTATGGGTAAGGAAGGGTGTTAGCCGCCCCCGAGAGAAAGTTGCTAGTGGGAGGCATCATAAGTTTGAAGAACCAGATTTCCCGTACCTTCTCAAAGTGGACAATAAATTCAAGGAATACTTCAAATTAAGAAAATATTTGTTTGGTCTGAAAGACCTTAACTAGAAAAATGTTAAGATTTATGGTAGATCCTTAAGCTTATTGAGTGTATGAAATAAAGCTGTTTAGATATTTGGCAGCAATCTGCCCGAGGAATAGGGTCCGCTTTGTGTAGCACGTCACGGGACGTAACAGTAGCTAAGTAAACTTAAGATTGGCACATCCCTTGATCATTTTTAAATACGAACCGAATCGACATCTTCGTTGCAATCGAATCGTTCGTTTGCAGCGATAAAAGATTGAATTTTATTCATTATGATAACGAAAGATGAAGATCGAAGATGAGAAAGAAAGGAATTTGTAGAAATTGAAATGAAATTTCGATATGAGTAACATGAACTATATCAGTTGCTTTTTCTTTCGTGTTTAATAATATTACGATATTCTGCATTAAGTAATCTCCCTTCAATATCAAATTCAACGTTATGTAAACTGCAAATTACTATGAGAATAATATTCGCTCGAAAGTCTTAGGACAGTTGTTGTTAGACAGCGCTATGTTCTGCATGTATTTGTGTAAAATTTAAAGATATAGAAATGGCCAAGGTGCATATACCAAGATGTATATGAAATATCCGACAAATGACAGTGGAAGATAGAGACTGTATGTGTACTCGTTGTAATTTTCAATAAGTTAAACGAATCTCTATTTAAGTTCTGTCTTCAGTAGTTTTTTTTATTATTATTATTTAATTTGTAATTTACAATTTGTCCAGTTGGACATTCGGTAAATTTTTCTAGCTTAATTGCTAAATAACACGTGGATGGCTACCCGCAGTGGGATACCATGTCTTCAGTAATGTCGATAAAAATATAAATTCGCATAATTTCAAAAATAACAGATGAGCTACGCCGCGATAATTTATTTAAGTTGTTACACATGCTACTTATTAATGCATTAACAATTTTATTTTAAAAATGCATGCAATTTGAAGTTCATAGTTCAAATACAATGTTTCATTAAGAATAGAAGATATTCGAAAATTTTCGAGTGGAAGTTACACGATAAATTCTCGATTAAAATTTATACTTTGCAATTTGTCCAGTTGAACATTCGGTAAATTTTTCTAGCTTAATTGTTAAATAACACGTGGATGGCTACCCGCAGTGGGATACCATGTCTTCAGTAATGTCGATAAAAATATAAATTCGCATAATTTCAAAAATAACAGATGAGCTCCGCCGCGATAATTTAAGTTGTTACACATGCTACTTACTAATGCATTAACAATCTTATTTTAAAAATGCGTGTAATTTGAAGTTCATAGTTCAAATACAATGTTTCATTAAGAATAGAAGATATTCGAAAATTTTAGAGTGGAATTTACACGATAAATTCTCGATTAAAATTTGTACTTTACAATTTGTCCAGTTGGACATTCGGTAAATTTTTCTAGCTTAATTGCTAAATAACACGTGGATGGCTACCCGCAGTGGGATACCATGTCTTCAGCAGTGTCGATAAAAATATAAATTCGCATAATTTCAAAAATAACAGATGAGCTACGCCGCGATAATTTAAGTTGTTACACATGCTACTTACTAATGCATTAACAATCTTATTTTGAAAATGCGTGTAATTTAAAGTTCATAGTTCAAATACAATGTTTCATTAAGAATAGAAGATATTCGAAAATTTTCAAGTGGAAGTTACACGATAAATTCTCGATTAAAATTTGTACTTTGCAATTTGTCCAGTTGGGCATTCGGTAAATTTTTCTAGCTTAATTGCTAAATAACACGTGGATGGCTACCCGCAGTGGGATACCATGTCTTCAGCAGTGTCGATAAAAATATAAATTCGCATAATTTCAAAAATAACAGATGAGCTACGCCGCGATAATTTTTTTAAGTTGTTACACATGCTACTTCCTAATGCATTAACAATCTTATTTTAAAAATGCGTGTAATTTGAAGTCCATAGTTCAAATACAATGTTTCATTAAGAATGGAAGATATTCGAAAATTTTCGAGTGGAAGTTACACGATAAATTCTCGATTAAAATACTATTTCTTAGAGCTGCTCTTTTATCGACACAAACATCGAAACGATCCCTCAGAAGGTAGAAATAAAGTTTAACCTTAAATAAAGTTGAACCTTAGCAAACCGAAAGCTACGAAAGTAAATGGCGCGTATTTATTCAGGCTGTCGTGGTCACAACGTTCGATATAATAACATGTTCGCGTATCAATCGATCGAAATCGATTAGCAATCAGCTGGGGTAGCTGTCTTCGGTGTCGATCGAAGATCCTTGTGGACATTCCGTTCCTATTGAAGAAACCCAATACCGTAAAGTACTTGTATTTATCTGTTTACCGGAAATACGTTGGTCGCCATGAAAAATCGTCTGAAAGAACTTTTTTTCTTCCCGCTAGAAAGTGTCCGAAACGACCACGGATTCTTATTCTCGTGATCGTGAATCTCACGAACTAGATTCGTTGAGATCGAAATGGATTTTGGAAGAGACGGTCTGCGATCCAATTTTATCGTCTTGTCATCGAGTAAATTCGTTTCAAGTCTGCGCATAGGTTGAACCAGAGAGCTTGCGTTTGTTGAACTTGAACTTCTTTCTAACTCAAAGATTCGGTGATTAGCTATAAATCGTCGACATAACTTTTCGTAGCAACGTATTCGAAGAAGAGAATTTCGTAGCATTTTTCACTTTCACTTAAAGTCACTTTTACGTTAATATACGATTTTTAGAGAAAATTGGTGTTTTTTCGAGATTGCAAATTTTAGGAAAGATTTCGATTCGTTGGATAACGTAATCGTAGAGAAAAATGATACAATGAATTATTGCATCGCATATTTGAGAGAGCAGAAGATAAATTTTGCTTTTTAAAAGTTGAAACATGGTTAGGAAATGTAAGTATGATTTTAGCGATACTATCTGCAATTTAGTAGGAAGAGAAACGACCTTGTCAAAGAATTATATATCGAAGCTGCGAGTGTCATAATGAAACTGATTTACGAGCTATACACAGTGGAAGAGAAACAAGTTTGATAAATTAATTTTTCTTCCTTCCTTTTCCAATAATTTATCTACACTTTTATAAGACCAAACACATATTACCTATACATTATATTCCACGAAATTACATTATGAACATACTGTTCCATGAAACTAATTATAATTCATAATATCCTGTTTTAATTGAAAAAGAAATATTCGTTTGGAAACGATTTAAATCGTGCGAATGAAACAGCTTGCGAATACGACGAAAGTAGTTTGAAATGAGACGCGAACCATATTGGGACGCTGGTGTATATTCTCTAAATAGAGCCGTAAATTCAAGTGTACTCGCGTTGGAAAATAGAAAAAGAATCAAATAATATAGAGCATTAATCTGTCACTAAACGCGAACTTCGGAAGCTTGAAAGTGTAGAGATTCTTTCGCTGTGAAAGCAAAGTACTCTTCCGCCACAGTTATACCATGTGCGACGTATATTCGAGTATTTCAAATAAAAGATATTGCCGGTGGTAAATCGGTACACGAGACTGAGCGAATAAAACGGATAGAATTGAAATGAGAAAGAATCGTTGAGAAGATTAGATCATCTACCATGTGAAATCGATGACTACGGTTGAATCTGCTTTATAGGCTAAGATAATTCCGTGAACTTTTCTGTATTCTGAAAAGGCATAATAATATTAATTGTTTACAATACAAGTATTAATACGATATTTTTTCTTGCGTATGAGAATATGTGCATTGTAAATGGAACTGAAAGGTTGTCGAATACGAAATTGCATCGAAATGTCACTGGTTCGATGCATAAACGGAATCGTGAGAATTTTATTCGAAGCCTGTCCTGTTAGACGTAAGTGGGTTAAATTTGCTTCAATATACCGCTGTAACGTCGAAGACTGTCGATATGAACTGCTAACTGGAGGTATGTGTTTATTTCTTCAACTTCTGTCGAATCACCGTTTGAGAAGAAGACACGGCTCTTCGCTTTAAATTACGTTCATTCGCAACCAGACTAATAAGCGTGAATCTTTACGTAGAATTACGGTTATAAGTTTGTAATACATATATATTGGCAAACAATTACACGTCTGTATAATTGTACAATAATTTATCTTAATGGCTGCATCTGTTTAATTTTAAGATACACATTTTGCCTATAGTTGCTCTAACGATGAATTTCGTTTACGCACCAGCCGAAATGTAAAACTATTCGCTGAAGTACGAAATATCGATTCAGATATTATGTTGCTTGATATCGAAACCTGATCGCCTTTGATTCTCCATATGTCGATTCCGATTTAATTCATTTCGAAATTCACATATTTACCAGAGCAAACTCTCCCTTTGCGTGTTTATTTCAATATTATTATAACCAAGTTCCACGTTCGATAAGTTTCTCCACTTTGATATTAAACTAGTCTTTGAACATTCACCAACAACCCCTAAATTTTAACACACATAATACATATTCTATATAATTGACAAAAAAAAAAGAAAAACAAAAAGGTACACTTAAAAATTTGCTAGTGGATTTTTGTCTAATCGTTCGAGTTTAAAACTAGAATTCAGATCTTTCTTTAACAAACCGTACGAAACGTAACGAAAAGAAGCTTTAAACGAACCGTAATATTTTGACGCCGCTATACGAAGGTAATTAAGGTAGACTAGAGGATCTGGGAACCGCAACAGATGCTCGAACGATCGCGATTTCGAAGTCTCGCGTCCTGCAAGGCAGGTTACACTCCGAAACGCCACGCCGCGACGAGTTAAAAGGGTTCACGGGAACGAGATCAGTCTTTGCGTCGTTTGCATCCATCTTCGCGGACCTCGGCTGAAAACTTATTGTTCCACGACGGTTGCACGCGACGTCGATGGGGTAGGAGGATTTTTTCGTGGCTTGTTTCCAACAAGGGGTAACGCTTGGAGGCCGTGAGAAATTTCAGCAATTCCTCCTGTTCGCAGTTAGCAGTTCTCGGCACGTTTCTTACGCGGAGCTGGATCTGAAACGAACCGATGACTGAAGAAACAACTTATTTTTCCACCAACTTGCCGCCCGCGACGTGAGCAAGCTTTTTCTCCTAGTTTCGCGAGGATCTCGTTAGGAAATTTCGAAAAAGTTTTCAGGATCTTACAGGGTACTCGAACTCTTTAAATTTAGAGTATTTTGCGAAGAAATTGTTTTCAGATGTTCGTTGCATCGTCGTATAATAAGTTTCATCTATCAGTTGTATCAAGACGAAAATTTCCCATTAAAATTATAATGAAAACTATATAGAAAGCCTGTCAATAACGTTTAATCGTCCACTGTGCGTGGATTAAACACTATCGTCCTGTTCGTCGATTAAATACTATCATCCTGTTCGTGGATCGTCCCAAGTGTATTTGTGATGCGCACTTTGCATGGGCAAATAATCGACATCGCCGAAAATAAATTAACATTTATTTTGACTCTCTTTATTTCTCTTCCCTCATTTTTTTTTCATAGAATGTCTCTCTTTTACAGACGCGTCTTTTACAACGACGCATCTTTATACAAACACGAAACCTAATCTGTCGAACGTTGTGATCTTTATTTTAATAGAACAAAACGGATCATAGGTAATTCGATAAAATAATATAAGACGAAAAATGTTGTGCATTCATTATTTCCTTATAGAACGAAAGAAACTTTATATATTACGAATCGGTTCCATTTGTATAAATGTCAATTAAAAATATTCTACGTGATCCACTTTTCTCATCGAAATTGAAACCGCGCGGCAGCGTTCAGAAGTAACTTTTCTAAGGTAACGCTTTAAGATGGAACGCGATGATAACTGATATCGTTCGATGACACGTAACGACGGGTGGAGCGGAGTAAAAATGCTAATGGCAAAAATGGACCGACGTTTGTTTCAGTGCCGAAAGTCGAGATCGTGGACGAGCACGGTGCCACGGCTGGTGACAAATTCTACAAAGCGGGCAGCACGATAGAATTGAAGTGTGTGGTCAGCAATATACCGCAGCCTACCGGATATGTTACGTGGCGGCACGGATCCCGCACGCTGAATTACGACACTACTCGTGGAGGAATCAGGTGAGCCTGCAACATACGATTTAATGGCACAGAAATTGATTTCACCGCGCTAGCGCCGGCTCTAGATATAATTTCGTTCGAAATTCCTGGATATTATCGGGCATCGGGATCGAAATTATCCTTGCGTTGTAATTTAGCTTCACCGGATTCATGAAAATCCGTAAGGTTGGATTTATGCTAACTGAGAGTTTATCGGAACGAGGATACGATTGAATTCTTTAATTCTGACCTGAGAGTATGTGCTTTTTGTTTCGACGGACAGCGAAGTATGTTAAACGACAGAGAAAAAAGAAATACTTAAAAAAGTAAGGTGACAGAATTATAACAGCGTTATAGATAGAATCATTTAAGTAAGAGGTTTTTTTTTCTTTTTTTTCCTTTAACTTTTTAGGACCTTTTTCTTAATTTATTCGTGAAATAGGAAAGAAATACGGAGATTTACGAATTTTTATTCTATTTACATATCTGCTACCGCGGTGGTTATTGGTGATCCATGTTGCGAAATTTTGTACAACGATTAATTAAAATAGCATTGTTATTTATATCGCGACTGTCAAGATGAAACATATAAAATTCGAACGGCAGTGAACGTATTAATTAAATGAAATTTCAAACAATGTATCGACGTTGCATTTACGAAGGTTGATGAAATTATCTTTCGAAAACTTCGATGCATTTGTTATTGCCATTGTAATTTAAGTTTCACGAGACAAAAGCCCACTTGCACGCTCCCTTAACAAACCTTAACAATCGCGTTCGCGATCCAACAACGTCGTCGGAAGTTTACGTCTGGAAATTCACGTTTACAAAGATCAAAACACCGTGAAAAGTAGCCCAATCTCGGAAAGAAACTTTATACCGTTCCTATAATTCTGTAATGAACTAGGAACGTCGCTGCTCATTATTATTTAAGATGGGAAGGAATAATGCTCAACTACGTAGAAGAAAATGTTTGCAGAAGCAGCTCAACACTTCCCTCTGTTCTCTGTTCCACCTCTTATAAATAATTCTTCTCTAGATCAACAACAATCTAGATCAAGAATAAATATTGACGTTATTAAATATTAAAAACTTGCATCATATGCTATTCATGGATAGTAAGCGCTAGAAGCATAAAATATTCTCTATGAAAAAAAGCAAAATACGCAATAGGAAAAATAATTAAACCGCTTCTTTCTTCGCGTTGAATATCACGTTGAAGAATAAAAACTGACAAATTGATAAAAGGAATATATTATAATTTATAATACATTAGAACGAATATTGTAAAGCAGTTAAACATTGGATAAAATTTCTCAGCTTGGATGATAGAATACAGTGGCTGAGAAAAATATTCCAAGACCAACGTCTTGTAACTTTTGTATATATCTTCAGATCCGTTTCAAACGTTACCAATACAATCGCGATAGTGGTTACAGTGATAGTGAAATTTCCAAATGTTCCGTATAATATAAGCGTGAAAAATTTGTAAGAATGTTTGAATACTTTTGCGAGCCACTGTAAATCAAGTGGCAGCACGATGATGTAGCGGAATAAAAATTTCGGCTTTTAAAACGAACATCGATAGATGAGAAAACGTCATCGTTTTATCGCGATCGTGTCAAACTGTTTCCGTTGACACACGAAATTGACGAGAAGGAAGTCGCTTCTGTATGACAGTGAACGCATTAACGAGGGCACGCTTGCTCGAATCGATTTATCGACTTGATCCGGCGGAACTTGATCGAAAGGCGAGCAAGATCCGGTGGCTGGGGTGCGAGTTTCCGAACCATGGGCTATTTAAAATTCATGGATTCTGTCATATCTATAACCAATTAGGTCACACACGCCGTGGCAACCGGCGTTGGCAGTTCAGCGAACTTTAATGAAAGTCTTTCAAAATTCACCGAACGTTCCATTCTTTATCGGAGCAATTAGAATCCCCATGCAGCCTGCATAAACTATCGGCTGGCCGCTCAACGAAATTACTCGAGTGGCCGCAAACCATATCTGAATACGGTTCGTGCGGTCAGATGCTGCACCCTGACCTCCCTGCAGTTTTTAATTAAAAAGAAAGAATCACCGTGGAAGAGAAATAAAAATGCGCTTATCTAACATTCATCAGTTTCTGAGAAAGACGTAGCTTAAAATAACTATGTATTTGCAATTTTTTATTTGTGGAATATCATTTTTTCCACGACACTTTAGCAAATTATCTCGTCATACATCTTCTGTATAAATTCTAAGAGATCACGAGACGATGACCCAATGGAACCTTCTATTAGATTAGACAATAAATTCATTCATTTGTCAGGAGTAATATAAATTTCAAAGTACACTATAACAATTGTTTGTAGAATATAAAAGTACGTGTATACTTGAATGTTTCGATGGAAGATACGTATTAATTTATGAAATTTCATTTTTTTCACGACACAGTAGCAAATTATCTCGTCATACATCTTCTGTATATTTTCTAAGAGATCACGAGACGATTACCTAAGGGATCCTTCTATTAGATTAGACAATAAATTCAGTCATTTGGCAGGAGTAATATAAATTTCAAAGTACACTATAACAATTGTTTGTAGAATATAAAAGTACCTGTATACTTGAATGTTTCGATGGAAGATACGTATTAATTTATGGAATTTTATTTTTTGCACGACACAGTAGCAAATTATCTCGTCATACATCTTCTGTATAAATTCTAAGAGATCACGAGACGATGACCCAAGGGAACTTTTTATTAGACTAGATAATAAATTCATTCATTTGTCAGTAACATAAATTTCAAAGTATACTATAGCAATTATTTGTAGAATATAAAAATACGTGTATATTGGAATTTTTCGATAGAAGATACGTATTTATGGAGACGCAAGGTTTATAAATAACTTCTTGATTAGATCGATTACGTCTGAAAGTATAACACTTCACGAACTTAATAAATGGATCTGTTGCTCGACTTGTATACAATACCCATCGCCGTATTAATAAAATAAATATTCTGCATAACAAACGCTCGATTACATTTAACCGCATATTAATTAGTTGTACAAGCCCTTCCTAAATTTATTTCGATTCGATCCGTTAACTATCATACATGTATCAAACAAAATTATTATCATATATGAGATATAAAATGTTTATACGAATATTCAGAAGATCGCTGCCAAAGGAGCTTTTTTAATTTAATTCATACTGCCTTCGCGGAATTATTTGCACGTGGGAATGTCAGATTTTGTTTGATCTTCCTCTGTTCGCTAAACTCGCTCGTGATTTATTACCATTATTGTTATTATGAGATTCCTATCGGTACACCGGATAAACGTTTCGATAAATATGCTCGCTAATTTTACGCTCAATCGCGTTATTTAACCAGAATATTCTGTTAGCTTAGAATCGTATGAAAACCTGCGAAATTGTTGATCGATAAATAAAACGGCGAGTTCGGTAGAAGATAAAATTTGCTATTAATGAAAATGCATGTTGCGAACTGTTCGACATTGTAAACGCGCGAATTTTCGACCAGCTTATACGTCGAATATTGTCCAAACAGCATTCGTTCATTAAAATCTATGCGTTTGTGTAATATCACGCTTAAATTTTATGCACGTATAAACATCGATAATTACGTATAATTAGAGTAAAGGTAATCTGCGATTGTAGTACTTTTGAAGGTACGTTTTGTAAGAAATATAAAGTAAAAATTAGCGATATTATGGAGTGAAATTTCGTGATAATATAAGTATCTGTAATTGAAAATATGAAGTTTATTGCTCTTGCGACGTAACTGATTACGATACTGTGCCATAAAATGGCAAACGTTTTAAAATGTCATTATTCCTGATTTCGTGCCACTACGTTACACGCACGCGATATGAAAATGTAGTTGTAAGTGTGAACAGTAAAATAACGTAATCTTGCAAAAGACTATAAATTCCGATTGTTGGCCATAAAGATTCAAAACGATTACGAAAATGGGACGTTAATACGTACTATTATGAGGGTCGTAGAATACTGAAACATAGTCGTAATCGCTGCTACATACATAGACGTTGTAAAAAAGGGCGACCAACTATTTTCTTGGAAATTCGTTCGGAGCACGGATTTCTTCATAATCAATGTATTTTTATATTATCTATTCCGTACAAATAATCTCGTAATGTATCATTGTACAATGATAAGATTGTCTTTTTTGAACAAATTTGTCTATTATTTATTCATTTATTATCATGTTTAATAATTATAATCGAGAATCGTGTTCACAATAACTCATTTGAAATGAAAATGAAATTTCAAATTCTAAGAAATTAATATGGGGAAATCAGTATATGAAAATATATTGTAAATACATCGCAGGAATTCCTACGCTAAAATTGAAATGCCGATGTAGGTGACTGAGCGTCCCAACAACAGAAATCTATGATAAAATTTGGAAAAAATAAAAATTACCAATTCAATGCTTAAGTTAATCGATATCGTATTAACGTTGAATTGTCAACCAGATCATTGGACGCGCGGTATCAAAAAATTAATTAAAAATAAAACGATCGAAAAACACCCAATAATAAATTTATCTCCAATTATGTTTAATCACATTCGCTAGTGCGAAATATGCATATTTTCTGCTTAATCGTCTGTGTTTCTATTAAGCGCATTGTTATTTCCAAAATTTCTATTCGTTGGGAAACACTTTTCGTTGTGGATTTGGCTCCATAGAGACAGATAAATTCCATGTTTCATTTAATCATCGATGTAAACACCAACTTACTAACTATTTTATTTGGTTGAACGTGTCGTACGACCATAACTCCATTTAACGTAGTCAGTGGAGGTGGTTCGGATCCAGATTTGCAATCTATTCGCCGACCTCTATTCGCTTTTAATCCGCCTATGATCAATACCATGCGTATTCATTTCAAGCTTCATTAGGGACGCACAACCTAATGGTGTGGCGTGGATTCTTCGATCTTTTAATTTCCTGAACGGTGCGCGACCTCTGTCGCTTGCAATTGCCAATAATCGCAAATAATACGAATCAAGAAACACCAGAGTTTTCGTTCTGTTCGTTTTCGATAATACCATCTTTTGTTCGTTCTTCTCTTTTTCCATTTTTAATGAGCAGTTAAGCTCATGGAAATAAAATATTATGGAAATAAATAATACTGCGCGATGGAATAAAATAACTCTGTGAAATATTAAAAGCAACGATTTTAAACCGTTTCTGAAATATCGCTGGTCTTTGCTAGCTTAGAGCGAGGAATATGTATTTTAACTTTACTTTTATATCCCAGCGAAATTATCGTCTAACGAAACATAGAAATTCTTACGTTTAATGTTATCCTGGCATAGATTCGTATGGTTTCGAAGAATTTTACTAAATTGTACAGTTTAAAGAGTCCTGCTAAATTGTCCAACGTGTTTTCGCAGTGCAATTTTAAACATTCGATCGAAATTGTCAAAAATAGAGCAACGAATTCACGACGAATTAGAATTTGTTAGAAGAGAGGTGTAAACAGTCGATAAAGTTGACTCATTTTAACGAGCCAAGCTCGCAGGAAACACAGAGCTTTTGCTTCGAGAAAGGAAACGCTCATGACGTTATGAATTTTACGTTCGCAACTAACTAATTAGAAATGTTCGCTACGTATAAATAGAGATTGGAAAGCTGAACGATCAGCAAACTTTCTTTTCGAATATCATGCTTGAATATGGTCCGGTCAAAAGGCTGGGAAAATAGATTTAGCCAAGCGACGAGGCTGTAGAAAAAATTGTCCTAGCTAGAACATTTCTGTCACTCTGTATGGCATGAAAAAAGGACACCCAAAAAGGGCTGTTTTTTAACGTGAACTTGTGACTGGAGCAAACATGATTTCCCGGTATAAAACGCTCGTATTTTTCTCCCTCTCACTAAGGATGTATACGTATTTCATCCATACCTTTGCAACATTATATTGCAATTAGTTTACAGGACAACAGTTTGCGTCAACGTGTTGCAAATTCTGTCTTGACGGTGAAAGAACGACCATTGAAAGAGAAAGAGGAAAGAAGGGAAAGCTGTTACCTCTTTCGATGTTTGAAAAACTCTATCGACAGTTCTTAAGCTGATAAAACTTCAATCTCGTATTTGTTTTTTCCGGAAAACGCTTTTTTTCGTAATTATACATAGTACTGTAAAACTACGCTGTTTAAGATTCTAATAAAACAACGATTAGCTAGAAATTTATAATAAGGACGAAATTTAGTAACTCGAAGCGTATTTAGTAACTTTTATTACTTGAGAAAATGTTTTAGAAATATATGGCGGCATCAAAGTAGATTCTCTTTGTAATTCTAACTACTCTATAACAACTAGTTACGAAACTATGATTAAAACGAAATTTAATACATTAAATATTTAAAGCTTTCGTTGGAAGGCAACCAAAATTTCAGAATGAAAAAACTAATGTCGCTAATATTCTCCGCTTTCTCGTAAGTCCTTTGCATCGTGATTGACACTGGTTGGTCGTGTTATTCGCTTAATATGCCACCTGAGCCTGTGGCTCCGTGTAGTGAGTTGGGAGAACCTTTAAAGGCTTCCCAGAGAGTTGCAGCGTCTAGGTGCTTCGCATATCCCGAAGAAGCTCTGGACTTGTATAATTCTATACGGGGTCTCGGTCTCCTTGTCACAGCTTTCTGCTTGCTACGGGCAACGAGAGAACTCTACCTCCTTAATATAACCCTAATTTACTCAGCTAGTCTTCCCTTAATTCACTATGCGGACGATTAGAAGATAAAGTTGGTCGTGTCTTAGCGGCCTGACGTCAATCGCGCCTTTAGTTTTCGAACTCGACGCTAATGAAAATTCGAATTAACGGAGGGATTCGAGGTTTAATTAAATCTTGATACTCAATGTACATTGTGATGTGCTAACGAAGGTTTCAACAGTCGTGGAGCTTTGTTTTCAACTGGTCTTCGTTGCAAGTATTACGATTAAATCGATATTATCGTAACGAATGTAATATCGTTCCTCTGTTTCTTTAAACACCGAGCGAATACTTATTCGCGTCTAAACGGTTGCTTGATGGTTGTAATTGAACTTTTATTGCGTTTAATATCGCTTCAATATTTCCCGGAATAATTCTGTTGATCGTAGTTCTAGAAATATTAGCGAATCGTTGTTATTCGAAATACAGTTTCGGATTGAAAAATTCTATGCATCTGATATTGAGAATTCAGTGCAGAAATTTATTACTCTCTCCTCTTGAAATTTATTCTTTCAACGGAATCTTTGCTTTATTTCAAATAAAGTGCCGCATCTCCGGATAAAACACGAGACATTCAATGAAAAATGTAAATCATTGCAATGTACTTGTAATTTCGCTGCCAATTAAATATTCGCCGAAATGGTTTCACAACGTTCATTTCTAACTTTGTCCCCCTCGATAGTTAATTGTATGTGTTAACAGTTCGTAGATAGAGTACGAGTATATTATTCAACCATCATTCAACGAGCAAACTCGATTCAACAGCTTTCGGTCGGGCTACGAGTTGTTAATAACAAAATTAACATGTAATTCCGGGTGAACATAATTCTAGTTGTCAAACAAATATTACAGGCTAGAGTTTTAGAAGCTTATTTCGGTAACGAAACTGGGAATGCTGATTGTTACTCCTAACGGAAAAGCAGGTTTTAACGAACATTTGGCGGAAATTATGCGTGTGAAAGGCCGCGGGATATTTGATCGGTGAATTACAACGTATAAACAGTCTGTGTACTTTTGAGGCATTAAATTTTCTATGCCGAAATGCATAAACGTTCATTTGTTTGTTTATAATTGAACGATTTATTTGAAATTAATCGCTATATTTGTATTAATATTTCCTATTGTCTGTATATTAGATTTTTTGTATTATATTGCACTATGAAAAGATCCACGATGAAACTGTATTGTGAAATGTAAATCAATTACCCACAATGGCATAATGGCACCAATGACGTACTTTCATAGTGACTTAGGTACACTTAGCAATAGCAATAGAGCTCTAATAGAGTGTGACAAATCTAGCTTTGTTCGCTTGCTACAACAGAACCTCTTTACGTCTCACGTAACATATACGTTGTACATACCAAATATGTGCTTTGTGTTAAGAGAGTTGTAATACTGATTGGTCGCTGACTATTGCGCTATATTGCTGGCACACCAACTTGTACATCGCATCAGACCATTTACGCAAATGCTTGATACGTTGTATTATTAAACAATCATAGAATTTCGTTTCTCTAATTAGACGATTTAAGATATTAAATCGTTGAAAATGATTAATTTATCGTAGTGATGGTCAATTCGATGAAATTTCAATTATTATTCATAATGTTCATCTATTTAGCTATTTATCTATTTAATTAATTTGGCTCATAGTTAGCTTATAGTCCAATAGCACTATATTGCTGGCACATCAACTTGTACATCTCATCAGACCATTTACGCAAATGCTTGATACGTCGTATTACTAAGCAATCATAGAATTTCGTTTCTCTAATTAGACGATTTAAGAAATGAAATCGTTGAAAATGATTAATTTATCGTAGCGAAGAAAATTTCAATTATTATTCATAGTGTTCATCTATTTAGCTATTTATCTATTTAATTAATTTAGCTCCTAGTTAGCTTATAGTGCAATAGCACTATATTGCTGGCACACCGACCTGTACATCGCATCAGACCATTTACGCAAATGCTTTATACGTCGTATTACTAAGCAATCATAGAATTTCGTTTCTCTAATTAGACGATTTAAGATATTAAATCGTTGAAAATGATTAATTTATCTTGGCGAAGGTCAACTCGATGAAATCTCAATTATTATTCATAATATTCATCTATTTAGCTATTTATCTATTTAATTAATTCAGCTCATTAAATGGATCGTTTCTTTAATGAAACATTTTTTCAAAATTAATCTTAACCGTGTCACACTTTTCTATGTTAATTCTACTATAGTAACTGCACGTCTAATATAACATATTTTAAATATATACACATTGCATCAAAGAATAAAGAAAACAAGTGACTACTCGAATACAGATTTTCCCAACTGTTATCCGTATCAATGAGGTTAAAACTGTTTCACGGGCAACCTATTCCGGCGAACAACGAGGAAAACCGATGGAAATCAGGTTCGACGCATCCCGCAGTGTCGTCAAACGCGAAATTCGGTCGGAACAGGGAAAAATCAGTGGTAACCGCGATAATGAATGCGACGCTTCTCTTTTCTCTGTAAAATTTACCCTTTCCTCTCTTTCTTTCTCTCTTTCTCTCTATTTCTCTCTTTCCTCTGGCAGCTTTTCTCTTGCGAGAAGGGGAATTCTGTCAAGCGAGCTGTTGAAAATTTAATCATCTCCGAAAGCGCGCGATGATTGTGCCGCGACACGTGACGCGCACGAGCTTGTTCTGTATTCACGGTTGTCGAAAAAGGGAAAGACAGAGAGAGAGAGAGAGAGAGAGAGAGAGAGAGAGAGAGAGAGAGAAAGAGAGAGAGAGGGGGAGGAAGGAGGGAATTCAGTTAAAGGGAGAGAAGCAAGAGGTTTTGAATAAAACATACGGCGTTTCCAATAAATTCGTGGAAAAGAGACGCGATTAAACGCTAGATTTTGACTATCCGACACATATCGGCAGCTGTACACCCTAGGTAATGCTTATGGCGATGAAGAGATTCCATAGATCGGCAACGACAGTTCGACATCTTGGATGTCGTTCGACAGAATGCTTTTGCCATGAGAACAATTTTTGGGACTCGCTGCCGACGATTTAGAGAGCCATTGCGATTCTCTCGTGATATATGACACGTGGATTTTGTTCTGCATTTCATTCGAAATACGAGGGAACTGTGTTGGAGGAAAAAGTAGAACGACGATAAATGGAAAAGGGCCGGCGGCCATGTGTGTGGCGACTATG
Organism: Bombus soroeensis; assembly: GCA_014737365.1. Classification (NCBI taxonomy): domain Eukaryota; kingdom Metazoa; phylum Arthropoda; class Insecta; order Hymenoptera; family Apidae; genus Bombus; species Bombus soroeensis. The sequence goes on from JACXIL010000166.1 coordinate 1,483,820, forward strand.
TAACGACGTATAAAGCGAGAAATTTGGTGTTACCGACGTTAATTAAATATTAAGCTGTGTCTACAGTGTGATAATTTCTTGCTAAGAAAATAGCCAGTTCGTTATTTGAAGAATAAACATCTGACGATCGCGATACATAAAAATCACTGATTTTAGTTTTTAACATCCGAAAAAAAATTACCACGAAAGTTAATTTATGTCGATTCAAAGTTTTAACGTTTTAAGTTAAAAATTCAAAACGTTTTAAGCAAGAACAAATCCGTAAATGTCTGGTTTACAAAGTCGTTGTCGAATCCAGAAACACTAATTTTCTCTATCAATCTCATAACGAATTGTAGGAAAACAAACTGTTTTAAACGAGATAGCTGTGAAAAAAAGCAGGATAAACGAACAGGCCATCGTGCAGCCGCAAAGGGCTATAGTTTTTTCGCTAATCCGCGATGCTTTTCAAACGATGCGCTGTTATAGAGGTTCCATCGCAAGTACAATTTATTCAGAACATTCTATTACGCTTTGATTGGCTCCGAGAGCCATTTTACCGAGATCGTTTAACCGAGGGCGTCAAACACAGCGTTGTAAATAAACGACGTTCGATCGACCCATCCTGCGTCCCAATCGTTCGTTCACCACTCTTATCAACGCGATTCTGGATGTCTCTCCATCACCTACCAGCACCCTCATTGATAGCAAGAAATTGTTGTAATTTTTTTCGGAATAGTCCGAAGATAGATAAAATCAACGTAGAATCGTGATCGTTTAATCAACGTTGATTTTCACATTTTATTATACGATACATGAAACTAAATAAGCTGATATTTATGTATAAAAGAGTCGATTGTAACTGGTCGATGCAAATAATGAATATAAATAAGATACGAAACTGTGCAACATTTTAATCCAGTTGCGGACATTAGAAACTTAATCGAATCGATTTCAGCTGTTTCCTTCGTTGGTTTCTATCATCGTCCAAAACGTTACTCTCCGTTTAATTATTCAGATAGACTAAGCGCGACTTTAAACAAGATTGCCTCCGCGCTGTTGCTTCGCTTGATGCGTTCATCTCACCAAGTTACGGCTGACTTAATTAAAATCCTGTTGCATGATCAACGGCTCACAGTAAACGATTATACGAAACGAGGAATTTATTCGCGAAATGGAATTTTCCTATTTTACTTCCTTCGATTCTTCGTCTTCTATCTGCTGCAACTAGAGCGTAGTTCTTCTTCGTAGTTCTAATTGTATAAAATAATAGATGAAGCTTGTAAATATATATGCTTTGGAATTTTATTTAAATTTTTGTTCTTTCTATAAAGAAAAAGCTATAAAACGTTTTAATAGGTTTACGAGCTGCTCGTCTGTAGTTCCGTGTATTAATCTTATTAATTTAATTTGAGGGAGAGTTAAAACAGCGAGGATTTGCATATTATCCTTGGATAAATAAAATGGTATTAAATTTTAAATGTTTCGTTGGAAGGTGAATTTTCGAAAAATTAAATTTCCCGATAAAAATTATGTTGTATATACTGAAACGTTGAATCCTGTGCTAAATAAGCCGTATTATTTTTATATCTATCTGTACGGATTTAAAGATGAGAATTTATTGTTTTACCAATAGGAAAAAGTTTATGCAATGACAAAATTATTTTGCCAATGTAAATAATTCGTACGTTGCCGATTAAAAAGACAATAAACGGTATTATTATCGTTTAAATTATTTATACCCATCGCGCAAATCCTTGCTTCGTGGTTGTCGTTTTCATTATTTCGTTGTACTATTCTTTCTTCGTTTTTTTTTTTATATTTAATACTTTATTAGAGAATTTATTGAAAATCGATCGTTTCTCTTTGCAATAAGAGCTGCACGATGTAATAACATTTTCGATTCTCGTGCTTTCAACGCAGCGATCGAGAACTTCATTCATGCACAAAGAAACGTAGTAATCGGTGGAATTGAATTTTCGCTGTTCTATATAATTAATAACATTACACGGTTTCGTCGTTTCTCTATTGGTAATATATTTTGAAATGAAATTTCATGGATATGTGTTTCTTCGTGCATTTACCTTCTTTGTTTCCGACACGATTCCTCGTGAATAATTTCGTACGTATTTAAGCAAGTTCGATCGTTTATCCGATAAACGTTAAAATTTATAATAATTCTTTCAACGCGCGTACCAATTTATACTTTTCATAACGTTGTAGCATTTTTTTTTTTTTAAATAACTCGGTAATTTATAAATTCTATCGTTCAATATCTCGTACATTCCATTAAAAATCTCGTCGAAATCAACGTTATTAAAAAGCTAAAATGTACGATGTGGTGCGAATGAATCTTAAATGCGACATTTGAATTTTACCAGTTAAATTCAAACAGATGGTCGTCGAATATGCGGCATAAATCAGCGGAGACCTTACGCTATAATATAACTTTGTTGAAACTAATAAACTGTGCATCGCCGTAAATGTACCTTTTCCAAGGAAACATTTCCTGCGTTTTCGCTGCTTGCGAACGGATTACTAAATTTACAAAATTACCATTTCGCGTAGTACGTGCGATGCGGAGAAGCGACGCGGACCGATATCGATCTATATTTTTTTATATTCCTCGCAAAATCCGATCAAAATCCACGTCATCAAAAAGCAATAAAAATTTCATCGTGGAAAACGGTGCGCGCCGAAAGTTTCTCAATTTCCATTGATGGAACGAAAGAGTTGAGAATGCATAGATTTGAATTAATTATGCAGTTAACAAAATGGACAAAGATTGGAGAGAGGAGTTGACTGAAACTCCATCGATAAAGTTAGGATACAGCATAACGATATTACGTACTCGATCGTGCGCTGCATTAGTCCGGAGCATCTCCCAGCGTGCATGTAGTACACGGTTCGCCACCTTTCTGTCTATTACTCTTCACCTTGGGCCCTTAGCAAGTTGGTCAAGTCCGTGAGTGCACGCCCGCAGCGTGTGTCACCTTGCCGGAGTAACGTAATCAAGATCGCGTCGCTACCACGATATTAGTTCCGCGATATATTCGATTATTGCTAACGTGATTCCGACATTCGATCAAACATTCGGCACGAGGATTATTTAAATTAGAACTGTGCGGGAATAAAGCGCTGATATCTGCACACCAACTCCACCTCGTGCTTTTGTGACAGTGTCACACGCTCAAAAAGTCCATCCGCTCAGAAACGGTAATAGGATAGGCTAGACATCCTGCAGGCCACGGTCATCGAAACAATGACCAAATAGTAACGGAATCGATGATCCAAATTGGTAAAACGATTATCGGCGGAGCAAGGGATTTTTCTTGAAATCCTATGGCAACGTTTCATCTCTGGCGATGCTCTGTAATGCGGAAAAACTGGCAACCGCAGCAACCACAGCGATATAGTTGGTTCAATTAAAAAATTACATCGCTGAACAGGGAACGTGGCAACCGACACGCCGCTAATAACGCTGCTATTTTCACCACGATATTTTTCAAAGAACTACAAGCTCGGGGAAAAAATCACGCTCGATACCGGTTTAGTATAGAATTTTTGAAATACAGGCCCCATTCCACCCTACGTCGGCACCGATATATACGTGTTTCTGGTCCATATATATCGTACATTTATATACACAGGGTGTCCAACGATTAAACAGCCAAACTTCGTCGATATATTCTACGCTACAGCTGCCTAAGTACGCTTTTGTTAATTTTCTAATTTTTCTGCTGTTTCATTCGATGATCAGGTACAGCTAATGGAGAAATGAAGACAACCTGTTAGATTCGAGGCGCAAGTCTTTTGAAAACAGCTGATAAGCTGACGAAATTTTGCGAAATAAATTGCTCCTCGAGAATGGGCAAATTTTTGCCGAAACAAAGCTTCGTTTTACTTGGATATTTGAATATCTTCTATCGTCTTGCATATTGTACGAGTTTTATACATTTTTCGAAACTCTCCTAATCGTGTAAAAATCCGCAGTCTAATTGTAACTGAGGTGATTGTGGTGTAGGGCGTCAAAAAATACTCGGCGGTGTTCACCAGTATATTTATTAACAATCCTCGCTTTCCACTCTTTTCGTACAATTCTCGATTCCAACTGACGATTCTCTCTTCTCGGTTACGGCTCTACCGTTTTCTTGATCCGATTCGTTTCCTTTTGTCGCCCCTCAATATCCCCATTACGCACGCGTTCGTTAATTAATATTCGGCGGAAGGATCGTAGGGATATCGATGGCTTACGCTTCGGTGATACACTTTGTACCGACGAAACCATTAAAAGGTTTCATTGTCGAGTGCCGCTACATAATCATAGAATTTGATGGTTAATCCCTGGAACACCCTGTATATCAGTACATACATATATGGGTAGGTAGAAAAAAAGAGGTGGAAAGGACAGAGCAGGGTTTCCTGTTGTTTCCATGAAATATTTGCCAGCGTGGTCTCGGTGTGTGCGGCCGATAAAACAAAATCCGATTAAACGCTTTGTTTTAGACACTTTTTTTTCACCACGTAGCTCACGCAGATCGTGCCTGTGCCCTAATTGATTTGCCGAGTAATGGATCAGAGCCAGTGGCCGCACTGTCACCAGGGCTCTGTCCTGGCGCTGTCCGGTCGAAAACTATCATCGACCAATAATACGACCGAGGGTTGCGTGTCGTCGTGATGCAATACGCGACCGATCGAACAATTTCACGTGTCGATAACCGAAGAAATGATTGGGCTTACTCGTCACGGTTGTTCGGCTGTGCCGCGGATACGCTTGCGGAATACGGATATAAATTTCATAGTCGGAGGCCGCAATTGTTGAACGGTTTGCGGAACAAAACGCCGAGGCTGCTATAGGCCAGCCTAAATAACTCGATGGACGAAAGCTTGACAAACGTCAGCTCTGCACGCGGCGTCGCCCCAATTGTGGTCGCGCCGTTTGTCACGCAAAAATTCCTGCCATTTACGCGCAACCGAACCAAGTGGCAAACGCTGTACACCGACGCACGTACCACCCCACGAAATTTCGTTTGTCGCGGTCGCCCACCGACAGAGGTGTCTTTTAAACCCCGTTCAACCATTGAGAGAGCTGCCAAGATTGAATTAATCGAGTAGCAAATTTTGGAATGAGAGAATCGATTGGATTCGTCGTCATCGCTGAATGAATTCACACGATTTGGGGACAACTGAAAGGTTTAAATTCATCAAGACCACTTTAAAGTACCACTTTTATCAACACGTTCATTGGTACGGTGAACGTTGGTAACGCACTAAATGGTTTCATTAAACCTTTTAAGATGATTAGATAAACAGGAATAAGATAAATTTTATGGATTAACAAATTTTTAAACGATTTAGACGACATTGTTAGGAAAACCGTGCGGATATACAAGAAATATGCATAGATGTTACGGTGTAGATATATTATCGCGATTTATTGTGATTTGCAAATATGAAGTTTGCATGGCAGTCGATTAGATGTTAATTCATCAAGACACTTTAAAGTACCACTTTTATCAACACGTTCAGTGGTACGGTGAACGTTGGTAACGCACTAAATGGTTTCATTAAACCTTTTAAGATGATTAGATAAACAGGGATAGGATAAATTTTATGGATTAACAAATTTTTAAACGATTTAGACGACATTGTTAGGAAAACCGTGCAGATATACAAGAAATATGCATAGATGTTACGGTGTAGATATATTATCGCGATTTATTGTGATTTGCAAATATGAAGTTTGCATGGCGGTCGATTCGATGTTAAATCCGTTCGGAATTCTGCAATTAATTCGGAATGACGAACAGCGAAATTATTGCGAGGATCAGGTAAAAATCAGAGAAAACGTAGAAACTGGAAACTAATGTAATTAGGTTGTAGCTAGAAATTGCATCGCTTGTATAACTATGAGGTGGTAATGTTACATACAATTTAGGTAGCCATAGCCTCTTCAGCAAATGGTAGAATTTAACACGAAACCACAAATAGTTTGCGATCGATTTGTTCTAATTTGAATATCTTCTTGAAAACTAACGGCAAACCAAGACCAATTAATTAATTTAATGACCACACGGAGATGAAAATTTAACCACGGCAATTTACAAAATTCTATATATTTTGCCTTGGCAAAATTTTTCTTCGCTCATTTAATTCGGTACAATGGTAACAAATAATTTTCAGCTGATATATACTTTGCTTGAAACGAAGCTGTTGTTTGATCAGTTAAAATATTCGTATAACGAAACTAAAAGATTGCACGAGTTGGAAAACAGCCGATTGTATTATCAGCATTATAAAACGAAATTGCAAGGTTCGATATATATATTTAATATTTAAATTTAACCATAGGTTGTTTATCGTGTTTTTCATTCATTGGTTCCGAATGGTAAAATTTAATAAAAATCCCAAACATGGAAAGTTAATACGAGATATCCAATATCCTTCCTCCTATCCGTATCAAATCTACATAAAGAGTTACGAAATTTTCATCGAAACGTTGTTTTGTAACGAAATTTCGCTAATATGGGACCACGGGACGTGCATAATTTAAAAGTTTCAACCATTCGCGACATCTGCGCGTCTCCTCAACTTTAAACAAACATTTTATATCCTAATTTCAGCGGCGGCGCGATCATGCGAACTAATCACATTATTACAAGAAGAGGCGAACGATGCTGCCATGATTTTCCAACAGATTCCAACAATTTTATCCAACTAGAAACACAGCTGGGACTCTTTTTACACGTTACTTTTTATGCTCGATTCGCTTTTACCTGGTTTTTTAAACACGTGTTAAAATAGCCTTAGATCTTATCTCCGATCTTGTAGAAATTAATTATAAACAGGAAAACTAATCGAAGGCATACAACTAGCTGATAAATTGGAACATCGTTTCATCGTAAATGATACGAATCTCGTACGTTTTACGTAATTTCAAAGAACTTGTATGGTTCGTTATTAAAAATTACTTAAAAAGGAAACACAAAATGTACGTCGTTAGAACTGATACAAGACGAAGGATATTTTGAATTTTTTTCTAGTAATAACAGTGACGAATAAAATGTCGCCTTTTGAAAGCAATATTTCTTTAATTTTCCTCAACACATTATCTTTTCTTTCGTGTGCTTATCGAACAAGATGTTTCTATCGAATACAGTTTTATTGGGTTGACAACTAGGTGATTGCGGATTTTGTCATTATTTTCTATAGTTTGACGCAAGTTTAATACCTTTTTACAAATCAATTGTTTCACGACATTTTTTACACGGTATTTTTACACGGTACGGTTCATCCGTGTAAAAAGAGTGCCAGGTGTACCGAGGAAACACAAAATATCTGGGTATTAAAATAAAATGAACTGGACGTGAATAAGTGGCAGGATTTGTGTATCGTCAGTTCTCGGTGAGACTTTAAAGATTCTTTTAAATGTTTCAAATTCCTGAGACCGCTGATTATCGTTCCAATCTGCAAAATGCTTGGAAATATCTAAAAGCTTCAGGATTTCTTTAACCTTCTGGGATAATTGGAATTCCTTGAAACTTCAAATTCCAGGAAGTTTTTCGAGGTCTGTGGAACATCTTAAAGTTTTGAGATACTTCGAGACTGGAATTTTTGAAACCGTGAGAATTCCTGAAATTTCTATCACTCTTCAAATTCCTGAAACTTTCAGTACTCCTGAAACATCTCTAAGATCTGAAATTTTGCGAATCTTCGAGATCGTTTAGGCCTTGTAATTCAAAGATCGTTCTATATCGAATTTATGCTCATCTGTATCCTGTATCACGTAATAGTTTCAAAAAGTTAAGCTCATCAATTTCAATTTTTCTACGTTGGAAACGATGTTTATTGGGATACTGGATTGAATTTTTCTGTATACTGTCCAACAAAATAGTTCATTTTTATTTCTGCTCGTACTAATAAAATTCCGCAATTAAATGTGATTTATTACGTTCGAACTTCGTTTCTCCTTTATTTTTTAAACTTCATATTAATCTCGCCATTTCATCGAAACTTCATCCTTTCAACTAGGTTATTAATTTCACCCAGATTATTGATTTTATAGGACGATTGCCCCTTTGGCTCTCGATTAATCGAAATACAATAAAACGTACGATACTATCGGTGAAACTTTCTATTTAGATTTAACAAAAATTCGGTGGATGTTCGAAATTCGCTATTAACATTAAGTAATGCCATGTCGAATGAATTTGTAACAATGAATAACACGATTTGCTATCTCGGTAGAAACACAGACGCGAAATTGAGCGAGAGACGACGGTAAATCAGAAACTGCAATCCTGCAAGCTGCAACCCTGTGCTCCAAAGTTTCCATCTTTGAGGTAAACTTTTACGATACTTAGGCGGTGACTTTTTTACGACTTCCTGCAGTAGGTTACTCGTCTATACCCGGAGATTCCGTTACGAAACAGAGATAGCTGCGGAAATTTGTCAGGCAAAAGTGGAGTTTGCGTGAAAAGTTGCGCCAGTGCGTCGTAGAACTGCAAGTTCATATTGGTGCGTGCTGGTCAAGCACAAAACTGTGAAGTTACAGGAAAAAATGAAACCATAAATTTTCACGGCGACCGGTTTCGTCGCTTCTGGCAAAGAATAGACGAGGGGAGAGTGAAAGATCGAAGATCGATAGCGTCGATGGTTCTGCGAGCTGTGAGAAAGTTTGAAAAACTATGAATCGCTCCTTCTGCCGTGCATTAATCACTCGCGAGCATTCAATTAATTACCAATTTATAGGCAATGAGAAAGTCACTCGTATGTAGTCGTTATTTATTCGTTCAAAATATAATTGATATAAATAAATAAAGACAGCGAGGTGCAGCCAGCAATTTGCGAGCATAGCTTTTGCGTCAAGAATTAATAAAATATGACTGTAAAAAAAAAAAAAATTGATGACGAATATTCGGAGAGTAATTTGATATACTTTCAGCGGTCATTGTCACTTTTACGCAATCTAACATTATTTCTATCTTTCCATAATTTATGTTGGGGTTGACTGATAGAAAAACGAGTGGATAGTGGACGAGTGGAATTTGTAATAGAAAAATATATTGAAATAAATAAAGGTATAAGTATAAGTATAATGTATCAGTTTATGCTGATCCAAATCCTTACTCTCTTAGTGTTACAATACAATGGAAAAATAGGGTGCACGTTCGTATATTTATAACAAAAGGACATTACTAAAAAAGTTACGCTTATAGCTTTAGCTAAAGACTACACAAAACATAAATAAAAATCTATTTATTAGTTCCTCTGTTCCTAGACCTTGTAACCTAAAACAATAATATGCACCTCTCTTTATTTCGAATATTTCTGCGTAGTAGCGATCTCCAGGTCACGGATATACATAAATAAAGATGTAGAGTGTTTCTTGAAGTAGTTACTTCAACAGTTTAATACATATACTGTGCGCAAAAGCGATATAAGCTAGTTTGACCATTTATTATTTTCATTATTTTAAATTATTTTCGTGGATCTACGGACCTAGATTTTGTCAGTTCCAGGACTACACTGATCGTAAGTAGCAGACATTAAAATAATCATAAGTTTATGGAAGTAACATTGAAGTTTAATTTGATCGTATATAATTTCTTATGCTTGCAATGAAAACTTATTCGGCAAGGAAGAAGAAACGTTTTACATTTTCTTTATATTTTCAAACAATTTTTAATTGTCATATTTATGCGCTCCTTTCCGCTCGACATGTTTCCACACCAGTTTCTTGCCAGGTTCTCGAAAACTTTTTTAACAGCAGTTCATAAGAGAGACGCACTGCGGTGTTGAGGTGGTTTCTCATTAAACTTGGTGTTTATTGAAATTTTATGCGTTCCGCTTTACGTTTCTTGTTAGCGTAGGTTTGTTCCTTTTTAGCGGGTCAACGATAACGTAGCGAACTCGTTAATGAGGACGCAAAGCAATCGTTGCACTCGAAAATATAATACGTAACTATAATAATAACGCGTCTTCCACTTGAACAACAAAGTTTCGCGAAAGAAAGCAGATTTCGCGGTGGCAATGACCGGAAAAAAGTTGAAACATTTGCAAGATAAACGTCAAAGGTTATTATATGTTTGCTACACCCTGTATAAAATAAATCTCGATAACAAAATTAATAACATTTAAATAAATATTCAAGCGTAAATATTTGTACAATCTGACAGTAGTATATTATCGTATTTCTAAATTCCAGTTAACGCTAAAGTAAAAATGTCAGTCCGAGAATTTTTCTTTTATCTTTTCTGTCATTCTCGTTTCTGATTATTGTTATAGAAACATAATTAATGAAACGAATATCGACAGTTCGATGATGATGTATGATGTATTCGAATCGATCGATTCGGTTTAAAAAGCTTCGCGAATATCAACTTCGTCATTAGAGGTACGCAGGATAACCATGGACTATGTGGAAATTGATTCCAACGTTTCATCAGCATTGCAGCTGGCCTCGTCAGATCTCATCAGCCACTGTTACTAAATTACATCCTCTCGTGTGTTGCTCGACGATGTATGTACCTTGCGCTCACGATATAAACTGATTGCCATCAATTAGTAGATCAGTTTCCTGTTATCGGAAAAGTTCGTTCAAGAATTCTGCTCTCAAGTTCTTTCAAATACCAGCCTTTTTATTTTTTCCTCAAAAATCATACTTCTTTTTATCGATATTTGTCCTGTATTTTTCTTTAGGATTTCAGAATGATACGAATCTCTTAATTTGCAATCCGTTCGAGTGTGGATTTTATGAGATTTTAAGAGATTCTGTATTAACAACAAGTAATTTGCATCGTGCAACTCAGTTTTGAAGATTGCATTAGTACCAGGTTGTGGGAAAAGTGTCTTTCTTTTACAGACACGTCTTTTACAACGATATATCTTTATACAAACATGAAACATAATCTGTCTGATCTTTATTTTGATAGAACAGAATGGATCATAGGTAATTCGATAAAATAATATAAAACAAAAAACGTTGTGCGTCTATTATTTCCTCACAAAACGAAAGAAACTTTTCGGACAACCTAATATATGGTTTAGAAATCGATAATACGATACAAAAAGGCAAGACAAATTTAATTTTCCATTCTCAAGTTTCCATAGTCATTGAAAGAAACGTCGAGCGTTTGATTTAACGCGACGAGGAGTTGTACAGTATAGCAAAGACATCGTTAAATGCCGCAGAATTTTTCGAAATTTTTAGAACTCAGAAAATAAAAGAAAATATAACCGAGCTCGCAAGACATAAACACACGAGTTTATACGATTTATTTTGCTACTGATTCGCTAGTATCGCGCAACGTCCTAAACATTCCAGTTCTGTGAAGCACAAAAACAACATTTATCGCTTGTATCAGTCCAGTCGCAGACCTATAATCCGGCGAATTTCAGCTTGATTTAAATTGTCAGGTGCACGAACAGCGCGAGAAAGAGTCTGGGCGCCGCTTTAATTTGTGGCGAAGGTGCACATACACACACAAACACACACACACACACACACACACACACACACGGGGAGCACGTATCTGAAAACCATTAAAATGCACAATATTCGATTTTGTATGCTGATATCTTCGCGGTTCTGAACGTTTACCGGTACGCGTAGCTCGAAGAAACGATTGAGATAAGAGTTTCTCTTGAAAATGTGACAAATTAAGAGTTGGATCGTGAATGTTTATGCATTTATGGGAAACTTGAAGACGCAAGCATGCACACGACGTATGTATACAATATCTGCAAGTAATCTGCAAGAATATATGAAATATCGAAAGTAAAGTACTCGTTGTAATATTTTCTGGGCGAAACGAATCTCTGCTTAGGTCTCATTTCCTGAATTGTATTCACAAACATATGAATTGGCATAAACATCCGCAGCCAACATGCTAATGGTAGACAGGTGTGTAAGCTAAATAGCATGTAAATATCTACATTGCGTGGTAAATATGTATAATATAATTTTGTGATCTTTGTGAAGAGTATATTTATTGTTGAGGTTGAGGTTGACTGATTGAAGAACGAGTGGGTGAATTTGTAATGGAAAAATATATTGAAATAAACGAAGGTATAAGTATAAGTATAATGTATAAGTTTATACATAAGTTTAATCTATAATGTCTAGTAACAGCATGTTCATATATTTGTAGCAAAAGGACATTACCAAAAAAGTGAAGCTTACAGCTTTAGCTAAAGGCTACAAGGAACATGAACAGAAATCTACTTATTAGTTTTTTTATTCTCAGACTTTGCAAGCCAAAACATAACGTATATTCAAGGGTATAATAATATGCACCTCTCTTTATTTAGAATATTTCTAATAGCAGTGTCCAGGTCACGGATATACATAAATAAAGATGTAGAGTTTTTCTTGAATTAGTTACTTCAACATTTATGATAAAAATGAAAAAGGAAGAAGCTGTGGCGCCTGTTTCTATATGAATTTCCAAAATTTGTTTCAAATTTGCTGGGTATAATAACGACAGTCGTTTCAATGCTACTGAAATTTCAAAGCGTGTTATACTACATACGAGACATATACATGAATATTTTCTACAGTAAATGTTTAAATACTTTCGCAAGCCACCGTGCTCCTCTGTCTCGGCGTGAGAAAACAAGGTCAACCAAAATCGATGGCATAGATTGTTTCGAGCAAACTGGATATCGAACGATCGTCGACGCCCACCGATTGTTCGATTTCGATGCCTTGTCAACGTAGTGCAGGAATTATGTCCCTGCGTGATTACTCTCTTTTTTTCTTTCAGCTGATTACCATTTTCGTTGCTACCGACACACCATGAGTCGTTTCGATTCATTTCGTTCCAATTCGCTTATTGATAATCCGCATCCTTAGAATAATATCAGCACATCGTCGAGTTATAAGTTGTACGTTGTACGCTTCTCTTTTACAATTTTACAAGTTTACATCGCACAGAATAATTAAACGGCTGGTAATTTGATAAATCAACTTATAACGTTTCTAATTTCGTGTATTACTTTTGATTGACGTTGTGAAAAATTCATGGCACCATGACCTTCCTCGGTGGTCTTCAGGGTTCACAAATAAATTGAAATTCCACAGACTACGATTCTCCAAATGATTTCCATAAAAGTAATCGTATAATTTCCGTTACAAATTACCCAAAGGAAAACGTGCGTTCATAATGCAGAGACGTGACAATTTCTAACACACCGCGTTCCAACACAACAGGGGGTTGTTCCCCAAATGGACGAATAACGGGTTCCATCGGATATGAGCTGTATCTCATACGGTCTTTACGCGATTTAACAGAAACGCAGGTTATCCTCGAAATTCGAGTAACCCGTTCAGTTGGATTACTTCCAAACGTTACGAATTTCATGGAAAATGGTAATCGAGGAAAACCCAAGTGACTTGTAGCTCGCAGTAAAATCGCTATTAGCGAAAGAAGATTTCTAAGGAATAATGATAAACGTTGTTCGATTCTTGATAACCTACGACAAAGAGGAAAGGATGAAATGAAAAAATAGTTCGATCCACCCCCGTGCCAAAATCAGAGAAAACTGGGCGAATATTTGCGATACCGTCGAAAGCCACTTCGCGCGAAAATACTGCTAATTACGTTGGATCATCGCCAAAGCGTTCGCTCGTAGAAAATATTTTTGAATCGTTGTACGTGTCTGGCGGCATGGTATCGCCCGTATTGAAAATTCGCTCGTAATTTACCACTTTGCCGTAAACTGTGACTGGGCTCCTCGTAACGTCTTGTCGACTGACGATTGTTCGAATGGAATCGAATAGCCTAATAGCAAAGGGGTAGATGGACGTGGTTCAGTGACAAGATTTTAGTATGTAACATATTCTTCGATCGAAAGATCATTTTCAACGAAGCGACCCAATTCTGTTGCTGGAACATTTTTGAAAAATTTCGTTCGTTTTGCTGACAATTTATTCTTACGTGTTCTTGTTAAACCAAACTTCAAAAGTCGATCGATTAAAAATCAGATCTCCGAAGAATTTTACGAGACGAGGCAGAAATTCTCAGATCGAATTTTTTAAATTAAGTGCAACGATAGGATTAAATAATAAATATGTATATAATGTAAAAAGTATATTATGCTGCTACTTAGTTCGTAATACAATTGTAAAAGATAGGAAAGAGCGTGCTATTTGCGTTATGACGAGAGTGTGTCTTCTTCTGAGCTATTTCGAGATTGAGAATTTCTACGGCCGAGTACTCTCGGAGTTTCGTTTAAATCGTTTACAGACAGAAAAAGTCGAAATTCTAATTAGAACTTGGAAACTTTGGTATCGTGGCAGAAGTTAGCATTGTGAAATGGATATTGCAACATGCAAACTTTGGAAGGATTAATACATACAGTTTCCTGGCAAGGTTGCAGTTTCCAGATTCTAATGATTATTTACATTTTTCTAGAAACTTTATCGAAGCGCAACGCCTACTTTCGTAAATAGTGCTTTACATATAAATATACGTATAAATAACTGAACATATTTTACAATGTTTATCTACAATAATAAACTCGTAACAGCATTTATATTACGGACGAATTTTATTCCACATTTTGTATATACTTTTTCATGCAAAGTATTATTTTACAGAAGGAATACCGAGTCAATAAACAATTACTGCGTTAATATTATATTGTATTAAATATATCTGTATGAAAAGAAAGTTTCAACTACAAAATTTCTTAACGTATCTATAAGCCCAATTTTTTATTAAAATTGTCGCAATTAAAATATTAATAAAATCAAGCAGATGGAATTAAATATTTATTATCATTGAACACAAAACAGGGTAAAATTTCACTATTTCATAATAGTCTTTAAGATTACAATAACAGATTCTTTAAAAAATTCCAATATACAGGTTCATATGTTTCTCGTTAGAGAACAAAACAAATAGACAAACATCGAGTTACTAATATTTTAATTTTTACTTTTTACTTCTTCCAAAGACTTGTTTTCACGGTATTATCTCTACGGTATTATCGATATTCGAAGGAATTTACAAAGACCGTGCATTTGATAAATTCGAAGCAACGTTCAGTTATTATCGTAGCCTGTTGGAAAGCTTTGGGTGATGTATACGTCAGCACTGGCTGCGACACGGGATTATTCTCCCGTTGGAGAACTTTATCGCGATCGAGGGAGGAGGGCAGTCATTAAATCAATGTAGCTACTTTTCCAATGAAGTATTATCGCGAGAGGCGATCGGATGAAATGCATTTATTCGTGATGGATTCGTCTTTTCATCGGGACTTCCGGAAACGACGTTAGAAATAGTACAAAGAGCCTGCACTGCTTCTTTATTTGTAGAGTTGAGAGGTAGCTAGCGAATGGAATAACAAACTTGGAAAATCGAATTCAACATCACTTTGGGATTCGATGTCCTCTTGCCTGCGCGACTGACTGTGAATTTCCTACTGAAAATTTTGAATTTCATTCGAAACTTCGTGTACTTCAACTCATTTCGACATTGTTTCGGCATTCTTTGTTTCTCTTCTAATAGGAAGCAATTGGAAATGAAAGACAATGGACGATCGAATTTGTGCTTCGTAGGATTATTGTCTTGGATCGTCTGTAATTTTCTTAATACGTACATAGCTTGGTTAATCGTATCGTAAAAGTTTACAATTATAGTCTTTTACTATGACATTTGAGTTTATTGATTTCAGCGGATAGTTTAAATCCTAATAATTTTTAATTAATCGTTGGATGAAATTATTCTGAGACCATTCGTTATATTTGAATTTCTTAATTTAAACAGATGGTTTGAATCGTAATAATTTCAAATTAATTTTGTATTTATTCCACTTCGGTACAGTCGAGGTAATACAGTGCACTTGAGAGTCGATGTATCGTTATAAACATTTTCAGAATAACCGAGGAAGAATAAATCCGCGTTAAAGGAGATATTCCTCGTCAGCTACTAGCAAATATCGTCACCGAGATTCTTCTCGTGGACCAGTTAAATCGTATGGGTTTAAACAAATAACTTCAGTTTTCGCAGACTCAGTTTATACGCATAAAGATACTCATCTACTTTGTGGAAATTGAGAAAACACGCGGGCATTTAAAACGCGAGATTCGCTCGAGTTGCTGCATTAAAAGATCCGTTTACGAAATAAATTACATCCAATAGAGTGCTTAAGGTACATGTACGCACAAGCTTTCTAGAACACGTGGCACTGTAATTAAGAATTCGTTATTAAACGTTACCTTTCCTAGCTTCTTCGTTTTCGTGACTCACGAATGTTTATATGCTACTCAAGTTTCTACGGTTTCAATGAAATAGAAACTTGTAAGATGCTATCCACACACGTATCTTAGTGGTTTTCAATCATTTAATACACGATATAAAGATAAATCATAATATAAAAGTATTCTATAACACAGATATGCTACAGGCTGCGATAGAAATAAAACGAAAAAAAGATGTAATATTGGATTGCCAACTAAGTGATTGCGGATTTTGTCAATACCACCTATTGACAAATATATTGACAAAATCCGCAATCACTTAGTTGGCAATCCAATATTACGAAAGCAAAGTAGGAAAATTTTAGTGTTGTGGGTAAAAATATATGCAAATAAAGATTCGCGATCCAGAATCGACGATATATTGGTTTCGTTCGATTCACGTTTTACTGTTCGCTCGTGCTGCTTAAAAACAGTAAGTCGATGATAACTGAAGCGAAAATAAAAATTGAAGAAAGGAGCGTAAACCGACGTTAGACGATTAATTCGCGACTTTCCATGTCCTCCGTGGCTGAGAAGAAAAACTCGATAGCGATTGGAATTGAAATAAGATTTGAAAAAGAAGGAAAAGGAATGGGAGATCGCGAGGCCACTCTCCTTTCAGGCGCAAAGAAATCAGCCGGCAGCGAAAAAAGGAGAATCCGCAAGGAAACAGGGGCAAGTGCAATTGGCGTGTGATCGGAAGCTCGTTAACGCGATAAAGTCGTAGACGTGGTTCGCGTAGGAGAATTTAGCAGCCGTGGCGTAGATCGGCTCGATTGGATTCCACGTATTTGATTAAGCGACTAGCTGCACTCGATGTACGTGGCAGAGGCTTGTGAGGCTGCCTTTTGTGAGCCCGCAGGAAGTCGATCGCTTAATATCTGTCATCCTTGCTAGAGACTGTACGTGTAGACGATCACGCTGCCACTGCTCCTACGTTTCGGGATAAAATCAATAAAATCGTGAATTAATATCTGCCACCTTTCTATTCTGCTTAGAATTCCGCGCGTCAACTTTTCATTTACCAGCGATGAAAAGTGAAAGATTCCGGCCTGTCAGGAATCATGGGAAGGCGTCTATTTTCCTGAATACCATCGACCTTGTAACTTATCCACCATTCTCTGAATTCAGAGGCTAATGGAAATTTATAGAAAGTGAGAGAGAGAGAGAGAGAAAGAGGGTGCAAAAGTTAGAAATTTATAGAAGAGGAAATTTCAATGAATTCTGTGTTTCTCCAAGAGAACGCGACTGACGGGATTACGAAAACAAGGAATAATGATTGTTTGAGAATTTTGGCTTGCAGTTAAATATCGGTTGACCGTGTGATTTTCTAGGTTTACCAGTTCATTCATTCATTCATTCCTTTTTGCGGGAAAAAACAAACGCGTCTCTTTGATCTGCTTTGAACGCAGTCTGTATGTCGACGCGTAATCGTATTTGTGTTTTCTCGTTTGTCCGTGAATTCCGACGCAGATGTTTTCCTCTGCAAAATTTTCCCGTCCACGCTGACAAACATTGACTCGCCTTTAGATTAGATTGGATCGTCAACATTTACTCACGATCACCTTGCCATATCACCGGCAACTGTGTTTAATTCCCAGCTAAAAAAGCTCTTTGATTTAAATTTATACTCAATTTCTGTTTATTTTTACCTTTATCCTCTTCTTCTTCTCCTTTTAAACCTCACTATTCGTATCCATTCTTTCAAATCTTTTTATTTCACTTGCTTTTCTTCCGTGCAATGTTCTCCCTTTATTTCTATTCCTCCTTTTTTTCCTTTCCTTCTCTTCTTATTCTTCTTCTTCTCTTCTCGACTTTCTACATTTTGAACTAAAAGTCTTTGCGTTCTTTTGCCGTGCTGAGAGAGCTTACAAGAACATAAACTTATAAAGGTATTGCGACGCACACGATGCTGCAAGCGAAGCCAAAGTCGAAGACGCTCTCTCAACTTCCACGAATGGTTTCGTCATTTCCATATTCATGATGCCAACTTCCAGAAATGATTTACTCCTCGTCTTATATCGAATTCACTATAAACACGTCGGCAATTACGCGATCGGTCGCGTTCTTATTAAAAACGATTGTCCGGGTTTTTTTTTTTTTTTTAAGAGAATTCGTGTACATGGAAAATCTAATTAGTGCACTTTCCACAGACTTTCACACGAACCTCTTGTAGCTTGTACTTGTTTCACGACTGTAAAATACATAGTTAGTTATATGTTTCAAAGGATGGAAAAAATTTACACATGTAATTTTAGTAAAATTTGTGACAGAATATCAAGAATAGTAAGACGAAATGAAGTCGCGCTTTAAAATTGTTCACAATTGTTGTTTGATTCTAGGTGATAATAAACGATAATAGTTAACTATAATTGATGTACCGCAGCATATCGTTAGACAAAGGACAAAATAAATGTATCGAAGCAGTCGATTCTTCTTTTATGTTTATCGATTATTTTCATCAATCTGTTTGCGTCAATTTGGGAAAACAGGTTTCTCGAATGTTTACTTGTTCTCTCAGATCATAGCGAAACAAAGTAAAGTTGCAAATAGATAAGTTTAAGGCATTTGTCTTTAAATTCATTGATACGCCTCTGCGTTTGATAACATTGCGCAATTTACTGGAACCTACTTCAGGAAATCCATCTATGTAGGTATATTGTTCATTTCACAAACTTTTGTTACTGAACTAAACTGCTCTTTCATATTATACACAGAATTGTTTCGTACTTAAGATTTAATTACGATTGAAATTTTTAAAAAAGATACCATCATACCACGCATAAGCTGCGTCTTACGACCATACGTTTTCGCGCGATCTCGTTGAAAAGTAAAACTATAGGACGCTGTATCGGAAACAAAGTTACGTTTATATGGACAACAAGTGTGATTTATCTGTTGCCGTGTGGCCGATAAATATTCAATGCGCGACGTCAAAGTTTGAAGCATTACGACGGCTCGTTGCGTGGATGCGCGTGATTTACTCCCTCGGCTCTGAGATCAGAATTTTACGACCAACCCCCGTAACTTTTCAACGAGACGCCGATCTTACGAATGCATCCCAGGAGTTTCAAGTAACACCAGGGTCGTGCAACTTCCGGCAAACCGCGAAAACCACCTTTGAATCCCCTTCCCAGCCGCGAAACGCCGTAATTCGTGACCGCGTAAAAAATTTTTACGGCCG
Organism: Bombus soroeensis; assembly: GCA_014737365.1. Lineage (NCBI taxonomy): Eukaryota > Metazoa > Arthropoda > Insecta > Hymenoptera > Apidae > Bombus > Bombus soroeensis. The sequence goes on from JACXIL010000166.1 coordinate 1,503,229, forward strand.
ATCTATCTGGAGAGGAGGTTCTTCATTTTTTAACGTTCGCGTATCTACTGCCACGATTCTAGTTTATTATTTTCCCTTCCCATTTTCAGACGAAAAACGTGCGGCAATTTCAACTGTTAAAGACAGTATCGTCGTTCATACGTGTAACGAATTTTATTGAAAATTTTGCCAAAGTATAGGTTTCAGATTGATTGAAAAATTTGGAAAGAAGCCTTAGGTTAATTCGCGATATTTTCTTTTTTTTTCTATTGGAATTTTTATTGAAATTTCTATGAAACTCCGATAAAACGAAGGATCGATCGAGTAATCCTTCTACTGCAACGTAATTAAAAATCTTTCTACGGCAACGTGATTAAAATGGCTTAAAAACTAATATCATAAACGGTTATAATTTCATAGAATACTAATACGTTCATTCATTCAGAACTGATTCAGTTTTGCCAATTTGAGACAATTACACCATCGATCTACTAATAAAGGGAAACGAGTCAACTCGATATTCGAATTGTCGAATATGTGGTCAACGAATGTAAGTGAGTATGGTGAGTACTTTTTCAATGTTTAGACGAACTGCTTTAAAACTCTATAAACCCAACTTGGTCGTTTGAAATCTTTCAAAACACAAACGAGACTCGCTTCATATTTTTTTATTAATTTCTCATTTCGGCGAATCTACGAATAAAAATATCAATTTGAGATAAAAGGTCGCAGATATGTGTATTAAAATTTACTGTACTTTTCTAAGATGTTCCCTCTTTGTCGATGGTACGAAACGAAGGAAAGAGTAAAACGAGCAACACGATGTTTGGAGAGCGGAAGTTGGAAGTGCACACACGCGTGTGTATCAGTTTAAAAGTGAATTTTTCTAAGTTAAACTTCTTTTAAGTAAGTTTCTTCGCTATGAGTTTCAAAAGAGAGTTCGCAGAATTGAGTTTTAGGGAGCGAGTCGCGCGATGTGAAATAAGGAAAACGTACAGCAGTGGCTTAAAATATGCAGGAATTGTGCATACGTAGTTACACCTTTGCTCTACGCTCCTAGTTATTTAGCGTGTAAATATATTTTACACACTGTCTTTCACAACTGAAACTTAACGATAAATATAATCATCGATCTTTTCGAAACGACTCGAGAAAATTATCGGAAACGTTCGAGAATTAAATATTTTGTATTTAAAATTTAAGATGTTCGATCTGCATTTAAGACGCGTGCAATCAATTAGCCGTTTCGTTTCTTAGAACAAGCATCGGCAAGCTTGAAGGTGCGAGATTTCTACTTAAAATTTAACGAATCAATTAATATTCGCTTTATTTTTTGGTACGATCATCAAGAAGCTTAAAGTAAGTCGATGAAAAGTAATATCTTTTCTTGATATCTCGTCTTATAACTTTAACACTAAGAGATCTCGTATTTTGAAGATAAGATCAGCTTTAGCATTTAATACTAAAACTTTTGAACTAGAATTTCATACTCTTCAACTCATTTAACTTCCGCACTTGCACTTTCGAATTCAGAACGCATGAACTTGCAAAAGAACTTCCAACTCTACCATTGTAGATTTCCGTACGTGTAATTCGAAGTTACTCTGATTTAGCCTGTAATCATCGTATCATGCTATCACGTGGAATTTATCGTCGAATTTCAACTCGTTTTCGGGGAATTATTTTCTTTATCATGCTTTTTTTAACATTGGTACACGTATCGGTACTATCATGCTTATTTTATTCCATTATTATTATACGCTGTTACGTTTATGCTATTTTAACGTTACATTAGACTCTATAAAAATTGATTCGACGATGCATCGGTTATGAGACAATGTAATTATGAAATATGGAAAATTTACGATGCGAGAAATTTCGAAAATTAATCTTTTGTACCTCAAAGTTTGTTCGTTTGTTGGAGAAGAATATTATAATTAATTAGAAACAAGTTATTTAACCCAACGTGAAATTAAAAAGATAATAAATGTAGAAAGATCGTTCGAACTTAAATAGTAGAATAGTACGTGATATAGAACGGTATATCAACAAGTAAATAAAATAAACTTTAGAAAATAATATATAATAGAGGGCGAAGATAAAAGAAAATTCAATTTGAAAAACGTTGAGACTCGGGAAAAAAGGAATAGCAAAGTGGCTTGAACGAGCTATATAAGTATTTTTTCGAATAATTTCAACCACCTCTCGACCGAGTTTTCCTTGAAAATAAATTCACCTGATGAAGAAATATCCCGTATAATGACCGTGCTAAGTCTCATTTCCAGCGGACGCAACAGGAGAGAAGATACTATAGGGAAGAAAAAAAAGAAGAGCAGCAAAAGACGAGAGTGATAAAGTATCGTCGGACGATCGGAGGGAAATGAAATTTAAAGGGATGTCATCAGTTCTGATCGTATTTTCCTGTCCCGTCGCGATCAAAGCGTTCTTTTCACGGCACTTTTTTTTCTCTCCTTCTTACTATCATCGAAAAAAGGGATACTTCCGCGCGAAAGAGAGAAAAAAAGAAAGGAAAGAAAGAAAAGAGGACACGTAGCCGTCAATTTCCACATTCACCACTGTCGCATCCGCGTCTCGTTTTAAAGCCGTTCGAGTGTACAGCTGCGATAACGTTCTGTCGATTCTCTTCGTATTTTCTATTGCAGCCGAATGAAAGCGTGCAGCGTACGCGTGCACGTACATATTTGCCCAGGCATATTTGCTGGAGAAAAAGAACACGAATCGGCGTCGTACGGCCATTTACACCGTACAGACTCGGTGGTTGGGGGAAGAGATCGGGGAATGAGAAACGTCGTCGTCGACGTCGTGCTCGTCGTTGTTGTCGTCGCGTAGCCACTCGAGTAACAGACGAGTTCCAAAAGCTAAAGGGGGTGACGAAGTAAGGACGAGTCTCGCGGAGAAAAGAAAAAGAAGACGGAGAAGAAAAAGGGGGAAGAGAGATTGGGGAAGAAGGTAAAGCAAAGCGGCGAGTAGTCGGCGAAGAAGAGAGAGGAGAAAAGAAAAAAACAACGAGTACATTTTTCCTCTCAACTTCTTGGGGTATACCGTGTGTATCCTCTCGAGCAGCGCCCAGGGAATTTAATTCCATTTTCAATTTACCTAAACCCCCTTACGCAAACTCGGCTGCTCGGGTCCTCCAGTACCTCTGGACTTCTTCCCTCTTTTACTCCTTGTCGCGGTCTTCTCCTTCTTTACCATCTACCAAGTGCCGCCTTTATTTCGTCCCGGTGCTTCGCGAATCCTCTTCGCGCCCGTCTGACTTTCTTTCCGTTCCAGGTCGCCGTGCGAAAAGAGACGAATTCCTTCTTACTTCCTCTGCTATCCACTGGCTACGTTTCCTCCTTTTTCCTCCTTTTTCCTCCTTTTTCCTCCTGGCAATCGTGCATTCGCGCTGGCAAAGAGCAATCACGACCGAAACGAAAGGGAAAAGGAAGGAAGGAGTACGCAGGTGAATCCATGGCTTCGTTTAAAGACTCTTTACACGCAAAAACGTCTCCCTCCGTCGGCATTCAGGTTTTCACGGCAGCCAGCTTGTCGTCTGAACGCGACTGTCTGCCTTTTTGCCGCCGTGAAGTGTCGCGCGTGAGCGCTAATTAGTTTTCAGTTCTGCCTCCTCGTTCCGCGTTCCCAACGTTTCTTCGGCTTTTCTTTCGAGCGCTGCGGGCTTCAGAGTCCACGAGAAAGACACCCGATCTCTGGCATCGTACACTCCTTGTCCGTATCCCGGTCAATCCGGACCTTGTTACCTTCGTTTTCGAATCCTCCTCCCACCCTCTTTTTCCGCCGCTTCTCGCCGCGTGAGAACGAAACGCCGTCGTTACCCAGCTCGCCGACGAATTCGTTTTACGTCCGGCCAAAGTGTGTTTAGTCGACCGTGTGGAATTATTTACGTGACCGCGAACCTCGGATCGTGACGTGCTTGACACGAACCTCGTTCGCCGAACGAATTTCGAGAGGGTTGCACCCCTTTTGTGAGAACCTCCAGCGTGTTGCCAATAAGCGGGTTAATCTCGCCTAGCTATCGGAGCCCTTTAATTTTACATTAATGGGGCGTACAGATTGCGTTAAGATGTTGAAGAGGCTATTAAGCGTGAGTGTCGGTTCTGAAGGTAGGCGATATATTTTGTTACGATATACCACCAAAGTGTATTGTAATATACATTTCTATGCCGGTGTACCATTCACTTAACAACGTGGAATTCTTTAACGAACGCATCGACATTCGATGTACAGTACTAAGTATAGAAACTGTCTCAAATGGAAGTAAAAATCTAATTCTATAATTGTCTGCTTTTTAAACGACGATAGTGGTTTGCTTAACCCTTTTTCCTACCCGCTAACTCCCGATTGCTTGGGCCACAATAAACGAGGAGGTCGGTCACTCGTCGAGTCATTTTAGCTGTTCAGACGTGTGCTCGAATTTGCGCAAAATGTATGCGTCTTATGGTCTTATGTCTATTTCGTCGCAAGGAAAAGAATTGTGAAATAACAAACACGTTTGGGCACAAATAATACTTGCAAGATGTCTTGAAAAGAAAAATGATTTATTATTTACAAGTGGATAATGTATCAGTAACGATTCGTAGATTGATACTTAGTTCAAATTAATAATGTTTTGAGAAAACTCGTAGGAAATTAGTAATCTTCAACTGTGTGATATTTTTCGAAACAATGAAACACAATAGGAAACGCAATATCGCTACCATCAATATCATTATCAGAAGGATCTACCGAATAACTATCCGCAATAATAGTACACTTCTCGCTACTATCATCGATATTAGATTTTCTTCTTACTGATAGGACAGATTTAAGAATTGTCTAATTCTTTAAGCCCTTAACCTACGATTCACGTTCGAGAATTTTGGGCCGAAAACGTAAACAAACTCGCGCAGCCTTCGAGCCATTCGCACGACTCGCGTAGTACGATGATCGGGTCATGCCCGTAATATTTACCTTTGGTCCGATCATCTACTACGGGCTACGCCCGTAATATTTTTACGTTTGGTCCGATCATCTACTACGAGCTACGCCCGTAGTTGTAGGTTAAGGGGTTAAGGAAATTATAATCTAAACGTGTGAACGTAACAAATAATTACACGTAGGTAAAATAAGAAAATATCGGGAACAACTGAACCACGAGTCTGACTCGTGTTGTTTACGTTTGGTCCGAACTAAATACCACGAGTCAGGCTCGTGGTTACTGCTTTTGACCAAAATTTCTTACCACGAGTCTCACTCGTTGTTTTAAGGGTTAACTGATTGAATGCTGCGTGGGTTATCGATATCCCACGTTAGATTCCCTGTAGGCAATTGCAGTCGTATGCGTAGAAGAAAACTCGATCGTGAAATTCTTCACAATATAATCGGTTGATGCATAATTACTACGTACGATAGGGTTGCAATGCCATGAGCCATCGATGGTCCAAGAAGCCTAAACGGAAAGTCGCGTGAAAATGGTTCGGCGTTCGACCAGTCAAATAATTAACATTAACAACGTTAAGATAACACCAAACTCTAATACCAGGCGATGAATCTAAAGGGGAAAACATGTCATCTGTGCGTGTTTCTTCCTTAACGTCGAGCGATGCGAACTGTCGATGGGAACGATGAACGTAAATCTCTCGTTCCTCGATCCATCAGAAATGCCAATTTTTTTTTTTTACAACCATCTTCGCCATACACGCTGGTCGCTTGTTTGTCCCCGAAACGCATCACGATACAATAAATCTCCGGAGTGTGTCTCGGTATTCTGCGAAAGGTACAGCGAGTTATATTCGTTCGGTTAAGTAATGGCCAACGTTGCGAACTATATTTGCGATTTAACGAGTTTAGTTGGAAATATCAGTTACAATTTACGAAAGTTTTTCCACCCACCTACGTGGATCGAGTGGCGACGCTTCAATTTATAGCGCACCTGTTCCCACCTAGTAGTCGTTGGTCCGAACGGAACCATAAATTCCCACTTTAGCTGGAGTCATGGATCCTCTACACATCATACGACGGATTATCGCGTTACTGAATCATCGTCAGAGATCATTCCATCGACCGTGTTTCGTGACACAATGTCCATTGTTTGTACTATTTGTTGGAGAACTTAGTCGCAGAGAACAGTAATGGTAACACGAACAAATGATAAGTAGTCTTTATTGTTACAGTGGAAGGAATGCTCGATGTTAGGATATCGTAATTCACAACAAGCGATATATCTGTATTTGACTATTGTTGCGAAACCCGAATGTCGGCGTTACAATTTTTGGTTAGAGACTGGCTACACCGGTACAGAAGCTGGAGCTCGACAAACCTAAAAATATGTGTTGGATAAGCACAAAGTCATAAAGCAGTCCGACGTTTTTCCAGGCCCTTTTTGCCTACACCTCGTTGTCACTGCGTATACATCGTCGGAATTTAGATTCGAATTCACTTGAAATTTCTTGCAAATCAAAGCGTTACTGTATTTCGAAAAATTTGTTGGTTCTATTCGGACTATAGATTTTTCTACATTTATGGGAAATTTTGAAAATGTCAAAGGGCAATATGAGATATTCGAAGATTCTATTTTTCTAATTGTATTTAAAAAATATATAAACGTAGACTCCCTATAGTTCAAGCGTGATAGGGACTTTCTCTGTTTCACGGATAGCACGACTTTCTCTTTTTACGGACAGCACGACTTTCTTTGTTTCACGGACAGAGGGATTTCCTTTGTTTCACGGACAGCCATTTCGAAAGAGACATTCATTTCTCAAACGGACGGACAGAGAGCAACATCAGAGATAGACAAGATCACAGAAGAAAGAACAATTATTTAAAACATTGAAGATTGACGGAGAAAGATCGGTAGCTCAGGACGTTGAAAATCGATTCTCGATTTTCAGGTAGACGTTGCACGGAACTTGTTATTTATTGTTCACTGTTATCGATTGGTATTAATTGTTGTTTACTCCTGTATTTCATTTAAGTATTTTCACAATAGCTCGATTTTCAGACTTCAGAATCGATCGCCTGTATTACCCCGAGATTTACGACATTACATAAATATTGAGATATGTATAATTTTATGTGCTAGAATAGATCGACCGCGTAGTAGTGATACATGTATGTGAATATGAGTGTGTGGAAGTATGCGTGTGCGCGGCGTCTCGAAAACAAAGGAATGTAAATTGTTCAGTTAACAATCTGGTATGAAAGATGGTGAGAAAAGAAAGGTGAGACGCGTGCGTATCGACAGGTGTGTATCGATGAATATCTTTGAAATCGTTTATCAAATAAATATATAACCATTTTAATATAAATTCTAAGTGTACATTTAGTGTTTCTATACCATTATTTCAACAATTAAGATTCAAAATTCTCAACAATAAATTTACGAAAGTACGATCGTATCTCGTCGTTATACGTATTTCAATTTAATACGATGGGAAGCGTTCTAGTTTATTCAGAATTTCGTATGTAGATCCGTTTCAACTCTATCTTAACGTCGACTAACAAAGCAAGTGGGAAATAAAATATGGATGCTTTATCATATCGACGAAGTTAGTGGAGAACGACGATTACCGAGATGGTTTGGATGCAAGTTTTATAGTAGTTAGGATTTACACGACGGAGCAACGATGAGCCACGAGATTAAGGAAGTATGAGCTTCGAGATTAGGTGTCGCAGTTAACATTCAACCATTGCCACATCTCGACCCACGAGATTATGGTGCATTTATGTCGTGAATAGGTTTACATTTACACACTAAGTTCTCGATTTATCCTCGTGGCAACGTTTCTCGTAAACACGCTAACCGGAAACTCCGTTACGTCTTCGAGTATCTGCTGATCCCTGAATGCGACAGCGCAAAATTACTTTCAGTTTCTGGAACAAGTAACGGGGCGTTACATAAAGCTTCCAGAATAGCGACCACTGTTCTTCTCTTTCGAACGTTTGATAGATTTTCAGAGTTTGTAGCTTTTGGAGTTTGCTTCTCCAATTCACTGGTTTTGACGTACGTTTCTGTCCTGATAGAGTTATATGGTAACAGACGAAGAGAACAAATACGATAAATCGTCTTTTCTCATAAGCAAAAGTGTACTGTTTTCTCATGAGAAATATAATTTAAAAATAAAGAATAGTTTCGTGTTTCTATAAGTAACGTAAGTAATAATCGTTTGTTATTTAAATAAAATAAAACGGAACAAAAGTGACAGTGAATAATATAGAGCGTAAAGGGTGAAAAAATAATTATACTGTGGTTAATCAATATCGACAGAAGAGACAACGTATACTAAAAAATGATACACGAACCGATTGTAATTTAAAATTATAACGTAAGCACATTTAACTCCTAATGAAAGAATTTTAATAGCGAAAACTTCGAATACGTAACATTTCATAAATATTTCACTCAAAGTGCTCAACTTTGTAAACTCGTTTTCAAAAGAAACAAAGGAACTACGTTCGTACCAACTTCTCATGAGAAGGTAACTAAAAGTATTCTTTCTTTCTTAATGAACGCTTGGCTTTAGTGGCAAAACGTGGCGTTTCAATGAAAAAAAGTCATCAGCATAGCCCGGAGGGGTCGACAAAGAGTTTAAAAACGGAATTTACTCAACGCTGCAACCCTTTACTTGGTTCGTCCAGCTTCGGTGAAGGGTATACTGCGTGTCGAAACACGTGGGCATAATTTTGTCGTTAGCCGAGACACCAGGTCGCGAGATAAGGACGACACCCTAAGGGTCCATTTAACTCGAATAAACTGTTTCTTTCGCCAGTGGCGTCGTACGGCGGAGGCTTGGCATTAGTCAGATAGAACGTGAGCCAGCATTTTCGACTGCTTGAAATAGACGCTTGTGTACACCGTGACCGAAGATGTTCACCGGGTCAATTGTTTCTCGGTTGTAAACAGGTCAGAAATAAATCTCGGCTTAACGCCGAGCTTAAAAGCTCTTAAAGCGGTACTCGGCCCCTGGCGTCGCTATCCGCCGTCTCAATTTATCCCCTTCTCTTCTCGATTTTATACCGTTTTCCTTTCTTTTCTCTCCTCTGTCCTCTGAACGTTTCTACCGCGATCGCCATTTTAGTTCAGACTTTCTGCCATCGTTAGCGAGCATCGAACAGTAGCTTTCAAATTCCCTGTTACCATCTTTCATTCTAATAAATTTATGTACAATTTATGTACAATATTATGAAAATATTTGGATACTGACAATGGCGACCAAAAGAAAGTTTAGAATTCACACTAAATTCTTGTTCCTGTTAACCGTAATTCTTTCTTTCCAAATTTTAGTGTCTTTCGCACTGCTTGAATTTTCTTCTCTTCTTCATTGTGCCATGGAAAACTTTTGTAAAACAATCGCAACCGCGATAAATTATGAAATCACATAAACGAATTCATTTCTGGCCACTCGCGGCTGATGATTAAATCGTGTGAAAAACTGTCCCGGTAAAAGTTCGACCTAACGTCGTTCGTAAAAGGACGATGTTTATCGCAAAAAGCTTTTCTACAAGCGAATTCAAGAATCCACTGACCAAAGTGGCAAATTAATTCTGTGCAATTCGAGCCATTGGCTGAACATATAAAATCCATACGTCGTGGACATAACTTGCTAGAAGAGCCACGTTATGACAAAGGCGAACGACGAACCGGGCTGGTTAGGAAATTATTTCCACACCAGGTTTTAATATATGTAATTTAGCAACGCGCGTTTTGCTCTCTCCTGTTCTTCTTTTCTGTCTGGCCGTTATGAAAAAAAGAAAAAAGAACAGAAGGGAGAATATAAAAACCATCCATCACGAGCGATAAACCTGGCGCCGTGCCACAACCTGAATCGCTTTAACGAGACTTCAAAGCCAGCAACTTCATTTGCTCTGTTGCGTTTTTGTTCGCACCTTCTGTCGGAGGATGCAACAAGAAACCGAAAGGAAAAAAGGGGGCTTCTGAATATCGAAATTAATCTTATCGATGTGTACGTTGTCTTTGATCCCTCGGACAGTGGATGAAGCCAGGAGATAATTTTTAACTCGTTCACTTTTTGGCCTACATATTTCGACTTTGTTTAAGTCTGTCGAGAACGCGGCGTGAGCAATCTATGATCATGTTATGACGTGTCACTTTATAAAGAAATTTAGAAGGAAATTTAAACACGACAATTTTATATTTATCGTAGGAATTTTATATTCCAAGACACTTCGGTTTAACTAGGATACAGATACGATCCTGAAATTCAAAACGACACTTTCCGATCTAGTTACGTTCAGTGACTGTTTTTCTAAGGACAATGAACCTTCTCTGAAATAATTCCTTCGAGCCTAAGCGCAAGAATTTTTCTTGAATTCGGTGTGGCATTTCAAAGTAGCATTTTACCGTGATCGGACCAAAAAAGTCCTGATCCTTGGAATGAAATTTTTAAAGAAGCGAAGCTCTGGATTCAGTCGCGACAGATCAATCGGAATATCTGAAATCGCAGACCTGAAGTCTCAGATGATCGCGTATCTAGAACCCTGCAGCTCGAGCTCTCGGAGCTCAAAACTAAAGAAGGAAGATTGCGAAAATTGTACTATGCAGTGAGGAGAGCTAAAAGTATCACAAAATTATTAAAAATATGTTGCAACTGAAATGATGCGATCCTAGTAGTCTATTATTGATTATTCCTGAGCATTGCGAAAATTGTACTATGCAGTGAGGAGATCTAAAAGTATCACAAAATTATTAAAAATATGTTGCAACTGAAATGATGCGATCCTAGTAGTCTATTATTGATTATTCCTGAGCATTGCGAAAATTGTACTATGCAGTGAGGAGATCTAAAAGTATCACAAAATCATTAAAAATATGTTGCAACTGAAATGATGCGATCCTAGTAGTCTATTATTGATTATTCCTGAGCATTGCGAAAATTGTACTATGCAGTGAGGAGATCTAAAAGTATCACAAAATTATTAAAAATATGTTGCAACTGAAATGATGCGATCCTAGTAGTCTATTATTGATTATCCGCGAGCATTGCGAAAATTGCACTATGCAGTGAGGAGAGCTAAAAGTATCACAAAATTATTAAAAATATGTTGCAACTGAAATGATGCGATCCTAGTAGTCTATTATTGATTATCCGCGAGCATTGCGAAAATTGTACTATGCAGTGAGGAGAGCTAAAAGTATCACAAAATCATTAAAAATATGTTGCAACTGAAATGATGCGATCCTAGTAGTCTATTGATTATCCGCGAGCATTGTGTTTGCAATTAAATTGTTCCTTTGTACTATAATAAATATAAAAGTGTAGCGTGGGCCGAGATTGTCAGTCACCATGATGAACGATGAATTTGAAAAGGACCGCAACGCCACCGGTCTTCCGTGCGTTACACACGCGGCTACACGCGCGTATCCGCTTTGAACGTGATTAATACCAACCGTTGGTTCGTATTATTCCACGTGCGCGCTTTATACGCGCAGCGCTTCACGATTAATCAAAACGCTGACGCCACGCTACGCCACGCCGGTCATACTATGCTCTCTTCTATCGGATTTTATGTAATTTCCGTTAATAGTCGCATTCATTGACCGAGCGATCGCGCCACAAAGTGGTGCGGCTAATAAATTCGATATTACCTGTCGTTTCAAGATTCAAGAATCATTTTTCTTCTCGTCGACGCGATCTCCTTTTACTTTGAATTCTACTCCATAATTACTGCGTCGATGATTCTTCTTAACTTTCAACTAAAAATAAACAGCTCCGTTCATAAATATTAGGATACCTTGTGACTTTATACGAGATCCGATGATTGATTTTTTTTTTTTTTTTGTTAGAATACGCTTTGGCAAAATCTTTGTACGAATAAAATACAGTTTCTAAGGGAATATTACAGGATATTTATGAAATTTTGTATTTTCACAAATATCACATAAGACGCTTTACTTTGATTGTGTTATTGAATTGTTCATATTTAATATTAAACATCTTTCGTAAATGTATAACAATCCGCGGTCTAAATCCGCTAGTAATAAAAAATAATTCGCAGACTTAAAGTTGAAAAACTGTGATAAAATTTCTAGAAGCTGGTTCGATCGATACTTGAAAAATTCTCGAGTTTCAAAGAGCAGTTGTCAGTATGTTTCAGAAAGATCTCTCTTGAAAGATTTGCTTCGTGGATGCAGCTTATTTTATCACGAAAGCCACGTTTCCTTATCCGATTCGCAACTATTATATAGGATTTTCAACGTTAAGATATTCTGGATTCGGTGTACCCATCTGGAGTACGCGCGCCAGGATTATGAAAGGAATCCATTTCATTATATTCGTGACAAGAGACTCGAAGAGTATGTTCTTCTACGTCTCTTAATAAAACTTGACGAGACGATGGATCGTTAGAAAGTGTTATAATAACCGTTATCCTTAATCTTGTTCTTCCTTAACTGACAGGAGATTGAAGTTTCTGAGTGAAACCTGATATGAAACCAACGAAGACTTTCTTATGCTCGTTTTACCGAAGTTCGTGGTTTTCAGAATGAAGAGAAACTACGACGAATGAACGGAGTATTTACGTTTCTGTGAAAAATGAAATGGTTGATTGACTATCCTTGTATCAACTCGTGATCGTTGTTTTCACGAAGCTTCCCTCCCATCCTTCCATCCTTCGCTTGTTCTTTTCTTTTTTGTTTTTTCTTTTTGCTATTAGGAAAGTTTTCATACCGAACGAGGAAGATAGATTGTACGTCTTTATGCAGAGAATATTGACTTTCATGTTTCGTTGGTAAAATATTATCGAAGAGATGTTACCGGAGATACGATAATATTCTTGAAAATGAAATTTCTGTCATTCGATAATATATGATATGGAAGTTTGTTTCGTCGGTTGTTCTTTCCAACTTGGCAAATGGATATAATTTTACCACCATCGCTCGTAATTTATACCGCAATAACTATAGCAAATACAAAATTTTGAATCAGTTTTAAGATATATTCATTAAACCGGCCCTGTGCAACTTGTACTTGAAAATAATAATTGTATTTGGCAATACTCTGCAATTTCGACTTCTATATAAAACGTAATTTTCCGTTCCAGTCCCTCGATTAACCTGTTTCCTTCTGCTCATTGCCTCTCGTAAGCGAAACCTCTCTTTTGAAATTTCTTCTATTTTATATTTTCACGAAAGTGCAACAGGTATAAATATAGCATACTGTAGTATCGTAAACTATTATAATTAGTTTATTAATAACAAGTGGATTCAACAGACGTTAATAAAACAGAAAACAATAGTTATTTAACATGAACTAATTGCAACAACGTATTATATTTAAGACAACTAGATAATTAATTAACGAATCTCGTCAACACAGATTCAACTCTCTCTCAACAACGCTAGCAACACTATCCTGACAACGCAATCCGCACTCTCTGGCTTCTCAACTCATACTCCTGTTAATTCGTTCATGTCCCATAGCAACGCCATGGTTTTTGTCTCGGCCTCACCACGTACATGCTCAGCAACCGCTTGTTTATAATTCGCAAAACACCCCCCAGGCCCCTCGTCCACGATACTACAATATAAATATTCTATCTGCTCTAACTTTACCTAGCAGAATGTAATTCGCAGTTTAAAAATGTGATTCATAAATTTTCAAAGTAACACACTTGCAGTCTATGGTGGAATTAAGAATTATTATATAATTTGACCATAAATTACGCGTTCTAACTCCCAATGATATCGATTAAAAATTGGAAACTTTATCTAAATCGTACGAAAACCACGGAATATCGAAATCACAAATCAGAGAATATCTCTCGTAATATAAACTACGCGAAGTAGAAACGATCACGAGCCGGGAGTGAAAATGAAGGCAGCTCGCAGAAGCTATTCTTGTGACAAGGGAGAAGTCGGTGCACTTGTATCTTAATTGTTCGTAGCAAGTAGTCGCTGTGGCTGACGTTAATGCCGTTCGTAAACAATGCATTGCTTCCAGTGTTATGCCGGCGCAGTCAGACCTGCCGTTTTATGCATTGCGAACGTTCCGTAGCTTCTTGGAAACTTCACCCTTTTCTAGCTTGAGTTTCTTCTTGATATTTCTTCTTCAGCGTCAGTCAGATTTCGCGTGTTACAGGCCATCCTTGTGGAGATTACTCGTACAACCAGATGGAAAACATGGATAACCGATAATGGATATCACGCTGACGTAACAAATTATTCAGACCAAGATGAAGGTCGAGTTTCACCACTTGTTTTTATTAAATCGTCGACTTTCTTCTTTCCGCTGTTGGTCGCTGTTCCTTGCAGATTTCAAAGTTTATATGGTAAATGCATTATAGAATGTTGAGTATTCGAAGGATGCAGCGATTTATTAGCATAATTCTGTGCGAAGCATTTAGTATTGGAAGGAATAATAAATTTGTTTGTTTTTTTACTGGTTTATGCATCTCGAAGAATGTTAGGAACATTGTTTAAAAATACAAAGATACGTTTGATGTTCTTTTATAAAATATTCTTCGCTTTTTATTGGTGTATGCATCTCGAAGAATGTTATGAACATTGTTTAAAAATACGAAAATACGTTTGATGTTTTTTGATAAAATATTCTTCGCTTTTTATTGGTGTATGCATCTCGAAGAATGTTATGAACATTGTGTAAAAATACAAAGATACGTTTGATGTTCTTTTATAAAATATTCTTCGCTTTTTATTGGTGTATGCATCTCGAAGAATGTTATGAACATTGTGTAAAAATACGAAGATACGTTTGATGTTTTTTGATAAAATATTCTTCGCTTTTTACTAGTTTATGCATCTCGAAGAATGTCATCAACATTGTTTAAAAATACGAAAATACGTTTGATGTTTTTTGATAAAATATTCTTCTTCTCTGTACATCGTAAAAATTTGTGATTTAAGTGTAATCGCTTGGAAGAACACACTCGATACGTACAAAGCGTTTATGACACGAAAAATAATATTCCTGTTGGTATAATTATCGTTTAAAATTCTTAACGCACACAGGAATAGTTTTGTTCCATCAACATTTTCATTTACAAATATCAAACAAAATTTCGAAGAGAGATCATCACACTGGAACAGGAAGTCCAATATGGTAATTAATATATTCTGCGACAATATTTGTACTTGAGAACTCGGTTTAATTACCTAATTGTCGTTCGTTCTTTCCACAACCGCTGTCAATTATGTATTATTCGTTGTTTATGCGTGTTTTGTTACACCAAATAAACAAACCGTTGTTCGGATGAATTCTCCGGGAAATTGGCCATTCCTGTCAAATAGGAAGCGTAATTTGCGCTGTCAACGAGTATCGAAACGACGAAACGTAACGTTTGTACGCTTTGTCGTAGCAACAATCACGAGACACTGGAATTAAAAGGCAATATACGAAGCGAAGATCGCAGTTTGCACAGAAATACGAATGGCGAATAAGATGAAAGAAGGATGAAACTATAATCTGGTTTCTCGTGTCGTTGGAAACCCTCGTTGTACGAAATTCGCATGATCGCATCGGTGAAACTAATCACGCTAATGGCCAACTATACCCCGGCTCGTGTAATTACAATTCCAGATAAATTCCGAGCATTTATCTGGTATTTACACGGGCCGATCGACGTTTAATTACAATATCCCTTAACCCTCGAGCCGGCACTGCTTGGCACACTATGCACAGTACACGTTATCCTTCGGATTACCAAAGAGTTTATTCTCTGGAAAATGAGAACCTTTTATCACGCGCTGATAATACCCCACTGGCGTGTGAAAGACATAAACAAGCAAAATATCAAGAGCTACCATCTTTTTAAAGAAAGAATAGTAATTGTACCGCTTTACCAAGTATTATACAAAGCGTTATACTTTGAATATTTTTTTACATCGCATACATCGTTTTACATCGTTCTTGTAATGCTGCATTTTCAAACTTTCTGTAAATGCAAAAATATTCGCAAATTAGCCATAACATTGGAATAGCTTTTGATCTTTTTCGAATAAAAATTTGTCGATTCATTGCGTGCTTTTAAGACATCTACTTGGGAATATACAATTTTGTATCTACGAATTGATATCAAACTTCGTATTAAATTTTGTACTATTTAATAGTATAATTACAAAAATTTGATACTATGAAAACGAGTCGTAGAATCTGATAACAGAATGCTTCGCTAGTAGACAAATACGTGAAATACAGTTTTGTAACTACTGTACAATTTTTGACGAGCATCGGCACAAGCGTTAGGACTGGTAATTCATCCCTTTTGGAATTCTTCTGACCATTGGCCTGACTAGAAACGACGGCAAAATATCAAGTGCTACCATCTTTTTAAAGAAAGAATAGTAATTGTACCGCTTTACTAAGTATTATACAAAGCGTTATACTTTGAATATTTTTTTACATCGCATACATCGCTTTACATCGTTCTTGTAATGCAGCATTTTCAAAGTTTCTGTAAATGCATAAATATTCGCAATTTAGCCATAACATTGGAATAGCTTTTGATCTTTTTCGAATAAAAATTTGTCGATTTATTGCGTGCTTTTAAGACATCTACTTGGGAATATACAATTTTGTATCTACGAATTGATATCAAACTTCGTATTAAATTTTGTACCATTTAATAGTATAATTACAAAAATTTGATACTATGAAAACGAGTCGTAGAATCTGATAACAGAATGCTTCGCTAGTAGACAAATACGTGAAAATACAGTTTTGTAACTACTGTACAATTTTTGACGAGCATCGATACAAGCGTTAGGACTGGTAATTCATCCCTTTTGGAATTCTTCTGACAATTGGCCTGACTAGAAACGACGGCAAAATATCAAGTGCTACCATCTTTTTAAAGAAAGAATAGTAATTGTACAGCTTTACAAAGTATTATACAAAGCGTTATACTTTGAATATTTTTTTACATCGCATACGTGCGTTCTTATAATGCAGCATTTTCAAACTTTCTGTAAATGCATAAATATCCGCAATTTAGCCATAACATTGGAATAGCTTTTGATCTTTTTCGAATAAAAATTTGTCGATTTATTGCGTGCTTTTAAGACATCTACTTGGGAATATACAATTTTGTATCTACGAATTGATATCAAACTTCGTATTAAATTTTGTACCATTTAATGTATAATTACAAAAATTTGATACTATGAAAACGAGTCGTAGAATCTGATAACAGAAGCTTCGCTATGAGACAAATACGTGGAAATACAGTTTTGTAACTACTGTACAATTTTTGACGAGCATCCATACAAGCGTTAGGACTGGTAATTCATCCCTTTTGGAATTCTTCTGATCATTGACTTGACTACAAACGACAAGCTCGATGAGAACTCTCCCTGGAAATATAGATGAGTTGCCATGTACGCTGGTTGCACAGTCTGACGTACTAGAGCACTTTGCGAACCCGTAACCCGCCTATCTATACAGCTCTCGTTACGTACACTCAAGCAGATGCACGCTAGCTTACACGTATAAGCGAAGACTACGCTAGTCCACTATATTATCCGCGACTTAATCGTCCGGGCTTGCAAAGTTTTTATGGACCATAATTCAAACTTTCCCAGTGTATTCTTTAAGGGATAAGAACGGCCCCGGTATCCCGGAAGCCTCTCCTTTATTCCAACGTGAAGAAGGTACGAAGGTGAAATAACCTGGTCAAAGAGTATCCAGTGTGTGGTTCGTAGCTACAAATTTTTACGGCTTACTGCCACCAGGAAGTCCGTGTATTCGTTAATGTTTCGTTTTTAGAATAACAAAGCTACGAATGAAATATCTTCGAGTTTAACTAGATCTCAGAAAGGGAGTATCTGTAAGTTTGTCACGAAAAATCGTCTGTTAGAAACAATGATTTATCATAACGTTATAGATACTGGAGTTCCTTTAAATTTCATAAAATTGTAAAATCTAGGTGGGAGAAATCGTAACGCGAAAGATATAGAAGGACGAAATGTCGCAGAAAGAAATTCGATAATTAATTTGGAAGAAGATCGCAAATGAAGCGTTGCGTTGACGCAACGTCACTCTCAATAAAATTAATAGAAACATGAAATTGCATAAATATTCGCGATCAAGTCGTCGCCGTACACAAATTACCGCATTTGTATCTCAAACTAAAAAACCTGCTAACTTACTTTCTATGCCATTCGATAGTTGTTCTAATTTTGTTCACCGAACAGTTTTTCAAATAGTTTACAATGCTACCGATTTCGAAAAAATCAACTAGCATGCAGAAGAATGGCAATTATACGCGCGCATAGGAATCGCATCAAAAACAATCAAAGATTTCCACGATATACGTATCGAGTACACGGAATAATTGTCCCGCTGTCATGGGTTCCATGAATTCGTCATTGGAGAGGGAAACGAGTGCCGTGCTGCGTTTTCCATGCGAATGAATCGCGACGAAGCAATCAACGACCCGTAATCGGCTTGAATTCCGCGTAAAACTCTCGGTCGCGTCGTCGTTGCAATTCGACGGATCGCAATCGAGAACAATAGCAGTTTTAGTTGAAAAGTGGGTGAACGCAGCACTGAGGAAATAACGTTGCACGAAAGTGTCTTGAATATTTTAGAAACGAATCGGTGATTCGGAAAATCCTGCGCTCCCTCGCTAGAACGAGCTAATTCGATACAGTTTTTACACGGGAATACGAATAAGCTACGATATCTCTGAATTGGAATATTTCTGCCGTCTGCGTCGAACATCTTTTACAAACTGTATATGTATTTGCTCGTCGTTCGACTGTCAAATATTTTTATTAAAATTATTTCTTTCTATCGAATCGTTCCAGAAGCAATTTCGTATTTACGTATGCAGATCGCGGGGAGAAATACGACTACATTTTCATTGATTTTTTTATTTCAACGTTACTCGCGATCGAATAAAAGGATCGTAATATGATATAAAATAAAAATAAAAAACAGTCCATTGACGTCCAGAGATGTCGTTTAAAAATCCTGTAAGTCTTTGGGAAATAGTCGACAAGCCGGTGAATTCTTATAGAAGCAATGTTATGCATTTTGCGATTGAGTTTCTCGGACTCTTTTTTCCTTTTTTTCAGTGGACACGCAAAGGATGTTTCGAATCACAGATCGCGTTAAATTTTCAAATTCCCCTTCTTCCGTTTCAATCGTACACGATGATTTTACGAACTTGGTGATTTTCTAAACGAAGACAGAACTGTAAAAGCTATGGGAAGAGTACAATGGAGTTCCGGTGGAGAATATTTCGAAGAAGCACGGGTTATACGACGATACTCGAAGAATTCATTTCCACTTCTAGTTCGGAGAAAAGAAATCGATCAACGCGATCGTGACAAATCCGTTCCGATTCGGGCGTAATCCGGGAGACGAGTAACGAGGGGAGAGAACCGGCTACGATTCCCTTAAATCCATTTCGTAAAGCGGGTTAATGCGGCAATCGCGAGAAAACGTGGCCTCTGCAAAACGACAAGTCGAATGAATTTGCAATACGGGTGCGCAAAGCAAACGCAACGTACTAGCCAAACACTTTCGGTGCATTAACGCTAGTCGCGATAAATTTATGGTGATATTACACGTGGCCGCGGACCAATTTTCCGCGACGGAACAGAAGCTTGGAAGAGGAGAAGATGGCTAACTCGAGCATAACGCGCGATACGTACGTGCGGTATCTCAGCTCTCTTGGGATTTGCATCTACAGGCGGCAAACTTATGCAACGTTGTTCTACTTCCTTGCACCATCAGTTATAATCGACGGTTCAACTAAAAAAACTGTTATCCGTAGTCTGTAGTCCGATAATGGTTAGACTGAGTTTTCAGTTTGGTTAGCGTGGTATGGCGCAATTTAATATCGATCGCTTGACTCTTCAACCGCTGAAATCGCGTCTACTTATTTCGTTGATAAGTGTATCTATTTATTCCGTTAATTTTGGCCAGCTACGCTATTATCGCATCGCGTTTCTCGTATCGCTGTACAAGATAACAATTTCGGCCAGGATTTCTCGCAGGAAAATATGAAAATCGCCCGTGGCTGACGGGCTAAAGAAAAGAGTAATTTCAACTTTGTTCTTCGTCTATTCTTCCTTCTACTGTTCTTAAAAAGTGGTTAACTTTTTCTCTCTATGCGATTTTCGAAACGCGAATCAGGCTGTTGTACACGTTATAAAGGAAAGAGCTTCTTAAGGGTGAGATTACAGGAACGTTGAAACTACGGCGATGCTATAAAGAGAAGCGTTTGAAGAGACAAACCGAAGAGAATATATTTATCGCTATTTCTTGAATTGCGTGAAGCATTCGCGTGGAGAATAATTGCCCCCTCCTCGCGATGAAAATGTACGACTTTACAATGTACGTGCTTCAAATGTACGATACTTCATTTTTCATTCTTGCTGCGAGTACGAAATTATTGCTCGTAAACGTTTACCCGCAAACATCTTCCCTTTAAAATGAAGATTTTAACAGATACAACATGGATAAAGGTAAAAGAATTTTTTAATAAATACTCGTACCATTTTTCTTAATATAGATAGATAAAAAAAAGGGTTCTGGGACGTTTTAGATATATACGAGTTAAATTATCGACTAAACATTCCAGCGTTGAAGGTTTTATTCTGCAATTCTATAACTAATTGAAACTATTTTCAAACAGTTTCTACGCAAAAAAAGGCGACAATGAGTAGAATTCATCCATTGGAAAGTTGTAAAATTAATTCCCCTGAAATAAGAGTTACCTATCTAAAACTGTTTTTACGTTCACGCAGAAAGTTTGGCCATTCCCGAACGAGGAATTCCTTCCACTTGCGTAATTTATTGCCCGACTAACGTAGCAACGAAAATTTTAGGAAAATTAAATTACCCGCTACAATTATAAATAGCCGTGACGCTTTGAATTATGTGCCGTGATAAATCGCGATATCTTCTTCGACGAGTTACGAGTGCAGAATAACTCTGATAAATATATATTGATTTTACTACTTGTTCGTTCAAACTTGCTTATTTGATGGAAAGTTTCTAGAGAAGAGAGAAATATTTCTAACAAATTCAGGATGAACATGAAAAACTAACAATAAGGATTTTGCACAGTACACGGTACAATTTAAAAGCATTACAAATCTTTGTCAAAGGAACAAATGTCAACGATACGATAAGTCTGTGCGTTTGAGGTTTTTAAGGAGAATCACGTAAGAAAAAATAGATCGCAAAAATCGCAATTTTTTGCTAAATAAGTGTAACTTTCTTGTTAAAATACATCTAGAACCGGAAAAAGTATCTATCACGGATCGTATACGTCGTGAAGCGGATAGATAGCGCTATTTACGTTAAAAATTATCATACCTTAGCACCTCAGGACATGGTGGCGCCATGGCTCTCATATCGTCACACTGCAAACACCCTAAAGATGACAATAAAATTCAAGATCAGCCGGCTTACTGCTCAAGAACGAATCAGCCTATTCGATGAACGTAAACGCGTTCGAGTTAAAACTGACTTTCGGAATACTGATCACGGAGAACGACGAATATTCTTAATCCTTCGCTGTTTGTTGTGTCGAGGCTCATTTAACGCGTTACGTTCGAATTTCTTCTGACACGATAAACTGTTCGATTCTATTATGGACCAGAATAAATCTGCGGCCAGGATGGTACAGGTGTAAATTCCTTTGATGGACATAATTTATTGCTCGACTATTTTGATCAATCAGCAAATACGAAACTGTTGAAGCGGTCACCACTTTTAAGAAAACTCTACATCTGATCTTTTTAGTTTTCTCCAGCATCGAAGCCATCGACAGCGTATAGACGAAAGACTGGGACCAAGACAGACCTTAGACAATTGACAGGCGACGATGGCTTTCGGGTTTTCTGATCTGGACCAGCTGAAATTATATTCCTACTTGTACTTACACTTCTCTATTAAAATATATTTTCTACTTTACAATTTATCCACGCGTTCCTCTCTTCATACATCTAATAACCTCGACAGAAACTATAGGCAGAAGCATAGTAAATTAATGTTTGCTGACATTTGAGTTTTAGGGGTTGCTCGATGGTTTAACACTTTGACTGCCACGTCGCAATCACATGTTTCGCTCAGATAGTATTTTTATTATTCAAAGCATACAATGGCAAAATAATAACAAATTGACGATGTAAGACAACATTCTTCCCCAATGGACCGTTTATCTTATTGGTGGTCACGGGTGACCACCGTGGCGCCTTGCTAACAGTTGATAGCGACGTATTATAACAAGACTTCGTTTATTTCGACAAACCATTCGCATTCGTTATTTCGTCGTAAGAAAAATGTCCAGAATATATTGTTGAAAACGTGTAGAAGATGTTAGTAAACGATATTTGCTCATTCTATATATAACAGTAAGGTACGTTCACACTTGTAACTTCAATTATATGATTATAAAGCAGCATTTACGATTATTTTCTAAGCTGTGTTTATAATAATATTCGTAGATTAGCCCTCAAAGATATGGATGCAAACACAGTGCACCGTCAGATACAAGATTTGTTCTCATTTTTCTTTTTTATCGATGTTCTAATAAAAATGTTTAATCGTCCAATAGGGCACTTTTTGTTTCAAAGTGTCTTCTATTTATGGGTTATGTTCAAAATACCCTAACTGTCAATTTTCATTTGCTCATTCTATGTATAATAGTAAAGCACGTTCACACTTGTAACTTCAATTATACGATTATAAAGCAGCATGTACGATTATTTTCTAAGCTGTGTTTATAATAATATTCGTAGATTAGCCCTCAAAGATATGGATGCAAACACAGTGCATCGTTAGATGCAAGATTCGTTTTTTTTTTTTTATCGATATTCTAATAAAAATGTTTAATCGTCCAATAGGGCACTTTTTGTTTCAAAGTGTCTTCTATTTATCGGATATGTTCAAAATACCCTAACCGTCAATTTTCATTTGCTCATTCTATGTATAATAGTAAAGCACGTTCACACTTCTAATTTCAATTATACGATTATAAAGCAGCATTTACGATTATTTTCTAAGCTGTGTTTATAATAATATTCGTAGATTAGCCCTCAAAGATGTGGATGCAAACACAGTGCACCGTCAGATGCAAGATTTGTTCTCATTTTTCTTTTTTTATCGATGTTCTAATAAAAATGTTTAATCGTTCAATGGGGCATTTTTTATCTCAAAGTATCTTCCATTTATCGGTTATATTCAAACTGCCCTAACTGTCAATTTGATGAATGACTACCGTAACGTCACAGGAGAGACCGTGGCCGGTCATATACGACCAACGTGACAGTCAAAGTGTTAATGAGTTAATTATGGTCAATAGCAGCTAAAAATACGATTTCTATGTATAGACTGTTAAATAACAATCCGATGTTGTAAACACCGAAAGCGTTTAGTCTTTCGTAATAAAGTTTACAGATAAATACGTGTATTATATAGAACCGTAGGTAATCCAAGTTCTAATTAGAACCGCGATTGCTCTATTCGATTTGTGAAACAGTAGAACACGCATGTGGAATCAGTAATCCAAGATCTTATCAAGAGGACCGATCCAATAAAGATGACTTTGGTCTCGTGGAAACCAATTCAGACGATTCGTAATCCATAGAATGTGATGTCAATAATCCTGGTCTCAAGGAATTCAATAGGGCTGTTGAATTATTTATACGAGAGCAGGAATTTCATTCTTCGGGATCAATTACCCAAGTTTTAAACTAACCTGGACACGATTTCGTGGAGATCGATCTCGCGATGTCACCGCTGAACATACTTATTAATTAATGGTTTCCTTCTTTCGCAAGATTAATGCTTTCTACAAAGACACGATGAAAAGCAATAGCGGTGTAAGACAGTTCTTCGCTGGTAATTTTTCTAAAATAGTCTACTTCGTTTATTGTTACAAACGGTTGATTATATTTGTTCAAATTATGAAACCGTGTCGTGGCATAGAGCAAAGTTACAACGTGATTAATTATGAAACTAAAAAGATGATACGTTCAAAAATACGCGACTGTGTAAATTCAAATTCTTAAAATCGTAGCAAAATTTTTACACCACTACGATATCCTGTTTACACGACGTGATTTCTTTGATCACAAGAGATATAAATGTAACTCGTTTCTCGCATATATCTAAGGATTTTGATTCCAGAAAATCTTTGTGTGACTGGAATCGCGAATCAGAAATAACACAAAAAGCAATTCTGAGGGAAATTAACTCTCCTTGAAATTTTCTATCATCTCTCTCGTGCATACTTTACCTTCCCAAGCGGTGCAAACCCATGTCTATGATTCGCAAATGCGGTCAAACGTACCAAAAATTCTCTTTTCAAATATTAACACAATAATAATAAACATGCCTCTAACGACGAGAAGAAACAAAATTAGCGTAGTGCAGGAAACTCAAAAGCATGGAAATCAGCAGCTTCTAAAGTTGCCTTTGAGCGATCAATAATACCGTCGATAGTTGAAGATTCTCAACGAAAATGTAGTTTATCGATAAATATTGACAATATTGTATTGACAATACATATTGATCCTCTTATTTGAGAACCTTGAAATATTGACAATGTATATAGGTAATCCGAGAGCAGCCTAAGAGAGTCTGAAATTCAAGAAGTTGTTTAGCGTATTTTAGTCACCAGGCAACCAATAACACGATTTCTCCCAGTGGTGAGAGCTTCGTCTTCCTATAAACTCGATCTCAAATCGAACGATATCTGTAGCTCCGAGACAAAATGTCAGGAGCATACAGTGGGTTGCGAAACTATTGTGGCACTCACCGTAGAAACATCCTACGTATCTGTCGTGTGTGTTATACGAAACATCTAGACATTTCGTTAATTCTGTAATGAGACGCGACTATCGCGATTATATTAGTCTTTGAGATCAATCTGAAAATATACATAGAACTTACAAGATATACATCATAAGCAAATATGTTTAGTAAAGAATTAGATGGGCAATCATCTAAAACATATAACACATAAACGAACCACGTATTTTTATGCGCTAGTGGGAAATTTACAAGTTGAAAAAAATCACGCAAAAATGTATGAAATATCCAAAACGTAGTATTTCTTACGATATTTAATAGATAAAAAGGATTTCTATGGAAATATCCGCACTCTAATAATAAGCGTTGGAGATAATCCCACTGAATATCGAGGCTTATTAGTAGAATGGTTTAAAAGAATAAATTACAATTTTAATGAAATTTCAAAACGCAAGTGTTCGAATACTTTCGCGAGCAACTGTACGTTCCACCACGCTACTATCTTATCCACGTCTTGGTCTCACCTTTTACACGGAGTGGACGTTCGACAAAGCCGCGCTTCTCGGCTCTTTTTATGCAGTTTTAATGAGGTGATCCGGTCCCCAGCTGCGTTGCTTTCCAATAGCGGCGGATCCTCGCTCGAAAGGCCCTCGAGTGTTTCCTTCTTCGCTTTCAACGCGACAAAGCATCCCTCCTCTAGGGGTTGGCTTCTTCTAGACTCGCACTCGAGAAGCCGCCTGTGGCTTCGAGAACGTCTTCTCCAAGCAATCGAACATCCATCCTGGTGCGCGAATCTGCATGCATGTTAACGGTGTCAAAGGCCACGAAACAACCAGCGGTTTATCGCTTTGAAACTGAAGTCGCGGATTTCTGTCACATGGATCGCCTTTCCTTCGTTCCATTATTGCAAACGTTCCACCGTGCTTCCTGTTCGACGAATGCAAAGGGAGAGACTAGGAAATAATAAAATAAAACGTTTCTATTAGACGGTAACCACGTCTTTTGATTCTTCTGTGTGTCTTATAAAGTTCTCTGTTTATTTTACGTTTGCTGAAGTTTGAAGACGTCTTTCGCCAAGG
Organism: Bombus soroeensis; assembly: GCA_014737365.1. Lineage (NCBI taxonomy): Eukaryota > Metazoa > Arthropoda > Insecta > Hymenoptera > Apidae > Bombus > Bombus soroeensis. Next base: position 1,529,039 of record JACXIL010000166.1, read on the forward strand.
CAAAAAGAAGATCTTCGATCTACCTGAACCTCCTGTCTTATGATCCCTTAATAGCAGTGAACTATTCGTTGTTGTAACAATATGTCAAATATCAAATTTTAAAATGATCATAACTTGTATTCAGCGATGTTTACAGCTTTGTGTTATTTATTATTTCTATAGAATTATTGATCCAATTCGTGAAACTACTAATGGAAGAACTATTATAATATGTCGTAAAAGTACAATCCATCTTTGGAGAATTAGAAGTATAATTTATGCTGCAAGTTCGTCTCGTTATTACGAAGCACAAGATCCAGGACTTTCTAAATATTTCACAAGATCGAGGTGTGTTTTCGTTGCTTGAACAGTAAACCACACCCTTTGTGTAGATTCTCAGTTTATTTTATGTTTGCTGAAGTTTGAAGACGTCTTTCGCCAAGGCAAACAGAAGATCTTCGATCTACCTGAACCTCCCGTCTTATGATCCCTTAATAGCAGTAAACTATTCGTTGTTGCAACAATATGTCAAATATCAAATTTTAAGGTGATCATAACTTGTATTCAGCGATGTTTATAGCTTTGTGTTATTTATTATTTCTATAGAATTATTGATCCAATTCGTGAAACTACTAATGGAAGAACTATTATAATATGTCGTAAAAGTACAATCCATCTTTGGAGAATTAGAAGTATAATTTATGCTGCAAGTTCGTCTCGTTATTACGAAGCACAAGATCCAGGACTTTCTAAATATTTCACAAGATCGAGGTGTGTTTTCGTTGCTTGAACAGTAAACCACACCCTTTGTGTAGATTCTCAGTTTATTTTATGTTTGCTGAAGTTTGAAGACGTCTTTCGCCAAGGCAAAAAGAAGATCTTCGATCTACCTGAACCTCCTGTCTTATGATCCTTTAATAGCAGTAAACTATTCGTTGTTGCAACAATATGTCAAATATCAAATTTTAAGGTGATCATAACTTGTATTCAGCGATGTTTATAGCTTTGTGTTATTTATTATTTCTATAGAATTATTGATCCAATTCGTGAAACTACTAATGGAAGAACTATTATAATATGTCGTAAAAGTACAATCCATCTTTGGAGAATTAGAAGTATAATTTATGCTGCAAGTTCGTCTCGTTATTAGGAAGCACAAGATCCAGGACTTTCTAAATATTTCACAAGATCGAGGTGTGTTTTCGTTGCTCGAACAGTAGACCACACCCTTTGTGTAGAACACAACCGAGACTTTGTAGATTTACGTTGTAAAATAAATTTAATGAACAAGAATAGCTACGCGGATTAACTATCTTACAGTGTAAATCAGTACCAAAGCTTTCCTCTGTTATTTATTGAAAATTTATCTAACTTCGTTGTCCTAACGTCTATTTATCGAAATCTTACGATTTATAGCGAAAAAACGTTATTCGCTTTATTCTACTTCTCTTAAAACAAAGCATTTACGCGTGTTAAATCTACATTTCTACCATTAAGTTACGCGAAAGTTATCTTTTAAAAGCAAAATCGTAGGTGGATTAGATTTAAATTAGAAAGAGCGAGGTGGAAAAATGTAGCGACACGACGGAAACTTTTGCGTTTCGTATCGATTCCAACTATTTTTTCCCTGTTTTGTCTTTTTCTTCGTATAACGAATAGCTTTGGCTGTGTTTTCCTAGCCAGTGCACCATTGCCAGGAAATTATACGACCGACGACACAAACACGCTGTCGCGAAACTTTTATATCGTCGTGCGAAATTTGGGGTTAATTATCGCACACGAACCACTGGTATTCGACGATTCTACGTAATGCTCGTAGCTATCTTTTTTTTTCGGCTTCAACAATTCCAGACTACTCAAATGGCCGATGTAATTCACGTCGCCAAGCTAGTCCTGCAATTATTCGCTAATTTCGTTTCGGTGGGTGGCAATTTGTTACGCTAAGTTGGTACATTTTCAATCAAAGTTTGATCAGACTTTGAATTTGTAGGTTCAATTTTCGTTTAGTATATTTTCCTCGTTCTTGCTCCATCGATTAAGTTTGTACAATTGTTATTTCAAAGAATGTAATTTTACGGAACCAGGTAATTGTACAATATCTATTGGTTATTATAATTCACATAAATAAAACAAATTGTTACCGAAAATTGCACGTTAGTTTGCTGTATTTTCAATCTCCTTGAGATTACCGAACGATGATCGAAAATACATTTAGATACTTTATTAAAAATATAATAATTAAAAGATTAGATCAAAAAATAATTTCAAGCCGTGAACACAACGAAATGTCTACATCGCGAGCTGAATAAAAAGATAAAAGGATCGTATAATTATTTCCTAGTAGGATAATCAAATTTATTCTAATACTTGTAATCTAAATGAATATGCATCGTCAGCGAACAATAAGCATAGAGAGAAGGAATTACAAATTTTCGATACAGCGAAATTTCGATCTAGAACGTAATTTTAACGAATTTTCTATCCTCGCATTATACTCCTTCGCGATAAAATTATTCTCGCGCGTACAGTCTGTCGGTCTCTAATTATTATTCTCGCTCATACTGACGGGCCGTACGTAATATTCTAATTTGTCTGGTCGGCCAAGCTGACGTTATTCTCTTCCACTGAAGTGACAAGGGAACCGGGAAAAGGAAACGACAAAAATAATTCGTCGCAGGTGTGATCAGAAAAATTGTACCATTGCTTCCCGCTTCTCTCTTATCCCAAATAGGTTTTAATGCCGGAGAATTATTAATAGCGATGATAATTTCCACGTTCCATTACGTTAAACGTTTTAAAATGTTTGCAAGTTGTTTTTAAAGAATCGATGAACTACTATTATCGATGATGTTATTTAACATTAGGCAACATCGAACCACAGATACTGCGATTAGATACATCGTACAACGAATTGAAAATTCTGGAAAGGAAAATTGATTCCAATTGTTCTTACGTCGATTAAAATTATTTGCATTGTAAAGTAAGCGATAACAGGATAAGGGAAACCGAAAAATCAGCTAAGGTAGGTTTTAAAAAAAATGGGAAATACGAGAAATCAGCTAAGGTAGGTTTTAAAAAAATGGGAAATACGCTAAACGTAATGTTTGGTCTACTTAGCATAAATGTATAGAAACTGGAAATACATAAAAAAGGAATTCAGGCATAGAGAACGATTTAAGGGGGTGTCCTGAATTAGAATGTTCTAAAACAGCGTTTTTTTGTAATTTTTTTAGAAGGGAAAGAAAGAAATGAAGTTATTGAATATTGAGGTATGGTTTTATATATATTTAACGAATACAGAATAATTTTTCTAAAGTAAAAAAAAGAATTACAACAGATTTCTAAGCCTACTTCACGGGCTGCAGTCTTCGATCGGCGGGAAAGATCCACCTCGTAATTCTTGACCGATACAAAAAACCAAAAAAGGATTAAATTATTATATATTTTTCTTCTGGGTGAACTAAACAACGACAGAAAAATATGTGAAATTAAAAATTTTGGCAGATTTAAAAAAAAAATGGGAAATACGCTAAACGTAATGTTTGGTCTACTTAGCATAAATGAATAGAAACTGGAAAAAAGGAATGCAGGCGTAGAGAACGATTTAAAGTCGATGGTGTCGGCCAGTCCAGAGACTGGTCGCCAAGAAATGGAAAAAGGAAAGTCAAATATCGCGGTACAGGCTCGTACGGTGTACGTGTGGGACTGCATACAAAAGGCACCCTAACGTAATCTTCGGCCATTGCGACGTCTGCACGTGTGTACACTGTACATACGTAACGCGCACATATTCGAGAACCGTAAACTTTTTGGAATTCGATGCTACGCTCGCGCGAACAGCCATTTACTTGCCATATCGGTTCTCCACATGTCACCTTGGATCTAGTGGATACAAGTATAGGAAAGTAGGGCAAAAATCTCGGATATATCACTACATGTCGAACTCTGAATTATCTACGTAGTTTTCGTGTCACGACGTGTTGCGGTTCACGAGGTGTTTCACGAGTCGTGAATTCCGTCAATTTTACGAAATATTATATTATTCTGCTTGGTAGATTTGACGTAAGATTTAAGTTGCCTTCTTGAGTATTTGAGCGAGTTCGAGCAACGTATGAATACATAATATATAATTTGGAAAATTATAATAATTTATCGGTTTGTAGATTTCATGGAGCTATTAGGTCGTCGGAAAAGTTTCTTTCGTTTTATAAGTAAATAGCGGATGCACAACATTTTCCGTTTTATATTATTTTATCGAATTATCTATGATCCATTTCGTTTTATAAAAATAAAGATCACAACGTTCGACAGATTAGGTTTCGTGTTTGTATAAAGATATATCGTTGTAAAAGACGTGTCTGTAGAAGAAAGACACTTTTCCCACAACCTAATATTTCGTTACGAGTCTAACTGATTTAATTGGCGGTATCGCTTTAAACTTTGATTATATTTACAATTTTGTCGATTGTCATTATGAATATTTTATATGAAGGATATTATTTATGTGTAGTGTGTTAACACGTAATACGTTCATTCTAGGATATTTTAGACAGAATTATTGTTGGTAAATATTATTTATAGAATTATTATATGTATAACAATTGATTGACTTTTTAAGTGCTCAATCTGATTTCTCAATGTGTCAACGGATTGACGCATAAGCGACTCAATCATCGATTGATTATCGAATATCTGATTGTTTCCAAGGCTAACTGATTAGAATTAATGCTGGCTTCGTGATTGTAGCTGATGCGCTTGTCATATCGTCGATGATTAGCAATTGGCAACTGACAAGCGATCGTTCGATTCATCAACTCAATTATCGTCATCGCAACTTCGTGCGAAATCGTAGTTTCCCTTTCGTTTCGTGCTTGCTGTACTCTACCAATTATTATCACGAATACTTATTATTTTCAACTTTTAGAAGAAATCATCAAGGTTTAATTATTGCTTTAATCGTAGAATATCATATTATAGCGCAATATATATCATGTTATTTTCATTAATCAGAGAAAGAAGTTAAATTTCGTTATCTCTCTAATAATCTTGCCGAGACTATGTAGAACACCGTAGGTTCACGAAATATTTGTTTCCAAAGAATTCCGAATATTCCAAACGCTTAAAAGTTCGGAATAATGTACGAGACTTATTCGTCACTCGTAGCTATCTCGAAGGTTTCTCGATGTATCCCAAGAATTCAAAGAATTCTGAAATATTTTCACCATGAATATTAATAATCTTCGATAAATAGAAATATGTTAATTTTCTCAGGTACTCCAATATACAATTTAAACGTACACTCGAAGTATTTGTAGCATATATGTTGAAAATAACAACGTGAGTTCGTGCTCGCCATCCATATGCAGATGCGCTAGTTACAATAAATAGCAACTAGGATATAGTACTAGATACAATAAATAGCAACCAGGATATAGTACTAGATACAATAAATAGCAACTAGGAGATAATACTAGATACAATAAATAGCAACCAGGATATAGTACTAGATACAATAAATAGCAACTAGGAGATAGTACTAGATACAATAAGTAGCAACTAGGAGATAGTACTAGATACAATAAATAGCAACTAGGAAATAGTACTAGATACAATAAATAGCAACTAGGAGATAGTACTAGATACAATAAGTAGCAACTAGGAGATAGTACTAGATACAATAAATAGCAACTAGGAGATAGTACTAGATACAATAAATAGCAACTAGGAGATAGTACTAGATATAATCGATAGACTTATCGATAGATCTAAGATGTTCTTTTGTTTTTATCCCTAGTGCATGTAAGAATGTGCGATAAAGGTTTTTCGGCTGAGAACGGTGTGATAGATTTATCCAAAGAATAAAATAATAGCTATTGTGCTTCTACCTCTGAATATAAAAATAACAATAATATAAGATGTAATTATACGTATACAATATACAGTTTCGTCTGGAAATAAGCAACACGCCGAGGACGCTATATATCGCTTGTTACGAGTCAGATATGCTGTTCGACTTGATTTGGTTCTTGAACAGGACAAGGAAGAACATGGAAAACGATCAAGAAGCTGGAGATAGCGAAAAAATGAAAGAGTGACCGGCCGAGAAACATTAGAATGACAAAGTATTATACATGTTTAACGTATTCTATTCTCTCTTCTACTAAACCATGTCATTGTTCATTCAACCACAAAAATCTGGCTTTTCGTTTTCACGGATTCTTGCTCGTTCTCGGATCTCTCGCTGTATCGGCAAGTTCAATGAAAGAAGAGGCGATAGCGCAAGCTTATTTCGAGGCAAAATTGTACATACTAAACTAAATTCAAGATTAATGAATCTCTGTTTCGTTGAATATGAAAGTACCCGAAGAACAGGAAAAATTTGATAAAGGTACGATATCTTCGAATTTATTCGAAACTTCGTTTCCAGTTGTTTAAACTGGACTGAACACTGAATTCCGAATAATTTCACGTATTTACGAAAGCCATTGTTTCATCCGCACGAATTTGGTACAAAAGAAGAAAAAGAAACAGAGTCACAACATACGTGTTTCGTCCAAAAGCAACAACGCTGAACCGGAAATGTTCGATCCGGAAAACAGCAGGTGATTCGCTCGTGTGTCATGAGGATTTACACGTGCAGCATGGAACATTGTCAGCAACAGTTCTGCCACCTTTCAACGACAAAAGGGAGGGAAGAAGAACAGAATGGCGCGTGTTAAAGGGGTGGGGAACCGCATACCGCGCGACACAAGTGCAATATCGAACAAAAACCTGGTATGTTCTCGTGGGAAGGGGCGTTAAATTAGCGTTGGAAAGAGCCGACTTCGGAAGAGGGTGTTGCCACGAAGCATTCTACGTGTTACACTTTATGCAAATAGTTCGACAGGCGGTCATCCATTAAATGCCATTTTCACCCTATCTCGACTCACAAAGGACCGGGGACATATTTCGCGTGCAACGACAACTCCCTAAATTCGCGTACGTCTGCTGGTTGAACGCGTCGCGAAAATTCTGATACCATCGTAATCCATGTCCGGCCGTGAACCTGTTTCACGCTTGTAATAACGTTTGTTTGAAATACCGGCATAAACAGCCGGAGAGCGGTCGCCAATCGGAAACCACCGCTTGTCACTCAACCGGCCATTGTAAACGCTTCAGTCCGCTTTGTGAACCATTAGGGACCATTTGCTTAAAAGACTTTCACAGAGAGAGAAGGAGGATTGCTGTTTCTGTTATTTTTAGCGAATTTTTATATCGTATCAATTACAGCAAATTTATATTATTAGGAATATAACCGCGAAGGATGGAATTATATATGTTTTTGGTTTTTTTTTTTTTTTTGTAAGATAGAAATTTCGAAGTTTGATACGTTATCAAGAAATCTCTTATTATCAAAATTATGTTTTTGTTTCGTTTTGGAATGAAAAAATAACAAGTTATATTATTCAGTTGTTACTCCATGACGGTACTTCTCGATGTGAATTTACAAATGGTAAAAACATCGTAGAGGAAAATTGGATTTAATATTCTATGCTGTGTCGTAAAATGATTTATTCAGATACATTTTCAAAATTCGATAAATTTTAACACATTTCGTAAAAAGTTCTGTTTTACGAGTAAAGGTTATTAAAATCTAACAATTTTATTATTTTAGCTTTGAACGAAGTTTTTTATGTATTATATTTCTGAACGTCCATATTGATATTAATATCAAAGTAATAATTTTCATCGTTCGGTTGCTAAACCTAGAAACAATGGTACTAACTGTCTTCATTTTTTTTTATAAATTGAGATATAAATATTCGATATAGCCGCTAAAATATGCACGCTTAAACAAACATTTTACCACTGAAATATTGTATTTTATTAAAGAACATCATTTATTGAAACATTATTTTATCTTCTATATCGATCGAATGAAATTTCTCGCGTGACTCTAATACACGAGAATATCGCTTTAACAAATTTGTGTTCTATCCGTGCATCAACGATTTCGATTGAACTTTCAACATAAATTTTTAATAAGTAAAAAGTATATATGAAAATTAATTTTCACACTCGAAATTTAAGATTAAGAAGCTTGGTTTGTCGAAGAAAACGAAGAGAAAGCAAAGAGCGAGGCTTAGGAAAAGAGAATTCCTTAGGTACGTGCGCTATAGTTACTTTATTCCGTAGAAGATGAAGAAGGTCGATGGTGTATCATTATTCCTGGGTGGACTGACTTTTATGATTACACGTAGCATAGTTAAGTGGCGTTATCATGCAAATTCTTTATCCTTCTTTGTGTATTGATTATATGGTTCTAAATTGGCTGCCTTAACGAAGACGCGGCGGATTTAATCAGCATCGTGAAAAGAGTCTAGCGTACAAAATGTGAAAGAAATGAAACCTTGTGAAAACTATCTTACTTTCTTAGATATTACTTATTTTCTTATTTTCAAATTCCTACTTCATGTTATATTTTTGCCGCAATGATGTAATGACTTTCGCAACGATAACTAAAAGAATAAGTCAATCAGTATCGAGCAATCTTGTAGCAATTAACACTAGAACTACCACACCAATCAAATTGGCTGGTTTTACAATTTTATTTTCAAATTCCTACTTCATATTATATTTTTTCCGCAATGATGTAATGACTTTCGCAACGATAACTGAAAGAATAATATAATGAATTTTATTTTGTTTTTTATGAATTCGAAGAGAAAATAATTTTGTATCAAGGCTACTTATACCAATACCAGTGAAAATGACTGGTACTTGTCAGAGTGTAAAAGGCTGCTGCACTCTGTTTATCGAACCACAATGAACCAGTTTCCTCGTTTTCTACAACTTGCCACGCGTTTTTCAAATTTTTACCGCGTATCGTTCGATATGACGATATCGGTTATCAGGAAAATTCCAGATCGATCGCTGGATCGGTAGATGTTAACACTAGAAATACCACACCAGTGAAAATGATCGGTTCTACAATTTTATAAATGTTTTAACCCTCGTTTAGATCGATCATAGTCGCAGATGGATTAAAAATACCAAAAATGTACTATATAACATAGAATTCCTTCCGTAAGAAAGTAATAAATCAATAAATATAAAAATATTCTACTATTACGTATGATTTATTGGTAGAAATAGTTTCGTGTTAATTATCGGTAGTTCTAGTGTTGATATCGAGTGAACGTACGCATGTCGAGCAACACCGAGCGAACGACGACTAACTCTGTACTGTAAGTAGTTTTAAATACATTTGATTACACTGAATATCAACTCGTCTCGTCACTATATACACCAACACGTTTAATCGTACTCCACAGATTCATATTAAACGCATACGTATATTTCGTAATATAAAGACAAGTATCGTATGAAAATTATTTGTTAGCGCAGCATCGTAGGAGATGAAAATCGGATCCGTAGCGAACGTGTTAATACAACGATACATGCGACTTAAATGTAACGATAGAGGAGCGTCGATTAACGTTAACAAATGGCAAACGCTGAGCGCTTTTCAGGAGGAGAACCCGGACAAAAAGCCACAGGAGACACGAGTGACAGAGGATGGCTCGCTCGTCCGCGGATAACGAGTTTCGTTTTCGTTAGGGGCAAAACAATGCCGCTTCGAAATTACGTATTCGCATGGACTACGCCCGCTATTTAGTCGCTAATAATGCAGAGACTGGCAGTTGTACGCGTTGCACTAATGGCCCGTCGGGGCTACAACCTCGACAATGCATCTTTCGAGACGATGCACTCCAGGAGGAAACTTCAGAAGGAGCGCGACCAAGATATCTAGAACGTGTAACAAAGATCCACGCTCCAGACCATTAAGGCTCGTTTGCCATTCCTTTACTTCGTGTATTTATCTTACGATACAAGGAAAAGACGGAATACGTAGTTCCTTATCGGATACGTGTACAAAGCGGTCCCGAGGCGAGCCGTATAATTTCATTGGACCTATCCGTTGCGATTCATTTCACCGGTGCACAAACATCGTTGCAACGAAGGTACGTTTGGTCTCTCGTGAAAATTCTTTCCTCTATGCTCCGTGAATTACGAACGAGCCACGTAGTTTCTTTCGATCCTCATATATAGACTCGCGGAGGGTCTTCGTCGGCGTTCTCGGTCCCTTGACTCGATCGCCGAGTCGAGCTTCAGCTTTGTTTTCTCACTGAGTCCTCCGGGACACGGTGTTTTGAGGAACGTTAGATGAAATATATTTGGAGTAACTTTCTTACGGAACCTTTGGTGCGATGAGAAAGAACGTTTCCAGGAGTAATATTTCTCTACACGTTGTTCAACTTAATTTCATAGATGTAAATCTTACACTTGCGTCGTCGATTCGATGCCGAGCAAATTGGTGGAATTTCCTACGTTTTTAGATAAAAGAAACTGCCATGTCAAGATATTAGCAACAACAGTAGGTTTCTTCGTAGTTGTTACAAGTCGGATTATAACGGAAAGAAACGACGCTGAAATATAGGAAAATATAATTTTATTTGGCAAAATAGCTGTAAAAGTACGTTATACTTTGTTCCGAATGCCGATGTTAAATTTGTCAATCGATAATCGAACTATTTTATCATCCGGTTAACTCGCTCCATAATTCCGTGCTTCTCCTAATTCCCCAGCTGTTATACGAAACAAGTCAACTAGCCAAACTCAGCCAAGTTAATTCGATTACATTTCCCTTCGTTGTACTTGCTGCTTGCCGTTCCTAAAGAACCGAACAAACAAATAGAGAGAATATCTCTGGACGAAAGAAACGTGTTCAAATTTCATAAAGAAGCCATCCCGTATCCTGGAGGAAACGACTATTCTTAATAAAGTAACAAAGCAGTGGGCCGGTTGTCTGTCACAGCGACACGCGCTGACAGCGTGACGGATGTTTCGGAACCGTTTCTCCCTTTGCAAACGTCGTCACGTCCCCCGAGGGATTACCGGCTAAACGAATAATGGCCCGCCCTTTTTAGCCACTTCCCACTTTTCTCCTTTTAGCCGCTAGCTATTACCGCTTATTGCATCACGCAATCTCATTAATATATTCTCACTGGTCACGGAGAACAACGCGTTCCCGCAGGCGTCTGTTCGACTCACTCTCCAATTAACGTTCGTCGATCGAGAAATTTCGATGGGAAGCCAGAGATACAACCGCGTTGGATATTTCTGTTTCGTGAAAATCGATTTCGAATTTTCAAATAAACTAACTTTTTACTTAGAAGAAGATGTTTCGTCAAGGGAATGTGTTTTCTTAGTCGTGTCAGGAATTCGCGAAATTTAAGGACTAAGTATTCTTCGTCGATCTTCCCTTCGTTCTTTGCTTGTCTACCAATGTTTGAAAATTTTACCGCGGCGCACGAAAGCATCGAACACTTGCCTTGGAACTTTTTTATGAATATATTACGCGCAGTGTACGAAACACTTTGAAATTTCGTTAGCACTGTAACGAGACACGACTATCGTGGTATAATAATATAATAGCAAAATATAAAGTAAATATAGTATAATATAATAATAAAATAATAAATTTGCTACAATAATAAAGCTTTATATAATAGTAAAATATTGTAATAACAGTAAACTTTAAATATATATAGAAGTTACAAGACATTCACTGTAATGATACGCCTACTTTAGAATTGCGAATAATTGACTCTTCAAATGCTTTGGTGATCTTTGCGAAGTGTATCAATTAGGTTCTTCGAAAAGTGTCTTTCTTCCGCAAACGTGTTTTTTTACAACAGTGCACTTTCGTACAAAAGTGAAACCAAGTCTGTGAAATATCGCGATGTTTGTCTCAACGGAACAAAATGGGTCGTACGTAATTCGACAAAATAATATAAAACAGAAAACTTTGTGCGTCTATTATTTCCTCATAAAACGAAAGAAACTTTTCCAACCTAATATAATTCCAATAAATGTCCTGTAACGTCTATATAATTACGACAGTCGTGTCTCGTTACGCTGCTAATGAATTTTCAAAATGCTTTGTATAATCCATACATACAAAGTTTTTACGTACGGCTATATATTAGGTTATCCGTAAAGTTTCTTTCGTTTTATGAGAATATAATAAACGCACAACGTTGGTTATGCACTGTTGTAAAAAACACGTTTGCGAAAGACAGACACTTTCCGGACAAACTAATACTTATATAATAATAATAATAATAATAATAATACTTGCAAAGTAATCATACCGAATCGAGAATAGTTTACTCTATTCTAGAATAATTCATAATATTCTGCTGTATTCGAGTTCTTAAATTATAAATTTAAATCGTAGAAACTTTCTCTGTCTCAAACGTGACGTTTCAAAGAACAGCCCACTATCATGGAAACTCTGTGTTAAAAGGTAGCTTGGGGAGGTTAACATCGTAGTATTAGATAGCCAATCGTCGCGTGTGCAGGTCTCAGGAGGAAAAAAAGGTAACTGGCAGGGTGAAATAGTTGCTTGCCTGTTAACCTTTAGTGGCACATAGATCGTCCATGGCTGGAAGAGAAACGCACCACTTAGCCATGTTATTAATAGCTTTAATACCTCTGCCATTAAAGCGGAACGATGGGAAGCTGAACACCTGTGTTATTTCACATGCCATAGAAATTGCACGGTCGGAAAGTCAGGGATCTCGTTCGATTCTTCTACCTTCCTTTTCCCGAAATAACCATGCAGGATTTATATTTATGTGGTACTAGCGATAAACGACGTGTTTTATTTCATCCGAAACAATGGCTCGTCATATTTCACGATATCGTTCGGTTCTGCCGTAGAAAAAAGAAAATCAGCCGGCATTGTGTTTTAAGAAAGGTAATGTACGAGAACTTTCAGCTCCCTTCGTATCTTCGCTGCAAGCACAACTCATTCTGCTACGATTTTTTCAAAACTGTATTACCAGGTTCTAAGTCGATGTTCTACGCTATTAAAAAGTACCGATGGCATTTAAACTAAAGATACTGGGGATTTTAAACTAAAGAAACTTCGAGATACCACGTATCCTTGTTTATCTTCCTTCCCATTGCCTTTTTAATTAAAAGTAAATTAAAGTTTCTAAATTGGAGTAACCAGCTTTCAATAATTCCGAAACTCTGAATATATTGAGATATTTGTAGCGGCACACGAGCTAGAGAACAAATAAAATCGTGTTGTTGTTTCGCCTCGGAGTATCAATATCGTTAGGACTTGTATGATGTAATAATAATAAACGGACGCGATCGCGAGTATCAGTATATACGAGTGTAGTATCTTTCGATGTGTGGTTCTTCTAGAGTAAGGACAAGGAAGGATGTTGTATTTAAATGAAATTTAATTCTATTTTAACAAGCGATACCCAATACAAAAACTGACTACAATATCTCCGTACGTCGTATACTAACACTCGGCTCACAGCTTCTGTCTCCCAGGTCAAAAAATGCTGACCCTCAACTCTGGCAATCTTCTCCCACTCCTTCGCTCATTTAATTTTTACGTCACCAAAGCATAGTCTCTCACATACACACTCTCTCTCTCTCTTTCTCTCTTGCCCATCACTCTTAAGACTCTTAGTTTATTCCTTAGATTCTAATCTAAATATATAGAGTAAGCCTATATGCCCCTTTTCCGATACTACACTAGTATCTATCGAGTGTCTATTAGTTATCGACGAGTATCTACGAGTTATCAGCGAGCGATTATACACTGTTTTAGCGAATGCGTTTATACGAGCGTCTTGTCGACATTATTTATATTTATTTATTTAATTATTTTAAATATATTTGACGGGTTGCAACAGCAAGTTCTGGTTATTCTATCTACCAATCCTCTACAATTCCTCTACATATTTAAGCGGAGAATTCGTGGAAAACGGAGTCTTGTAAATTGAACTATTTGCACATTTAATATTTCATTTCCACTGAATTTCAAGCATTTGGAACAGCAATGAAGGACCATTAATATTGTCATGAACAAAATCCGCAGAATTTTTATTTTACCGTTCGCGATATCGCGTTATCGTTGGCAACGACAGTTTTACGTAACGTTGGAGACAGAACCGTAAGAATCGAGGGCGAATTACTTGATCATTCGTGGTGTTGTTTACGCGAAGCTTTAAAAAAAGAAACGCAAGAACGCGGTGTCTCGTCTTTCTTGGTTCGTTTATTACGATACGTTGGCGGATAGTAAACGACGGTGTTACGGAGAACATCACGTTGAAAAATCGACTGCTGTATTCTTCCTTTGGGGCATGAAATCGTCTGACACTTCTACGTCTCGAGAAATTGTCTGTCATCTGAAATATTTCGCGAGGGTAAAACGAATGACTGCTCGACTTCGTTATTCCAACCAACTGACGTTTCTTGATGCTGCTTGTTGCTAGAAGAAGCGTTTTACGTGTATCGTTAATAAGCTCAAATACGATACGTAAACACAGTTTAGTTAAAAATAATATTTTAGTCGATCAGATTTCCGTAAACAATTAACGTTAATAAATTGAAAAATCAAAATATTCCAAGAATCAAGCAATGAAATATAAAAAGCATAAAACGAAATTAATACAGACATTTCGATGTTTAATTAAATTGATATTACTTAATTGTTATACAAGTTACCTATTCTTCTAATTAAAAAATATTCAGAGTTACGTGATAATAGAAACGTAATAAATTTCAATAAAATTAGCTTCAACAAAATGTAAATTAACATTCCAAGAGACACGTTATTCTTGAATTTATATAACATTACTCCCGTATCCAACAGCAAAAGTAGAAAACCTTTGAAACAAAGATATGTATCGCATATTCTTGCATAGAGTAACGTCTCGATGCATTTTGTATCTGAATAGTTGCTTCGTTTTAGAGAGTAAGCTGACTGTCTTCTACTCGATAATTCTTATTTACGATAATCGTCACGTCAACGGTAATGACAAGAGTCGTTACTCGAATGCACTCACGAAACACGACTTCCACTGAACATTAACCGACGATTCGCCTTTAGAGAGCTACGAAAAGAATAGCGTATAATCTCTGATAAAAAAAAAGTCGATTCTGTGGAGAGGTTTACGCTGTACAGACGAGATAAGGAATTTGCTTTTCGCGATATATTAATCGTAATTTATTAGTAACCGACTAATTCTGGTATTGGAATTTCGTTAATGATCAGAGCTTGCGATAATTGCTGATAAGTCGAGCGAACGCTCCATTTTCGTGTGCCAAAATAAGGTACAGATAAAATAAAAAGAAATATTTAATTTAGAAATTTGTTAATATTGACACGAATAACGAGTATGCAAACGATTGATTTAATTATGGGACTCGTGGATATTACGCATCAGATGTAATATCAGAATTCAATAAATCGTGTAGAATTATGTTTTTATTTCATAATCGCAGCTTTTTAAGCCTCCTGTGCATTTTACTTTCTATAAATTTACTTTTCGATTTATTCCATTTCTTAGAACTGAACGTCTAATCGAATTCTAAGTTATCAGAATTCAGGGATTTTTGCTTCTTGTTCAACTCGAACTCGTTAATTACACTCCCTCATTGTTACTCCCATAATTTTGCCCAAATTGTTTGGTAATTTAAATTACTCGAGTTTGATTCCATCAGAAGTTAGTGTTGTATTTCGCATTAGAGATTCTATAGTTCATGCAAAATTACTTACACGTCGGTCTAATCTGATCCCAATTTTCATCGCGCAGCAGTTCCGCTTTAAATTTCCGATGAAATTTCCGAGGGAGACTGAATTTGTTAAATTTACCCGAAGCGATCACTAGCTACCCAAGTAATCTGTTTTCACCGCGACTGTATTAACGATTTTTCTTTCGGTTCGTTTCTTGTCTTGTACAAAATCCCATTTTCAAACAACTAGATTCATTTGAAACTTTGAGCATATAGTCTCACTCGATAGAAATCTTAAAACCAATCCTTTCCTTTTCTAGGAATTTTCTCAATGTGTAAATTGTTGCAAAAGAAACTCTGATGGCTCCACTGTAAAACATTTTCGATTTCAAAATTGATAATTCTTACAGGTCTGAGTTACTAAAACTAATTACTAACTAAGAAGGTGGTGCGTCGAATCGTGTGAGTTACATCGATAAATTAATATGTTTTTGAGAAGCTGTGTGTTAAAATTTTATTCGAAAATGCGAAATTTTATATACGCTAACCTACTAATATCGAAATAATTAATCGTAGTGTCTATGTTTTTTTTTTTTTTTTAATTATTTAATTTGTACTTTACAATTTGTCCAGCTGCACATTTGATAAATCGTATCTATGTTGATTAAATATTTTTCGTTCTGCTGGAGGACTAAGTTCACGAAGTCTTCGATGCTCTTTCTACGTTAGGACGCTACGACAGCGTGAAAAGTATGATTTCTGTGCAGCGGGGAAATTTCCAACGCGAAGCAAGGGAATGAAAAACGAAATTTCGGATCTGGCCATGATGAAAAAGATCTTGCCTGGAGAAACTAAGATATGAAGTTATAACGAATGCTGGACGGCAAACGTAATTACTTTTTTGTGTGCCGGTATACAGAGGAAACGAGAGGAAAAGGAAACGGACCGGGGTGGAAGGTACAGAGAAGGACATAGGGAAGAACATGATGGAAACTAAAGAGTTCTTTCGTTAATCAACGTTTCAAAGTTTCTTGCTTTTCGAACTTCCGGGAAAGGAATATTACTTTCTTATTGACACTGTACGGCTTCTCGTTGCAACAGCGCGAGACATCGCCTGGTCGGAAATTACTTTTATCCCCACGCTTCTTCACCGTTTCTTATATTCCCATAATTAGTTGCGATTATACATAGAGAGATCGAGCGTCGCTCTATTTCTAGATGATGATTCATGTTAGCCTTAATAATTGACTTCTACGTAAAATTAATAAAGACGAATAACTGTCATATAATTAGAAGATTACACGTATAAATTAATCAGAATGCATCTCATATCTTCTTCTTATATAAAGGCATATTAAAACCTGTTTGGACCTATGGGATCCAACTATGGGGAACAGCGAGTAATTTCAACATAGAAGTTCTTCAACGATCCCAATCAAAATCTCTAAGATCCTTAATAGATGCACCTTGGTATGTTACCAACGAAACAATACATCGCGACATTAATTAAGGTACCTACAGTTAAAGAAGAAATATCCAAATTCAGTAATAGATATAACATAAGAGTTAACAACCACCAAAACCCATTAGTTACTTAATTACTTGACACGACGGATCAGATTCGCATGCTAAAAACACATTATCCTTTAGATTTAGACATTAGATTCAGCTAGAATCAAATACACGATAATCACTTATTACTCACTTTATGGTACCACGCCAGAATAATTTACTTATAATTCCCAATGAGAAATACATCGTGAAATACATTGTGAAATACAATAAATTGTGAAATACATCGAAATAAAAAAAAAATCATATTGTAGTATCGTGAATTATTATAATCAGTTTATTAACGATAAAAGGATTAAACAGATGTTAATTAGACAGGAAAACAATGGTTATTTAACATAAACTAATCGCAACAACGTATTATAATTAAGAAACAACTAAATAACTAATTAACAACTCTCGTCAACACAAACTCAACTCTCTTTCAACAACGCTAACAACACTATATGGACAACGCGATCCGCACTCTTTGGCTTTTCAACTCATTCCGCTGTTAATTCGTTTATCGTCCCCTAGCAACTTCTTGTCTTTTGTCTTGGCCTCGCTACGCACATACTCAGCAACCGCTTGTTTATTATTCGCATCTCAGCAACCGTTTATTTACAATCCGCGCTACACCCCCCAGGTCCACGATACTACAATATCTTCTTAAGCAATCGTAAACTCCGCTATTGAGCGCCAAATAAATGTAGAAGAATTGTAGAGGATCGTTAATTATAATATCGAGAACTTGCTGTTGCAATCCGTCAGATATATTTAAAATAATTGAATAAATAAATATAAATAAGTGTAGTATCTTTCGATGTGTGGTTCTTCTAGAGTAAGGATAAGGAAGGATGTTCTATTTAAAGTGAAGTTTTATTCTATTTTAAAAAGCAATACCCAATACAAAAACTGACTACAATATTTCCGTACGTCGTATACTAACACTCGGCTCACAGCTCCTGCTTCCCAGGTCAAAAAATGCTGACCCTCAACCCTGGCACTCTTCTCCCACTCCTTCGCTCATTTAGTTTTTACGTCACGAAAGCATACTCTCTCACTTACACTCTCTCTCTCTCTCTTTTTCTCTCTTGCCCAGTACTCTTAAGACTCTTAGTTTATTCCTTAGACTCTAATCTAAATATATAGAGTAAGCCTATATCCTCCTTTTCCGATACTACATAAGTAACGTCGTCAAAACGCTGGTACTAACAAATTCGCCAAGACAGTGTATAATCGCTCGCTGATAACTCGTAGATGTTGATCGATAACTCGTAGATACTCGGTATATACTGATTATTTTGATATTGTTTTGCCCGGAGTTTATTTATTATTACATCATGTAAGTCCTAAAGATATTGATACTCGAAGGCAAAGCAACATTTGACAATTTGACAACAATTTGACGACAATTTGATGTGTCCTCTAGCTCGTGTGCCGCTACATAAACTACGGTCCTACAGAGTATGCTGTCTATTATCCTCCTCCCCCTAAACGGGTGTTTTGTATGTTTCGAACACTCTGCGATTCTTATGGGAATAAAATAAACACGCCTGGACGTTCTGGTGTAACCTATAGTTCTAGTCTATAGCTCGTCAATATTTTTGTCTAATTTCTTTACCGAATTTAGTAATTTATTTTATCGAAATTCCAAGCAGTTTCGTGTAACAGCAGTGTCGTAGAACGTTCATCAAAATTGTCTATCGTCTGGAACACTTACGGGAGCCATCGTAGGTATACGAGAATAAAAGGCTGTGTAAACATAATATTTGGCAAGTATGAATGATTAAGTCGGGTTATGGGTCGGACAGGGAACGTCAGCGAGCGTATGCAGTCAGCCGCATCGCGTGAAACATTGCAGGAATTATGCGTCGGCCTCCATTACCGGCGGGCGTCGGCTAGAACTTTCAACACGGCTCTGCGATTTAGCGGACGAAACTTCGAAATGAGGACGAACGTGCCGAATACGCGATTACGGCGCGGTAGTTGCTACGAATCACACCCAGGAGACGGTGTTTCTTCCTTTTTCTTGTATGAAGAAGAAAGAAGAAAAAAGGAAAGAAACGAAGGAATTCGAGGTTGGACCATCACGAAAAAAGCAGACGTCGCGGGATTATCGAAACTTCCATTGAATCAACGTCGCAAAAGAGAACGTGGGAGAAAAACGATGAGAAGTGTAAAGAGAAGAAGTAGAGGTTTTCCGGGAACGATGCGTTTGTTTTACTTGCGCGGCGTCGAAATCGGAAATATTACACCGCGGGGAAATAAAACGGCTGGAAGGAAAGGCTCGCGTGGAAATGGCGTGTCTGAAAACTCTGTCGCGTGCAACGAGCCATCATTTCGGATGGTATTCGCATTTTTGTTAACGATTCACGGCGTGAGAATCCTGGGGATCGTTTCGAGGTATGGTTAATTGTTTGTAATTGCTTCTGTCGGGCATAGGAACTGTGGGAGTAGTAGGTGTTGGGTTTGGCTCAAGGCGAGACCTTCTTGCAAGTGCAAGTTATGTAAATTGAAATAGTTGCGTTGAATTATGATCGTATATTATCATATTTATAAAGGAATATTATATTTTAGAATGCGTAAAGTACCTATTTGTAGAATTCTATTATTTTAAGAATTTCACAAAGGACACTTGTGTATCAAATTCTACTGGTTAGCGATTTGAATATTAACAAAATTTTACTATACGTATATACGTATTATACACATATTTTAGTATGTAGACTTTATATATTGTAACCGAGACTCAAAACGTAATTTATATCTATTTATTTCTCAACGATGCGATAGTAAGCTTAATCAGACTGCACAAATTATGCTTTTTCTGCGACCAACAGCTGAAAGAAATAAAAGAACGTATAAAGCCAGCAGTATTACGAATGAACATATTGATATATATATATATATATATATATATATATATATATATTGTTATGCATAAAAGAAGGTAACAGGAAAATGTGATTTATCGTGTTTCTCATCCGTAGTCTTCAAATATTATTTTATAGAATTTATCTTGAAATATAGGATTACTTTATGAAAAAAATTGCTACGTAAAAATTACTGGAAAAAGAGATGCACGTTGCTTAAGCTCGGAAGCTACGTCTGAGCTTTAAATACTGGTTGTCAATAGTCGACGAGCAGTTGGGATACAAATTACACACTGTCTATGGCCTGGAAACGTCGATTCTCTTATCGTTCGTGATCGACTGTACCCGATAAACACGTACGAGCCATCTAACCTGACCTGCGAGAATTCCAGCGCCTGTGTATAGTTTATCGCTCAACTATGCTGCCTTTACGTTTTCTTCATACTGATCAGAGTCAATCACGTACGCGAATAAACGAGCGTATAACGTTCGCGCGCTCATAAATCCTCAAAAAGCCAGCAATCTTTTTCTATGGACAATCAGCAACGTATTCATTGAAATTTCAATGCGGATTTGATTGATGGCCCGTGATAGAATTTTCATTGGTTCGAACTTTATACATTTAAAATAGCGCGTTGAACAAGGTAAATGATCGCTGTTAAACGCGAGCAATCAGTATCTTTCAGTTTCTAAATGTCTACATATTTCGGACGTAATCGAAGGTAAATTTTATTCGCGAAAAATTCTTGATTTATAATATCTCATACGATATACATAATTATGAACATCGCTTCTTCTCTGAATCGCTATCGATATAACTCGCAATTCTATTTCAAAATGGAACGATTTATATCCTATTGAAAGCTTTAATTTTACTTCGATATAACACCATGATGCATTACGACAACCCATTGTTATTAATTACGATGAATGCTAGAAGAACCTTTTGCTTTACTATATTTTTTTTCAATATTCATACTACCTTTCGTTGTAGAGATATTAGGTCGTCGGAAAAGTTTCTTTCGTTTTATAAGGAAATAACGGATGCACAACATATGTCGTTTTATATTATTTTATCGAATTACCTATGATCCATTTTGTTCTACCAAAATACACATCACAACGTTCGACATATTAGGTTTCGTGTCTTGTTAAAGATGCGTCGTTGTAAAAGACGTGTCTGTGAAAGACAAGCAAATATGATAGTCTGAAACCCAGTATAGTCACGAACATCGTGCAAATTCATTATTAATAATATTGTATTTTATTACTAATTTGTTCGTAAAAACCTCCTTTTTAAACGTATGCTTTTTCTTCATACTGATACAACATTCAGTTACGAATGTATCCAATGTAAAAAGTATCATTTCCAGGACTCTGCTATTGTTGTCTCACTCGCGCACGGTTGGACCTTTCACTTGCGCAGCCGCGTCGATTTTCTGACTGGCGCACTCGGATCTCTCGCTCGCACCTCGTCACGACTGCCGCAAGCTTGACACGTGTGCGGTGGTCAGTGACGAACGCCCAGTCAGCAGCTTTTTACTCCTGCTAGACGCGACGTACGCATTTCCAGGAAAAAAAGTAGGTCGCGACGTTTTTAGGAATGGCAGCCGCCATTCATTATTTTCGTGCGCGCTCAACGCTATCTTTTAGATGTTATATCTCGGCAACCAGTTGTTATATCGACTTGAAACAAAGTTTATTTTCAAACGGAGACTTTTGTCCATTTAGAAGATTGAAGGATAATATGGAATCAGGACATGAACATTTTTACGATGATTTAATACTATTGCTTGGGTTGTAACGTAAAACTTGAAATGTTCATTATAATATAATTTATTTATCTGAAGAGATTTCGCAGTTTGAAATGTACTGAAATTAAATTCATTGAAAACACGTATTATATAAATAGAGAATAAAAGCAGTCCATAAAAGCTTTGATATTGAAACATGCATATAAATTTATTATGGAAGCTTGTGTAAAAATTGTCCTTGTACAATTGCATGCAACGTATAATAGCCTTCTTTATATTAACAAAGAGGATTATGAAACATTCGTATCGTTAATTTTATTGTAGTTTAAATTTACGAATATTTATAACATTTCTCTTTTTGATAAATGATCCTTAGTTTCGAAAAGCTTCACTCTTAATAAAATTGTTCGCTAATGGTACTAAACAATTTTCAGAATGTAAAGGATTGATATTATTTGCAGAGAAAACAAAGAGAGAGGGATAGGCGCGAGGAAATTAAAAATTGTTATATTCACGAAAATAAATCTCTTAATTTTCTAACAAGCGAAAGATACCGTAAAGCAAATTATTCTTTGTCTTGGAGTCGACCTGACGATCGATTCTACGATATCGGTCCTCGTAAACCTTAAATTTCCTTTTCTATCAAATACGTTCTTTCGTACGTGTTCTTATGCTTTCTTTGTCGATATTCCTTCGATATTTCCTCCGTGAAAACAAGAAAAACCAAGAAGCAAACGAACGAGTTTCCACGTTGAAAAGTAAGGTGGGTTCACACGAGCGTATCAGATGCCGTGAAAGCAGAAGAATGCGCAAGCTCGATAAAGTCTGTGGACGTTTTCTACGCGACGTGGACGTCGAGGGAACTGATAAAGAATTGTTCGTTGTCCAGCAGACGTGCTCCGGTTCGCGACGTGACAGCTGACATGACGTATCGGTAGGCGGCAAACTCTTTAATAACGCACCAACCTGAGCAAGCAAGATGCTACCGGATGATGGAAAGCAGATAAACTACACGAACGAGTGCAAGAAACGCTTAGCTTTCGTTTAGGTAGCTAGCGATGGATAGTCGCGTTTCACGGATTTGGTTTCGATAAGGAAGCGTCCGATTAATTGGTCAATCCTTAATTAAGAACAAGGATATACTTTCAGAAAATGCTCTGTGTTGACACATCCATCTTTTTATTAGATTTATTTCTTTTACTTTATCCTTGTTTGTATAGAATGTCGATTTCTAATCGAATGTTTGTTTTTTTTTTCATTTACGCAAAGAAAGGCTAGGATTTATCGTTTGATAGAGAAGCGTAGAAATTAATTATTGTTTCACACGAACGACTGATCGTAATGTAGTATCGTGGACAGATTGCCTAAGAAATATCGGGTGAACCATGAACAATGTTGCGAGAAAGTCTAAGTGCCGATAGGCCAGAAAGGTCTGGAAACTTCAATGAGCCCATCGATGTGCGGTCGACCTTTCAGTCGAATAGTCTTTTTTTTTATTTGGAAGTATTTTTACAATCATTTGTCATTGAGAATTATAAGTAAATTATTCTAGCGTGGTATTATATCGTGTGTAATAGGCGATTATCGTCTGTTTGATTCTAGCTGAATCTAATGAGTCGAATAGTAACGCGGAGAAAAGAAAAATGACCGCAGACATTTGTGGAACACGTACGTGGTGGGGCTATGAGAAAAGACAAAGAGACGCCTACGGGAAAAAGACAAATTAACAGGCAGTGAGAAATCAGAGTGTTGCCAGCGTCGTCAGGAGAGTTTTGTCAGCGTTGTCGAGGAGGATGGTCCGCGTGAAAGAGAGCGTTGGAACGGTGGTGACGAGAGTTGCAAATTAACTGTTTAGTCGTCTTAGTTATAGCACATTACTGTATTTAGTTCGCGTTGAATAACCATTTAATTCATTCTAAATAAATAAAAAAATCCTACAGTAATGATCACTCTGAACCTTCTAGAATATACGCATGGAAGTGTCAGTTTGAAGTTATATAAATTAAAGTTGCACTAAACTCTTTCTAGCGAAGAAAAATTGTTCTAATATTTATTTATTTATTATTTATTTTTACTTAGTCCGCGCCTTTCGGCTTTGGACGAGTTTTCAGTTTTACATCTCGTTTACCTATCACGCTTTTTACATTCTCTCAATCTTATGGCGTTATCACCTTATTGCCTCCTCGTCTATATCTATTTAAACTCTTTTCCTTGTCTATATCTATCTAAACTCTTTTCTTATATATCTACCTCCGTTATATAATCTACCTCTAAAACTATAGCAACTTTGGGCTTTTGCCTCCTTGCTGTGCTTTCCTTATTGTCCTTCCTCCCCGTCTTATATTGTCCTTCTCTTCTCCATTATTATTTTCAATTCCATTAGTCCTTCTCCAGTCTCGTTTAGTATTTTTTCTGTGTCCTTTGGTCCTCCCGTTAGTTCGTATTCTTCTATTACGAGTCTCAGGTCTTCTTCTTTCCTTTCACATAGCCTGCATCTTTTTTCTCCCTCTTCTTTCCAGTATTCCCTTGCTTTGGTCTCGTTTCCACATCTAAATCTTGCTAATATTTTTCTGTCCTTTCAGTTCATCCTCCCTTCTAAGTATTTTGGTAACTCTTCTTTGACGATTTTTCTATAATGTTTGTTATATTTTGATTCCCTTCTGCTTCTCTCTTTCTCCTTTCTTCTATAATTTGGTCTACTATCATCCTTCCTTGCTCTTCTCTTGCTTCCCTTTAAAATTGTTCTAATATGTATAAATAAATTTCACGCGTTAACTCGTTTTAAGCATGGTCGAAAAGTTTTTCACGGTTTACCGCTGTTCTGGAGATGCTTAAGGTAGTTACCGAGCCAACGCGCCAACTTGTATTATCATGTTTCCCGCGTGTTCTTTTTCAAAAATTAAAGTCTACTTAATGTCACATCCTGGCCACTAGATAACTCCCCGTAAGACTAAGTTTAGTCATCCGTTATAAAGTTTCCTCATTGTCCCCTCCCATTTTTCCTAATTATTTCTAGGAATCGCGCCACGATCCTTTGATTGTCTTATCTTTTTACTGCCAAGAATATCTACGAAGAAACGTCGGTCTTTTACGCAATTATAATTCTATTTGAATTAATTAATCGTTATTGCAATTTGTCTTAATCGGGTGAAGCTAAGGGAATATTTTAATTTATAAATGTATTTCATTTGTTTCTATTCGATGTTAACGCATCGATGATACAAACTACATGCAGCTTCAACCACATTTGAAATACAACGAGCTAGCTCCATAAATCATCTTTTATCAGATAAAATAAATAGTCCGCGATAAGGCAACCTTATTTGATATTCACGGCAAATTTTGATGTTGGTCATTGCCGAAGTAACGCGTTTCGCTTAATGAATTATAAAAAGGAGAATACAGTCTTATAAACCACGATAGACATTCTACTACCGCTCATTCTGGCCACTAATTGTCACCAAGAAAAAGTATACAATAGTTTTCGTACGGTTATTATTAGTGTCATTGTTTGATCAGTTTTGGTTGATTTTCGAGACGTACAATTTCAGGTTTAAATTCAAAGTACGAAATAAGGGACCATACTACGCATGGAATCGCTTAATATTTTCAACTCCGACCAATCTCTCTCTTAGACTTAACCCAAACACAACAAACTTTATATTCTGCTTGATTCTCTTCTCAAGCGCGATAAATTTCACAAAATTCTTTCTCCGAGGAAAATTGAGGTACAAAGTGAGTCCTGTTTCGCACGCCAAAAGAATGGAAGAGAAAAAGGAAGGCGGCGTAGCGTAGGGAAAGGTGAAGAGTTCGGTCGGCACGTTTCATCGTTGTCGTAGAACGCGGCATAAGCGCATTTTGCAGCAGTGGATGCGGCTACGGAGGAAAGCAGAATATAAGTAGCCAGAGGAAGCATGTGAAGAAGGTAGGAAGGAAGGAAAGAGGGAAAGATACGTGTAGTCCACGACACAACTGAGCTTGCAGCCTGCAACTTTTCCCATCAACGTGCGGCAAGCTTCGAGCTTGTTATGCCAAGCTTGAAGCATGTAACGCCAGATGCCGCATATTGGCTCGCACCTGACCCGCACCATCAAAAACCATACTTCTTCGATCAGACACACCTTTCCCAAAAAAAAACCCAGACTGCTTTTTATCCAACTTTTCTCTCTTCGCTCGCGTTCAAACCTAACTTCGCTTCTTGTCGAACTCGGTATCGTTTTCCAGTCTGTCGCCTTTTTACGTGATTCCTTTCTGTTGCGCTTTATGTTGCTTCGTTTGATCGCTTCTTTGGAATTTAGACCACATCATGAACAATTTTAGTGGTTTGGAAGTTTTTGGAAAAAGTCCAAGTCCTTCAAAATTTAAGACACTGACATCGTGATCGGTGAACTTGTGACAGCTAAATCGGAGATGTGCAGATGATAAATTGGCAATTAGGACGCTGTAGTCTTCTCTTTATTTGGAATTCCAGTCCTGTATTAGAAGTTCGATATTTAAAAATATACGATTTCGCTTTTGGCTACAACTCTGTTTGTCTGGTAAAAAGTATTTCGCTGTTTTAATCTGTAAAAAACTACTAGGTCGAGGTAGATACGATAACTAATGATCGACTGTCTGGATCTACTGATACTGTTAAATAGAATTTTCTTAATCGAAACGATGACCTCAATGCAAATCCACTACAATTAATGAAGAATGTCTGACAGTGATTGGCCCATTCTATTCTACTGAAATGTTTGAATAGAATTTCCTTGGTACAAGCGATGATATTCGTAACAATTAACGAGTCTACTACAATTCTACTCTGTCTCGTTTTTAAAAGTAATAATATTTTTCACAATATAGAATCAAGATCGGTTTTCTTACGTTCTAAATCTCAACATTTCTTTACGTTCTATGTAAAATACGAAAATTAACTTGTTCTCGGAATTCTCTTCATAAAGCAACAAACTTTGAAGAAAAATGAACAGCAACAAATTGAGCGTACCAGCGAAACACTGCATGTAATCGACGACACACTTCTACGTATCTGTTCTTTTTTCAGTATTTCCGGGTACTATAAAATTGCGCGATAAATCAGCGCTTTAATTCCGTTTCATAAAAGCGAGGAAGGATCGTAAACCTCTTACTCGGGTATCGGATTTGTTCCCTTGTATGCATTCGTTCCAGTGAATCAATCGTTTAATATGTTAGGTAGATAATAAAATCAGTTGCTGAGACGTTGCTTTCACCCGACTTGATAATTTTTAATAATTTATACAATGCAGTTATATAATTCCTATTTCATGACATTCTTTATATTTTTCTGTAGGTACTCGTTCCCCTAAGTTGTTTAGTGAGCTTCCTAAGTTATATCTTGAAAGCATAGCTAATTAAGAAGCGCAAAAATCCTTCTTACAAGTACCAATCTACTTATTTCTGATCGAAGTACTATGCTGTGGGCTTGATTTAATTTTGAAAGGTTTAACCCCTTGGACTACACGCTATCTGCCGATCTCGCCAGCCATAATAAGCAAGAAGTTCGGTCGCGCGCCGTGCCATTCATCTGTTCAACCGGGTGCCCGAACTGGCGCAAGATTTATACTACAAAAGGAATTGTGAAATAATAAACAACGTTTGAGGACAAATAGTGTTTTTAAGACGTCTAGGGCGTAATCACGATCAATTGATCAGTTAACGAAAACAATTTATTACTTCAAAGTGAATGATTTTGTGCTTATGGTGCAAATTTTTTACCACGAGTCAGGCTCGTGGGTTCCGTTTATGGCACAAATTCTTTCCCACGAGTGTGACTCGTGGTTTTCGCTTATGGCACAAATCCTCCAAGGAGTTAATATTGGGTTGGCAACTAAGTGATTGCGGATTTTGTCATTAGGTGGTAATGAAAAACTCCGCAATCACTTAGTTGCCAATCCAATAGTTCACAAAATTACTGTAATCTGGATAAATGAAATATTTAAGCTACTTCTCCTATAACTTTAGAGGCGTATCAAAATGTAAATATTATTTTGTAAAATAATATTGTCTTTTCATATTTATTTACACAGTCGAGGTAGGTAAGAGATAAAATGGAAAGAAGAATTAAAGGAAGGAGAAAACAGAACTTCAAACTCTTTCATGCTATTTGATATTCTTTATTTCTTCGTTGCGATAATAATCTACGAGTTTGTAACAAACATTTTTCACAGAGAGGTTTTGACGAAACTAGCTACTCGTTTTGATGAATTTAAACTTCAAGGTACGAGCCTTCGATAATTCCCTTCGGTAATACTCTTAGCAAACAAAATTCGATCGCACAAAGCTCGAAAGATTCTACGTCTCTTTCGAATGTTTTTAACTGAGAAATATCCATAAAGCTGTCTGTACGCTTCGCTTTATTGTACAAACTATCTCCTATACTTTGTCTCTAAGAATCTTATAAAGCAGAATTCGATTACACAGAACTATGTCTCATCCTATGTTTCGATCATTCGCAATAATTTCAGCCAATAACCGAACGAAAAGACGAAAACGTTGTCTGCAAACTCTGGAAAGCACGTTTCTTGTTCGAAGCAGCTGCGTCAGCCCCGAAAATCGTTTTCTAGTAAACGGTTTTAAATTTCACGCTTCTAACAACAGCCATTGTATCGTCTCGTTTCTTTTAACACTATCGTATACATACAGCTGAGGATCCGAGTGACGTGCTATCTAAACGACAAAGCGTACAAATACGCGATGAGGAAACCAACCGTGGGGGTTTTCGAGTGGATGGTTGCGGCAATCACGCGCACCCTTTGCATATGTTTGCAAAGAGAGTCCATGGAGGGAGAGACCAATTGTCGAAGGGATGATAAAACGAGGAAGAAAATTCGAGAGCGATAGAATCGAGGAAACAGATATAGAGAGAGGTGGAAGAGAGGTAGTAAAGGAAGAGAAATGAAATGAAACGTGGAGGAAGGTAAAAGGAAGATTACGGAGGTAACCGAGATCGAGGGAGACTTTAGTTTTATTTGAAATTTAAGGAATCTCCAGATACGTTTAGATGTGATCTGCGAATGTTTACTTACAGGCAAGTTAAATATTTCGTATATATTTCCTTGTGGAGTAAAAATTGTGGAGTAAAGTTAAGATTCTTTTATCTGGACGAGGAAACTCGCTTGTTATTCTTGTGTGTGTGTGTGTGTTACGGATGGGAATTAGATTGAATCGATGTGAAATATATATCAAAAATATCGTACGATTGATAGAACGTTCTACTACTGAAATACGTTGCTCGTCATTGAATGATTTCTTTATATAGGACCATTCGGTGTTCTAGAACTAATAATTAGATTAAACTACATACTACATACTACAATTTAACTACATACTTACTTACATGCATAGCCACTTTTACGTAAAAGATAATATTAATTCAAATTCAAAATTAAACAAGACTTACAACGCTACAAATTAATTGCTGCTGCGATTAAAGCACAATATCAAACTACAAACAGATAAGTGCGAAAACTTGACAAATTAATTTAATTAGCCCTTTACAAATTCCCAAAACAAGTAAATAATTAAGTGAACATATCAAATTACCTTGTATAATTGCAAGAAACATATAATCACGTTACCATCAAGCAACACTTACGATGGCAACAAGGATGAAGCTACGTGTAAGTTACCACAAACGAGTTTATCAACCACTAGCATTTCGGTTTTGTAATTATCCCGGTAATTTACAGCGACTTCGATAGCAATTACATCACACTTGCAACGTGTTCTCGCCAATAAATTCGAGGAACGTTCGCTTAATCGTGTAACGTGAGAATATATGTACTCGGCCACCACGGCTACATTATCATCGTTTATCCACGCGAAAATTTAACTTTCCAGCGTTGGGCAATTATTTCGAAATTCAACACCGACGATAGGATCGCGCTTTGCCACTCTTTCTAACCTTTAAATTTAATGCACCATCCCCTGAGCCCCGTTACACCACATTCACAGTTGCCTTTTCTTCGCAGAGTTAATTACCTGCCGCGTATAAATGTAATTACGTAACTGTTCGTATCCACCTCATTACTCAGATTCCCATAAATGAAGAGAAACGGAAGGGAGAAGAAAATTTTATCTTATATTTCTTCTTATCATCTCTAAGCTTTTTGTTTTTCTTTTTTTCTTCGGCTATGCTTTTAGCGAGGTTAATCTTTCCAAAGACTACAGGATAAAATCAGGATAAAAGTAAATGTGAAATTGGTTTAGAGAAACTTCTTGTTGTATCGTAATGTTTCTTTGCGTTTTGGTGTAACTTTTAATGTCAGAAATCTGATCGTTCGACTTTGCTTTTCTATTTATTTACCTGAATACGTAATGACTTTTAAACTTCTCAGAGAATAAAACACGTTTATTTATTCGTAGAAAACGATACGTTTCAGGATGAATCTTCAGAAACAAAATATCTGCAGAATCAAACTTTCTTCTACTTTTTCATTTATAAAGTTGGTCAGTCATTTATAAAGCTGTAATTTATTATCACGAGTTCGAATAACTTTTAAAAGAAATTAAAATACGTACGAAGTGAATGTAATAATAATAATATCTGAGAATTCTAAACAACGATAGATATGATATATCGATATCGCTCTCACGAATGTCAAGAGAGAGAATAACGTAGAAATTCCTTTTTAATATTCTCATTCCCCTTCGGTATTATTTCCTCGTAACTTTACCTTTACTTTGATTATTAAGCTTTCGAATTCTATTTTTCCATCTGGAATTTTCGCGTTATCAACCATTGAACGTTCGCTGTGTGTTTCTCGAGTTTCATACTTTCCTTTCTATTTCCTACGAAAATAGATTTTTATTTGGTTCTTTGATCATCGTTTTTCATTACGCAGCGCTCATCTTTTTTTCCCATGTCCTATATCTTTTTCCAGGTAAATCGTTCGATTCTTTTCATCCGGTTTCACATTTTCTACTTTGTTCCCGATGCAAAAACCGGCCGATTTTTATATTTCGTATTTCCCGTATTATTCTCTTTTTACATACGATCCATTCATCGACTTTTCAAATTCCAGCGAAACAGATCCTATTTCGCGGCCTAAGCTGATAGACTTTCGAAATTGTTCCACGCATCAACGATCGCTCTCAGTTTTTCCGATGATTCCACGCCGTACCACCGTTTCCCAAACTCGTGGTTCCATCAAACTTTCAATTTGTAACTAAATTGCGTATCGTGTTCGTTTGTAAATAACGGGAGATCGTGCCGAGCGAGAAGGAACGAGGCTGCGCGACAGAAAAACAGGGAGAGCCATGAAAATCATACTGAGCTCCGTTTCGAAGGATTTAACGCGTTCCAGCTGCGTTCGAGATATAAAATCTTATGGATCCCATATAAATCACGTACGGGGTATCATCCAAAAATTTTGTGCGTTCAGAGATTCCGTTACTCTTTCTACGGAACACCTTGTTTTCATAGTTCCAACTTTCTTTCAGACGTATGTTTTCACGCGATAACTCAAATAATACACTGCGAGGTACTCAATTTTATTTTGATATACGCTCTTTTGGAAGAATGGAAATTTTTCTTCAATTATTTAATAAAAATTAACTCGTAAGAATTATCTAATGCAATGAACATTTTCCATTGAAATATATCGAATAGGAATTAGAAATATTTGTGGAAGAAAGACAAAAATGGTCGAAGCTTGTTTCACTCGAAGATGGTATCCCTCTGGGGATAGCCATCC
This sequence comes from Bombus soroeensis, assembly GCA_014737365.1. Classification (NCBI taxonomy): domain Eukaryota; kingdom Metazoa; phylum Arthropoda; class Insecta; order Hymenoptera; family Apidae; genus Bombus; species Bombus soroeensis. Next base: position 1,560,506 of record JACXIL010000166.1, read on the forward strand.
ACGTGTTATTTAGCAATTAAGTTAAACAAATTTACCAAATGTCCAGCTGGACAAATTGTAAAGTACGAATTAAATAATAAAAAAAAGAAGCTTGTTTCTGTTATGAGCTCTTCACTTTCTATAGATAATAGTATTTACATCGTTCAACATATTTTCTGAGAATAGTTACATATTTTAACACATATTTGATCGGTCGCGGATGAACTCGTGTTTTCATGCATAAAGTTAATGGTCGATTTTGCATAAAAGAGAAAAAACGACCGGCCAGCAATGTGCTAAATTAGCTAACGGTAATAAAGATATTTGATCCAAGATTTAATTATAATGGATGAAATTATTTTGCAAACTTGAATGCTATTTAGTTCTTGAGTTCTCTATGGGCTTCGTTCGAGGAATGAATTTCCAACAACAACCCTGCTTTTAGCCATCTCGCGGCCCGATCGATGAAAAAGGTATACGCGATGGGATATTGCGCCAACAAAATCCAAGATAATCCGCGGAATTCCATGGGGAAATAAGGGGATGAGGGACCTTCGCGAATTCCATGTAACGTTTCGAGTAATGCGCATCTTTTTCGCCTCTGCCCCTCCATCTACATCGCGCGCAATCTGCTTTACCCGGAGTCAACTCGAGAAACTGCGAAGAGATTTGTGTCCCGTTGTTTTATTCCTACGGCTCGAGGATTAAAACAGAGCGAGAGTAATCGAACTATTACGTTGTAGCTGTTCGTTAATTTTACCACGTGATTGTGGGATACAAATGTCTGTGAATTGGATACTTTTGAGTTTACCATCAACGTGCAAACGTTGAGCAATTATTAGTTATAACATATGTGTAGTATCTTAAATGGTCTAGAGTAAGGATAAGGGAGGATGTTTTATTTAAAGTGAAGTTTAGTTCTATTTTAACAAACAATACCCAATGCAAAAATTGACTACAATATCTTCCTACGTCTTATTCTAACACTCAGGTCAAACATGCTTCAAAGCAGGTCAAAAAATCCCTCGTTTCCCACTCCTTTACTCATTTAGCTTTGACGTCACCAAAGCACACACTCTCACTTACACTCTCTCTCTTCCCCAGCACTCTTACGACTCTTAGTTTATACTTTAAACTCTAATTTAAATATATAGACCAAACGTATGCATCCCTTTTTTGATACTACATAGGTATTACAATTGTTTCATAACTGTTGAGAATTGCGGATTTTAATCGCCGAAATAAAAGTAAAACAACGCTAAAATTACACTTAGAATTTATATTAAAGTAGTTTTAGATTTATTTAATAAATGATTTGCAGGATCTTTGTCGATATACATTTGCACGCCTCTCACACAGCTAACAGAACAGTTGCATTCATCTGTTTTTCCAGACGCTGTGTACACACATACATCACACTCACATGCGTGTGTCACTACTATACGGCTAATCTAGTCTAGCACACAAAATTATACGTATCTCGATAATAACAAATATTTTTATCTTTGTTCGTCGCTTCATACGTTACCGTTTTAAGATTAAGAATTAAGAATTTCCTACTCTTTTCGAGATTTTTTACTTTCACCTATTATAAACGAATCTTCTTCTGACATCGGTAAAACGCGTATTGTTACAAGTAACTTTGCGCGTTACGATAGAATACAACGTTACGAAAGAATATACTGTAGTATCGTGAATTATTATAATTAGTTTATTAACGATGAAAGGATTAAACAGATGTTAATTAGACAGAAGACAATGGTTATTTAACATGAACTAATCGCAACAACGTATTACAACTAAGACAACTAGATAATTAATTAACAATTCTCGTCAACACAGATTCAACTCTCTCTTAACAACGCTAACAACACTATATGAACAACGCGATCCGCACTCTTCAGCTTCTCAACTCATTCCGCTGTTAATTCGTTTATCGTCCCCTAGCAACTCCTTGTCTTTTGTCTTAGCCTCGCTACGCACACACTCAACAACTGCTCGTTTATAATTCGCATCTCAACAACCGCTTGTTCATAATTCATACCTCAGCATCCGCTTGTTTACAATCTGCATTACACCCCCCCCAGGCCCCTCGTCCACGATATTACAATCCAGATGAGAATTTACTTTATACGATTAATACTCAAACGTTAGTTCGAATGATATACATACGTAAAAGCTTGTTCAGTATTATCCAGAGTTTGATTCACAACTGACAAGACGCAAGTGACTATCTTCAATTATGAGTCTATTTCGACTTTCAGCTACTTTCGTTATCCTATAAGAGTGTAGCGACACTCGACAGCAAAATCTTCCAACCGTTTCTGTCCCGTGGCTTGCTACACAAAGACCCTATCCTTAACTGGACGATGGCAGAGCAGTAGTTAGCGCCGTTGGTTACGAACGTTGCAGACCAGGTTCAAATCTCGACTTTTTCTCCACGATTCCTAAATGAGAAGAAGACAATCCGGATGAAGACAAAAATCCTATACACCGAACAGCACCGCACATAGCACGATCTATCACAACTTATCCACCTCACGAGAAACTAGAAAAGATATCTCGTAGTTCCGCTAACATAAATACAGAGTTATAAATTCGAATGAATCTGGTTCTCAAGCGTAGAAATCTTTGTTCTAACCGGAAGATTACCATAAGAGGCACCGCGGCGGAATATTTGCTCGCGTAGGAAAGAAGATCTGCGAAAGAAATGAGAAATTACACTATTACCTCGAATCAGCAGTAAAAATGGAAACAGAGGCGGTAGAACGAATTCCGTTTAACGCACGCTATATGTACACACTTCAGATGGTATTGCGATTATAAAGAAGGTGGGTTGCTCTATAATTAAAAGAACACGAGAAGCTATTTTTAATCTACGTGAAACGAGCAAGGTAGGTAGCTTAACCACCTTGATCCGGAAACGAGAAATTACCATTTGTTTTTCTTTTTGCTTTTGTAAAAAGAAAGAAGCAATGTTCTGCGAATAACAGACCATCTTGTAACGTAACTTCGCAAATGTGTCAGGAAAGTATCGTACGGTTCCATGGTTTTATCGAGACTTTCATTCGTCGATATTTGGCTCGATCGTACTTACGGATTCGCCTTTACGAGTTCCGTAAAGTTGTCGCTTGCTCGAGTTTCCTTGGTTTGTCCGAGACCTCCGATAGAGTCTCAAGGGGATGATCTCGTTCCTTGATACGTAATTTTGATTTTTAGACACTGGATATTTATCGTCTAATCGTGATTAATGGACAAATTGAAAATATAATAATTTTCGTTTGGAAATTTGAAAGCTACTCGTCGTAAGTTTTGCACAACGACATTTTTAAAATACAGATACGTAGATCGTAAAAGAAAAATGGCTAAGACAGAGTAAATAGAAAGTCCTGTAGCTTTTAAGAAGCTAATCCAACGAGAGTAGAATTTCTGTTATACATATAAAATTTTCGTTTGAAACGTGTTTTTAGTCATTATGATACTTTGTTTCTGAGTTAATAATCTCGTTCATTTTCCCTCTAGCGAACTCTTCCAGCGATTTTATTATCTCGCATACTCGCGTTGAACTTGTTTATGCGTTAATGTGAACAAACTATCAGCTCTGTTCAATTTAAATATTTGTAAACAGGCACATCTTGCAAAACCAAACGATAAATGTAGCAATTAATAAAAAACTGTGTAACAAAATTATAATTCAAGTATTTCATAAATTTTCGCTTGTTTAAACTGCAAATTATTTTCACATACTTACGCATTCGCACGACGCATTTGCATACCTGAAAACATTTTAGCCGTTCGCTTTTTAACCTTTTCGCTTAGTTAAATGATTGAAGCGAATATGCTGGCCTTCGGGTTCACTGTTATACCCGCATCGTCGGATTAATTTACCTGCACCGGAGTTGGTAGAAACATGTAAACGCGACTCATGCGAACTAATATTAATTCAATGGCAATGTCAAAAGCAGAATTCTTGCATACAAATAAAGCAGAGGTATAAATATCGAAATTTTCACAATAGTCAATATATATAATAAATAAATGGAATACTTAAACACTGCACATTGTTTAGAGATATTTTACTCTTCCTACTAGATTGTCCGAAAAGTTTCTTTCGTTTCATAAGGTGATAATAGACGAACAACAATTTCTGTTTTATATTATTTTATCGAATTAGGTATCATCCATTTCGTTCTATTTCTATCATTATGTTCGTGCATAATTCAATAAACTAATACAAAACAAAAAACATTGTGCGTCTATTATTTCCTTATAAAACGAAAGAAACTTTTTGGAATTTCTAATACAAATCTATCTTCGCTTCTAAAATTAATATACCCCATTTACATTTGACAGTTGAAAAATATAACCAAATTAACGACGTCAGTTAAAGGTTAGATATCGGATTCGAATTAGTTAACACGTTCGATGCAGATGGATTTCCTACGAATTGAGACGAATATCGGCAAAAATACTTTTCATTGCATTTACTTCAAAACTGTCTAAAACGTAAATTATATCGTTGAAAAATATTACAAAGAGAAACAGTGGCGTGGATAAATGTACCATGATATTCGATGCTTTTAATCAATAGGATCACGATGCCAGAATGAGAAGAGCTCGCTTGCAAACCGAATTGTCAGTTTATCGCATACCGAACGATACATTCCGCTGTCTAACGATCCCCAAAACCGAGCATCGCGCTTTTCCCTCTTTTGGAATTTAATTCCAACGCTCTGCCACGAAATTTACCCGCAATTTCTCCCCCTCTCGGTTGCTCTTTCACCCCTTCCAGCAGCCTGGTGCAGCCCGTAACCGTGGACTTCAACCCTTGCACGGCTCCACCTCCTTCGCGTTCGACCCAGGAACTTTTTTTCGCATCGTGTCGTTTACGCAGCCACAATGAATTTCGCTAGCGGCAGCCCAGCCTGGAGATTTAAAGGTGCAAGCTGCGTTTTGTTCCCGACCGTCTATGTGTATAGGTTTTCTCGTGTTCTTTTCTTTTTTGGAAGTTCTCGTGTTTTCTCTTTCCCTTTTGTGAATTTGTTTGTAGCCAGAGCTACCGTTTATTGCACAAGCTTTGATGTTCTTTCGGCGTTAAGAGATATATTGTGAACTAGAAAGATTGGATTTTTAATTGCACACTGCGTTTCGAAAATGATGAAACTGGAACTTTGTAGTTTGGATTTGAGACGTATTATGCATGAAGAATATTGGATTTTTAATTATACGTTGCGATCGAGATCTTCGTAGTTTGGATTGGATGAAGATGTTGTAAGTAAAAAGGGAATAAGAAATTTTTTTGAAGATCACATTTTATTTAATCGAGGAATATTAAAAAAATGTCTCTATCGAAATAGAGAAACGATGGACGGTGTTCGCATGGCAGTGAATTTCAAATGGTATACGAGCCCCAAACCACGAAAAGGAAACCAGTGAAATTGGAATCGAAAGAATGTTATGGGTGGGTAATCGAGGTACTCACAGGGGTGAAATTGTAGGGATGATATTTTAGATACGTGACCAAGGAAAAGAAGGAACTGCTTTCAAAGCCCGATAGTAGCCTACTCTTTGAATTAAACTTTGGATTAAACTTGAGAGATTTTCGTCGAGACGTCGAAGCATTATCTATGGTATGAGAAGATCTAATCGATGTAAAATATTAGAAGCGAATAAACTGAAATGAAAATTTCGATTTATTCGCATCGGATATTTCCTAAGGGGTTGAAGAGCAGTGACTCTGATAAATGAAGATTTAACATTTCCAAAATTAAATTATAACGAATTTTAATTATACCATTGAACGTATCTTTTAGCGATGTTGACAAGTTAATTGGTTTCTACTATGAAAATTACTTAAAAACGAAGTTACAATGTATTAACTCTCATTTTCTCATATTTGCGACAAAATTTAGTTATCATACATTGCACGTGACTGTAGAATTTTATAATGCACATAAATTTTACTTCGTTCCAAATACATACGTAATGCGCGTGACATTTTATTTCAAATTTTAACTAAAAAAAAAAAGAAAAAAAAACCTTGAAAGTTATATAGAGGAAAATTGTAGTTTTATTCCAAATACACACAATACGCGTGACATTTCCAATTTAATAGTGTTATCCAATTTAATTTCATTAAAAAATCGTTCCAACCCAGGTCCCCTCTTGACGAACTAAACAAGAATAGTTTTACTCGCTAAAAGGAATTCGATACTATCGGGGCTCTATAGAAATCCGCACGATCGGCTCTCGACAATTTACTTAATCATCGAATACTTTGCTGAAACTTTCATAACTGAGCCGAACCCGAACTTCCGCGCAGCTTTATGATCGTGGAAAAGTCGCTTCCGCCAAGATCGTTTGGAACTTCCTCGTAATTCGCAATTAACCCGGAAATAAGCAGGTGAAAAAGAAAAATATGACAGAGTATATCACGCCCTGCTATAAAAAGAAAGCTAAGTTATCGATTTTCTCACGTTTCTCTTCCCTTTCTTTCTATTGGGTTGGCAATTAAGTGATTGCGGATTTTTCCATTACCACCTAATGACAAAATCCGCAATCACTTAGTTGCCAACTCAATAAATCCATCGTTTAATTTCGTGTTAGCTACTCTTTTTCGATTTATTTTCTTCCTTTTTCCTTTATCGTTACTTATTTACGAAATTATTATCGATTGCCAGACAGATATTATCAGAAAATTTCCTTAATAATATTTATGATAATCTACATTAGTCAAATATTAAGCATTTTTATTTATATTGTATCAATTCATATTTAATGGATTATGCTTTCGATTATACGATTATGAATCGCGTGAAAAATTTTCTCGAGTCTCGTAAACAAATTAATTTTGATTTTCTGATTTCCCCGAAAGAAAATTCTAATCACTACCATTCAAGCACATAGCTTGCAGACTAAGGAATGTATGTTATGCGTTTGGCATCTCTAATTACTTCGTCCGCTCAAATCAGTATACAATTACGATCCAAGAATTTACCTGTTAGCTCAATTCGAACAAAACTATCTTGCAGTCTCTATACTGTAAATTCGAAGAAGAAATTTATCCGTGTTTTACCGTGATTTTGAGATAAATCGATATTTGTAAACGTTCATTATACGTTATCGATGAAACAAATACTATCAATCGCGAACATTATAAAAAAAAAGAAAAAAAGAATTGCTCGTAATCGAATTTCGAAAATATTGAAATACAAGGCAAATTCCTTAGCTTAAGTTAAGAACGTAACCCTAACTTCTTTCCCTAGGATTTTTCGCCGGACAAACATTTTGCTTTATTATATTCTATTATATATTCTATTCTATTATTTTATTTATTATATTCTATTATATATTCTATATTATATATTCTATTCTGTTAAACGTCTTCCCACAGTTTCAATTCGATCGACCGACTTTCCCATAAAACGTAGTCGGGTGTCCAGGAACGGACAAGGGATCGTAGAAAATTGAATCGGGCGATTCGTTGATTTTCCCTGACATGATTCACACCGGTGAAGGAAAAACGCATGAAATTAAATTCTTGCGAATATGAAGCGATGACGCGGAAGTGGAAGCGAGGGTGAATACACAGAAGGGTGCCTTCGGGTTCTCCATTTCGTGAATCTGGTGGACTGGGATTCGGGACTAAAGACAGGAAACGGGATGAGAAAGATTGACACGGGAATGTTATTAAAAATGCATTGTCCCATTGCTTCGAGTTTTCACCTAGGGACTGGGCTATTCTTGCTCGCTGAACTTGCCAATTATTTTTACCAAGTGATGGAAAGGTGAAAAAAGGGGAAAAAGCAAGGAGAAAGGATTCTTGACAAGCAACGTGAAAGCTGGTGATTATTTTTCGTGCTTGTATAATGAGAGGGACGGAAGAAAAGCTATTTAGTTACGTTTTTCTTCGTTTTTTATTAGCCATGATACCGTAACGCTCGTTTAACAATGACGAATATTTAAGGGTAGATTTACTGAGACATTTATAGACGTAGAAAAGTTGATTTATTTGTTAAAAAGTTTCTACCTGTGCTACCACGGTGTTACAGTTTGTAAATGTTCTTTAGCAAAAGAGATATTCAATGCAAAAGATTTATCTCGTTTTTTGAAGTACGATTACTCAAAGCATTCGTTCAATCTTGTTACTTTTTGTTTATGAATTAATCGCTGTGTTATAAGTTTATAAGTGTACGAATCGAACTTAATAAAACCTTATTATTACTATATATTAAAGCGATAGAGAGTCTAAAATAAGCGGCAATTTACAAGGTTATATCACGATCGCTAATTTATCAAATCACCAAATTCAGACGATACAGACCACATAATCTCGTTATTCATATTTTATCAAAAAGCTAACACGTATACCTAAACTTTTTATCGATGCCAATTTACACGGAGCTCGGAACATCTAATACGCAAACGTCGAACATAAGTTTCTCGTGGTTTTAATTTTTCTCTTCCGTTTATGTTTGTTTTGCAGTTTGTAGAAAGTTGACAGCTTCATTGCACCGTTTATAGGATTAAAAGGTATCGGGAGGAAAAAATGGGCCGGTCGAAAATGCGCGAAACAAGAGCGTGTACGCGTTACGCTCGTAGTGGGGAGAACAATCGTGGAATGGTAAATGGCGTGAATATCTGTCCCAGGGTGCCAATCGAGAGAATTCCAGGTCGAGTCAAATCGCATGGATCGATGTCACGAGCTTTGTTACACGAAGTCCGATGGACAATTATCGTCACACGTGTTCTCTTGTGACGCGCGAGCAAAGGCCAACGACAACGCCCGACCTGAATTAGGAACGATTCTGACCACTTCATTTCCACCCCTTCTTTTTCCCCTTTAAAAACGTTTCCGAGTTGATAGACGTTCCTCTCTTTGTATTTACTTGAGATATTCCAGACTTTCGTATCGTGGTTCGATAATGTGTTTCTGATCGTTTTTATGTCTGTGATAAATTAGCGAGACAGACGTATGCTTACAAATGTAGAGGCTGTCGTAAACGAGTTTCACTGCAAGCTACCGCAATCTTGTCGTCAATGTCGTTGTAATGCGAAAAAATTTTGAAATATTTCGCACGATGCACGTAATATATTCATAAAAATGGTAATTGTTGGAATATTTTCCATGGAATATTACGACAGCCACTGCATACACGAACCATTCTTATAAGAAACATTCTCTCAGTGTATTTTATCTATTGTACGAAAGATATTTTACGATACATATGATACTAATATAGAAAATAAGAATAGCGTGTTAGTTTGTTTGGTAACGGTATGATTTATTTCAATATTGTTCCCGCCAACACAAAATCAAGTATGATACTCCGTCAGTCTATCTGCACGCAGTCATCATTCGTCACTAATTCCTCTCGACGACTCTCTTCTACAACGCTGACAACACTAAAGAACCCGACAACGCCGGCAACACTAAAGAATCCGACAACGCCGGCAACACTAAAGAACTCCAACGCGGACAACACTCTCCGACCACGCTGACAACACTCTTCGACAACGCTGGCAAGACTAAAGAGGCCCGACAACGCCGAGAACACTAAAGAATCCGACAACGCCGGCAACACTAAAGAACTCCAACGCGGACAACACTCTCCGACCACGCTGACAACACTCTTCGACAACGCTGGCAAGACTAAAGAGGCCCGACAACGCCGAGAACACTAAAGAATCCGACAACGCCGGCAACACTAAAGAACTCCAACGCGGACAACACTCTCCGACCACGNACTAAAGTGGCCCGACAACGCCGAGAACACTAAAGAATCCGACAACGCCGGCAACACTATAGGACTCCAACGCGGACAACACTCTCCGACCACGCTGACAACACTCTTCGACAACGCTGGCAAGACTAAAGTGGCCCGACAACGCCGAGAACACTAAAGAATCCGACAACGCCGGCAACACTAAAGAACTCCAACGCGGACAACACTCTCCGACCACGTTGACAACACTCTTTGACAACGCCGGCAACACTAAAGAACCCGACAATGAGAGCAACACTAAAGAACCGCTCCATTCACTAACGGCTACCTTTTGTACCCTGGCTCCGGTATACCTGTCCCATGGTACAGTAGACCTTAATTACTCAGGATTTTCCCCCGATATTATACTAATACGTATAACATCGTATTCCAATTAATTACATTATCCGATCGTTTAATAAAGTGTGAGAAAGCCGAAGGGTTGGAAAATGGGAAAAGGGTGAGCGACCAAGCAGGAATTACAGCAAATTTTTTCGCGACATCGGACAGAGGGGAACGGAATTTAAAGAAGGCAGGTTAAAGAGGTCGGAGAAAAGGAAGGATGACAGCTATCGCAAAAGGGAAAGAATGGTGGTCCGGGTGCAAGAAAGGGTGGAGAGCGAAACTCGGGAAACGAGACTGTTGCCGCGCATTCCACCGCACCGGGCCGGTTTAAAAATTCATTCGGACGTCATCCTGCAACTCCCTTTTAGCCCCATAACCGTTTCCTCGGTTGGAACCGACTCGCCTAAGGAGTATCACGAGACCTTTGAGGCGTATCGGCAACGTCCCTCAAGAACCACCGCGAGGGAAACCGTTAGGGCGTTAAAAGCACTTGTTGCCACCCCGTTATCGTTACTCCTGCTCGTTGCTTTCCCTTCCGTCTTCCTGAAATCCAGCCTTTGCGATCTTCCTGTTCGATCATTACAACCGTGAAATGGCGGGGAAAATTCCGATCTGATTCCAATCGTGTCGCGTGTTCGATTAAAATATTGGGTTGGCAATTAAATGGTTGCGGATTTTGTCATTACGACCTAATGACAAAATCTCCAATATCCGGATACTTCCTTATTTTTAGTAACTTGCGATTACGTAATCGTAAGTGGAAATGAAATTAAACGGACCGGTGGACTTGCAGTGAAATTTGCATCTGCAGCAGTCTTGTCGTGTCTTTGTTAATTTTAAGTAAGTTTTTCAGTTCAACTTCGATCCTTTTACGTGTAATCTTGTAATTTCGTTGCACATCAGCTAAGAGATAACTAGACGAATCCAAGCGGCTAAGAAGCAAGTATTTCTTTTATGTAATGGAACGATAAATGATATTGGTCATTCGAGATAACCGAATGCAAAATAAACGCTGATTCATCGTCGCGGATATTTTCGAAAATGCGAATTAGCCGGAGGAAGCAATATTTCGGCGTACTTAAGGTAGCTCTCGGAGAAGTTCTCGAGCAAATAATCGAAAGAGAGTAAAACAACACTTGCCCTAGCTATCTTCAAAGGTATATAACCCTAAGTCTAAGTACCCAAGTGTTTCTCAAACGTCGGTATATTGCGTATCACGGTTATAACCTCTGTCAAGGAACTGGCACGAAGAAAAACGACGTGCAATATTAAATTTGGATTGCTCGGCTAACTATAACTTTCTGAACCTGTGAAAAGAATAGTCTGCGAAAGGGAATACTTTTCATTTAAAACTTTCATGGTGGAAAGAATATATCTCATTCGGAACTTTCACTATGAAAATAATTTTACTCTCACTTTGAAATATAAGATATACGTGTACATATGTATATCCGAAGTAAAATATTTTATATAAATAATTCATGAAATTTTCGTAAAGTTCGTGTTATTAATATTTTGACAACGATATTTCGAACTTTCTTGAGGAATATAAAAAAATAGTGTATGTAAAATATTTTAGTTACAGGAAGCAAGTAAATTAAAAACTGTGTTACACGCACAGAAATTCAGAAATAAAAGAATTTATGAATCTACGCATAAACGTAATAGTTTAGCATTCAACTGTATCGACGCGTATAAGTTACATTGCTAATTTCGTTTCTTGTTCTACAAATCGACTACGATGAAACAACTGTATTGAGACAAACAACAATACATTAATTGAGCTCTCTGTAACGTTTCATTCCACGTTTATGAATTCGCCCGAGTAACAGAAAAAATATTTTGCCGGTATTCGATTGATTTTATTTCAAAAATATGGTTACTGTCCTCGCCGAGTTGTGAAAAAGTTTTTCGGCAAAAATTCCATTTCATCAATTTCATAGACAGTCGTAATTGAATGTTTGTTTTTCAAATAAATTGTTAAAATAAAGTGAAATTGTACTCAATAAAGACACTAGGTTTGCATACGTAGAATTGCCAACTCCAAATAACATGATTCGTTTTCGATCCATCGGTTGTTGCTCTCTGCCGTATGAAAAATTTAGTTTGCAAGCATTTTTTAGTGGAAAATTTCGATGCTGGACATGTAACGTTTCTAGATCTCGTTTAGATTATCTTGGTACTTGCTTAATGCAAGATCTGGACTATTTAGATATTGAATCTCTGGATCTAGAATTAATTGCCCGAGGGAGGCAATATCTAGATCTTCCACATCCACATAGGTTTATTAAACGCTGAATCTATGTATCTAGGCCTTTATAGAAATATCTACATTCGCTAACTATAACATAAGAATAATAACATAATGGCATGGCACAATGGTAATTAGATACTTGTATGACGTAACGATGATATAACATATAAGTATTGTAATATAATAATAATTGTGGTGGACAGTGTTGTTCGTTAACACTAGAATTACCACACCAATCAAATTGACTGGCTTTACAATTGTATTTTAAAATTTCTACTTCATGTTGTATTTTTTTCCACAATGATGTAATGACTTTCGCAACGATAGCTAAAAGAATAATATAGTGAATTTTATTTTGTTTTTATTCAAACTCAAAATAATTTTGTATCAAGGCTGCTCATACTAACACCAGTCAAAATGGCTGGTACTTGTCAAAGTGTAAAAGGGTCCTGCGATCTGTTTATCAAACTCCAATTAATCAGTTTCCTCGTTTTGTACAACTTCCCATACGTTTTCAATATTTTTATCGCGTATCATTCGATATGACGATATCAGATATCAGGAAAATTCCGGATCGATCGCTAGATCGCTGGGTGCTAACACTTTTTTTTTTTTTTTACGTGGGGAAATCCTCATGGACACCCCGGCGCCCTCTGGGTGGCGACGGGGTAGTGTCGGACTCGTACCGACCAAAACCCCACGGTGGTCTTCCTGACGTTGTTAGGAGCTTCTCGGGGTCTCTCTCGAATTCCTGCCGGGGCACTCCTTCGTTTTCTCCCTATTGTTAAGGGAGACATCATCTACCGAATTGTGCCGCTAGGGGGGCCACACCCCCTAACGCCGCGTTCCCTGGACCGTCGTACAAGTCCGAGGGGGGCCCAGATCCACCTCGGCGTGACGGCTCCTTTAAAACACCTTTTTTTTTTTTTTTTTTTTTTTTACGTGGAGGAAATCCGCACGGACGCCGCGTCGCCTCTGGGGGGGAGAGAAGCGACGCGGTAGTGTCGGACTCCAACCGACTAAAACCTCCACGATGACCTTCCCTGTAGCGGTCGCAGGAGGCCCAGGAACTGTAGGTACGCAACAAACACTGGGCCTCCCCCGCAATTTTTTGGTTCCATCCATCCTTTTGAGTAAATATTTCCACCCAGGCGAGGATTCGAACTCACGACGCATCGTCTTCCATCCGGGACCTTAACGGTTGTAGCCGCCTGCCCCCCCCCTTTAAAACACCTAGGGCGTCGGCGACGATGCCGCAGCCCTGCGGCGTGCCGTGTCCCTTCGGTGCGGCGCTCTAGCTGGATCGCGTCTTCTCATCCTATTTCTTTCCGCTTGCTCCTTCGCGAGGATGACTTGCTCGCAGTAGGAGCAAACGGCGATGAACTCCTGGTGCCCCCTCAACATGGCCTCGATGACCGCCTCGGGGGCCAACACTAGAAATACCATATCAGTCAAAATGACTGGTTCTACAATTTTATAAATGTGTCTACCCTCGTTTAGGGATCATGTTCCCAGATGGATTAATAATACGAAAAATGTACTACATAACATGGAATTGCTTCCATAAGAAAGTAATAAATCGATAAATATACAAATATTCTATTATTACGTATTTTTAAAAAACCAGTCATTTTCACTGGTTTTAGTAGAAATAGCTTCGTGTTAACTATCGGTAGTTCTAGTGTTACATTAATAACGAGACCAGTTGATTTCGTCAAATATATTTACAGATATTTTTCAAATGTAGAATACAGAGTTAATCATAAGCGTTGCTCGCTCGATGCTATTCGTTACAAGGGTACTCCATACTGATACTAATTATTATGCTGATTCGCTAGACTTGTTATACTTATTCCCTCGACGACTGATGTCTGGAGAGTATGGTCGCCTATATTCCGGGAGGGGTACCGGAAGGTTTGAGTTTGTCTCCGGTTGATGGTTGCACGTAGCAGCGATATTGCTTTGTCCAGAGTTTGTTTATTACATTTTGTGCATCGTAACTATGTTAATCCTCTGTGGCAAAACAACGACATGAGGCATCCTCGATTCGGAACGTCCTATGACGCATCTGCCGCTACATAATAATAGCAATAATAATAATAATCGTAATAATCATTTCTCGAATCTACGATAATGTGGAAAATCTACACAGCCAACAATTTTTCTATGCCACTCTCTATAAGAGAGTTTTTGAATGCTAATCGAGGAAAAATCTTCTAAAAATCTTCTTTATTTATCGCTAAGAATAAAATTGATTCGCCGTGCGGATAGATCGTTTCTCCATATTTTTCCGTGATTGAACATTGTCGTCGCTTAAGAGAACGCGCGATAATAGAAAATTTCTCGAATGTTTTCTCGTCGCTATTCCAAATATACTCGTAAATTCGTTTACGTCATTACCAGTCGGTGCGTCCCGTAAATCGAACGAAAGTGTTTCCTGTTGGATAGGCTACGGTATTTTAAGGGCGCGTAATATGGTCCGCGACTGTTCCATTTCACATCTTCGGCGAGGGTAACGGAACTCTGGAAGAACGGTCGATCTGTCACGAGCAGACGCTTCACCAAGGGTGCAACTTGATTTACACTCTCTTCTTACCCTTCTCTCTTTTCTCTGTGCGCCAAAGAAAAACCAACGATTTTTCCAACGAATAAGAGAACTACTTGGAGACTTTAAGGAAAGACAGAACGTGGCAAATTCAGCTCTTGGAGAACTCTCGATAACTCTGTCCATGATTTTATTGGCTTCATTGTGTACAAAAATTGCGGAAACATTTCTGATTAGTATCGTTCCGTTGGATTTCTTCCAGTGGATTTGGGGTTGTTGAATTTCCGTGTGTTATAGCTATATCGACCAACTTTATTGAAGTGTCATCAGCTTTGGAATAATATATAACGATACATTCATTTTATAACACGTATTTTCTAGTACATTTTTTGACAGGGCTTCAGTTATAAAATTACGAACGAAAAACCTCGAAATGATTTTATTCTCTTAACAAATATTACTACAGCTACGTACTATCGTTGCTAGGTTGGTTCTCTGGATGGATCGTGTTTCAATGAGGTTTTTTACTTGGTTGTAATAAATTACTCTGCAAATACCATAATAAATACAACAGTGCGCATATACTTTTTCCAATCATTGTAAATAAAACGATATACGATCGGCCAGCAATATTTGTCCATTAAAATACGAATATCGTGATCAACGAACAACTAACCTACTTCCCATTATCGTCTCTCTTTCCATCATAAGCACAGGATATCAACGACGAAATCTAGTCAGAGTTCTCAGGCTTCAAACCCACGAGCGGAGATTGAATGTATTCCACGACGATTCTCTGGAACGGGTCAACGACCCAGGAGTAGAATAACAATCCATCCAGCCGCCATTCTTCACAGGTTTTATCCGCCCTCGAGCCCCGCCGTCTTTCCGTTTCTTCCTCGACCTTTCCGTTTCCTCTTCGCTCGTCCTTACCTTCTTATTCTCCGCTCAAAGCAAACTCCTTTACCTCTGGTCATTTTCCGTGTTTGCCTGAAAAGCCAGCAAAGAGCAACCAAGCTGGAAGAAGCCATTCGCGTCTGCTTTTCGTTAAACGATGAAACCACATCGACTTTGTGGTTTTCGTTGCTATATGAGATCGTTTCTGCTTTCTGTTTCAGCGTGAAGACTGACATGGGCGCCAGCGGCGCGATATCCAGGCTCTACATTGCCAACGCGAACAAAAAAGACAGCGGGAATTACAGTTGCGCTTTGGCGGATGTCGCGGCAGCTACCACGGTCTCCGTCCACGTATTAAACGGTACGTTTGTTTCTGGCCAACATTCGATTACTTTTAGAACATTGTATTCCTTGTTGCACACCACTTTCTATCTTCTTCTTTTTTTTAATCTTAATACAAATTCTCTTGATCCTTTTTTAAATTGGTTAACTCCACCTTTTGATATTTCAACGTCGAAGATCTGGATTCACCCCGACGTTATGCATAATAATTTCATTAATTTTCTCTACTTTCTGCTTTCCCGACATTATGAAATATATACATTTTTGTATTAAAAAATTTGACAAAAAGATTAATACGTATTTATGAAATTACAATATATATTTGTGGAAAGTTCCTATAGGTGTTTAAGCATTTTCGCAAGCGTGTATGCGTCATGTGTGAGCTGTCGAAAATGTAAATACGTGTTTGTACAGTCAATATTTCAGTAGCAGATGTGTATAAGAATGGCAGCCATTATGATAATTTGGTTCGTTGAGAGAGAAAGTTTGTAAACTGTTGGGAAAATTTGTAGATATCCTTCGAACACCCGAACATGTTAATATTGTTGAAATTCGAATATTTCCTATGCGGAAAGATAATTTAAAATTTATAAAATATACTTGTGAAGTAGTAGCGTTGTACGAAATGCTTTGAATGTTTATTGAATCTATTAGATACTTGATTATTTCTCGCGGAATGCAATTTGATTATTTTATAATTCCTTCACTGTTTTGCTCATGTACCATAGATTTCATCATTTTTAGAGACGAATATGTAATAACTAGATCGATAGCTATAGGTGTCAAAAATTTATAAAATTACTCAATCGCTCAAAAAATTGTTAATCTTCGAATTATTTAATTCCTGAATTAGATAAAAGATAAAAACGACTAACGATATTTCGATCGCTTTTCTAATTGTACACTGTACAAGCTTATTACCGTTAAATAACATTCATATACTTCATTTTGTACGATTATACAGGTACAGAATTCAGAAGCATTAAGGCAGTTTTTCACAATCAATCATAATGTCGACAGAAATGAAGATTTAACCATGATGTATTAGTGAAATGTCGCTATTCCGAATGACAGTAGCGAAGCAAAGTGATTAACGACACAATCAACCAGTGTATGACACGAAGTAATTATAAAGTGATTAAAATTCCAAAGTTTAATCGTAAAATATAAATATGGGAAGGATACATTCGTTTTAACGACGATTGCACGATTATGGTCGCTATTAAATGTCAATATACTGTTCTATTTTATAATTAAGCTTCTAATTTCATAATTACAATAGATTAAATAATTTAATTCCTATTTTGAGATAATGTTTTTCAAATTCAATATAACTATTCTATTCGTACATACATGTTTCTACACTTTTTAAAATTTCTACTTTTGAAGGACATTTACAAAAGCAAATTGTCTTGCACATAGTTTAACATCGTCGATGAAAATGTCAAAAATTCCAATTATACGATTCAAGAGAGTAACGAGAACTTTTAAATTCGAATAATTATAATAATTTCCGTAATAGGAGGAATTAAATTTTGTACCTAAAAAAAAAAAAAAAAGATTTGCGGAGCTGTTATTGTCGACGTTTCAACGTCAAACTATCCGTCTTCGTTCCCGAAATTTCAAAAATGAACATTAGAGCGGGGGTGGTTGAAATGAACTGGCGGTTGTTTGAAATAAACTGGCCTTGTGCATTAGACGCGTCAAACGGTTCTGTGTGTCTTTTGCGGACAACTTCGAATACACGTCAAAGTGAATTACGCGGTATAGCTGAAAATTATTCGCAACGACCACGCATATTCCGCGTTTAATATTATGTCGGATAAATAAACAGAAGAACAAAAACACGCGAACCAGAAATTATGCGGTATTTCCACGTGGATTTGTAAATTCGTTTACAGCCGCGTGAATTTATACAAAACAGAATTACACATAATTCTTTTACTTGTTCGTTCTTTGTGGAAGATTTAGAAAAGCTGAAGAACACGGATTGTGCTGTGTAAATTTTAAACGAAAATGACACAGATTTTGAAATTAAATTGAAATTAGATATTTGGAATTAGAATCTTGATATCGATTTTAGGTAGCAGATATCCGGCAGATAGGTGATTTTTGTCTTGCACAAGTTGTCAGAGGATCCTGTTATAATTAAAAGCGTTCCATTTGTCTGAAATAGACAAATTTTGTTATTTCTAGAATTCATAAATTTGGTTGGTCGCAGTATCTTCTCGCACAAAAGAACAGATCAAATAAACGCAACGAAGACTTGAATGATAAAACTTTAGATATTAATGAACAAATTATTCGACTTTCCGTGGCATACAATGCGTATAATAAGCATGTAATATTATACTTTTACAATCGCTGAAAATGTTTCGGGTTAATTGGTTGGAACGTAGTAATTGAGGGTTTTCAGGCAGATACTTGTTTACCGCAACTCGATTTGCGGAGATTACAATGGTCAGCCTTAGAAAAGACTGGAGAGCTTAATCTAGCGCGAGACAGGCCACTGTTCGATAACAATGTTTCGTTTCGCTTTTGTTGCTTACGAATTCATTGTGCTTTTCGACCGTGCATTGAAACAGTCTTTTTATATAATTAAATTCTCATAGTTTACAGAACAGACATTTTGAAATCGTTGACATGTTCTATTTAAAGTTTGGAATTCCGTTTCTCGAACGAATAATGCTGCCTTTGAATTTTAATCGCAGATAGACAAGAAAACACTGAAAATTTGTTACGTATATTAATTATAAAAATGTGACAAAGTTGATAATCAACATATTTACACCATATTTACAGTATGTCGAAAATTGTTTTCATATATATATATATTACAAAAATGTGAGAAAGTTGCTAATCGAGATACCTAGGTTGCATTACTGTATTTATAAAAGAGATACGAGTTAAGAGTGTACATTATTTTAACGACACACTGGGTGTACCATTCATTACATTGTATATTGCGTTACATTTTCCTCTTGTTCAGCGTTTCCTCTGGACTGCGTCCAATTTTCTAGAGGGACCATCTGTCCTTTTTCCTCTCTCATCTTCTTTTTCCTCTTGCTCATATTAAACTTCAGTATCCTGGAAACTGTACGTGGAGGGTAGGCGTGTCTCCACCTGCAACGAGGACTTTGGTTTTAAGAAACTTTGTAATTTCGTAACTGACGGCGTATTTATGGTGTTACTAATCAAGGCTCTTACTTAAGAGTTTTGAGTTAATGGCTCGTGGATCATAAAAATTTTAAAACGATGTTTCAACCTAAAGTTGTTATTTTGCGATCCCGAGCAAATTCTATGATTCTTCTTTATGAATCCTTCTACTTTCTTCAAATATTTCCTATGCTTTCTCATCGATTTCATACGACGTTTTTATCCAAAACGATCTTCGATTCAACCAACGCACATCCCAAGTGTGTAATCATTCATCATAAATATTACGCATAATTGTAAAGAAATTACGAAACGATATTTCAAACACTTCAGCAATATCGAAAAAATGATACGGGGAAGCACATACGTCGGAAACGAAGTATCGTACGAAAGAAATTATATCCTGTATTCTCGATTTATTTTTTTTTTATCTAGGAATCGTGTCCTTGTCAATTGCACTATGATTACTGCGACATCCTGTGGAAGAGACGCATCCATCGAAGATAGTAAATGGAAGATTGGAAGCGCAACTATAATATACAGCACGTTTGTTTAGCAGTTTATCGAGCAGGTGATCTATCGGGTGTGCGTCTCGGTTAGAGCGAACTCCGGGACCTCTGTTTCTCACTGATAACGGTGTTTGGGAGGCTCGAAGGGGAACGAAAGATTATAGCCACCTCTCGCGCGCTACCGATAGAATTTTCCAAGCTTGTGCACGGTCGATAATTCATTCTCTATGGCTTCTCCACGACGTCGCTGTCTATTATTCTTCTTTCTTTTTCCTTTTCGTTTCATTCTCTCTTACCCCACGTCGTTTTTGTGCCGTTTATGAAATCCAAGCCCGTGGAATACGGATGAGTAATCGAAGAAGTTGAGAAACACGACACGGCGGCTCATGAAGAGTCTGCCAATGACGGCTCGCTCGATTGCTGTTCGCGGATACCCGTTTCATCTCGATTTTCATTTCCCTCGAGACATTTACATAACCAACCATGTCATCCAACGGGGAACTACCGCTGCAAGAAAATAGTCTACCGTCTGCTGTTAAGCACGCCGGACCGGAAAGCCACTCGCCGATGCAACCGAACAACTTCCGATCGAGCTCTGTCGCGCAATTTCCGTTCCACTCCTCGTTCATCGTTTATACCGCCGACTTGGACTTTTCAAGAAACCCCCGCTTCTTCTTGCGAAGCTAGTTCGGCGAGTAATTGTTTTGCGAAATGGAATTTCACGATCGAGGAATAGGACGAAGATCGCCATGTGTATCCTCGCGAGGATATCTCTATGTTGCTTGGAGATACGATCGTCGAGGATTTCGTGGAAATGTTTATTTTATAAGGAAAATAAAAATGAAAAAAGTGGTAGAAACAGTAGGAAAGCTTAGGTATTTCTTTTTAGATTTCGTAAACATTCGCGTTCACGAGCTGTGAATAAAATATCAACCCTTTTTACCAGCATATATATTGAAGTAATTACTTCAAGAAAATCTCTACATCTTTACTTTCGTATATCCGTGATCTGGAGACCGCTATTACGCAGAAAATAGAATTTAGTGGAAGAAAAATATTGTAAATAAGGAGAGGTCCATATCATTGTGCCCTTGAATATAAATTGTGTTTTGGGTTACAAGATCTAGGTACAAAGAAACTAATAAATAGATTTCTGTTCATGTTCCTTGTAGCCTTTAGCTAAAGCTGTAAGCTTAACTGTTTTGACAATGTCCTTTTGCTATAAATATATGAACGTGTTCCCTATCGATTCTATTGTATCGTAACACTATGAGAGTGAAGATCTGGATCAGCGTAAACTTATACATTATACTTATATCTTTATTTGTTTAAATATATTTCTCTATTACAAATTCATCCACTCGTTCTTCTATCAGTCAGTCTCAACAATTTAAATTGAACTTACTTTGTAATTAGCTGATAAAAGTTGCAGCAGAGTATACATACGTATAAAGATATTTCTTAAACTGCAAGCAACACGTCAACTCGTTGCACTATGAGAATTTTCTTGACTCGATGGATCAGCAACTTCGATATTGTTTCTATATCTATAATCATCCTTTGCTTCTTCTTTTGCAATTACATCAACTCGAGTGCAATTCATATATTCTACTCATAACGTGATCGTTTCTTCTTCCCTGTTTAATAAATCAACGAGTCTTTTTTAGAACGTATATCCTTGCACATTAGTAATGGTGCTTCATCTTCAGGATTTACTTTGCAAGAAACTCTCTATCATTCTTTTCACTTTTCTCACAATTTACCATTAATTTCTATCGTTAACACATATCGGCATCATCGTACGATATGCAGCGGCACATGAGCTACAGGACAATTTGAATAATGCTGTTGTTTTGCCTCGGAGTATCAATATCGTTAGGACATACATAACGTAATAATAAATAAACTCGGGGCAAAAACAATTTGAATTTTTCGGTATAAATAGATGACCATATTCTCCAGAAGTGAGTCAGTCGCGCGATTCAATATCAGTGTTCAATATCGATCAGTCAGTCTCGATCGATCTACACACTGTCTTTAGCGAATCTGTTAGTACCGAGCGTCTTAGCGAACATTCTCTGCATCTATCTATTATTTCAAATACATTCGAGAGTTTTAACATAGAGTTATCTCGCCATTTAAATAAACACTCCACCAACCATCCTCCACAGATATTATCTCACCACAAAAGAACGGAACGGCAATAACAAGCAGATACTTTCTGACCACCGCTCGAGGGAAAAAATAGCACAGGACGATTCTAACGACAGGTCCGTGAACTTGTGATTCGTGAAGTGCGAGGTCCCGAGCTCTTTGTATCGCTAAGTTTCAAATTTATTCTCCCGTTCGTTCGCTTCGCCCTCGTCAACCGTCCTTTCTCGTTCCTCTTCCGGTTTCCGATCCTCGAGGAAGCCACGGTGTTTCGTATGCGGCTGGCCCCTTCCTCCTCCGTTACCGGTGCTCATGCATGGCGTATTCATGGAAAAGTACTTCGGAGATATTCAGGCCGACTCATTTCCCTCGCCGAGTCCTCTCCTTTCGACTGTGCCGCGCTTTTTCTTCGCTCCCTTTCTTTTCATCCTCCTGCTCTTCCAGTTTCGTCGCGATTTTACTCCAGATTCTCTAGATTTCCCATTTTACCAGATCGACCTTTGAACCTGCGCTTTACGCACGATCCGCAAAGCTTTGTATCATCGCGTATACGTGGATTCCTTGTCTCTCGACATCGATCCATTTTTCCGTAAGTTGCTTGTCTCTCCGTTTACGACGGATGATATCGATGCAGTGGAGAAAGAGTGCCTTTATCTTGTATCTCTAGCGAAGCGTTTCTACAGCCTTGAACCAGTGATCGATGCGCTTTGTTATTTGTGCGACGCAGCATGTAAGTTGCTGCTTTTCGGCCGCTTTGTTTCCTCGCGTCTCTTTTCCTTGCTCCTGAGTTATTCGCGACGCTTTGTCTTTCCAGATCGTTTCGCCGGAACACGCGTTACGTGAAACGAAACGCGTAGATAATATATACAAAGACTAACATTGCATTCTGAGATGTAAATTGCAACAGTAGTACCACGTTGTTACACGACTGGATCGACGCACCACGTGCGTCAGCAGAATGTAGTAGAAGAACAGACACTAAGCTTCACGTTCCTCGTTAAGTAGCTACACAATATCCCACTTATAAACGGTATACATAAATTTACGTCGCTTCTTCAGATTTAAAACGCAACAGTCGCGTCAGCAGTGTTAATTAGATAATTAAACCTTTACGGCATACTCGTCAGCGAATATTTGAATTTATACAATTTATACGATCTTGTGTACGAAACTGAATGTATCTCAGAAATGTATGTCGGAGATGAAAGGACATCGGACCTTCCTTTTTGAATGTTTGGCAAGGACCCAAACTTTAGGCTAGACTTTTTATTATAGCCGTACTTAAATAATAAAACTGAGAAATAGTTGTTTATGATTTAATCCGAGTATGGATGCCCGAGGTTTATGACGGTGGCTTGGGCTTAAGGTGACATAACAGGTCGCTGATCGTAGCCACGGTCACGGGAGTGACAGGTGCCTAACAGAGGTACGGAGTAATTAAATATCTCTGCTTCAAGACAAAGATTGACCCGAGGAAGGTACAGAAAGAAGTATACCAGGTCTGTAAATATGAAACCGGAATTTGCCCATATGTGGCGATAACTTTTAATGTAGCTAACTTCAATACGCGTCATTGACGCCATTTCTTTGTTTTGACATCTGCTAAAGATTTTCAACTGTTTGCGATACAAGTTTAGTGCAACAACATAGGTTTTAGTAGAATTTGAAAATGTCGAATTTTGTGCCTANAGCGTTTAATTGGGAAATAATACCGCATGCGGCCTACTCACCGGACTTAGCACCATCCCACTACTACTTATTTGCATCGATGGGACACGCACTTGCGAAGCAGCGCTTCACATCTCACGAAGATTTGCGAAAATGGCTTGACGACTGGTTTGCCTCAAAAGAGGAACAGTTCTTTTGGCGTGGCATTCACAAATTGCCAAAAAGATGGCAAAAATGTATAACTAGCGATGGGCAATACTTCGAATAAAACACTTTTTATCATTTTCATACAATAAATGTGTAATTTCTTTGCAAAAATTCCGGTTTCATACTTACATACCTGGTATAAGCTCCACCGGGACCGAGGATTCATTCTTGCAGTTAAATACGTTTTACTCGTAGCGTGTATCGCCATCGTGACTTAGGAAGTTCAGTATTACTTGGCCCGCGTAGGAAATCAGATTCAGCCTCCCGTGATTCGTTATCAAAGCCTAAGATCGTTGCCATCGACATCACGAGTATCTAATCGCCATGGTTACTTGTCAAATTCGGTAATATTCATAGTTGGCACTAGTAGATATTATTTATATTGCATAACAACAATGGCCGATTCGAGCGAAGATTCGTTACACGCCCCTAATCTAATCAAAACCCGACATATATTTGTCGTGAAAAAGATGCGATATTTCGTTCCGCGTTTCCTATAGTATTAAACATTTTCGGGTTAAGAAATTTCCTAATCCATTATCAAAATTACCGATTCGAATGATCTGCAGCTCGTAGTTAAATAAAAATAAAACGCGGAATGCTCGCATCCACTCCATTTCATTTTGGAGCGCGTTGCATTTCTCGGAGCTAAAAAGCTGAGCGGCTCTGTGTATCCGAGTGACTTCCTGCCAGCATCGAACGACGTTGCCCCAGATTTCTCAACCTCTCTTCCTCCTCAGCTTTTGGAACAACGTAAGCCCCACGGTAACTTTTGTATCCGGAGGAAAATCGAGTGTAAGTCGAATCGATGAGGCTCACCGTCTCACACGATACATACGCTGCTAAACGCGGGCTTTAGATCGGAAGATAGAAGTGGCTTTTGAAGTTTCCAACGAAGAAGGGTGGAAACTGCTTCTCGCGGGGCTTTTCGCGGCTCGGACAGCCCGGAAGTATCAGAACACTCGCCGCGGAAGTATCGTGCATTATTTACCATGGATTACCATGAGTCGAGTCAGCGAGCCGACCTGATCATATTCGCGGCGAAGCTTTCGTTTTCTCAAAGAAACGAGACGAATAACGAAGACCGGGAAAACGAGACTATTTGTTCCGCCTCAGTTTTTCACGTCACAGGGAACACCGTGATTTAAGAGCGTCGAGTCGAAATTGGATAAAGCGGAGAGAGGGAGGTATAAAGATGTCAGACACGGATGATTGACAGACGAATTTTGTATCTCGATTATAAAATCACCCAGATATTTTCCATTCTCGTTCATATGTTGCTGGTTAATAATATTTGGTTGTCGGAAAAGTGTCTTTCTTTTACAGACGCGTCTTTTATAACGACGCATCTTTATACAAAAATGAAGCCTAATCCGTCGAACGTTGTGATCTCTATTTTGATAGAACAAAATGGATCATATGTAATAATTCGATAAAATAATATAAAACGGAAGAAACTTTTCGAACCACCTAATACGTTTCAAATCGCTTGAAAGCTGCTGTCGCTTATTTTATTGTTTCAGGAAAGGAATAAATATCGAGGTATAATCTAGCGACAGAAAATTTCTTACAGCGAAATAGAATCGTCCGCGGTAATTTTTTTATTACACATATCGCTTTCTCGTCGCTCTGTTTTTCGATAAGCGCAGAATGATTTAATTTTCTGTGATTTATCTCGTTTCTTGCGATTGCAACCTGGTCCTGTTTTACGAAGGAATTAAAACATAACTTACCTTTATATTTAACAATTCTCCATCGAAGTTTAAAGAATTATGTCGTTCCAATTTTGTGCTAACGTATTCGCTAGCAGCCAACGGCGGCGAATTCGCAGTCTACTCGCGTGCACCTTGCTATCGACGAAACGACGATCTTGCCGAAAATGCGAGAGAGTGGTACGGCGTGGAAATTCCGTGCCTCGATTTCCGGCGCGAAAATGCTCGGACGATTACGTTTACCACTGCCAGAGAGGTCGATCGTAATTCGCATGTTCTCCAACTGTCATTTTCACGAGGAACGCGACTTGGTCATCGTAGATGGACACACGTAAAACGCGTGGGCGCTTGACGGAACGTTCGCAGACCAGGCAGTCCGCGTGCAGAATTCTGGAACGACTGTTTCAGGGCTTCGAGTCTACACTGATTTCGAATGCGACTCGCGACTGCTCGACTACTTGTCAAGCAAATTCGCATTACTTCCAGCATTATTCTTGTAGTTACCTGCATACAACACCTCAGGCAATAACTCTATGCTATCCACGTTTTGCATACACATCACACTCGCGCGTCTTCTTGATCTAACGGGTCCACCGCTTTTGGTGATCGAGCGAGAACACGATAAAGCGAAGATACACAGCTTATGCAGGTATATATGTATTAGGACTTGTTTTACGTCGTAGATAAGCCAAAAAAGAAAAAAGGAAGAATTAAGTTGGATATGTCGTTTCGTTGTAGTTGGCAAAATTATTCGATAAATTTTTATCAACTACTTTAATCAGGTACTTTATGACTACTTTACTTAATGAACTACTTTAATGACTTTTATTTCTTGCTATAGGAAATAAGATATATTCCTAGTAGGTTCGGTAAAGCTATGATTTATTTCAATATCGTTCACACCACCACAAAATCAAGAATGATGCTCCATCAGTCAATACGCACGCAATCATCATTTGTCACTAACTCCTCCCGTCACAACGGCTCTCCTTCACGCCGAACACGCTCCTTGACAACGCTCACGACACTCTTCGACAACGCTGGCAACACTAAAGAACTCCAACGAGGACAACACTCTCCGACCACTCTGTCAACACTCTTCGATAACGCCGGGAACACTAAAGATGCTCGACAACCTTGCAACACTAAAGAACTGCAACGCGGACAACACTCTCCGACCACGCTGTCAACACTCTTCGATAACGTCGGGAACACTAGAGAATCCGGCAAAAAACACTCTCCGAGCACACTGTCAACACTCTTCGATAATGCCGGGAACACTAAAGATTCCGGCAACGCAGGCAACACTATAGAACTCCAACGCGGAAAACACTCTCCGACCACGTTGTCAACACTCTTCGATGACGACGGGAACACTAGAGAATCCGGCAAAAAACACTCTCCGAGCACACTGTCAACACTCTTCGATAATGCCGGGAACACTAGAGAATCCGGCAAAAGACACTCTCTGACCACGCTGTCAACACTCTTCGATAACGCCGGGAACACTAAGGAATCCGGCAGCGCCGGCAACACTAAGGAATCCGGCAGCGCCGGCAACACTATAGAACTCCAACGCGGACAACACTCTCCGACCATTCTGTGAACACTCTTCGATAACGTCGGGAACACTATGGAATCCGGCAACGCCGGCAACACTATAGAACTCCAACGCGGACAATACTCTCGGACCACGCTGTGAACACTCTTCGATAACGCCGCGAACACTAAAGAAGCTCGACAACCCTTGCAACGCTAAAGGACTGCAACGCGGACAACACTCTCCGACCACGCTGCCAACACTCTTCGATAACGTCAGGAACACTAAAGATCTCCTCAACTCAGGAACGACCTTTTATGAAAAATGACTATGCAGATTCCTTTCTTTGATTGTGTTCATAAAAACACAAATTTGCAAAGAATCCGCCGTTTAATTTTTATAATAGAAGACTGTGGAAGTTCATTCCTCGTTCTTCGTCGTCTCTTCTCCTATTTAGAACCATTTAGGAACGTTTGCATCCTTGGTTGCATCTTTTGTAATTCAAAGTTTGCTATATTCTGGCAAATCGTTTTTGCCATATTCTCGTATCTAGGCTTCTTGAACTAACCAAGAATTAGATATCAAAGCTTTAGATTGTCGTGTCGTAACTGAATTCGTAAAGCCATCTAAACTCCCACTTTTAATTTTGAATACTGAAATATATTTAATATTCATCTCTGCATCTCCATTTAGATTGCTGCGATTTCGCTAAATCCTCCAACTATTTAGCATGCGAGTATCTCCAAATCTTCGTACACAAAAATCTCAGTAGACCCTTAAATTATTCAACGTTAAAGTACCTGCAAATCTTCATGCAGGAAACTGCATTACCTCCGAACTAATCCGAGATAAAATGTGAAACAAATTTACCGATCAAACGATTGAAATATCGTTTTCTCGATAAAAGCTTCCGGCCGCAAATAGCACGTCTATGAACCGCGAAACGAAATTAATTACGCGATAATGCACGTCGCTCGAATATTATCTTTACGCGCTAGACAACGGTGATAATTTACAGCGCATAATTATACGTTGTTTGTCGGGTATCGCGTACAGGTGCACTCGCGAGCATCATCCAAAGGTGGAGAGAACGGTCAGGGATGGTTTTAATTTCGACGCAACGCCATCCCGCAGCTGTTTCCTTCTCCTCTTTCTTTTCTTTACAATTAATATACGTTACCCTTGGGGTACGTAGCGGTTATTAATTAAACGTGAACCACGCTGCAGATGAAACACATTAGTCGACGTTATCAGTCCGAGGGTTTCGACGAATCTCCCTTGTCCTTACCTCCCTTTCTATTTCACCCCTTCTCTCAACCTCAATTCTTATCTCATTCTATTGTCTCGATTGCTGGAAACCTTCCGTGAAACTATCGTGACCGGTATATATAGGGTGTCGCAAAACGGGCGTGGCTTTTAGTTAAGCTTCAACGTCTCGAAATTTAATCTCGAACTTTCCACGGAATAATCAAACTCGTTGCGTATTATGAAACAGCAACGATCTTTGATACAACTGCGAAGAAATTAGAAAAATCGTGTGCTTTATGTCCGGCAAGAAAAAATATCGAAAATAACGAAAATATGACTCGATCACCCTATGTTATATAAATTTCACTTAGTGAAAAATTCACTCTAGTGTTATATACATTTTTATATGCGTATATTATTTATACACAAGGCATCGTACGTAATCTGTTTGACGTGGAATAGCATAGGTTTCGTGTCTGTTCTTTCGACGCATTCTACCGACGTTTACGACGCTTCGATTATTTCAATAATACTTTTCATGCAATTGTTTCATTTTAAATTATGTGTATTTTGACAAAATTTCGCAGAAATACGAACAAAGTGGTTGGCTAGACGCGTCTGTTCAAAATAAATGTATTTCTCGTGAAAAAGATGTCATTTGTTTCGGTTCGTGAATCTTGAGAAATACAAAATGTAAGTTAGAGCGAAAAATTAGTCAGCTCGTCCATTTACCTGTTAACGTAATTTCTAACGTAAGCCTAAATCGTTTACGACCCTAATAATTGACCTCAAACGAGATTTTTGTACACGAATATCTGTCGTCGTCTCGATGCATCCAGAATCATATTTTGTAAGTATCTTTCAGATATTTCGTGACTTTCCACGGTAGTTGTCGATGCCCTCGAGTCGTTTCGAAAACTAATTTGCCGGTGGAACACTTGAAGGGTTGAAACAGGCTAATTCGATGGCAGAGGGGAGAATAGGGGTGCCCCGCGGGCCACGTTTAACGAATGAATTCGACCGTCATTCGAGCTCGTAATGAATCGTTTCGCGATTATTATTATTATCGTTTTAATCGTCCCACGATTTCTCCCCGTGTGATTCCAGGAGGGTAAATGCCATTCGTTGACGATTTACGGATTTAAATGGAAACGCTTGCTAACTCTATTCAACTATACCGTTTTCCAACGGTTTATGGACCTGTATTCAACTTGTTAATGATTTCGATACCAGTTTTGATGAGTTTTCAGTTTTATCACTGCAATTACAGATATGTCGAACTCCTTTTTATCAAAATATCCAAATTAACACGTTTCGAAACTTCGTTCCATTAAGTTCTATTTTTGGTTCGTTTTACATTAGAATATAAATTATATAGCGATATAAGTTATAAATAAATAATAGAAATAAATATCTGTAGAGATTAGATAAATTCAATACGAATCGTTCAAACTTTTTTGCGAGCGAAATTTCGAAATGAATTTGATATAAAGCAACTTATTATCGTACTTGGTACAGTTGCTCGTTGTTCATCACGCGACTATTTCTAATTCATTAATCAATCGTATCAATTAACACGCGTATAAGAAAATTCCAAGCACCAAACTTTTATCCACCATTGTCAACTTCGCAATTAAATTTCGAATAACATTTGCGCAGAAGGTTGCATCTCTAGCAACTTTTATTCTAAACGCACAAGCGATAACAATACAATTCTTAACGAGAACAAATAAAATCCTATTTTACAATTATTTACGACGACGCTTTATGCGATTTTAATTCTCGATGACGATATTCCCGCTGCAAAATCTCGCTTAAAAAGAAAGGTTCGAATAGCGGATCCGCGAAGCGTGCGGAGCATTGAAAAGGAGCGCAACAAAAGAAGCTGAACAACATGAAAAGCTCGAGAAACGTCTATCATGTTGCATTTCGTGGCGTTGGTCCTACTGCTGAAACACGGGTACCCGTTTCCCGAACGCCGGATTCGTAAAGATAATTGTCGGCTGCACACCACGATGCTCGAATGGAGGTACACGCTCGAGAAGAGTCGAGTGGAAGTGGGTGGAAGGTTCGCAAGTCGCCGTAAAAATGGAAGCAAAAACGTAATGAAAGCCGAGTGGGGAGAACGAGAGTCGGGTGTAAGCGGTTGAAGCGAAAGCAAAAAGGGGCAAATAAAAGGCTAAGAGAAGAAAGAAGCAGAGAAAGAGAGAGAGAGAGAGAGAAAGAAGTGGAAGACGACGTTAGGGCGTGAGGAAGATAGGAAAGGTCTCGTTCTCGAAAATGAGCAGTTCTTGGCCCAGTTAACGCCTATGAGCAGACAACCGACTGGCTATGGAGTGCTTGGTTCTGGCATGGAGACGGGGTTAGGGAGGTTATTTCGCGGAATGTCACGCCCTGCCCATTAATAACCCTAACCACAAGCTCTCCAGGACTAGGATGTGTCCCCTCTCTATCTCTTCTTGCTGGTTTCTCCTACGGAGTCATGGTTTCTCTCGCCGGTAGAACTCACCCTTCATAGCCAGCCTCTTGGTCCTCTCATGGTCGCTCTCTCTACTGGGCGAACCACGTTGTCGTCGTCGACGACGACGACGTCGACGGGGACAACGAGCGTGAGGAGTTTGCAAAGCTCTCTTCGCGAGACGTAGTTAACGGAAGCGGTGTACGCGGTCATGTATAATAGACAGAAGGTATCTCCAGAGGGTGCTTGGCAGCTCATTTCGCATACGCCTTTTTTAGTGATCTCGTCCCACGTTCCTCTCTTCTCTCTCTCTCTCTCTCTCTCTCTCTCTCTCTCTCGCTCATACTTTTGGCTGTGACTGGGAAACCTTCGACGTCGGGAGTCGAGTGTCTCGCGAGCAACAAACTGCGCTTTTCTCGTTCGTACCCCGGAGAATTAACCTGACGACCTAGGAGAACACGATGCTAGCCATGCTGATAAGTTGAAACGGGATGGGAATTCTTTAATGGGACGATGATTGGAGAATTTTGATCGGTTTCGTTTGAAGGTTTCGTTTGGACAAAGAGAGACCAGTTATATGGAAAATTGTTCACGTACGTATAACGTGTATGTAATTTTCACTGAAATCAAAATAGAAATGATGGAATTGGAACATTCTTCCGCGTATTATTGAACTTGTATTATCTTTAATGATCTGTCAAAATTTGCGTATTATATTATTTACAATATACTTTATCGTATTTATTGAAAGATCGAACAATGGTTAATATTGAAACGCAGTTATGAAAATAGCAATGCTGTATCGTGATAAAGTACCGTACACCGAGTCGATACGTTGTAACGTGTTTCAGTAAAATATTGCAGACGCAGTGTGTAAAAGTAAAGCTGTACTTCACGTGCCTTGCTACTCTCGTTGATTCTTTATCCAGAAAAATCGTGGCAGTTTCAACATTTTATTATTTCCTTAATGTTTATTCTTTGTGCAGCAGAATATACTTTTTCTTTTACATAGCTGTCAAGTATCAAACAATCGATGGTAATACCAAACACTTTGATGGGAAAATACTTAAAAAAGTAATTTTCAAACTAAAAAAAAACACATTCGTTTGATTTCGTATATTTTCATATTTTTATTCAAAATCCGAGAAAAACTATTTGTTGATTCGGCGTACTACACAAGAATTAACGCAGTAAGCAGATGTAGCACGGTTTAACGGTAAATTTGCCAGTTAATCTTCTGTTTGGCAATGATTTCATACTAAACAGGGAAAGGTTAATAATTCATATTGTCAATTGATAGTTACCTTTCTATGTCAGTTTACCTACTTATAGTAATGTTAAATTAGAGCGAAGAATTAACTGAAAATTACGAGTGTCCCGCGAATATTCCAATAAAGTATGGTAAACAGATGTGAACGGCGATTTGTATTCTGACATAATTAATTGGTAATTAGCCGATGATGGAATGTTTCGGTATCATAATTTGTCGCATTTCGACCAATCTCTAATTGTTTCGATATACAAGGAACATGTACATGTTTATTCATCGATTTAATGATATATTAGTACGTTATATAGAATCGTATAATTTATTCCATTTACAAAACGTCATAACTTATTTTTATATAGCGTACAATGATACTTAACGAAATGATATACCGTTATGTCGCATAAAAATTTATTATATTTACTAACGATGTAGTTTATATATAAAATATAGAACAAGTGGTTTATTATATTCGTCTTTCGTAATCTTCGTGTTAAACCATAAACATCGACGCAGGGAAAAGTAATCAAGACAGATGAAACACAATCGTTCGCGATTTTTACAGAAAGACCAGAATCTTATTGAGGTTACAAACACTCCTTACCATATAATATATAAAAAAAGTATAAAATAATAATTAGTAGCACAAAGTTTAATACGTCCATACTTGCATCTATCTAAAAGGAAAAGAAAAAGAAAAGAAATGCGGTGAGAAAACAGCCCCCCATTCGAGATCATTATTTCTACGTTAAATTCAAGTCTCGGCAGCCGACTTTTTTCTAACAAGAATCAACGAAACAAAAGGGAAACCGAGGAACGAAAGCGAGGCTTGAATTCTAATTGCAGCCCGGGTGTTTTCTTATTGACGTTGCAAATAAAATTTGTGACTAGCCAGTGACGGAAAAGAACGAACGATAGTTTCACGAGGGTCTGCAACCGCGATTTAGGACGTTCATCGTCTTTATTAACGATGCTCGTCACCGTGGCGCGTCACGCCGGGTTGAATTTAATTCGCGGCAATTTGTAATATTGACTGTGCAAATTATTTCCCCGGCCGTGACGAGGTTCTCCGCCGTGCTCAACAAGTTCAAGTGCCACTTCCGGAACCCGCCACGAGTGCTCCGGCTGCACTTCATGAAATATACAAGATTTTTCACAACGCCACGACCTTCGTGTTTTAGTGTCGGCGGGGCGTTTTAAACCTGCGTTTATTATAAATGGCCGCGAAACTTCGTCGCCCCACTGCGGAGGCTTAACGAGCACGTTAATATTTCCACTGTGTTTCCTTTTTTTTTTTTTTTTTTCTTCAAATGTTTCCCTCGCCAATTTTCGTCTACATTCCTGGGAAATACAGAAACGCGCTTGTAAATATTTCTTGCGTTCTTTTAATTAATTAAAAAGATGTTTGTTATTCTGTTACACGGGAAAGGTGCAGCGTAAATTCTTACGTTCCGTTTCCAACAAAATTGAACAATCCATTCTGAAAACTTATGGCAATAAACCGAGGAACTCGTAGAAAGAAAACTGTATTTATACGTTTGCATTTATGAAACAAATTGCGTAATAAAAAATGTAGACGCCTTCATAATGGACATAAAATAACGTAATCGAAAATTGTACTACGTAACTCGACGCTAATTCCTCGTATAATTTATACTTCGTTGTAATTTGTATCTAACTCTACGAAGGATATATTAGTCGTACGATAGATATTTCATTATTAAATATTCCAGCCTAATTTTTTATCTCTCTCTTTTAATTCCATTTGAAATTATTTGGCTTCTCTTTTAACAAGACAGCTCTCGTTGAAAAATCGGCTAAAATAGAATTTACGAAGTGTATAACAGGAGAGAGGAATCGAATTTCCAGAGTTCGTTTATGCATCGATTACCCAATCTCCGTGCCATCCACGATTGCGATAGAATCCTGGGATCTGTAGACAAACGAGGCTCCACCTTTCCAGCTCAACTTCTCAACAGTACTCTAGAAGTGCTCGTATTCTTTTACCAGAATATTCGACAAGAGTGCCATCCTCGGGAAAAGACTCAAATCGGTTTTCTCGGAAACGTGCTCGATCGTTGTTGAACCAGTGAAATAGACTCGTATTCGGACGATGATGCTCAAGACGATTATATAATCAATTAAATAAATTAAATAAACATTTCCAATCGTTCATAAAAATTCGTGCCTACATTTTATGAAGAAACGATCTCTTTTTTTAATAAAGTATGTGTAAATTTCTATAACGATACGTATTTTATGTTTCGACGCGTATGACGATAACGAAGCCCTCCATTCATTTGCTATGTTATAACAAATTAATTTTGCAGTTGAATGTTGTAGCATTTTATTTCAATAAAATTGGCCTTCTATACACTGTACGAACAATTTTGTAGACGATTGCATATGCCAATAAGAAATTATTCTTCTTCTATGTCGAAGTCTTCTACTCTCAAAGACAACGGATATTCGTATGCTTTTTATAAATTTATAAGCTTTTGTTATATAAATCGTAGATGACTTGAACAAGATGAAAGAATTATCTTATCATTGAAAACAAATTTACCTTCGTCTCAAACACAGAAATCTCATCAGAGATTTTCACTGACAAAGATAACGAGAACCAATAATTTTCGCTTCGTGAATCATCATGAATCTTCACTTTCGATCAACTTGTACATTAGGTTTCTTTCACCCTGCCATTTAGGTTCTTCCATTTTAATCAGTGGATCCAGTTCCGTAAGAAAGTCTACCATGCGAGAAGGATCGATCCCTTTATAGCAGTTAGGAAAATAGGTTCGTTTCCTTGGCCGTGAATGAACGGATCCGTCCAAGATACGCAGTTCCCTGAAAATCAGAAAGAGCCAATTAACGAAGCGAAGATTCGGAGCTAATCGCGAGACTCGGCTTACTAGAATCGAACGTAAACAGGGTTGTAAATTTTTTCAACCGCGTCACCGTTTAATTGAATATCGAAAACGATTCGAGGAGTTTTCTACTCTGAAACCAGTTTGGATATGAAGAGGCTGTCGCGCTGAATCAGTTTGTAGACGTTTGAAACTTGGGTTCTCGGTAGAAAAAATAAGTATCGTTCGTTAAAATTTACGTAATTGTTATCAAAAATTTAACGCGTACTTTATCGATATCGTGAATCTTAATTTATGTTAATTTACTATGAAATTGCATGATATTCGCAAATAATGTCCGCTTGAATCATGATCTTAGGAGCCGAATTAAATGAATGTTGACGTGGCAGGCTGTACTTGGTAGAGTAGCGAATAGAAACGAGAAGAAAGCGTGTGCTCGTATTTACTGCGTATCCAAGTATAATTTAGACTATCGAAATTAATTCTAAGCTATGATCTGTTTATGCTTCATTGAGCCGATCGTTAAGCCTCGAAGCTCGGTCCCGCAAACGTTGGAGCAGTACAATATAGGAACATTGTTTTGCTTTACGGCGATCTGATTGCAATTTCGTGGCTGTGAATTTCACTTGAAGATCGTTTCGTCGATATCCATAGAGGAAAACGCTACGAGGTGTAACATCGCGTGTAACATTAAGTAGAATTTCATGAAACTAATTGGAAACACGAACGAGTTAATTTTTCAATATAAATTGAATGTTGACAGATCCAATTATATTAATAACTCGTCTCGTTGACAGAGAAAATATCACTGATACGTTTCATTTTATTTTTCTAATGTATATGCGATAGAAGTTATATTTTCTCGGACTGAATTCCGCTAATAAGAGAAATTCTTCCGTTTCCATCGTCCTCTGCAAGAATCTAGCACACGCTAATTCCAATGTCCTGATTTCCGGTAAAATCCGGCGATGACACGTTTATCGAGCGATTCCCTGCTGCCTTTCAAATGAGATTTCTCCGCGAATTTGGTCCCGATGTTCCACGTTAATTTCAATCGCGTCGCCTTACATGTAATTAAACGAGGAAATCGAATTAAGAGTTCTTAAGCCGACGGAGGGGAGATCACAGATTAGCGAAAAATCAAGAACCGTACATTAATCCGGTCTAAGTCGAGGCTTCACGATATTTTTCCATCCCTCTGTCCTTCGTCGTCGTCCATCATTTCTCACCTCATATTTTTCCATCCCTTCGCGCTACGTTCCCTGTCCCATTTCTCCTTTCCTCATTTCCTTAATTGCTGATCCCTGCACGATTTTTTCGACCGGAATTCCGCATTCTTTTTCCCTGAACCGTGATAAACCCAGATACTGAATCCTCTTGAGACTGTATAATATCGATTTCACGGCTTTCACGGAACTGAAATCATTAAAAAAGTTTGCGCCATATATTGCAAAATAATCTCTATATGGAGATTCCAATCGTTTCGATGAAAGTATTGATGAAAATATGAATCTGTATAAACGTTCACGGCCTAGTTATGTATCTTTCGTTTATGTTTAACGCCAATAGTATTTTGTTTTTACCAAAAGTTATTTATCTATGACATAATTTATAATTTTACCGATTATAAGAACTCTTTGTTAATTCCAATAGATACGATTTTCGTTGAAACTTGAAACAAGATTCACAACAATACGGTGTATTATTCACACGTGTGTTAGAAATTTGTCTCGTAAACTACGATCACAATCGGAACAAATCATTCTATTATTGAATGTCGATGATATTTTTGCTCGATAAATCCCACGTTCTATGAAGAATAGTTCAATTTATTGAACAACGTATATCTGTTTGAAGTGTTAGTCGATATGTGATTAAATGCTAGCCTTTTTATATTTGTAACGTCGTTTATTTTACCAGCTTTTTCAATGTCGTTTCTCTATACTATCAACAGGGCGCAGTTGAATTTTAATCGATACATAGATTTATTTTCTGCGAGGATTTCTAACAATGCGATTGTAATTGATACGGCTTCGTAAAGCGAAACATTTCAAAACCTGTTCGATCTTTTATTTCAGGCACGTTACAGCAATTTAAAAGCGAAAACATAGCTTGGCGAAAAACTGTCTCAAAGATTAAGCGGATTCTACACAGAATCTTGCATTTTCAAAACTTTTAAAACGCTCATTTCGCAAACGAAAGAGAAAGCCAGTCGAATCGCAAATTAAATATATCGTTTCAAATTTTTGCGAATTTATATGGGAATATAAAAACTTCCTTTGAATGAAAATGTTTTCGTAAGCATCTTCGTAACGTCGAAGTTGCTGGTCTCGGACAAACTCTTTCTACGATTTGAAAACTAGTAACTGTTGAGAATTGTGGATCTTAATTGTCGAAATAAAAGTAAAGCAACACTAAGGTTACACTTAGAATTCATATTAAAATAGTTTTGGATTTATTTAATAAACGATTTCCAGAAGAATTTCTACGTTGGAATTACTCGCTGTTCCCCATAGTTGGATCTCACAGATCCAAACAGGTTTTAATATGGCTTTATATAGCATTGTTTTACTCTGCACGCTTAAGTTCGAACGTCTGCCAATGAGCCATTGGAATTCTTTTAATTTTAATTTAAGTTGCTTGGATTTATCTACGATGTGTCGTTTCCATGTTATTCTTCTGTCCAGAATCGCGTAACTGTTCGACCGAAGGACCGACGACACATTGATGGGCCAGACCCTTTTGGCCTGTCGGCATTTAGGCTTTCTAGCAATATTGTTTATGGTTCACCCGATATTTCTTAGACAATCTGTGCACTGATAATAAATCAACTAATTATTAAAATTCTGCGACATACCAAAATTGTATTATATTTGATCGAATACGAGGGAAAGGAGATCAACTGTTCCCAACTATAAATCAAATAAAAAAATAAAAATTCTTAAGGCGTGTCTGTTGAAAATCGTTGCTCCACTGTTGTATAATATATATTTCGTGATCCACAAACTCACAATCATATACCTCGAGGTTTCTAAATCGTGACGCGTTCCAACTCCATGGTCCTGATCCTCCCACGGTCCTGAGAGCCATTGGTGTTGCGATACACCGTTTAAATTGATCCAAATCGGTGATGGAGGTTGAGATCGTTGAACTCCAAATTCAGTTCGGATTTGTGTATTCCGGGAATATGTCAGATGGATTCCGTGAATATACTAGGTAGATTCCGAGAATATACCAGTTGGATTCTCTTCACCCCAGGCTAGCGGCTACCTTCGATGCTCTGTTTGTCCAAATCCTACGATCTATCTATATAACACGAGACTCGTGTTATATACAACGTATATTATTGTTATCGAATTTAATATTTAATATTTACCGAGCTACAGGTAACACGTGTCTGATGTATTCTTATTCTTATGATATTTGTACAACTTTGGTATCTCTCTTTTTCTTCCATTTGTCTATCTGTGTCACGTTGCTTTCTGATATTACCGTTGTGCGATCTGCTCTGCTTTTCTGTTGCTTCGTGAGTGTCGTATTCTTGTTTCACGGAGATTAAATCGATTTCCGGTGATCCTGCGTGTTGCCGGTGCCTTTCGTGCTTGGCAAATGTTCTCGGTGCTTCGTACCACGAGGGAGTCGCTTCTTTATCCCTCAGCTTATACCGTATTCCACACTCTGTTCGTTCCTTTTGCATTTCATGACGTACCGTCGTTTTTATCTATTTGCAGCTTTCTACATCTACATTGTCGAGTTACACGTATATAACGCGACGGTTAGCGCGTGTATAACGCGTTTCACGTATTTTTATGATGGATAATTAAATGGATAGTTTGATGATTGAAGTCGTATCAAATTTTTCGACAGAAAATTCCTAGGATTAATTTAATTCGTTTTATTTAACACTTACTATACACAGATGATTCTTTGACGATCTAAGTAATCGAAATATCGCGTATGTTTCAGGCGAGAATCCAGCAGCCATGCAGCACGGTGGTTGCGCTAATCTTCGGGCGACGTCGTTCGTTCTCATCGTCATCACGATGCTATTCCCGTCGCTTTTCAGGTGACCGTGATGTCCTAATCACTTTCTGGGCCTGCAGTTCGAATGGTGCTAACTCCCTTCATTCTCGCGTCAAATGGAACGCGAGAAGATTCCGAAGAATCCGAAGTAATTGTCTTTCCCGGCCCATATGTCGAGCTTTGCAAGGAACGGACACACTTTCGCATTCGAAATCGATTTTTACACCGAAAGCTGATAAGCACCAACCAACCGAATCAATTCCGACTCGTGATACGAAGAAAGAAGACAGTAAGAAATCAGCAAAAACTTTCTCCACGGTATACGCAGATTACTATAAGACAGAGAGAGAAAGAGAGAAAGAGAGAGAGAAACGTTTGTGCTGAAACCACTGTTTTACACGAGATGTCGTCAAAGGATCCGATTGTTCGACAAAGGACTCTCCTGCCCCTTTCGTTTCGTTTCTTTTTCAATACATCGAACTGCATAAATGGAAACGCGAAATTTCCCCGTGACAGACAACGAAGTTTTCCCCTTTATCGTGAACATTCGTCGATCCTGTTTACCGAGCTCAAGGTTCGCCCATCTCGTCTACCATATCGTACGTGAATTTCCAGGAATATTTTTGCGTATGGCGGCTCGAGCGGCTCGCTTTGAGCGCTACACGATACCAAGAGAGGATTCTCCATTGCCTTTTACTCGGTCGATCTCTTGGTTCGCATGTAAAAATTGGAAACGTATCCTTGTGCGTTCGTACAGCGTACGAACATTATCAAAACGAAATAAAGATAAATCGAACGTGAATTATCGTGATCTGAAATTCGTTCAAGCAGATTAACATATCAATCTTTTTCTCAGAACGAAAATCGCGGCTCTTCTCGTTCCTTCCGACGAATAATTCTATTAAAAAAAAAAAAAAAGAATAAAAAAAGGAAAGCGATTTGCCTTGTCGCAGCTGAAACGCGCGGAATCGAACAGAGTTTATTTCTTTGAAATTGAAAGAGTTTTGGGAATAAATACCGACCTAGAGTTGTTTATCCGAGTGGAGCACGCGTGGTACACGAACCGTGCCAAAAACAGGCGAGTACGCGTAATACTATTTATCGCTGTCATTCTAGTTTCATCGAATGTAATTGCATGTTCCGGTCTTTTTAATCCTCAACTGGCATCGTTGCATTAGCATATTTACTTTTCAAGTGTTTTGTTTTGTTTGGTGGTTCTTATTCGACACGGTGATAGCTTTCATCGCGTAAAATACACAACGTCAAATGAAAATAAAATATATTCTAACGTAAGTTATCGCGATCGCTTGTGATCCGCTGATAACAACGAAGTGTTTTACAAAGAATTTTATATTTAAATTTTATCCAGAAGCCGATGAATCTTTTTACTTTACCAACGATCGACTTAACTATTAAACTATTAAACCATTGAACTATTAAAGTTTGATTAAGTTTGACGAGCGAATCCGTGTTTGAAGCCTTTGTGGTTCACGCGTTGAAGAGTTTCACAAAGAGAATATTTTCTTCAACTGTGTCGGAAACTTTGTCGAATTTTTTCCAGCTTGATAAGGCTCGAATGTACATCCAGGGAAATTTTCGTAAAGCAGAGAAGTTAAACGAAGCAACGCTGGCCGAGTAAGTTCGAAATTAAATTAGAAACGCGTCTTGTCAAAATATTTACCGAGTTGCGAAAAACATCGTTTCTCGATTATTTGCAAAAATCTCCAGTCGATAATTCCGAATCTCATCCGAACATTTCATGCAGATTTCATCTATTGAAACAGTCAAAATCAAACGCGATGCTTCTGAGATGATTTTCATATCTAAAGCAGATCGATATTCCTCGTACCCGTTCTACATTCACGCGTGAAAATAAAGGGAATAGAGTCGGTCGATTGAACAATTTACGCAGCTCGCCTGTTCCATTTTTCAGGGGTTTCGCGCGAGTGAAATGCACAACGGCGGATTTGGCAAAAAGAAACGCGAACGAGAGACGCAAACATTACGGCGATGTGTCGCGCAAGTTGAAGCGTGAAATAATGGTTGGGCCGTGGGCTCTTGAAATTATTACACGATATAAAATACTCGTTTCTACGCGGCGCCAGAAGCGTTGTTCAACCGGCCAGACAATGACCGTTCATAAAATTTCGAATCACTCGCTTAGCCTCCTCTGTGTTTATTGCGCGCGACTATGCAAATTTGCTTTCACTTCGCTCCGCCGCTACAAATTTAACACTTTGATTACCAGACCGTTGCCAGGACAATCATTTTTGCATCGGTCACTGGGCCCCACCACCGACTGGTTAAATGCGCTTGTATAAACGCCGGATATACGCGATCGATCTGTCCAATTCACGTCCGCCCACTCTATGACGTACAACCGCGCGTATTAATCGCTTTTCTCGCACATCGCCGATACCTTTTATTTTTTTATCGTTTTCTTTCCTATTTTTTTTTTTTTTAGTTCCATGTACGCTTCTTCGATGCACCTGGCGGAGAAAGGGTTGACGCGAGTCGTCGACCTGTCGGCGATTATGAAAGCCGATCATGAGATTTTTCCATCGATTAGTGGGGAATCGCGAGGAACGATCGATTCCCATTATTTTCGATTTGTTTCCGACGCGACAAGTTCGATCTTATCGTGTCTTTTATTCTTTCTAACTCGGTCTTTTGTTTTTTTAAATTATTTTTCCACGAATTGCACAGCTCACGCGAAACTGTGCATCGAATCGGAGGATGTTTTTTACCATCTTTTTTGTCTTTTTTTTTTTAAGCAATACAACACGCTTTACGCTGACTCAAATATTTTTCCACGCAAAGCTAAACCGATATACCCATACAAACGCAAAGAGGAAGTTTTAATTCTGCGATCTGTTCTACACATCGACTATCCTTCTTTCGGAAACGATCCAATCGAGAACGATAAAGTTCGAATAACAATGAGCCTCCTCTGTTGAAAAATTACGATTCCTTCAATTACATACAGCATCCCTTTGTGTGCAGAACCAGTGTGCGGGCTTTCAATCAACTAAACAAAACGCCGACACCGGTGAAAAGCAAATAAAGAGCACGTCACGTCGTATTAAAAAGTAGTAATATCGGCTTTTTGGTTTTCGATTCGTATCCTCTGTTTCTATGTACTCTACCCATCGCTATTTAACAGCTCGGACATTTCGGTCAATTTATATTAAACGATATGTTATTAACAGATTATACATCAAAATTATTTATTTTCAAACTATATTTAATTATATATAAATATCGTATACTAATATTTTTTCGTTCATCAACTCTTCAATATTTCACTGCACACTTTGTTGATTATAGTCAATCACGAAGAATAAAATTATTAGAAATTGTTCTATCTGTAATTTCATATATTAACACGTTGACTACCATGAAACCCATATTCGGGTGTCAGCAAAGTTTCCGATGGGGCCGCGAAAACCATATTCGGGTGTCGTTTATTTGACTACTTGCGAAGGATGTAGGTATTTGAAAAGATATTCCAGA
This sequence comes from Bombus soroeensis, assembly GCA_014737365.1. Lineage (NCBI taxonomy): Eukaryota > Metazoa > Arthropoda > Insecta > Hymenoptera > Apidae > Bombus > Bombus soroeensis. Next base: position 1,602,951 of record JACXIL010000166.1, read on the forward strand.
GGAAATAATAAAACTATTGAATCGTTATAAAAGTAATAGGAAAATGGTTTATTACAAAAATTATTTACTACCATTACTAAAATATCGATGGGAGTACCTAGCAGAGAACTTGGTCTGACGGAGACTTCAGTGAAAACACGCGTGACAGTCGACGCGTTAAAAACGAATATATGATACTTATGATTGGTGGTGTACAGGATACGCTATGTTTCTTTCGCAAAATGGTGCTAGTATATTTTAAAAATGAAAATGAGAAACATACGTAGACTCAAGTCAAACGAAACTCCCATACGTTCTTATTTTTACCTGTGTCTATCGTAATTTTCTAATAAAACATTGACGCGCCATTCTTTTCTTATTTTTACCATTTCGCGTGCAGAGTCTTCCGTGATTTTTCTACCGCGTTTTGTCTACTTTCTCGAACGATGAAATATGCATATGCTGTAAGGAACGCAACACGCGAATTTAAAGGAAAATCCAATACGTTGTTACATCGATCGAAACTGTCTAACCAAAGCCACATTTGCGCACAATCTTTCTCTTATTTTTATCATTTTGTACGTAAAAAGCACGAGACACCGTGTACAATATGTAATACTGTGTTCCTTTGGGAAAACAATTTCGAACGCATGGAAATCCTGTCCACGTTTCCGCGCGTCTCTGTTGCCTCTGCTCGCCGAATTCCTGTAAGCGAAAGTTGACCGCGTAATTTCATTTTGCGCCATTGAGGTTCGATCCCCACTTGAATCCGCGCGATTTGAGACGCATAACCAACGGGATCGATGGTAACGTGACCAGAGGTCGATCGCGAAATCGAAATCACCGAGAGATTCCACCCGAAGTGGTTAAACGGATCGTGACAATGACGTCGGGTCACTTCCGTGTAAATCAGCGCTGGCTGCTGCTGAATATTGCGACCTTCTGCCTGAATAATACAATAATTTATCGAGAACATCGTTACACGAGCAGGTGAAAAGTACGTGGCAGCCCGCACAAAAGTCACATTCGCGTAACCGATACCTGCGATAAATTGAATTATCATCTGCACCGTGTCCCGCCTCTTTTTTATCCTCCGCTTCTTCTTCTTCTTTGCTCTTAAAATCGTTTTACACTCGATCGTGTCTTTTTATATCGTTAAGAAATTTTTAAGGAATTCTTGCCGATGTATATCATTTTTTAAGTACAATGGGATTTGTTGCCAATTTTCGACCAAAGAGCAACCGGTCAGGTCAAACCGATCGGTCGATATCGCGTACCTAGAATGAATTAACGCTCAAGGTGGAAGAGGTTTAATAGATCGAGTGTTAGTGTAATCTAGAACTGTCTTTGCTATTGTTGTATAAAACTAACGTTTGATGTTATGGACACGGCGGTGGTAAAATCTTGTTGGGAGTGAAGTATTTCACCCACAGGGTGCGATGTCTGACGATGAACTATCCTTCTACGTTGCTGATTCTCCCTAGTAGCCGTTGGGTTTCGTCTGTCCATCGTACCCTTTCGGCTGGTCCTTTCCCGGGATTTTTTTACCTGACCTCGGAGTCATTAGGTTTGCAGCTCGGGGAGGACATGTAATCCGGAACTTCCTAGAGAAGAGAATGGACCTGTTCGTGCCATAAACGGACGGCCACTCAAAATTCCGAATAGGATTAAACGTAGGAACATTATTTGAGGTACCAAATTGTGTTCATAATTCTGTTGCGTTCAATCTGTTAAATTTGTAATTGAATGACGGAATACCTAACATCGTCACATATTGCACGTCATATTCGTAAGTCAATTCTATCGTTAATGTCATGTATCATTTTTATCATTCGTTAGTCGAATCAAAATATTTATTGTTCATTCCAAAGAAAACATCTTGGTGAAAAAACCCAATACTAGTCTACCCATCACTGGACGAGCTTCGAAAGAAAAATCATATTGCAACCTAAAAAAGGTCGGAGACGGGATTCTCGAGAAACAAATTACCGTTTTATCGATGAAATTTCCTATTCGCATGCATTCGAATATTCTTTTACGCGCTTACGAAGCAGCGATTCCAATTCTTTCTAAAGGGAAAGTAATGGTAATCCGTTTGTCTGGTTGAACTTTTTCGCTCCCTGGTTCTTCCACTGCTCTGCCATGGTGCTCCCCCTCATTTATCGTTTCGTATCCATATGATATCTTGTTTACCTCTCCGCTATCCTCGAGGCTTTTCTCGGCGATGGCCCAGTCTCCCACCGGAATCGTCATCCGTTTCTATTTCTTGAAGAGGGTACCTCTGTCGCCCGCTGGAATTCGTAAAAAGAAGCATTTGCGAATTAATGGTAAACACTCGGTAGTTCGGTTTCCATCGTGAGGAAACGTTTTCCCGGTAAACTCGAGTAGGGAAACAGCTTCGAAGGGGAATCGTCAGCAACGTTTTCTCTCGATTTGTCCACCTTAGATCAATTAGAGCGTCGAATTTTCGAGCTTCTTGCAGTTAACTGAGAAATTATTCGCGTGATTATTGGAAGAATTGGAGAGCTACTAATACGTTCGTTTCAATGGAATTATTTTGATCGTTCGTTCAATGTTGTAGATTTTCTGTATTTCGAAAAAAGAAGAATTCTGAAGAAGTGGAATTCTTCGTCTTGTTGAATCCTCTTTACTTATTCTTTCCTTGTTCTCTTCATTTATATATTCATATTGTTACCGTTACCATGTTTTGTAGGTTTCATGTATTTAAAAGAATTTCATTCACTTATGGAATTTTTAGAAGATGGAATTGATCGTTGAAAAATGTAAAACTTGTAAGACGTTGTTTTAGACTTCTGCGAAGTATCTGTATCTCATTTATAATGTAAAATGTTTTACATTTTCGAGCAGAGTTCTATTCATTGGAATCTTCATAAGATGGAATTCAATATTTAAAAAGGTGTAAGACATTCCTTTTAGATTTTTCTGAAATTCTATCTCACTGTTACCATACAATGTAATAGTTCGTTACGTATTGTAAAATTTCAAATATATTTCGAAATAATTGAAGGCAGCCTTTTTACTTAATGGTAAAACGCCGAGAAAAGCAAAATGTGAAATTAATTAGTGACTTTTATATTGGAAGACTAAACACATACGATTCTTTGGAATTTTTTTTTAAATATAATGCCACTATAATTGGGTCTGAATTGGAACTGAAAGCGTTCCACGGAAGCCAAGGCTTGCTTTAAAGGGGCATAAAGCTTTCATTGTGCGCACTGTCGTTTCTACGGTCTCTACAATTCATCAAAGTCGAACGGATCTATTTTAAATTGAAAATGAGAAGCATATCGGGAATTACGTTTTCATTTAACCGTGTATATTTTCTCATTATTGTTTCAGTAAATGATTTTATTTCTTATTATTCTGAATTAAATTTCGCCTCACCGTATAATTTGTTATGCGCTACTTTTTATGCCATTTTTATACCGATCAATTTTTTAAGCATTTCATACAAGTTCAACAATTATATTATTTTTCTAGTTCTATTAGAAACTGTCGAGCAATAACTATGTCGCTATTACTATTTCATGTTTGCTGGAATATTTAGTATAATATTTGTTTGGTATAATATCAACGAATATTGTTTATCGTTAGAACGATGGCTACCGTGGAAATTTTTCGCATCGTTTCACTCGACAACTGCTAAAGTCTACAACGAAACTACGTATAGAAGGAATTTCAGTAATCGAAATGAACGCCAGTCATGAATGTAATAGAATTTGTTTGATGGAATTTTCATTGGTTTGGGCACAATTTCCTGTCTTCTTATTGAAAGATGACAAACACATAGAATCGAAGAAATATTTCTGCAAAAGTTACGATTGACGTTATAACCGAGCAGAAATGTTTAAAAACGAACAATACAGGCGTTGTTAAATAATAATATCGAATGATAATATAATGGAGATGAATACCGTTCGCCTTTTTTTAAAAAGATGATTTGCGATTAATTTCGTTTTAATTAAAAATTTGTTAAAATTCGAATTTATATGTTTATGCGTGAAATTCGGCTCTCTCGGAGCTTCAAATATTAATTAAGTAAAATTTCAACAGCGATACCTACTTAATCGAATTTTCATTTTAACTGGAATTTTGTTCATTTATTATCTTCCACAGTGTAAACTGTATTTTCTCTTATATGTCTATTCGATAGATCGGTGAAAAAACGGGGATTGTTTAACGCATTGAACGCGAAAGACGATTTCCTACTGTCTTGCGGATGATCCTTGGATAAATAGACACGTGTTATAGATAAATGGATTTCCGACAGCGGAGATCTCCTTCGATTTTGTGTACCGCATTGAATATGCGAAAAATATTAATTAAACGATTCATGGATCGTCGAAGGTGTATACATTTGAAACTAAATATTTCTGTTCCACCAAACAATTCGGTATCGTTAAAAATTCAATGTCGAAAAATTGCGAGTTGTCTGAATTATTTCTTCGATATGAAACAAAGTGAGATTTGTTAATAAGTGAATCGCAATTTTCTTTTATGCGAAACAAGCGTTTTTTATATCGTGCGATATTGAAAATTAGTATTTTTATTAGAGACAAATTAAATCTGCACCGATTTTCATAGAAATTTGACAAATTTGACAAACACGCTCGTACGACCAGAAGTTTCGTAGCGATCGAAATATCACAAGATACGAACGAACAATCGATCGAGCATTAAATTGATTCCAATTGACGACGTATAACGTAACACGATTATCACGTAACGTACGATAAATACAATCGATTTTCCAAGTACATTATCGATGGAAGAATCGAATGTTTCACCGATTCTCGAGCAAGATCACAAAGTAGCAATTAAAAATAAAACACCTGAAAATCACAAGAAATAACAGAATGGAATCTTTCGACGATAATGTCGTTAATTACGAAATTAGTAAAATTTTCAATTGCGTTTCTTTTTCCCTCCAACAGGAGATGTTGCATTATTAATTGTTAAAATATGTTCTCTGCAATATTCGACTTCCCACTGTTGGTACGTGAAAATATCGCTTGGAACTGGATGAAAAGTTCAATTCTTGCACCGAATCATACGTTACAAATTTGTACGAAGGCAGGATGAATAAATCCTGCTTTCAAAATCATGGAAACATCCCTAATGGATCTTTAATCTTCGTTCGATCGAATGAGTATTAACGATGAAATTTTCACGGCCGCGTCCTGCGCGATATGCAAATAACGGCAACGCCATTCGCGAGTGAGTAAGAACATTTTCGTGTGCATGCGTGTGTACGGTCTTTGTATGTGTGCGTCCCCGCGTATGTATCTTCGAGTACGAGTACACGAGCTATTCGGAACGCATTTGATAAGAAACGAAAAAGGAGAAAAAAAAAACAGATCGTAAGTAAGATAAAGTAACGTAAGAGAAAAAAACAAAGTATTACGAAGTTAGAGAAAGTAAGTCACACGGGACTTATCCCGATTGGAGATTGAAAAATTGTGCGCACAAGGGGAAAAGTCGCCGTTATAGTATTAGGTTGTCCGGAAAGTGACTTTCTTTCGCAAACGTGTTTTTTACAACAGTGCGCCTTCGTACAAACGTGAAATCAAATCTGTGAAATGTCACGGTGTTATGTTTAAAACAAAAAATCGTTGTGCGAATATTATTTCCGTATAAAACGAAAGAAACTTTTCGGACAACCTAATATTAGATACGCACAGTGAAGCTTGATATTTGATAAGTTGATAGATACTTGTGAATTTTTATAATTTAGAATTTTTAACGAATGTTAATTCCATATACTTTAGCTACTAACGATGACTTGTAAATTGAATTTAAATTTGCGAAGAGATCGATGCAACCGAATAAAACGATATTTAATCAAAACAAAAATGCCATCGATTATAAAAGTAATTATAATCGATTGTAAAAGATCAATCCGCTTGCATTTGTATCGTACAAATTTTTATTTTGGTCTCATTTGAAGCTATTTGTTAACTATCAACGCTTCGCACCATTTATTTCGCAATAATTGCATCGAAGATAAATAAGATATAAAGCAAAACCAGTGATACTCAATTGATGCAATTTTTATACGCGTGTTTCAGACACACGTGGTATAAAGAATAAAGCAAAAGCTATAGAATCTATTCTTTTTGCATGTAAAATAAAACGACGATTTTTCCCGATATAATTACACAAAGTGTCTGTTTCGATCTTCGATCCGGATTCCGTTTGTCAGAGTGCATGTGTGTAAAAATCGAAGAAGATTCGTGTAAAGTCTTCGGCTCGATATACTTGCTCATCGCTAATCACGTCTCATCATCCATAGTAATATATCCACGATACGGTAACGATAAAGTAAATAAGAAGACATGTCTATAAGCATCTGTAAGCTATTGGTACTATTAATGGTCGTTAACGCGGTTAGAGTGGCGCAAACACGTTGTAGGGAAATTCCATTTTCGTGGGACGGGAGAAGGGACGAAAGCGGAAAAGGAAACGATAGAAAATTAATTTAACGTCGATATTCGCTGTTCACTATTTGTAAGATTCGACAAGGTAAATACAATAAAATTCATAGTACCTAATCGATCCTGTATTTTATTTGAATTCACCTTAATTTGTTAGATCGATCCATAAGTAACGCGATTTTGCGAAACTTGAATTTAATAATTATTTAATAAGTAATAATAATTTGTCATGACAGAGACACGATAAATGGGACACAGGAAATGTAGCTAGGAGATGGCAAACGATTATAGAAGATGAGAGAAAATACGTTGTTAATTAATTGCTGATAAATAGATTTTTATCTTCAATTGATATACATACTGAAAACATTCACGTTGTTTATGACATTGCCCGATAAAAATTGCTATTTGAATTGCTGAATAATTACGCAACGATATAATCCACGAGCGAAGCGTTATTTATCATGAGCTCTGTCAAATTTTTTGTATAAAGAATTACTTTGGAAAATTATTTAAAAAGCAGTGTTACGTCGCGTTATTTTTGGCATCGCCCAATAAAAAGCTCTTCTGATTGCTGTAAAATTTAAACGGATGAGGTAATTCCCAAAAACTATATATATTAACGATATGTATTAAGAGTTCGTTTCCAAATTCCTTATACAGAGAATTATTCTGGGAAATTACCTACAAACCTTTGGTAATTAAAGTATCCGTTTCCAAATATCTCACGCAACCAAGGTTTCACGCGATATTTATATTTCATGTTCCAAAGTCCAATTATCAAACATAGGAAATTCTATTCATTCCGAAGAGGCTCGTTCTCCAAATAATTATGATCGAACGTGCTCATCACGGTGTGCCATTGAAGCAATCGCGAGATATTAATTTAACGCGTGACCCGATGCTTCATTCCTAATATTTCTATCACCTCACGTACGCTTTAAACCCATTTTCTTTCTCCGCCATCGTGCCGGCGCAATTTGTTCGATCGAAGAGCCGGGAAACTCAATAGGCTCGCACATTCGCGAGATCCTCTTCCCCGTAAGCCTATGTCCTGGTCCACTTGACACGAAATTTCACGATACTACACGCTTAACGGTGAATTTATTCTGAAGTAGGTCTTCGTCATAGCAGTATCCGCGGTCTCAAGAAGAAGAAGAAAGGAATCAGGTCAGCACTCTAATAAATCGGCATACGCACGCGCGGTCGCCAGAGTTTTCTCATTTCCATAACTTAGCATGCGGCGTAGTTATGTAGCCGAGACCTCAAGGAGGCCTTTCAGACTTCGCCACTGTCGCATTCATATTCGACCGGTGGAAACGCAGTTAATTTTTCAGAGTCATCGTCCCGGCTAAGAAAATTACACGATCAAAAAGCACGGAATGCTTCTTAATTAAACGCGCTGTCTTGAAAATGGAATCTCTGGCCATCCACCAAGACAACGCACGATGCAGAAATAAAAGCGTAACAAGTGAACGTACATTCGAATAGAACGAAATATAGGGGCAGAAGTTAGCGCTATTCGTCACTTCCAATACGTGAACGAAAATTGTCCTCTATAATGTTATTTAATATTTTGACTGCCACGTGGTCATTGGTGACCGGAGCGCTTCAACTTTTTACAATTGTAAAAATTAAATGAAAATCAGTTAGGGTATTTTGAACATAACCGATAAGTAGAAAATACTTTGAAACAAAAAGTGCCCTATTGGACGATTAAACATTTTTATTAGAACATCGATAAAAAAAAAATGAGAACGAATCTTGCATCTAACTGTGCACTGTGCTTGCATCCATATCTTTGAGTGCTAATATACGAATATTATTATAAACACAGCTTAGAAAATAATCGTAAATGCTGCTTTATAATCGTATAATTGAAGTTACAAGTGTGAACGTGCTTTACTATTATACATAGAATGAGCAAATGAAAATTGACAGTTAGGGTATTTTGAACATAACCGATAAGTAGAAAATACTTTGAAACAAAAAGTGCCCTATTGGACGAATAAACATTTTTATTAGAACATCGATAAAAAAAAAATGAGGACAAATCTCGCATCTAACGGTGCATTGTGTTTGCATGCATATCTTTGAGGAGTAATCTACGAATATTATTATAAACACAGCTTAGAAAATAATCGTAAATGCTGCTTTGTAATCATGTAATTGAAGTTACAAGTGTGAACATACCTTACTGTTATATATAGAATGAGCAAATACCGTTTATTAATATCTTCTACACGTTTTCAACAATATATTCTGGACATTTTACTTACGACGAAATAACAAATGCGAATGATTTGTCGAAATAAACGAAGTCTTGTTATAATACGTCGCTATCAACTGTTACCAAGGCTCCACTTGGTGGTCACCCGTGACCACCAAGAAGAAAAACGGTCCATTGGGGAAGAACGTTGTCTTACATCGTGAATTTATTATTATTTTTCCATTATATGTTTTGAATAATAAAAATACTCCCGTGGCGTCCTGAGCAAAATGTGTGATTTCGGCGTGGCAGTCAAAGTGTTAAGCTGTTAAAATCCGAATTTGATCGATAAATTCTTGAAACGCAAATTGTTGTATGTATTGGATATATCATACAGGATGGTCCTTGATTCAAGATACAAATGGGATCATGGAGATTGTACGGCTTAATTGGAAATTAGAGGCTTCGTTTTTGAGAAAATTCTATTTGGAAAACGTGAGTGTGTTTAATACGTTTCTGCTTAAGGCGGAAACACAAATGATTGGTAAATAATACGATATAGGTTTTTTTTTATTTTAGAGTATTAATATTAGTGTATAATGTATAGTCATATTTAATATAATCAGCATTAATTAAGCAATTGAGTTTACAGTTTGCGCAAATATAATTAAACGTATACCAACAAAGTGGAAATTATCTTTCATGAATATTGCATAAATTGTATTCGATATTGACGGACAAACACGTCTCTATGTTGCCTAATTAACCGCTATGAATGTGTAGCTCTTTGTGTATCGGTAACGTCACGACATCGCAATCTTTCATAATAATTCAATAATTCAACTCAATCGATAATTCATACTTCCATAATTCAACTTCTTCGAATTAAATCCATTCACGTTACATTTAGCTCAAACAACGATAAAGTAATATTATATACGATAATCTTACAAAATATATACCGTTTCAGCAAATAATTTCTCTAAATATTCAATTACGATTTTAAATATCACAGACGCGATAAATGGAAAATCTGCATTTGTACAATTTCTAGCCCTATAATTTTTATTTCAGTCAGATTCGTGCCATTTCTCTGCTCTTTGCGGTGGAACAGAAGCAAAAAGGGGAATAGCCTTCCGTCATAATTTCGCATCATGATGGCACGATGCTACTATGTCGTGGTTGGAATCTCTGGACGCATGCCGGTGGTCGGCCATGTATCATCGTGACACAACTTCGCTGCCTGAATTTACAAAAAAAAAAGGAAAAAAAGAAAGACAGGGGTTGGATGACTAGGGTGCGTTCCCACAGACATCTAATTCTTCAGCCGCCGTATTTCCTTAAAAAATGTAACGACTTGTCGACGTTCTATTGAAATTGCTATTTTACCTATAAGAATAAAATTCATTATAAAAATAGGAAAATACCATCTCCACAAATGCATTATTCGAATAAATTCTTCCAAACACGGACAAAAATCTCCTCCATAGAAATTAAATTTCATCCCTTCCCTTTTAATTGACAATAAAATTACAGTGGATTGCGTTACAACGTTTCGCCTTTTCTAAGATTAATTTTCCCGTATTCCGACGCTAATTCACGTTGGTTAGTTTATATTCATACGCGTGCGAGGCGCAGATATTTTTGCATATTAAACGAATCACTTCATATTTCTGCTCCCTGTAAAGCACGTACATAAAAATCCAAATTGGTAAATCTGTTATTCCTATTAGGATAAATTTCAGAGTCATTTATTACTCCGGCAACGTTTAACGCGGAACAGATTCGGCTAGTTTTTCACTAAATTAGAAAATTACATCTCACGGAGATTTAATTAAATTCAGCGAATCCGTGGCACTGACCGTAGGACGACGAGAAGTTATTGCGCGAGAGCGTAATCGCAGAAACTAGCCGACCAGACGAAAATAAATGTGTTTTGGCCAGACTGCCACGTGATTACGCGACCATAGTATTCGTTACAATGAAGAGTGACTTCCGTTTGATCATCCGCGTATTTCCGTCTAAGGAAAATTACCATGTGCAAAGACGAAGATTTTTATACTTCTCAGGTTCATGATTGAAAAGTGAAACTCCAAGTACTTTCGCTACCTTCGTATTTTTCCTGTCTTCTTGTTTATGATGATATTGAAGATGCGTTAATTTATTTGCAAAATGATAGTATTTATTCTTGGTTACAGGATTGAAATCTAGTTGCAGCTTCTCGAATTATTTTAAAATTAAATTTTCTCTTTTATAATCCGGCTTGTCAGTATCTCTGAGTACGAGTAAAATAAACGAGCGAAGAATAAATTAATTATAATTTAAGTTCATTCTTCTATAAATTACATTCGACGAAGCTAAAATTGTCTCTGATTTTACAAAAATATCGATGGTGGAATTTGAAATTAAGTTTTCTCGATGTAACGCTAAATTTCACAGTTGTAAGTAGTATAGGTCGACCATTCATTCTCTCGGTATAGTTTCTTTCCTCTGTGCCGTTAATGGTTGCGAACCATAAAGGTTGTGAACTAAATAGCGAGTACTTTTTTACATTTTCTCAGTAATAATAGCGTAACAAGAGAAACTTTTCCAGCTTTACTAGACGATCGTAAAATAAAGGAACGTGATTTGAACATTCGAAAATTAGAAATATATCAAGATGTATATAATTCGAGGTGGTGGTTATTTATATATTGAGAGAATATTCAGGTTACTAAATATAGTACTCCCATCGCGAGTAATTATTATAGAAATTCATGCTGTTCCAAAAAATCCGACCAATTTCGACCCTATTGTTAAGATTGATGAATAAGGTCAGGATTTCTGTAATCGTGTTCAGGTTCAATTCAAACATATTCAGGTTCGTTGATAACGCGGCAAAGGTAGTAAAAGGCTTTCGTTTTCAAAAACGACTGCCATTAACAAAGAGCGAAATCTTACGGCGAAGATAATCGAAAATCTGACGCGGTGTAAATCAAAAACGTGCCATCTCGATATAGAAAGATCTCTAAGTTTGTGCAATAAAAAAAAAAACTCTGATGAACTAAGAATTTAGAAGATATTTGTAAAATATCAAATATTCTATTATTGCGTTATCTTGGAGCGTATTTCAGGATTTTAAGCATTCTAAATTATGAATCATTTTTTATTCTACATTTAGTTCGGGTCTGGGATTATCGGTAAAATATGGACAATTTTTTCGACGCACATCGATAAACTTTTAAAAGATGTTGACAAGCTGAAGGGAACTTTAGTTTACAAATACAGTTTATTGTTCGCTGTTTGGCTTATTTTAAATGGAATGACAATTATTAATGGCGCATAATATCGCGTAATAGATGGTATAACTCGGATGGCAGTAATCGATATTGTATAACACAACAATGCGTGACAGTGTGTGGTGGTAATGAATGCCATGTAATACATTGTGTCGACGCCATTGCATAACACATTGCTCTGACAATTAACAATTTGATATTCATATGTTACGCGAACACACTCAAGAGAATATCGTTTTCTAAATATTGTTTCGACAGATGGCGACATTAATGGAAGGGACGATGAAAAATAACTTTCACTATTCCAAGGATGAAACAATATTCTATAGCTATCTAATTAAAATGGAGATAGAGAATGTAATAATCAAAGCTGCTACATACTCTGGATAAATTAATACCTCTGTCAAACTGAATCCTTCATTAATATCTCTCCGTACATTAGCTGTATACTGTAATCAATACACGGTTACGAGCATTACGTAATATTTGTTTACCATAGTAACCGTAATAATAACGTCGAATAGAAAGCCCATGAATCAGAAATCAGAGAAATTCGTCTCCTGTTCGAAAGTTTTACGACATTGCCTATATTTGACAAAAAAATTTTATGTTCCACGTAGATTACGAATTTTAAATTGTACGCGTCTTTTAATAAAATAGTTAATCTATTAGTATCATATGCTTTCGTTATCGTATAAACTATCACGTTAAATTTCATATTAAAATATCATTTATCTAGAATTTTTTCCAATTTCAAAGCGAACGTAACTAATATCCGTGCCAAGACTTTTGAGTTGGCAAAACTTAGTCAAAATTGCAGGACAACCATACAGCAAAGAAATGTTAGGAATGCTTTGATCCATAATACATATAAAATCAGATCGATCACTTAATAAGTAAGAGTAGACTTTACGGAACAATTGCTAATTGTAAACGTAAAAACTTGAAAAATATTAATATTATTCTACGGTCACTGGTGACCTTCCTCCACGATTACAATTTACTTATAATAATTACAATGTACTTTTTACAATCTACAGAATAACAAGACTCGATTCAGAATACACGTGTTCTGTACGAATTGCGGGAAACGTCTTGTTCTTAATCGATAACCCAGACATCGATCGAACACCGATCGTTTCCTTGATTTCCCTTTTCGATTTGACGTTGCACACTCGACCGTCGAATATTGACAACAATATAATCTACGATCATCTATTGACTGTACCTATCGCTCGGACACGTCGAAATTACACGCTGGACGGTTCAATTGACAAAAACTACGAATAATATTGCAAGGAGCGTCTTAAAATAAAATCTATCAGAGCGAACTAGTCGAAAGCGCGGTATAAACCAGGATGAAACGTAGAAGATGTAATAGGCTCAAAATTGCAGGATGGTCGGATCATTTATCGAGCGGCAGTCTCGGCTCGATAAGAGACCAAGGAATGCACTTGATAGGGTTTCATCGGAATTCGAAACAGGCCCGGGACTGAAGCAAGAGTAGACGATCTCGCGTTTGCTCGTCTACATGCATATACAGGTAACAGCGTGCACGTAAAGGATGCACGTACAAAGCCATGTGTACACGTATCGGTAGTCGCTATACTGCCTGTAGTCTCCTGTGTATGTACTATTACAGTGTATATAATCGGTACGGGTCAACACGTCGACAGAGAACGTCCATTACTTCATCAAACCCCGGTCATCGTCGACGGATCCGTCCACCGCCAATTTGCCAACAATAGCGACACTGGACCGTGTATATAAACGGCTTGACACTTGGACCATCCCAAATGGGACACCTTCCACCGACTATATTGCCTCTGCTAGCTGTACATTCTGCGCTCCTTGCGGCTGACTTCTCCTTTCCTTAACTACTTACGTTATTATCGATGATTACGCCACTCTTATTAGCTTCGGATAGAGATTTGTATTTATGGAGCAATTTCCAGTGATTTTCTAGTCATTTGCTTGTCAAAGTGCTCTGATTTATTGGCAAATGCTTGGATAATTTGACTTTTCATAAAGCGTACTCGGTATGTTTGACAGATTATAGGTTCGATAAAATTGTAGGTGTACGATAACTTTGTTTAGACAACAGAGGACGAACGTTAGTATTAAATTGTCGGGAAAGTTTCTTTCGTTTTACGAGGAAATAATAGACCACAACGTTTTTTCTTTTATATTATTTTGTCGAATTACGTGCGATCCATTTTGTTCTGTTGAGATAAGCACCGCGACATTTCGCAGACTTGGTTTCACGTTCGTACGAAGGTGCACTGTTGTGGAAAACACGTTTGCGAAAGAAAGACACTTGCAACCTAATACTACGTTAAATCTGATGGAATTGATTTATCAAGGTGAATGACGATTCCGCGTGTGTAGAACGCGAACGTTTATACATTTTTTGGGAAATTTAAAGACGCAAAAATATACAGAGTTTGTACGATATAGAAGAACATGTAAAACAAAAGTGGAGGTATTTAATGAACGATACAAATTCCTTTAGTTACGTCTGTAAAAAAATAAAAATGAATACAGACGAGTATTTTCAGCTTTCGTTACTTCTATGAAACTTTATGATCACGTCTACGTTCTAAAATTATTCCACGACTAAATGTAGCCTCGTCATTTGCGTATAATCCAACTTTCTTCTTATCGTCTTCCTAAAACTCACTCGTTCGCAAAACAATCTCAAAGTAAATTTTCTCTTGCCGATATATCTTCCTTCGTCCATCGTCTTCGCTTCAATGCGGTGTTCGCAGTTCTTTTAATAGTTTTTTTCCCATTTTCATACCACAGACCAGATGTTTCAGGGCGTAGAAAGTCAGCGGCCGGAAGGTCGGCAATCTTCGGTTAAGTAAACCCACGGGTCGGTTTAATTGCATCGTTTAATCGCGGCAGGTGGGCCGCGGGATTAATTATTTAAAGCCCCTTAGGCTAACGTCGAATTAATGGACACGGCGCCGCAATGCCACCGCGGCATCGATAATTCTGCAGTTCTGTGGCTTCTCCCATTGGTCCTGGGACGCGTGCCGCTCGTACGACATGGGCAACCGGGCTACGTATCTCGTCTGATGCTTAACCATCGCCTTTCTGGCGATCTGTTTGTGCGGTTGCTTCGACCATCTAACAACATCCTCTTCGAGGAAGCTGCTGGCAAAGATCGATCGGCTTTACGTCGTCGTCGAGCTGACTTCTCCCAGTTTCGAATTAACGAAGCAGAAATGTCTTGCCCTGGTCGTTCAACCCGTTCATTGCCATCGTGCCAATGTTCTTTGTCATAAAACTATCCACATTGTTTGAACGCGTACAGTAGAAATATTTGAACATTCAACACAGAAAACTTTGATATGTAACGGCGTATTATGCGCGTTATGCAAAACATTTTGAAATTTAAAAGTTGCAAGGTAATTTGTTGGAAACACTGTCTTTGGTTTTTTTCCTGGAGTTTACTGCAATTAATAATTTTTTAATTACTTTTTTCCACGAGGTTTATTAATCTAATACAGCATAGGAAAAGAACGAAGGAACAAAATTCATTATCATCGCGTAGTGTACAAAAGAAGGACGTGGGTGAAATTAATTATTCCCGGATAGTGTACTAATTGAGTTATTCCCTCTAAAAGTGTTGTTTGAATAAAAAATATATAATTCATATAATTAAAACTTCTGTAAAGCTTTCAGAACTTGGAGAATAAAAAATTACACTTCTCCCATGAATCAGAAATGGAACATTTCGAAGATTAAAAAGTTTCAAGGAACTTGGCTCGATGATTTTTATCCTGGAATTAAACGGTGAAAATCTAATGGACGTTACCTTTTATCCAATTGTTACGTGGTTTTCGGAGTGGACAGGTCGTCAAATTTTTATAACGAAGCCGACGCATGAAACTTTTGATTACGGAGCACGCGAGAATATTTTATTTCACGGTCAGTCCGCAACGTTTACGAGCAATAACGCGACAATTTTACGGATCAAACCCTTCACGGTAAGAAACATAACTGTGCGCCTTGATAAAATTATTGTTCTCTTGGTTTATGAGTGCACGAACAAACGATCTTTATTGTCGGAACAAAAGAGGGACCACACTTGAGCATTTTTCTTTGAAAGGAAAATAAACGAGCAGGCGATGTTCAATGCGCCAAGTGGATCGTAAACATTCGATGCATAGGCGATGGTCTGGTCGTAGAATTTGAAAAAATAGCGTGAAACTTTCGATTCGATTATTTTACCATTAAATTTCCTTTTTTTTTTTTAGCAAATGTACCGCTACACATAATTCATAGATATAATATCGGTTATGCATATTAACACAAGCTACAAGTAGATTTATTCGAAATGTTTATATTATTCTAACTACTAAATGTGCAAATTATGTAAAACGCATCAAGTCATGCGATATTTGTGCTAGAATAATTTATGAAGGTACCGAAATGTAAATTATTCCAACCATTCATGAAACACAATGACGTATGTATATCTTCTGTAATGAAATTCTCAATGTAGAGTGGACGATGATTTTAACGCAAACGATTGCTAGCTGCTGCACATCCTGTGCAAACGGGGCGAATGAAATAGGAATAGAACATTAATTTTATCTCAGATTAAAACCTTTCGATAATTTTTCAAAGTAAATAACACTGATATTTCAAATTACATTCTGTTGGGTAAAACATGAAAGGAACATCAAAGTGAGTTACAGCCAGCCACATTGATCAACTTTATGAATCGAAAAATAAGCAACAACGATGATGTTACAAATATTGTCTTTTTAAATTCACGTCAGAATTTACCATTATTTACGCTATGTTCTTGCGATGAATTAAATTAAGAAAATAAATCATCTGTTCTTTAGACTTTTTAATCGTACAGTCAAGTAATGAAATTAAGAAATTGATAAAAGGAGGAAGTTGATCAGTTTGGTTTCTAAGAGGCTCGTTTGAACGACGCAAATGAAATTGATAAAATTCTGATTAAAGTTAAATCAAAACTCTGATTACATAATTATAACACCGATGCACCAGGAAAATAGTTTCCAATAATGAAACAACATAAATAGTTTCCTTACGTCGTCCAATTAGCCTACGTTTTTCAGAAACAAATTTATTACGTATCTATATATCGATTTTGGACCCTGTTCAATACCATCGGATTCTCTCGAACAAGCGTTATAACGAACAAATATAATTATAATCTGAAATTCGACCAAACTTGCAGGAATTGTTTTCCGGCAACTACACCGGTACTCATTGAACATTAACATCACAATGAACTACAGTTATTACATTCCTTTCGAAGTAATTACAACGAGAACTTTCCCCAATGAAAAGCTTAATCGAATCAAAACTGACCGTTCGATGCGCTAAAATTTCACATTTAAATCCAAAAATAGGATCATAATTTTTTCAGCAATATTTTTCACAAGGAATGTATACTATAGTTCGTATTGTTCATGTTGTTATTTCTTTATTCAGAGATAGGATCACAATGGCTATTATATTATTCTTTGGATAAATCTATCGCCCCGTTCTCAGCCGAAAAACCTTTATTGCACTTTCTTACATGGTCTAGGAATAAAAACAAAAGAACATCTTAAGCCCATCGATTGTATCTGGTACTATCTTCTAGTTACTATTTCTTGTAACTAGCGCATCTGCATATGGATGGCGAGCACGAAGTCACGTTGCCATTTTCAACAGTTCATCTTTATCTATTATTTTATATTTCTTCATATATTATTCTCTATTATATCCCATCTTGTTCTATTCGTACACGCTCGCATCTTTTCCCTCCGATATAATCAATAATATATTGAGATATCACAAATGATCGTAGAGGATCGACACGAAAAAGAAACTCCAGATGATGACGTATTTATGAATTAAACTATAGTGGAATTGTGGAGGATTGGTATATAGACTAACGAGATTTGCTGTTGCAACCTGTCAAATATATTTGAAATAAATTAAATAAATAAATTATAAATAAAAATACACAATGTCCAAAGTCGCTCGTATAAACATATTCGCAAAGGCAGTGTATAATCGCTCGTAGACATTAATCCACAACTCGTATAACTCGTAAAACTCGTAAAAACTCAAATAACCGATTACTCATTCGCTCACGATCACGTCCGCTTATTTATACTGGTCGGGGAAGTACCGAAGAGTTTAAATTCGACTTCGGTTGACGGTTGCGCGTAGCGGCTATATTGTTTTGTCAGAAGTTTGTTACTTACTTAAAATTCTCAATGGAAGAATTGATTGTAAAGTGCATCCAAATAAAATAAAAAATGGAGTTTGTTTATTACTCTACGTTTGGTACGTCAAGACGGTGTCAATGTCTCAAGGTAAAACAACAACCTGAGTCGCTCTCGATTCGCATCGTCCTCGGACTCATGTGCAGCTACAAAATTTTCATGGTCGCGGATATAACATTCGGCGTTGTTCCGCAGAATCCAGTAAGGGAACGCGTTATGATCGGTGGCATCGCCGCGTTTGACATTCGTTTACTTAATTACTTTGCTAATGAAATTTTTTATTGCGGTCGCTCGGGTCGCGATACCGTATTATGATTGAAGTCGTTTCGACCGTTTAAGGGTGGCCCGGGTGGCTTTACCGACGAACAGAAATGTTTTTGTTCCGGTTAAACTCAGGATGCTCAAGGAAACTTTAAGCTTCCTTGGGAAACTGTTCTTAGGGAAAACCGTTACACGAGAAACCCGGCAAAGTTGCTTAAGTAACTAAAGAAAATTCTTCGCTGGTGTACTCAGCCTTCTAATGCAGACAGAATTTGCCACCGAGTTAATACCAAATACCAGTCTTTAGCGGGATTCTTTTAAAATAAGTAGAATTATACATATACGAAGATCCAGACCAATTAGCTAAAATCTTATGTCTTGGAATATCTTGCACACTGTTTCTGCAGATCATGATTAAAAATTCGACATTATATCACAATTATTTTATTCTAAATAATTGTAAATGACTTAATCTAACTCTAACTGTCTTTAACATTTTGCTTTCCTTCGATTTCTTTCTCTCCATCGATAAATACGTATACCTGATAGTTTTATACATTTACGCGAACCTTAAAAGTACAAAAATGCATAGAATGCTTATAACGCGCAAAGATATTTAACGTAGAATATTCCCTGTAATTTCTGACGAGCGAAACAAATTTCGGTACATTTCAAATTCGAAATATTTCAACAATATTTGGTATATTTCTTCGCTTGTATTTATAGAAATATGTATAAAAATCCGTAACCAAATAATAAATAACAGTATTCGTTGAGAATCCTCGGTTTCATAAATAGTCGCTAAATTTCTGCCTTTGCTTCACATCGAAGCACAACGAAATTGGATACAAAAGAAATGAGTTGTAGCAAACGTCAAACGAACACAAGGGAGAACGATCGGCATCGAGAAATCTCTTCTGACTAGAAAAACAGAGACAACTTCCATTCATTTTTTGTCAGGTCGTGTTGGAAGCAGCGTTTCGGTATTCTCCAGGGAATCCTCCTTCTCCGCGACGTTCTTCCTTTCGAACTAATGAGATCGAATCAGGCCAAGGTATGTTCCCAGAGACCGATAGCAAGGATCGATGCGCTTCCTTAATTTCGTTATCCTGCGATGAACGCATATATCAAAGAGGTCGCGTTCGTGACAAACTTCTTGATTATCCACGGGTGCACTCGCCATGGGGTGAAACGAATGGCACACGGTCGCGAAAAACAGGGAACTAACGCGAAATTAACGACCATTTGGAAACTTCGACACGCGACACAAATCTAATTGCATCGATCTTTTTTCGTATTGATTGCACGGTTTTGCTCGAGTTCCATCATAGACACGAATTGAAATCAGAGAAACATTGTAATTAGAATTCTAAATACCGATAAAAATTCGTTTCCTCTAACTTGGAGCACATTGTAGGATCGTCGTTAACAGATCGCATCGATATTGATACTTTTGCGTCTAATGATGCACACGTTGCGTCATCGATTCTTTTCGAGATAATTTGCCATTGGAGGAAAAATCCGAATAGAGAATTCTACCTCTTCGCACGTCTCCGGTATAATTCTTACTATCGTACTAATATATTCCAGTTATTTTTCATTCTAATCATTCTCAGCCTTTTTATAGTTATTTTCACGTTCGTCAAGATGAATATTATCTAGCCACAACGAACGGTCTCTGGTTTTCTCTTGAGACGCGACAAGTTTCGCGATATTTGTCTCTTTACTCTTTATTCTAAAATAATTACAAATAATAATTACAATAATAGCTTAGGTGCTCGCTGCTCTATGTATTATCGTTAATGAAATGTAAGAATTTCTTAATTGGAAACTTGATTTCTTCGATCACGCTCGTGGCAAGAATCAGGCCACGGAAGAGATTACTCGCTTGACATTGTAATAAGTACGAAAAAATAAAAAAGGAGAAAGAGAGTAGGATGGGCAGCGAGAAAGAAACGAATAAAAAATGAGCTGAATATCGAGAATGGGAAAGGGCAAACAGTATCTACGCGTTCGGGACTTTTAAATTACCTATCTTCCGGTGTAGCCGGCCCCCAGATAAAGGGGATGACCTGAAACTCTCGTTAACGCATTAATCTTTTCTGGATCCTCGCGTTTCTAGTCATTTTTTGCACGACTCACACGGATTCACGGCATAGAAAATGATTTTCAGCCCTCGCCTCCGCTTGACGATTCCACTGCGTCCGAGCAAACTAATTGCCTCCTAATCGCGTTCGTGCAAGTCCAGGCACCTAATAATTCTTTTTTCATAAAATCGCCCAAATGATTTTACGACGCTTTTATGAAAAAGTCGACAAGATACGAGGTATATTTAAAAATATGGAACCCGGGTAGAAAATCATATTATTTACTTATTTAATTTATTTACTTATTATAATCATATTATTTATATTAGAAAATATTATAACAAGTACTGTACTTGCGGCATTCTATATATTTTTACATCTTCCAACTTCCTATAAATGTAGAAAAATCCGCAGTCAAGGTGTAACCTAAATTTGATGCATTTATCTCGCGATTTTCGCTGTAATCCTCGCAGCTGGGATGGCGATCGTTGCTCGGATGCTGTATGATCGAGAATATTCAAATGATCGTTTTATTTTCTCATGCCAAGGCAATTAATTCTTTATTATTACTTTATAACTAATAATAACTGTTAAGGTATAGAGAGGATTTGAGAAAACAAATAGTTTCAAATTTATTTACAAATTATTCAGCTCTACATGTACTTACTTTCTGAAGCACTCGATAACTTACTCGTTTTATTGTTTGTACGCTTTTCATCATTCTAATCATTTCTAACGGCTTTTAAATAATCGTTTCTGTCTCAACCGAGACCTGGACGTCCCTTCAACGCTCGCATACACTTAAACACGTACAGTATAAATGTATCATCTACTTAACAATAAGAAGCAGACGATGTATATCCATGAATCCATTTACCCTGAGGAAGTGACACGTATAACAGTAAATATCAAAGTCAAATTAAAAAATAACGTTTGTAATGTTTCTTTCCTCTACTTATGAATACATACTTTACATTTTCTCCCGAGTATATTCTCTCAAACTTCTAATTAGCGTCTTTCAACCTTCGAATCAGTGTACAAAACATACTCATCCGCTTCGGACATCCCGACATCAATCGGAAACCAACTCCTCCGAGTTGACTATAGTTCCCTGGAACTTGTTCCGTGTTCCAAGGTGGAGCAAGTTGGACCGCAGTAACGGGGGAATATTCCTTGACCGGAGCGTCACCTGTCAGACCTTATCCCTCTGAGAACCACCTTAAAAGAAACGACAGAGTGGCCGCGATCCTTTCCATTTGCAAATTAAACGACCACGTCCTTGATTTCAATCCGTGAAACCCAATCTCAGCTTCCCTATTGTATCCGGGACTTAAGCCCGGCAACTAGGCGTTTAATCTTAATCGATCTCTCGAAAGGCAGATATATATCCGTGTCCTTTTCTCCTTTTCCTCCTTCTCCGGTAACTTGGCTTCCTTTCAGGAGAGACCGTCTCCATTCCGCTTCCTTTTTCCGACACCTTCTTTTCCGATCTCACCCAACTCTCCTCTCATCTTCCGCCATCCACCGATTTCCAACTCGAGAGTCGAGCTCTCTCTCTCTCTCTTTCTCTCTCTTTCTTTCTATCCCACTATCTCGCTTTCTCTCCAACACTCTGTTCATCTTCCGTTGGTCTCCTTAAAGCTGGGCGTCGTTCCCTTTTGCCTCGTCTTATCTTAATGGTTCGCCCCGGCAATCGAAAGTTTAGTTATTATCGCAGCCGTTGTCGCTCCGGTTCCGCGAGCCGACTGCAGCCGGATACCCATGAAAATATGGCGGCAGATAGGGTGCAGGAAATTGCCGGTACGACGCGTACCCGATTCCGCGGTGGAGCGACCGATCCTCCGAGAGATTCGCTCCGGGAACGATCTGCAGCTACGCTGAAAAGGAAAGTTGTATTGTCGCCTCTCTGGATAATGGAGTTCCCCGCTTCCGCGAACTTTATCGCGAACCTACGACTACGCCATCGTGATGCGCTTTACAGTTAACGACGTTTCAAGGAATTTCGTTTCGTTTCGGTTCGGTTCGGTTCGGGTGGGTTTTGCGGTTTCAAATGTTACAATTTTTAAGAATATTTCATCACAATTTGATATTCGCTTTGTAATACCACAGGTCGATACAAATGGACGAACGTGCTCTCTAAAATAATTATTATAGCGCATCAGTATAGCGAATAATTCTAGCGAGTCATACAGTGGAATAGCGAGCGTAGAGTTGAACAGTAGCATTGAGCGAGCGATGACAATGATAGGCGTACGCTACCTCTGTAGTTGTATTTAAAGTGATTTTAATATACACTGACTAATACAATTTTATCATTCGTCTCTTTGACATTTTCGCTTCGGCAGTCCAGTCCGCCGAAGTGCTGTGACTGAACGGAAGCGCACGCCAGAAATGCGCACAGTGTGCGTGGTAGCTGTATGTACGTTTTCTTAAGTCTTAAATAACAATAATTCTTGTGAGAATCGTATATGAAATATCGTTTCACTGTCAATGGATTTATCAAATTTTTTAGCACGAAACAGTATACGATCGTTTGGATATTTGAAATATATTGCGTAAAACGTTATGATGTTGTTTCAACAATGAGTAACTTTTAAGAAGTGATTAATCCAATATATCGATAAAATCTACAGAAAATGTTGATAACGAAAAAATATTGTAGTATCAAAAAGAAGGGGGTATCTTAAGGAATCGTAAGAGTGCTGGGGAAGAGAGAAAGAGAGAGAGTGTTACTGAGAGTTTATGCCTTGGTGCGAGGGATGAGGGTCAGCACTTTTTGACCTGCGAAGACAGAAGCTGTGAATCGAGTGTTAGAACAAGACGTATGAAAATATTGTAGTCCCTTAAATAACAATAATTCTTGTAAGAACCGTATATGAAATATCGTTTCACTGTCAGTGGATTTAACAGATTTTTTAGCACGAAACGTTTGGATGTTTGAAATGTATTACGTAAAACGTTATGATGCTGTTTCAACAATGAGTAACTTTTAAGAATTGATTAATCCAATATATCCATAAAATCAACAGAAAATGTTGATAACGAAAAAATATTGTAGTATCAAAAAGAAGGGGGTATCGTAAGGAATCGTAAGAGTGCTGGGGAAGAGAGAAAGAGAGAGAGTGTTAGTGAGAGTTTATGCCTTGGTGCGAGGGTTGAGGGTCAGCATTTTTTGACCTGCGAAGACAGAAGCTGTGAGTCGAGTGTTAGAACAAGACGTATGAAGATATTGTAGTCTCTTAAATAACAATAATTCTTGTAAGAACCGTATATGAAATATCGTTTCACTGTCAGTGGATTTAACAGATTTTTTAGCACGAAACGTTTGGATGTTTGAAATATATTGCGTAAAACGTTATGATGTTGTTTCAACAATGAGTAACTTTTAAGAAGCGATTGACAAAATGTTCTGCCGATAACGAAAAAATATATTATTGACTACAGATAGCATTGGTGTATGGCCGATATATGGGGTGCCGAACCCAGGTCATTTCGTGGATGTCGTCTATAAACGACGTTCGTACCCACAGATCATCTCTCCGCGCCGCCTATAAGCGGCACCCGAAGCGAAAGGGTTAATGAACCAACAGGTATAGTAAATCATCTCAGGTTAAGGATACTATGAAGTTTGTATTATAACACTAGAGATCAGTAGATTGCGAATGTTTACTCAAATTTATATTTTCACGATCGCAGCTAATTGCAGTGAGATTTTCTATCGAATATTTGATTAACGATTCGACGAAATTTCGAACGTTGCGAATGTTTGTACGATCGATGAAATTATCATTTCAGAGAAAGTTAGGGAAATGTGTAAGGTATTTCTTTGGAAATATTCTAATTTGAAAAACTACTTTCTATTTGTCTACAACACTACGCAAACATCGTAAATTGGAAAACTGTATGTACGTAACACACGTGCCGCTGTACGATCAACGAAACGTAGCAATAAAGTTGGACTATTCGCTCTACGTAGCAGCAATTTACGAATTAACGCTTCGACTGCGACTCAACAATTTGAAAATGGATTGAGAAAAACATAAGCGAGACGTTAGAGCTTGCGTTTCTACGGATTCATAACGCAACCTCGGCCTCCGCTGCTTTAGAATATTCGGTAACGAATAATTCGTCTGTGAAACTTAAAGTAACAACTGTGCGCGTGTTTTGGCTCGGTTGTAAATTCCGTGCGCGGAGTTTTACTCAGTGTGCTCCATTTCGCGCTTAATGCGCTAATTTTCGCTACATCCGAATGCACGTCCGTATGTTTCAGGCTCGCGTGTAAACACACGTCCGCTTTATCCGGCATAGCTTCGCCATTACATCTGTTTGCCTGCAACTTAGCGCAGTAACCTTAGTTACGTCTGAGAGCGTGTACACGTGCGCGAGAACGCGACCAGACCGAGTGGACTGTAAATCGTCGAGGAACATGGGACGAGACAGCGTCTTTTTGCCGAATGTCTGTGTACAGTCTGCTACCGACTACCGCCAGTGAATTTGCGATGGCGCGATAGTCAAACCCGAATTGCCTGGCTGAAGTAAAGCTACATTTAAATTGCTATTTAAGTCACAGGAGAAAAATATGGTAAATATAATCGATCCGAATTTTGCAGACAGTGTTCATCCTTTGAATATATCAGGTTGTCGGAAAAGTTTCTTTCGTTTTATGCGGAAATAATAGACCATAACGTTTTTTCTTTTATATTATTTTGTCGAATTACTTACAATCCATTTTGTTTTATCGAGATAAACACCGTGACATTTTACAGACTTGGTTTCACGTTTGTACGAAGATGCACTGTTGTAAAAAACACGTTTGCGAAAGAAAGACACTTTCCGGACGATTTAATAGAAAGTTTTATAGAAGAGCTAATTTTAAGATTAAACAACCGAATCGAAATTGTCGTTGCTATTTATGGATTGGAAATACTAGCTAAAAGTTAATACTTAAAAAAATGTAATCTTTCCATTTCACGATGTCTAACGTCAATTTAATGGGAATTTTTCTAAAAGTGAATATCTGCGAAAGTAAACTTCGATTTTGAAGTTGAAAGTTAACGTTGCCGATGATGGTAGAAGATTTACGGTAACGAAACTTATTTCACCGATTCAGCTTGTTCTTGGTAGAAGGATTATTCCATTTCCATGAACGAAAACTCCTGTCCTGAATAATTATGCGAATCGTAGGTTGGAAAGTACACTCTGTCTGGTCTATGTATATAAATCATGCGCAAGCAGATAAACGGTGTTCACAAACAACGCGGTAATGAAATGTTTCCACCATTACCATTGCGAATGGTAACATCTCGTCTGGCAACATCAACTCATTAAGAACAACTCATTACCGTGAAGAGACCGGTTAGGAACGTTTCATCAGTGGCGAAAACGTTTTCTTGCCTATTCAGTTATCCGAAGCCGAGGAATCTCAAGAACGACGAATGTCTGTCACGAAGTAGCATCGATTCCGTGACTGCTTGTAAACCAGAGCGAAGATTTTCCAAGGATTGCGAGGATTTGCAATTACATTGGTGTTCGTCGAAAGGATTTTCATTCACGCGAAATGTGTCGAACGTCAGCAAGCGAGAATCGAGTTGATACGAGCCAAGTTTTATCCCAGATTCGAAAGTTTTTCGGTTTCACAGACTTAATAAATCATATTTTATCGATGGAAGATGGCTTGGAAAAATTTGTTTGCGATTTTTATTCCTTTAGAGTGTTAGTAGCGCATGTTTGAATAATTCGTCGAGCCATTGTATGCGATGTATATTGGATATGTATATTCGATATTTCTTTGTCATCGTGAAAAATTTCTTATACTTTGATTATCGATGCTACAAAGTAGACAAACAAGTGCCGATAATATTTTTCATCGAGTCTCTGACCGTATTTGCGTTCTTTGTACGTAGGAAACGAATTGAAAAGATTCAATTCATTTGTACTTATTTCGTTTACAACACATTGCTACTCGTCTTAGCTTTTACTTTTCAATTTTGTGTACTTCCTGTGTACGTATATCGTAAGTAGTTCTATTTGTTTGATTTATAGGTATAGTCACGTTTTATAGTACGATCTCTTGTTTCATTTCTTTTTTGTATTGATCGATATGTCGGTAAAGAGGATAACAGTTTTAAACAAGCTGAACTTTGAATCCTTCTAGGACCAATAGCTCCATAAATCTAGTATTTCGCGATGAATAAAATATCGACTGCGAGAAAAAGTGCCGAATGTATGAAGCACAGATACGGAAAAACGTGTTTTGTTTCAATTTTCCTAAAAATCGACGAAACAAAGTCCGAAGGACCCTAAAGATTTTAAGATTACGTTGAAAGATTTCTTTTTCGAAATATTTGAAGAATATTTGACGATTCAAAAAAGATGCTCGTAAAAAAGACATTTTCTTCAAAAACTTTCCCATATAAAGATCTTCCGATGTTGAAAACTGAATTATCAACGAATTCGTTGTTTGTTCGGACAATTGACGCTCAGGATCGTACGAAAATCAGATAAAATTTCAGGTTATTCGTATTTCAGATACGAAATAAAATAAGTTAAAGTATCAAATCGGATACAACAATGAAGAAAAGGAGATACATATTGGAACCTTTGGGCAAACGATTTGGAAAAACGGATCTCGATAGAATAGGTAAAGTATACTTCGTGGATGGATGAGAACTTCCTTTACTCGCTGATACTTCTGTTTTATTTTCCGAAGGGTATTTCCACGATCCATCCCCGGCACCCTTCGACAAGCACGAGGGAATTCCTGTGAAATTTCGCGAAGGTATTGAAAAAGGACCTCAAATGCTTGCGGGGCCACCGACTGATCTATTTGAAGAGAAATTCGTGCGAATTTTTGATGGAGAGGCATTGCACGAGTCATGGCGCATCGAAGCGAAAGAACAGGTAATCACACGATGTAATTGGGTCGAATTCATTCATCGCTGGCAGCGTTGTCTTTCTCCACGTGATTGGTATCTGTAGTCATTTCGAAACTAAAAAATCTAAAATTTCTTAGGAAATTTCCCGAATCGTAAATCGAGATTTGAAACTATTAGGTCGTGCGAAAAGTGTCTTTCTTTTACAGACACGTCTTTTACAACGACGCATCTTTATACAAACACGAAACCTAATCTGTCGAACGTTGTAATTTTTATCTCGATAGAACAAAATGGATCACGCGTAATTCGATAAAATAATATAAAACGAAAAGTGTCGTGCATCCATTATTTTCTTATAAAACGAAAGAAACTTTTCCGACCACCTAATATATTAAAATCATTGAGGAATATTACAAAGTGCAACGAGATATCGTTTCAATTCGAAATTGAAGAATCTAAAATAACAAAGTTGATTTTCTATCGGTTGGAATTTCAAGTTGTACTAAAACTTAAGAGATAATTAAGACACGCGTTAAATATGAAAGTTTGAGGAGTTTTACTTTTCCAGTTCTAGCGACAATGTTAAAGAAGCCAACCTGATACAATCAACGTTTCGCAGTTGGAACGTGATAAGGCAAAAATCGGTGGAATTCTGTTGCCACCCTCTCCTGCCAAGAAACATTCCACGCCTGGCGATTATCATGGATGTTTCGAGAAAGTAACTTACTTCAGAACTGCGCTAGAAGAACGTAAAAGGGGAGGACGAAGACCCGAACTGCCGAACGTGAAGATTAAACCCAATCCTCTGGGTGGTCCAGGATACGCCAACATTTGTTTGAGTCCCTTTCCATCGTATTCCTACGATCTTTATGACCCGCCGCAAGAACGCCTAGGTAATGGATTTTATTTTGTAACAGACTATTTTGAAAATTCATGCACACTGTAACGAAAACATGATTGTACTGGTACAGTTTGATAGAAATGTGAAAAAGAATATGGTTATATTTCATTACCACATTGCGAATTTTATGGATTTTTTATAAGACACTTGGAACTTGCAAAATGCGTAAAACGAACTCGATTCGCAGAAATATATGAAATATCCAAAGTGTAATATGGGTTATGATGTTTAGTGGATAAAACAAACTTCCATCTAGGTTTCATTATTTAAATTAGATTCATAAAATTACGAATTTCCGTAAATATCCACACTCTACTTATTACAGTGCAAATGAAATTTCAAAATTTCCTACAACAGATACTTTCAAGTAAGCGTTCACGTTGGTGAACGAGCGTATGCTACAGTGTCAGGTATCTTCTAATCTTTGTATTTGCCACGTCGGTCTTGCTTCTTATTTCTTCTTTTTTTTTTTTTTGTTCGTTACTGGTCCCTACTAGCGGTAGACAAGACAGACAATATTATCGAGGTAATATACAGAAGACTTCCAACGCGGAAGAAGATTGGAGATCCACGTTCACCCTCGTTTTCGCTTTTTTCTCTCTTTTTGGTAGCATTTTGTTTCGCAAGCCGGTGCGACTAATTACATTTTTGTCGTAAGAGAGGGAAGAAAATGAAACCTAGCTACGCTTAGACGGCTGCTTTCTTTTTCCTCGCTCTTTTACCTAGCTCTATGCGAGCTTTCAAACTTCTGTCGAGACTAATTTAAAAGGAAAAGAAAGCGGTCTTCAAACACGCAGAATGAACTAAACCGGTGATTTTCACTCGCTTAATTATTATTAGCCTGGTAGATTAATTATGCACGGCCGCTCTGTGGCGTGTCACGTTGAATAAAGATGCTTCCTAAAAATACTACATCGTGTTCCACGCGCGTTCAAAAAGAAAAAAATGATTTATTACTTTATACTAATTAATTTTCCTTCCTATACTAATTACTCTAAAATACAACAGTGCAACCGGGTCGATTTCTCAATGCCAGCGCGCCAATGGATTATTTTCCGCCGAATCCTTACGAGGACAAAGATTTTGGACCTACTTACGTACGACCGGTGCATGACACGCCTAAAATAATAGGCCCTGGTGTTCTTTACGTTCCATTCCCAAAGAAACCCGGTGGAAATCACTCTGGTTGCTTCGACAAATTTCCATCGTATTCTAGCGAGCCATACGACAAAGTTACCAAGGAAACGCGGAAACCTGTTAGTATGTTTGTCAGTGGCGGGCCACCGCGGCGAACCAAATATACTGCTAGTATAATTGATCAAGTTACCAGAACGTCTTGTAACGCGACGAATTATATGGATTATAAGCCACAAGTTTATCCCTTGAACAAATAGGAATGCTCACTTTGTCATTTATTATTTTCAAGGGATATCACTGGCAAGCAATGTTTTATAACGCGCGTATACTTTTCTGTAATTTGTATACTTTTTAATAAAACAGTAGTATAAATTATCCAATAGGCAGTGTATTGAATTTTAAAATCGCTTTTCTGCGAAAGACTGAAGCTATGACTTGTCATATTTTGTTCTCTTCAATTCATTCAACTGCACTTTCATCCTCTCCTTTTAAACCATTGAAACGCTACAGAAAAGGTCCTTAAGACGAACGATTATTAGCTACGCTACATTCTTCCACTAATACACACATTTACATTCTTAATAGACCAACGAGAGCAATTATATTGCTCGCCACTTCACTCGACTGCTCGCAACACCCGCGTGCTTTTCAGCTGAAGCAGCAGTGCAAAGGGAACAATTACCGCGAGACCACTAAGAACACGTGTAACACGATTACTCTCGGTCCTGTCCTCCTTTCTTTTCTTCCTCTCTCTCTTTCGCTCTCTTTCTCCGTCTTCGTCTCTCTTTCGCTCTCTCTCTGTCTCTCTTTCCGACTTCGTTAGTATACGCGTTTAACAGCTTACACGCATGCAAATCGCGGAACAGTTGAAAACGGTGGACACGTGGTAAATACGAAGACAGGGCTACGTGTCTACGTACAGGAGACGACCCTTCCAAAGCGAATCACTCCACCACGTCTGAACTTACTAATGAAATTCTAACGAACTTGCCATGCCGCGGAGTCCACTTGCGGCAGTCTCAATTAAACGTTCTTGGCAAACATCGCGTACCAGCACGACAGCCTCGTTGCGTCACTTAAACGCTCGCTAACACGTAGCTAAGATCATGTGTTCCACTGTCTGTGATTAAGTCTATGGCTAAACTAACGCTTCTATGAACTGTTATTCTGCCGAAGGAAACGATCCGAAGGTTAAAATATTCGTAGCGAATTACACTCTTGCTTCTAAGTGTCGAACATATTACAATTTCGAAGGAAATACTGGCTTTTTCAGGCAAATAAATGTTTCATATCGCAACGTTATTCTTTTGCAGTATCGAAGCTTAGTTAATTCTATTCTCAAATGACAGTTGAATTTGTCATAATTTTGTTTCTCAGGAAAGTACGAGAAATAGGCATAGCGTAAGCGCGGATAATTGATGGAAAATTAAACGACGAAATCTCGTGAAGCATCGACGATACGACGAGACGACGAGTCTACGATGCTAGCGAAACAAGAGCGAAACAAATTTCCGTTGATCCTTCCAGCCACGTACACGAAATCGCATTATGAATACCGATGGGCCCGTGTTTTCCAACTTTTGTTCCTCTTGGTTCTTCTCTATTCTTATCTTCACTTCGACGAGAAGATAGAAAGAGATACGTAAAGGATTTCGGCTTCGTTGTATCGGAAGATTAATTCTGTTACAGATACGAGAAGATACGAGGGACGTAATTCAAAACTTTTGTTTCATTAGCAAATTTTGGATTACGTGTGAGGAAATTGTTATGGCGGGAACAGCTGGTAACAAAAACATATCTCGTGTCAATTCGTCTGCGGCATTCGACGTGATGTTATGGAGAAACATGGAATGCGGCGCATTTTAAATAATAAAAGTTATCACAATTGTACATATTGTAGTATCGTGGACAAATGGCCTAAGAAATATCGGGTGAACCATAAATAATGTCGTCAGAAAGCCTAAGTGCCGGCAGGACATCAATGTGTCGTCGGTCCTTCAGTCGAATATTTACACGGGAAAAAGACCTACCTGAGCATGCGAAACAGGTACGTGGTGGGCTATGGGAAAAGACAAAGGGATGCTTAAGGGAGAAAGACGAATTAACAGTTAGTTGTAACAGTAACAATGAGTTGAGAAGTCGGAGAATGTGGTCAGCGTTGTGAGAAAGTGTGGTCCGCGTGAAAGAGAGCGTTGGAACCGTGGTGACGAGAGTTGTAAATTAACTATTTAATATGTCTTAGTTATATCACGTTACTGTATTTAGTTCACGTTAAATAACCATCGTTTGATCCATTTTAAATAAATAATAACAATAAAATCCTACAATATTGAATCATAAATCTTCCATATCAACGTTTTTCTTCCTTTCGCAAATGAATATCATTCAGTTGAATATAACGAAATAAATCGACCCTAGTCAGTGATCTATAGTTAAACGAATTATTTCTCTCCACGATTAATTCAGTACACACTTTAGGTTGACGTGGAATATAATGGAATCCGACAGAGCCGAAGCAATCGAGCAATCACAGACTCTTAAAACGCGCGGAAGAAGGACGAAGAGCGAGAGAACAGAGGGTAGAATATTCTTGCATCGGGCTGCAATAAGCGTTTTCGCTCGGGCGGCAGCCTGAAAAATTTTCAAGTGGGCGTTTGCTGGCAGGCAAAAAATGGCGTCAGGTAGGTATGATTCCACGAGATTTATTCCGTGGCTGAAGTCGGCCATTTCTCCGTGCCGTGTCGTTGCGCCGGTATTAAACATTCCAAGCATTGCGATACCTTCCACCACTACTATTCTCCGTCTTTTCAACCTCGATACACATCCTACACGATGCGTATACAACATTCGACCAACACCACACACATCCACGAGATCATCTATGTACTTACACGTATTTATACGCGCGCTTACGTATAGGGCGTTAAAAAAGGAGGGTGGTATTTATAACACGCGATTCTAGATACCGAAACGACGAGGAAAATCGAGGTATAAAAATTATTGAGAAGCTGATTTTTCAAGTTGTGAACAAGTAAATTGAATTAGGTTGTGGGAAAAGTGTCTTTCTTTTACGGACACGTCTTTTACAACGACGTATCTTTATACAAACACGAAACCTAATCTATCGAACGTTGTGATGTATATTTTAGGATCATAGGTAATTCGATAAAATAATATAAAATGGAAAACGTTGTGCATCCATTGCTTCCTTATAAAACGAAAGAAACTTTTCGGACGATCTAATATTACGATAGAATTACAATGCAAGTAGTACGAGTCGATGAATCAGCTGACAAATGTTTCTTCCTATTTTACTCATACCTCATGCTTCTCTTAACTCTAGTAATTAGAACTTGTTAGGGTTTGTTAAAGCCTATAACGATTATTGTTTGGTTTAAATTTTTATTTAAACAAAGGTCAGAGAATATACAGCGAATAAAGAATTTATACGAATATGTATCAACGTTACGATAAAAATTTCGTATTCGCGTATTGTAATAACGTTGAATTTCTCCTCCAATTGTTATATCTACCACGGCTCACGCTCGTTACTTTTTAATCAATCCTGCCACGCGCGTTATTCAATTTTCCCTTGTAATTTCAAATTTCAATCGAGACTTTAAGAAAATATCTCCGAGCTTCGCGTCCAATTCGTACGACGCTTTGCCAATCGAATCAAGCGATAAAATGACTCTCCTGACTCGTACGAATTTTACGTACGAACATTTTATACAAATGTTTTCCTAGTTACCTCGCACGTCTAACCATCTAAACAAATTATCGCGTCTTATGACAAAAAGTGCCCTGATACTTGCGGACGAGTTACATAAATATCGATCGCTTATTTTTATACACCCTATATATGGAAGTACAAACGCAACGACTGTGGCTGCGCCTGAGTTTCTTCACGGGTTAGTAAGAGGAACGCGCCAAGAATAGGAGCATCGCGAGGCAAAAGCAAAGAAGATCGAAAAATATGCGAGTTCGACGAATCCAGTGAAATCTCTGGGAGTAGTCTTGCTCAGCCAGCAAAGCTCTATCCTAGTAAACCGAGGAGATGCTTTGCGGAAGCGCACCGGAAACAGCGCAGCATATGCCGCTCTCTAAACGTCGACATCTTTACGACGAGATTTCGGGTTTTACCCCGAGACTGTTAATGTTTCCTATATGTTTTGCTTGCTTTATTCTATTATTCTATTTCCTATCGTCTCGAATTGTAAAAAATGAAACGAAGATTTCAGAGCGTAGGTTAATCGACGATGAAATAAATACGCGGGAAATGACAGACATTGAAGTACAGATACATATAACGTTAAACAAAATACTACGATACTCGAAACAAGTTACCTACTCATACATATGTGTGTGAGAAATTTCTTTATTTAAGTTTCCATAACTAAATTACACGCGAATGAAAGTTATAAAATTTATTTAAATCAAGGAAACGCTCTTCTGTACCGCTGTGAAGGTAGCGGATCAGCGTCGTGTTAATAAAACTGAATAAAACTTGAGCGAAGGCAGACAGTTCCCATCGAGACAGGTTCATTCGTCAGAAGAACGAGGCGAAGTAAATTTTTCGCGGGGCATACGATCGCAAAACAACGCTAAGGGGATCATCGTGATAAACGATATCCTTTTTAGCAAGGCTTCCCGATCAGGAATCCCGCGGGATCGTTCAGCAGAAAATTCCATTTCCCGTAAATTGTAAAGGCAGCTCGCCGCAGCGAGCAAACGTAGAAGACCGCCAGGGATATAATAATTCCACGCACGGCCATTTTTCCAGCTCAGCGAGGCCGAACTGCAAATTATTAAACATCCTCCTGCTCGTTTTCCCCTCACGGGGCCCGTCTTCTGGTTATTATCGACTAACGATATTATTCATCGCTTCGAAGCGCGTACCGCCGGTCTTATAATTAAGGCCAACGAGATTAAAGTGACATTCTCCTCTCTGCTAAATTCTCTCGCTTCTACGTTCCGACCGAACGATGAAAAATAAGGAAACGCACGAAAGCGAATATAGAACGAGGCCAGGAATAACCCTGCTCGTCTTAAAACGTGTTTCTCTTCACCGACCAGTTATTTTTGTCTCTCCCTTTTTTTTTTTTTTTTCTTTTTGGTAATCGAACGCTCGTGGCCCTCTCTTTGAGCAAGGATTTACTTTCAGCTCCGCGATCGCATTGTTCGGACGCTCGGAAGCTCTTAGAAAATGGCGGGCATGCTTGAATTTCACGTGATCGATCGTGTTCCGACATGGTTTATTGGAAACACGGCATTTCCAGAGCGCAATGCTAGGCAGATCATTTCTGGTATCCTTGCTACCTTCACGATCTCTTCCACTAATGTAATAAATAATAACGAAATTTGCAAGTCGTAACGGTACGTGCCACGATACGAACGAATTATCTTACGTGACTAAGTAATAGCTTGATGGCTGATTGTTTGGAAACGAAACAAACGAGACTCTAGTATAATTAAGAAGTTCATTAAGATCTTTGGGCAGTGCGTAGTTTTGTTGTTGTAAAAATAAATTGGTGATACGTATATGGTATACGTAGTCGTTGAGAAGCGATATCGAAAAGTAAGGAAAAACGCATTGACGTGTTTACGCTTGTTATTTTCTTTTAATAAATGAACCTATGGAGGTGGATAATTAAAAGTAGCAAACATATTCGTATAAAAAGCGAATGGTGGATGATATTTCAGTAAATAAGGTGAGGAAAATAATACGTACTGTACGTAATTGAAAGGTAAATGACAGAGAGGGAAAAGAGTTTGCAAAGGAGCGACAAAGTTGAGGAAATAATTAGACTAAGAAATGAGGAAGATAATCAACGCGTGGCGTCCGTACGAGGATGAGACAATGGACAAAGAACTGCGAAGGTCCGGCAAATAAAAGGTGGGAGATAACGAGCGGGGGGAAAAATCGAGAATATTCGTAATTTAATGGAAAGAAAGCCATTAAAGAACAAAGAAAGCGCGGTACAAACAAAATGTAACGTAAAGCAAGAAAGATCTTTATCGAAATATAACGAAAAGATTTAATTTCACGGTTTAAGATCGCGATGTAATGAATTCTTTTAAAGCATTGTAAATAATCTTTGAAGAAAATAATCGCACACGGAGTTACGCGGGAGTGATAAAAGAGGGTTGAAGAGAAAAAAAATGAGGTCGAAGAAAACGTAGAAAAGCATCGAAAGAGAAAATGGAGATGGAAGGCTCGGAGAGTTTGAAACGAAAGAAGAGGGCAGGTTTCAACCAGAAAGCTGCCGTAAAGCCAGCCGTTTCAACGAATGTTAGGAATATCAATCTCCACGGACTAAAACCAGCATACATATCGTAAGAATGGGTTGAATGAGGATCAGCTGAGGCTTGCAAGAGTATCAAATATCCGCGAAATATCCTGCTTATTATCAGGTAAACTGAAAACGAGACGCGATTCATCGATTCATGCGGCGCGGCTCGCTTGTCGATTAGCTCAAAAACCACTTGCTGTGAAGTAATTCCTCCATAAATGTTAAACGTCTCTTTCCATTCGGCGATTTTACCGGAAAGACGATCAAGGCAACCTGAACTATAATAATAATCATAAAATAACGATGGTAGGAAGGTAAAAGTTACTCGAAAGCTTGCATGAGTGTATCTGGAAACTTCCCATAAGGCAAGATTTACAAACTTTCTTTTTGTAACGCATAATAATCATCAATGAATGAATTACGAGAGAAGCGTACGATGAAATAATTTTTTAAGCTAAATTAAAACAATTTACCTTATGTAGCGTATAACGAGATTAATTTTGAAAGTAACTGTAGGTAGAAAAATCGAATGTCTCTCTTTATATATATATTTATGGTATTAATGCCTGATACTAATCTCGTTAAAAGTGTGGCAACGCGGTATATTATTTCAATTTTATTCGTTCTCATATGGATAATTGTGTAACAACGTCGTTCTGAAAAATAGGGCCGTTGATCTACATATCGGCTGGAACGTGTTATTTTAAGCAACTATCACTTTTAAAAGGGTTCTGATGGAATATATTCCTTGCACAAAAAAATATCAAGTTCCTCGTAGTAATATAGGAATATTGTCGATGCTTCTTTTCCTCTCGTTAATTATTTAGCAGGAAATTCAATCAACCGGAAGCGATATCCGCTTTTAACAATTTCAATCGCTTTAGCTAAATAAAGGATGCCTCTTTTTAATATGAAAAACCAATTTTCGGCAAAGCCTTCGTCAATTTTTCATCGATGCTACGATATTTTTAATTTTATTAGCTCCTCGATGAAATTTCTATAAATTGAGTTCACGCAAATTATTACTCTTCGATTTAGTTCAACATTTTTTTAGTTCAACATTTAGCTCGAAAGGCGACTGCTATGGTATCTGGAATGAATGTAAAATTTACAATTTGATGTCCAAAGAAAAGTAACGTTATGTATTATTGAAAATACGTATATTATAGAAAAATTGTTCGCTGATCGACGTTGTTGATAACTCGTGTGTTAAGAGCATAATTGCGCCCTCTGCGAAACGGAAATAGCAGCTTAAAACAAATTTACATTCGCGGATATAACTACACGAAAGAGAGCCAGGAGTTGCGGGATACAATTTCCGGATGCATATCGTACAGCACACAGTGCGTAGTTATTGTCCCCTCGACAGTTATCCGATCATTTTATCGGGCTCTGCTAGAATGGTTTATATAAAATAATGTCCGAGAAAACCGCTCCAAATGACTGGCCACTGAACGTGAGTCCATTGAAAAACCGTTCGAAACATTTTTTCCCTATTCGTCGAAGCTGCTCCATGCGCTATAAATTGCATTCCAGCCGTTCTTTTACGCAAATTGTGGAGAGAGAGAGAGAGAGAAACGGAGATAAACGAGGAGATCGCTACGGAGTTTTTGCGGATGGTACGGAGAAATTTAATGGAGAATTTCCGAGAAAAAATTGATACTAAGAAACTGCGGTACGGCAAAAGAGTTTGCAGTAGTCGAGAGGATAAACTGAAATTATGAATTCTAACGAGGAGTCAAGCGATACCGAACAATTTTTACCATCACGGCTACGGAGAATTATTAAAAATCTTGTTCGTTGCGATTAAACGAAGCGGAGAAGAGAAGAGAAGAGAAATTATTCTCGAACGATGCGTTATAAATTTCGAATAATTTATGATCAATGAATTATGGGTAAACGAATTTTTCTATAAATACAACTACAAAGATGAGACTCTAAATAGAAATTAATTTGTTTCGTTACTTAAATATTAGAAAGAGAATACTCTGTATTTATTTATTTATGCATTTAGATTCCTTATAAGCGCATAGAAATTCGCGTGAAAAAGCGTTGAGAAAGCGTAACCAATTCAGCGGAATGTAAAAATTGAAATATTTTCAATAAAAGTTTTATAATCGTCGGTACATTTATTTAGTAAAATACGTCACTGCAAAGAGGATACTGTGCAAGGCAAATAAAAAGTGATAAGTATACTTTGTGCAATACCAAAGGAACAAATTGATGGTAGCGTATATTTTTCCTCTTATTCCTTTTAAATCAATTTATCGTTACGGCTTAGAGGAGACAATGTTTCCGAGACAACTGCTGTCATATCAAACTGTCGTTTTCTGGGAAATATTACGTTCGATTATCCGGAACTTTAAAGAGCTTGAGAAAAAAGCTTGCTATATCTCAGGAGATTCTTCAAAATATTGGAGACTCGATGGAAACAGAAGCAGGAGGCAATATTAATATAGAATTTTATTAATACGCAATTTTTAATTCTCTTGCGATTTGAATAATTCTAATATCGCATGCCATACCATAAACCATGCAATTTTCCTGCATCCTGTTAAATTATGCTTTTTACGACCATCGTGTCAATCAAATCCGAAATTTCCAATAATTATAGACAATATGTGTCAATCTGAAGACTTAGTCCATCGGTAAATCCATAAATTAAAATATAATTATAACATATAAATTATAATATAATATCGTTCAATAAGGAATTTTGAAATAGATATAAAATACACCAACAGACGAATACCACGATGACTAGCATTACGTAAAGCTAAAAGATTCCTCATACATTTTTCATAGCATAAGAACAATAAGAGACAAGCAGACATTCACAATGCATATGTAAAACATACAGAACATGCATATGCAACGACAAACAGTAGGGCACCGGAAACGTGAAACAATACTCAACCTACCGTAGGGACTGCGGGTCAGCCAAGACCAACCTAAAACCGCAAGATACGACTTCAACCACCTAGAACCCGCAGAAGAAGCTTCAGACATATCCAGAAGCGTGAAATATGCATCAGAAACCAGAGGGTCATGCGAGATACCTTGGACTGCCACGGAAGCTGCAGGACATAGTATTAAAGCACCCAGGAGTACTAGCTCTTTGACACGTGTATTCCTGAAATCATGAAAGTCCAGTCCAAGTGTCAAGGTGCATGGAGACACTCTTCGATCGCGCTGATTGGCGATACATTGCAAAGAATGAAAAAAAAAGGATGACGAATTGTAGAAAATATTTCGTTTGGGGTCTGCTAATGGACTAAAGCACTCTACGGTCGATCAGCTCTATCGAAATTGTAGATTCTTCTATTAGGATAGCGGTCTGTCAATTTAGTTACTGAAGACCAGGTCGAAAATTATATATGTAAAGGCAAACAGTAGAGCGAGTGTCTGTAAGAATTATCAATAGTGGAAATAACGAAAGAATAAAGGAAATAATGAAAACGGTGACTAAAGTTTGCCTAGAGTGGCCCAAGGTAGTCCAAGGTATCGTGTTCAATCGTTGTCCATTTGATACGATAAATTTTCAGGCTTACAGAGGCCCTGAAACGTTATGTATAATGATCAGCATAATGAATACAAATAATTCTCTGGTTGTTCTAGATAATATTTCTTCAGCGATGAAAGCAAGATGGTAAATGGAACAATCAGGAGCATCGATGAGCTAGCTTTAATCGGTGTGATCAGACTAGCGCAGCGTACAGAGACTCGGAAGAACGCAATCAGTGCGTTATACGATTTTCAGTTCTGCATTCGTTTTACACAGCAGCAAACAATTGTGTAGGTCGATTGGATAAAGGGAAACATTTATACCGACGATTTTACTTGTTTTTCGTCACGTTATTTTCTCGTGATGCGAGTTTCTCCCGTGAAAAGAATGTGTTTATAGCTGTTTATCTGGGAATTGCGTTTATCCAACGGTCTACTTCGTAAAAGAATTTTGTTTAAACTGTATTAAGAGGAACTGGAGGATTTCTTAAAATATTTGCGAAGAATTTTTATTTGTTGCGTCTGTCTTCACAAAAGATAAATGTCGATATTTGTCGAATCAATTACAAGGTGATAATTACGAGTATCTGGAAGAAATGCTTACGCCCTTCTGTTGCCGGAACGTTCTTCAGGAGACAATGGATTCAATTGTCTTGAGAATGTTTCCGTCTTAAACGAGCCGTAGATTTACTCCAC
This sequence comes from Bombus soroeensis, assembly GCA_014737365.1. NCBI lineage: Eukaryota > Metazoa > Arthropoda > Insecta > Hymenoptera > Apidae > Bombus > Bombus soroeensis. The sequence continues at coordinate 1,642,892 of JACXIL010000166.1, forward strand.
TTGTCCGCCCATTCGCTTCTCCTCTCTTCTTCTTCCGTCTGCTGTACCTTCAAGCTGACAGTGATAAACCGGGTGTCTCACTTCTCTCAATATTGCTTAGGTAAATACCAAGACACTATCTACGTTTCCTCGTTCAATAAGCTTATTTAAAAGAAAAAAAGTGTCTTTAATTAATATTTAAATCAGTTTTACTTCCTATTAGAAAATACTACTGATCTTTCAGAGAAGTTTCAAGTTTTGTTTCATCAATACAGTTTGAGAGAAAGTTTCAGCAGCTCCAACATTTGAGTAAGGGCACTGATCGTAAAAAATATAAAAAGATATATGTCATTAAACGAAAAGCTGCATTGGATTTATTTGTACGGTGCAGTAATTTAACAAATATTATTTTCATTTAATCTGAGAGAGTTCACAGTTGGAATAGTGGTAAAAATACGAACTATCTGGAGGTTAAACATCGATGTTCAAGATGTTATTTTGTGTTCCTTCTTCTATTCAGTGTAATTTCTCGTTTATTCCATGCAATTTTCAACTTTTCGTTAGAAAGGAATCAGCGCGTACTCCAGGATTTGCATTTGCATTCGTTTTTTCATCAGAGTTCCTTGGTATTTAATCGTCTATGAAAGAGTAAGAACCTTAAAGAAAAATGTCACTTGCTTTCACATTAGCAGTTAACACCTCAAAGACGTTGTGTAAGATATCAATTTATACCTCTTTCTGCGAATGATTTAATGTTTTACAGGGCAGTAAACTTTCATGCATCAAGATACATTGAAAGCTGACGTTGAATGAAATTTTTAATTAACCGTTACTATTAAATATATGAATAGAATGGCTATAAAATTTGTTGCGCGTAATACCGTCATAAGCAAGTATATATCTCGCCTTCTTTCTCATTTTCTAAAAAAGAAAAATATATGTTTGCGAAAAGCATGCAAAATAATTACTTTCTTTACCAGCTGCGTCCAAAGGAAAAACATTAAATCTAAATGGATTCATAAAAATCGATATTTTAAACAGAAAGAGCCGTTTGTCGATATCAGATTTTCCATAAGTTGACTTACAGATCGTCCAACAGCCTCTCAATTCACATTCGTTAGAGAAGTTCAATTTACATAATAGAATTTATACACTCGAATATAATACTTTAACCAATATTGCCAATATTGTTATTTTTAATGCGAAAATTGCTCTCATCTATCGTGCAATAAACCACGTATTTTCATTATGATACGATGATATAAAACGTTATTGTAGAAATAAAGACAATTATTTATAAATGTGACTAAACTTTCTTTACGATACGAATTCTATTTGCAATTTAAAAGCAACGTGATTCTACGCGGTTTGTTTGGTTTACTCTTTCAAGTTTCCTTCGGCAGCTTGTTCCGTTTGCCTTGCGGATGCAATCGCAAACCCAGGCAGTGGTCTGTTCCAATAGCTTGCAAATACGTACGCAAATATGTTCACTTTCTATCAGAGGTGTAGACTGCTGCGACAATAATTTCGATAATCGTAATATCGGTTTGTCCACTTAATGAGGATCAAAGGAAATCCATACAGATCGGTACAATTGCATTTTCGTGAACATTTATACGTTTATCTCTCAAGTTTCTTCTTCGTTCTTTCCTTTTACAATTGCAAACTAACTTCCTGCCAAATGTTTTTCGTTACAAACGTTGTTTATAGTTCATTGAGCAGCAAATAAAAAATAATCAAGAGTTTAAAAGTTATGAATTAGTTGGGAAATTTATATTCGTTAAGAGGAAATTTTGCTCGGAAACGTGTGAAAAATAAACAAATGAAATAAAGACGTGAAACCTGGAAATTCAGTAAAAGTTCTTTGTTGAATAATATTGAGACTTAATAGTTTGATCATTTAATTAAGAAATACAAATAATTGAAGAGGAGTCTAATATCCTCAACATTGACGAAGATAAATTTAATTAAGAAATAAAAATAATTGAGAGAGAATCTGATACTCTCAGTACTGATGAAGAGAAATAACAATATCAAACCGTATTAAAATTTTGTATAAATTGAACTATTTCAAAAACGGTATGATCATTATTCGTTCAAATTTGCATATCTTTCCCAAATCGAACTGTTAGAGAAAATTAATAATCGGAAAGTTATACAGATAAAAGGTTTCGTGCACCATTCTTCGTGTAGGTCAAGAATTCTCGCGGGAAGTCATCCAACTGTAATTACTTAGCGAGTTTTGGTTCTCCATAGCTCTGCACTTACATTCCGCTCTTTTTCGTTCTCTTATTTCATTTTTCGTTTAGTCGCGTACAAACTGGCAGGCAGTCGCATTTCGCGTTAGAAGTATTAAATATTTTATAAATTGCTGGCAGAGGGATCAATATCTCTGGCATCGAGTTAATATTTTATCCATTTCAAACTCTGAAAAAATGATATTAAGATATTTGAGTTTATACGAAATAATAATTAATTACTCGTTCTCGTTTCTTTTTGTTTCGTGACAACAAAGAAGTGCTATTCGTTGCGTCATAGATGTAAACTTTTGCTGCAGTATTTTACGATAGTACGTCAAGAGTTTATTTCCGAGAAGACCACTTCCTCCAGAGTCAACCACACAATGCTGAGAATTTAGCAGCGACGAGTTGCGTTCTAAGAGTTTTGTATTATCTCTCAAAGATTGCAACTATTTCAGCAATTTGACATTCGTTGCGTTTACATTTTAACATCCTCAGCACTTCGAGACGATAAAAGTGGGTTTGTATTTACGTTAAGAATTTCATTTTATTCCTCTTTAAGCCACGAGCAATCAACTTGTGACAAACTACGGTCGGTATAGTACACACATATAAGAACCAAAAAGAAAGAGAGAGAGAGAATAAAAAAGATGTTAAAATTGTTGCAAACAGTGATTGAAAGAAATGCATCTTATTTACGATTACTTCTCATATTTCTGAAATTCTTATTACATTGTTAAAACATTTCCAAACCGCGTAGAGTCGTTTGAATTTGTAAAACCTGAAAAGAAAGAAGCAGCCTCAGTTTCCTATTCCGTTTTGCAACTTTTCTTTGATCTCTTAAAAAATGAAGTTGAAGTGAACTCTTTAAAATAAGCCCAGGTGGACTGTTGTGCGATGTTTCCCACAAAACTGCAACGGTTCAAACATCGACAATTTTTCATCGACAATTCAAGGTGTACTTGTTTTAACGACAAAAGATTTGTTCTATTCGATACATCATAATCGATCGAGATTCTCTACGACACGTCTCAAGATTTCAGGGACTCGATCAAACTTAAAATAGGCAAGTTATTCGCCTGTGAATATCTGCATCGTCAATTTGATACGTCGCGTTGACGAAATACTCTCTGCCAAAACTTTTCCCAGTTTCTAATCTTATTTCAGTGTTGCGACCGTCTAGCAACATTATCTACGGCAAGTTACTCGCACTGCGTACCAGAAAATGACTTAAGGCAGCCTGTTTCCTGGAGATTTCCTGGAAAAGTTCCAACAGTCAGCTGGGCAAACCGGTTTCCACAACCTTGTTCTCTACATGTTATCTGGTTTATTGAATCACCAGCCACTGTTACTCCGACTTCTATCCCTGCGGGGCAATCTGCCATCTTTGCGTGGCTGCGGCTCCTATTTTTTCCCTCCCCTTTCCACCGCACAACTTCACCCTGCGGAACCTTCTACACAGGGTGTACGGTCGCTAACTCTCGATTTTACGACGTCGCTACCATGGCTCTCGCATTTCAACCGCCAAATCCGTTTCGATTTTCGTTTCTAGCCATTTCGAGTTTCCTGCATCGAGCGTCGAACATGAACCACCCCAACGGACTCGTCCAATAAAATGTCCACCTTGATCGTACGTTTTCACTGCTCGTTATTGCGCGCGTTGATTCTACTTTAAATCGCAGTTCATGCGTCCAAGGATCTGCAGTTGTGTCGCAACTTAAACCATCGTGGATGTCTCGTTTCTTTGCTTGCAGATAAATTTTGTATAACGGTACGTTTTACATCATTTACGAGGAATTTATTGTTATCGAAGAAAGAAGACGAAAGAGAGAAGGAAATTCTTGGCAAGTTTGATGCGAGAAAGGTTTGGAATTTTAGGTGTCACGTATACAGCTCACAAAATACTGTAATTCTTTTCGTATTCTTTACTTCAGATACCTTAACTCTGCAACTCTCGCTGGTATTATTTATTTCATGATCGCTCCACGGCAATTCATCGATAACAGGCTGTTGGAGAAAGAAAACATGAATTTTATCTTGGAAACTTTGAAGGTAGAATCGAGGCGTTTGAAATGCCAAACATCGAGCGTAAAATCCACGGCGCTTTAATTCTTTTCGCCGGTATTCTTTATTTTAGATTTATTCTACAACTTATTTACGATTGATCATCGTAGAAAGAAGATACGAATTCTGTCCTGAAACCTTTGAAACGACAGCGTCTTTGAAATTTCAAGCATGCAGGTTCGTTTCGCGAAAACCCGATGACGATGCATTATTTTTCACGATAGGGATAAATAGCTAAAGCCATTAAATGTCAATAAATGTAGCGAGCATCGATGGAAGAAAAATGACAGCAACGGTTGCTCTATGAAGAGAGATTTCAAGCGGATGGCCACCGAACGAGCTACCGAATTGAATTCCTGCGATAATCTTACGATCAAGCCACGTATATAGATGGAAAGAAAGACGGTCTGTGTAAGACAACTTTTTTACTGGTTTCTGTTTCATCGATTCTCTGATTTACGCGTTATCGGTCGAGAAGAAGAGCAGTCGAACGAGCAATGTAGCGAGAAAAGGGGAATTTAAAGAGTGACGGTCCAAGGGTTGGTACGAGTGGCAACTAAATTTTATAGGCAAGAAACATCTTAACGATGCTTTTATCCTAACGATTCGCTAATTAGTGCAATCTGCATATTATGCGGCTTTTACGTTACTATGTAAAAACGAATTACTAGCATACTTAAGGGTCGAAGTTGCTACACTAAACGCGGAAAAAGGATTGGTCATTTAGAAAATAAAAATTGAAACTTTGAATTAAAAGGTAAATATGAAAGTTAAGCCGAGGAAGATTAGTAGTTCCATTTATCAAGAGTTATGAACTGTTATAGCGATAGAACATACCCTTAATAGATTTGCTCTTAACACTTTGTAATACTTTCTTGAAACGTACTTGACTACATCTTATCAAAACTTCTTTGAATATGTAGACTACGAGTTATTAAATTCTCTTAGATCGATCGAGCTGCGCACCAAAGAACTTTAATCACAGTGCTTTTCATACTTTAAAATTATGCAATTGCGACAGAAGATTTAGAAAAAAAAAGTATATGAAAGTACTATTTGATTAAAATTTAGAACAATTATCTACTTTGACCGAATTCTTGCATTTGGCTTGTAGCTGCACATGAGTAGAGGACAATTCCAAAACGATTATACCCTGTCTTGGCGAATTTGTTAGTACAAACGTCTTAACTACATTACTTGTATTTATTAATTTATTTATTACTTTAAATACACGACGGTTTCAACAACGAATTGTCTCGTCTTAAAAAATCTCACGATCAACCATCTTCTACGCATAGTCCTCTGCAGGTTAATTCTTTCTAAATTTGCTCTTAATTTTTCAAACAAAGTTATCTCTGGATGGTATTCGCCCAGAATTGATAAAATTCTATATATTTGACTGCAGCATGAAAAAGCGAAGCTCTCAGAATAATTAGAAACGACGCGACTTATTATTTTCGGATGGACTTTCGTTTTTAATCGCATAATCGCTTCTCATTATACGCTTCTCCTATTAAATTTATTTCTCGCGTGAGCCAAAGCATAACTCTCGTGAAATAAGCTCGGAAGCTTTTACATAGATAAAGCCATTATCAGAGTCAGAAGTATGACGAGTAGCAACCTGCTTCGCATTATATAGATCGGATAACTCAGACAGTAATTATATTAATTGCGCTATCGAAAGTTATATCATACAAGTAACACCGATCGATTATTACCCGCTTTAATTCGTTCAATATTATCATTTCCTCTCATAATGTATGTAATAGTCTCAGTCGCTCGATCAGATGAAATTTTCATTAATATATCCGATCGCCTATACTTCGTTCATATTACATTTTCGTATTAAATCTGATGTCACAAAGTTCTGCACCTCTGCACGTTTAAATTTCCCATAAATATAGGAGTCGTTCAAAAGCCACACTGATTAATATTCCAATAGTAGTACTTGTTATAACATTAGATAAGTGAAACAATTGCTTGACTAGTTCCTACTCTTTTAGTCGTATTTATAAAAATATGAAATTGCATAAATATGCTCAATCTACTCGACTGAAGAATTTCAAACGACGCATCTTAACCCTTTGCACTGCGAATTTTATTTCAATTTCGTTACCGGCAGCTTCCAAACCCTTTTAGGTGTTTTATTTGAAATTTACTTGGACTAAAAAATAAGACAATTTAAATAAATAAAGGAAGAAAGAAATTCACTTAAATACCAGTTTTATTCACACTATTGTCGTATTTTGTAACTTTTAAGTGTATGATGGATGCAATCCTGGGTTTCTTTCGCACGTTCCAAAAGAAAAAAAGAAAGGTGGGACTGAAGAATGTCGAGTGGGACTCGACAAAGGAGCTTCTGAGATAAAAATTGATATCGAGTGACACTCGACATAGGAGTACAAAGGATTAAAAATATCCTCGAACGTAATATTATTCTAAATATGTATCTCCAATAAAAAGTTAGATCTTTCTGTATGCGATTGAAAAGTACGAGAAATTTTGATAATAAAGACAAATTATTTCCCCAATAGTTCACTCCGAATTCTTCTACATTTTTCATACTGTTAAAGGGTTAACTAAATATTTACAGCGTCGTCCATCTAGTGACTCGACTAACAGATATAGCAAAATGGTATCGACGAGGTTGTTTCGGGCTACGCTTGTCTGTATGTAAGAGTGTTAGATCACGTAGATACGAGCGATAGCTCAAAACGAATTGCCGGGACAGTCCTGTGTGCGTGATTTTTGGTAGAACAACCGTTTGAACATCCGGGGATTGGCCGACATACCTGATCATGAATTAAGCGATGTAGGGTAAGCCTACTGCCGATCGAGCATTCTGATACTCCAGAGGTACATAACGCAATATGCCAGCGTTCTGCTACACATACTAATCCCTTGAAACGGACCGATTCACTCTATCTGGCACGGATGTTTCCTGTCTGCTATATCATTCTCCCGTGATTCTCCTATAGCTTCTATCCTTCCTCTATCTCTACGTTTCTATTTCCTCCTCTTCTCGGTATCTGTTACGTTTGTGAAAAAAGAAAATCGTTTCTCTGATCACTCTACAAATATTTACTATTTTATTGAAAATACCGAGAAACGATAAATTTAGTATTAATAAATGTTTGAGAAAATGTTCATCTAATATTACGATTGGCAAACATTTTTAACCCTTACGCTTCGGCAGTCCAGTCCACCGAAGTAATGTGACTGAACGCCCGCCACAAATGCGCACAGTGTGCGTGGTTGCTGTATATACGTTTTGCTAAGTCTTAAATAACAATAATTCTTGTGAGAATCGTATATGAAATATCGTTTCACTGTCAATGGATTTAACAGATTTTTTAGCACGAAACAGAATACGATCGTTTGGATGTTTGAAATATGTTGCGTAAAACGTTACGATGCTGTTTCAACAATGAGTAACTTTTAAGAATTGATTAATCCAATATATCGATAAAATCAACAGAAAATGTTGATAATGAAAAAATATTGTAGTATCAAAAAGAAGGGGGTATCTTAAGCAATCGTAAGAGTGCTGGGGAAGAGAGAAAGAGAGAGAGTGTTACTGAGAGTTTATGCCTTGGTGCGAGGGTTGAGAGTCAGCATTTTTTGACCTGCGAAGACAGAAGCTGTGAGTCGAGTGTTAGAATAAGACGTATGAAGATTGTAGTCGCTTAAATAACAATAATTCTTGTAAGAACCGTATATGAAATATCGTTTCACTGTCAGTGGATTTATCAAATTTTTTAGCACGAAACAGTATACAATCGTTTGGATATTTGAAATATATTGCGTAAAACGTTATGATGCTGTTTCAACAATGAGTAACTTTTAAGAAGTGATTAATCCAATATATCGATAAAATCTACAGAAAATGTTGATAACGAAAAAATATTGTAGTATCAAAAAGAAGGGGGTATCGTAAGGAATCGTAAGAGTGCTGGGGAAGAGAGAAAGAGAGAGAGTGTTAGTGAGAGTTTATGCCTTGGTGCGAGGGTTGAGAGTCAGCATTTTTTGACCTGCGAAGACAGAAGCTGTGAGTCGAGTGTTAGAATAAGACGTATGAAGATATTGTACTCACTTAAATAACAATAATTCTTGTAAGAACCGTATATGAAATATCGTTTCACTCTCAGTGGATTTAACAGATTTTTTAGCACGAAACGTTTGGATGTTTGAAATGTATTACGTAAAACGTTATGATGTTGTTTCAACAATGAGTAACTTTTAAGAAGCGATTGACAAAATGTTCTGCCGATAACGAAAAAATATATTATTGACTACAGATAGCACTGGTGTATGTCCGATATTTGGGATGCCGAACCCAGGTCATTTCGTGGATGTCGTATATAAACGACGCTCGTACCCACAGGTCATCTCGCGGGCGCCTATAAGCGGAGTGGCACCCGAAACGAAAGGGTTAAAACAGAGCAAGCTTGGGAAAAAATGATAAAATTCTACCTGTCGTTTCAACCGAATCACAACTATTAAGACGGTTTAGCGGTTGATTGTAAATAATCAAACGAAAGGGGAAATATTCCAATCTTCTACGATTTTCCATGTTATCTTTCCTCTGTTGTCTTTCTGTGCTCTTGATTCCCAGGATTAAAAATTGATTATTTCAACAGAAATATCTATCACTTTTCGAACTCGTTGTTAACCGAATTAGTCCGACTATCGACTCCACGATCTGTTTAGTCGTTAAATATCAGAAAGGAAAATTAAATGTAGACTTTTATCAAAGAAACAGCCCTTTAATCTTTTTTTCACTCGACTATATAGGCAACGATTGCTCAGCTAGAATGAATTGGAAAATGTAAAAAAGGATGAGAATATTTAGAGATTCGAAATTCTTTCGAGGGATCGTGGTGAATTGAAGAAAGGTATTTGCGTTTCAACGGCAAAGATCAAATGCTAAAATTAAAACTCATCAATGCGTGAATCGACCCGGCAAACACGATCGATAGAGATTTAATTAAAACGCAGTCATTCGGTGTTTACCATGCTCGGACTACGCAGAATGTTTCAATGGGAACGCGAATACATGTTCCTACCTTTATAACGGGTCTGCTCGAGCGTAACGATATTCAGACCGATATTTCCATCTATTACGAATAAAGATAGAAATATTACACGAGTCGGTGTCATTCACGCGATTCTGATTGATTCCCGCAATCCTGTTCAACATTTTCAAGAGTGGTTCAACTATAAAGAGAAAGAAGGATCGTTTATAGATAGTTTTTTAAAAATAATTCTTTCACAACATGGAAATAGTTAAAAAAGGATTTGCTTATTGATGATTCGATTGGAATTGCGAAAGAGAACATTTTGATAAAAATGGAAGATGGCTAAAAATACACGATTATTTCGAACTATCGTGATTCGTCATCAGATCGCGCGTAATTTATGCAATTTCATATTTTTTTTATGAATATAACTAAGAAATGAAATTTATATGGATATTCGTTCCGACCACTAAACATTATCACGAGCGTTCCACTTTGGACACTTTACATATCCTTCCATGGTATGTATATTTTTACATTTTTAAATTTCTCAGAAGCGCAAAAATATCCGCAATCTATTTCTAATATTATGGTTACAATACGAAAACAAAAATTTTCGGATTGTAGAAAATAAAAATGACAATTGGACAGCCTCGTTTAGGATTTAAGTGGAAATGTCTTATCTTTCCCGAATGAAAAATTGTTCCTAGAAGACTATCGTCTACGAGCAGCCTAAAATGTGTCTACTTTTACACCTAATACGTACTTTTTATAATCAGAATATCGAGGATACAACTGGTTCCATAATAAAAAGGTGTGCAAATATTTTTCTGAAATTTGAATACGCGAATCTGAATTTTGATTTCTCAGCATTTCTATTCGGTTACTAGCGGTTTCTGTACACAGAGGGGAACGATGATATTACGCGATCATTTTACCATACGCGTCGAAATATCGATTCTCTCAGTCAAGTACGACCTATATGTCAATTAGTCACGAAGCGGAATCCTCGTGCTAAATTCGTGGCTATTGTTTCGAAATATGGTCTAATATATTTCTGACCCGGAATTAAATAATTGGCGGAAAAACTGGATCACTTGTTAGCCTGAATAACTAATTTGAGTGACGAGCAAAAACATAGTCGAACAAAGATTTTCGTAGAAAGTCAGCAACGTGAATTACAAACTCCGCGTTAATATATGTTAGTTATCCAGTGCATACTCCATATTAGTCGCATAATATATCATTTGCAGAAAGTCACAGTCGGATCTTTTAATGAAAATAATATTTACGTCCACAAATGAATGAAATATTCACTAATACTAATAAAGTACTAAATAAAATACTATCCACTGACCATACAATTAAACTGAATAATTTTGAATACATATTCTGAATACACAGAACAAGATACAAGTGTTTCTCACACATGGTACTAATTTAAGTATACCATGTATGTAATTAGTATTTTATTCCAACTCTTTTGTATTCGTCATCAGAGGGATGAAGATCGAAAACGCGATTATCGAAAGTACGTTCAAACGTACTGTTGAAGTGGGTCCCACCTCAAGGAAAACTCCATATCTTCTCTAATGTTTAGTATATTTAATCCCCGAAGCCATTGAGTATTGTTTAACACTAAATCAATTTAAAGAGCCTCTCAGCCTCATAACTTTTTCTAGGAACATACCTTGCACGGATGGTGCAGTAGGGTACAGCCAGTTTTTCGTAATTATATGAAACCCATAGGCCCATGGTTTCAGAGCTCTTTTGTAAAGTAACTTTGCCAGTGTGCGGATCTGGACTGGTACAAACATTGTACTTATACTTAAACTTACTTAACACTAGAACTGCCGATATTTAACACGAAGCTATTTCTGTCAAGACCAGTGAAAATGACTGGTCTTTAAAAAATACATAATAATAGAATATTTTTATATTTATTGGTTTATTACTTTCTTACAGAGGGAATTCCATCTTATGTAGTACGTTTTTCGTATTATTAATCCATCTAGGACCATGATCGACCTAAACGAGGGTTGACAAATTTATAAAATTGTAGAACCAGTCATTTTCACTGCTGTGGTATTTCTAGCGTTAACGTCTAGCGATCTAGCGATCGATATGGAATTTTCCTGATAACCGATATCGTCATATCGAATGATACGCGGTAACAATTGTAAAAACGTGTGGTAATTTGTGCAAAACGAGGAAACTGGTTAATTGGGGTTCGATGAACAGATCGCAGGACCCTTTTACACTTTGACAAGTACCAGCCGTTCATTTTGACTAGTATTGGTATAAGTAGCCTTGATACAAAATTACTTTCAGTTTGAATATATAAAAAACAAAATAAAATTCGTTATATTATTCTTTTAGTTATCGTTGTGAAAATTATTATATCATTGCGGAAAAAAATATAACATGAAGTAGGAATTTTAAAATAAAATTGTAAAACCAGTCGATTTGTCTGGTGAGCTAGTTCTAGTGTTAAATATATTTCTATCATACATTGATCCACGTATTTCCTTTTTCTTTTCCAAGATGAACCCTCAACACGTACGAAACAATTATAATTCTCAATTTTAATTCTCAAAAAAGGTATCCAGTTTTGCATCCAAATCTGTTAAGTGTCTGTCATATATCGTAGGAATAATAGCCGGTAAAAATGTACGTTTTTAGATTTAATACAAAGTAGGTGGTTGCGTTTTGAACTCGTAACTATAACTCGCAGTTATGGAACGCCACTCTCTGAATACGAAACGGAACTTGGCTAGAGTTCGTCCTGGAAAATAAATGGTCCTTGTCGGATTCACATGCTGAAACATTACAGGATCGCGTGACAGGATCATCGCCTTGCTCAAACAAACTATCGTCCATCTAAATCGATCGCTCGCCCAACACCGTACTTCTGTCAATTTCCTCTTTCATCCTCTTTTCGTTCTATTTTATTCACCTTTCCGTTTCTATTTTCTAATTCTCCTCTCGCTTTTTACGCGTCTTCTACTTGGTAATCGTCTTCTCGATAAACTCGATGGCCTCTTTTCTTTCGGCAGTTCTTTAGTTTTCCATTGACCTTTCTCCACGATTTTGCTTTCCTTCCTCTTTTCACGCAATTACGATGCAACCCCATTCATGTAACAACACTACACACACAATTTCGTTCCGCTTCGTTTCATTTCATTTACTTTCTCCGTCTAATGCCTCATTTTCCCTCGATACCTTGCCACTTCTGTCTCACTCTTTTCTCAGTTCTCTTCGTCTTTCCTGCTTTCGAACATCGTTGAAGCTATCTCCCTCTTAGCTAGTTCCTTCCTCCTCCTGCATCACGTTGTCATTATACTTGCTGGTCTAAATGGGCCGACGCATTACGCTGGCTTACCTATCATCGTTTCTACCTGCGATATCCAGGTCCCAGATACCGCTCGAAAACTGGCTCGCTTCCGTCCGTACGTCCATTCGTGTCGCTTCGCAATTACCTAGCCGCTAATCCGCTGTCTCGTCGGCCATGAACGACCGTTTAACTCGGATCGAGTGCCCCATTGTCGGTAAGTGACTTTTCGGCAAACCGACCGCCTCTTTTCAACGTGTTACGATGGTTAAGCGTTCAGCGTCATTGTTTCTCGTCGGAATTATTTCGAAAAGGTCAGTTCGCTTGCTGATCTCTTGGTTTAAATTGGTTCGTTATTATTCTGTGGTTACATTGTACGGTTATACAACGTCGATAGCCGATATCAGGTATACGTGTTGCAGGATTGTTCCAAGCACAAAAGTTCAAGGTTTTCGAATCTCAATTATTGGGTTCGGTAATAAAGTTTGTTCGCCTTTCATAGTTTCATATATGTATGTGTTCTATAGAACGTATACGTACGTGTACACATGGTGTACGTGTTTCTAAACTTTTTAATAAAAGATATACGTTTCTGGAGAATTGAAACTACCGATCGATCATACACGGAAAGATTTCATACGAAAGTAGAAACGACACTTTGTGTGCTTTTTTAACGTTGGAACTACCGATAGTTAACACGAAGTTATTTCTACCGAAACCAGTGAAAATGACTGGTCTTTAAAAAATACGTAATAGTAGAATATTTATTTATTACTTTCTTACAGAAGCAGTTCCATGTTATGTAGTACATTTTTCGTATTATTAATCCATCTGGGACCATCATCCCCAAACGAGGGTCGACACGTTTATAAAATTGTAGAACCAGTCACTTTCACTGCTGTGGTATTTCTAGTGTTAAGAATAAACTCGTCGCTTAACCACTGGAGAGATGAAGCGTTACGGTCGAAAGAGAAGAAACTAGTTTGAAATAACCATTTCACAGCCAGGAAATACATAGCTCAGTTTGATTTATTAAAACGACGCGGTAGAGTGACGATTTAATTATTAACACGAGGAAAGTCAGGAAGAATGCCAATAGCGAAATGCCGAGGGATTGTCGTGACGACAACCGACGTCTCCGCGGAAACAGTAGATTCGAACTAAAGTCGAATAACGACGTGCTCTTTCCCCTTGTTCGCGATCCCCTTCAGACGAAATTGGCAAAAGCAACACGAGATATTCGAACAGAGAGAACGCCATATACGAGAATCTACAAGCAAAAGAAAGACAGCTAGGCGTGGAAGCTGCGCTGTTTCGAAGTGTGTGCACAGATACACGAGCTGCAAACTACATTATGATTTAATTAAAAGCAAAGCCCCTTGACGGGGGTCGGTGTGCGCGAACGTTGGAACGTCAGCCTCGTTTTCGTTTCTATAGCTGGCCGAAACGTTCGCAAAACTGTCGACAAATTAGCGAATCTCTGTCTCTCGAGGCCAAACCATCGACCGCGATCCACCCGGCCGATCCAGACTTGATAAACTTCTCAATTATCAGAATTAATTAAATTTGTTGACTCGATGTTGCGCCAGTTTCGTCGCCAGAGCATAGCGGCATGACTACACCAACGACCGAGCGACGAAAAACTAACGCAACTTGGAAAAACAAACAATACATTTCGCGAGAATTTCGAAAGCGCGAGAGTTTTTGTAACCACGAGCCGATTAGGAAAAACGTCAATTTCTACCAAAATATTACAAACGTTAGAAACGTCTTTGTTCCATAAATCGTTCAATTTCGATACTCCACTTTCAATGTCTTTCTCTGGAACATAAAAGCAACATCGAAACAGGCCATAAAGAATAAATAAACGGTGGTTACCGAGGCACTTAAAAGTGCAATTGTATCGCAGATAATTAAAAAATCACATCCTCTGGCCTTTCGAGGAAGATGCAGCAAACATTCGTTGGCTTGAACTTGATTGTTTTGTGTTTGTTGCCGTTTCAGTTCCACTGGGCTGAAGTTAAATCGAGTATTTCACGAGCCTCGACCAGTAGTAATGGAAAACGTATTACTGGAGCTGTAAGTTCTGTCAGCAAGGACACAGACGGCCGACATTATAACGCGGATGTGCAGGCTGTACTTAACGACGAAACTCAGGAAACCTGAAAACAGTAATTTTCGTCCAAGACGAGGAAAAAGCAGTCGCGTTGTTGGAATCTCGGGAAAAGACGTTGGGAAGGACTCGTTTCGTCCTGAAAATGCCTCACACTCTACGTAAAATACCAGGTACCGATAAGTTAAACAAATGGGACGTCGAAACACGCGTCAGTACGACGTTTCACCCCTTCGGGCTCATTCTAACTCTTGTCGTTTTCAACAGGTTAGTTTCAACGTTCGTCCTACATCGTAAGTTTCTGGAAATCAGCTTTCCCAAAGTACACGTAAAGATACACCGTGTACATTTCCCAGAATTGCCTCGGGTTTGACAATTTAATTTGTATAAAGTGTACTTTCTTTGATAATTTATCTTTGCAATTGAAATAATTAGGTAGATGGGACATAACTGCGACACGAATGTCTTTAACCTAATAATTTAATCTTTAATTTAATAATTAATAATTTAAAATTGCAAGAATGCATAGAATGCACATAATGTGAAAAAATATGTGAAATATTCGGTGTATAATATTTGTTATAATATTTAACGGATTAAATAAATTTCTACTTAAGTGGAACAGAGTAAACGAAATGCTTGAGACAAAAATACCTACGCTTTTAGTTTCCCTATAACGTAAATAAAATATTACTTCCAAATACAGCATCGAACCTTTCATTGCTTTATTTTTATTACGTGTCCAATAGACTATGACTTATTAATAGTCGAATAGAAAATAGTTTAATCTTTATTTATTTAGAACACAGTCAAAAATAATCTCGAAACGAATACGAGATCTTATCCAACAGTTTTGATTTATTCTTATCTATATTTATTTGATGTAAAGAATTACCTGTCACGGTCAGAAATATATCTTCTTTCCCTCTACATCTACTGTTTCTGAAAATCAGCTTCTCGTGTCTTGTACTACTATGTCTGATTCTATTGCGTGTCGTATATCACCGCGTGTTCGATTCTACTGTGTGTTTGGTTTTACGTGGCTGGACGGCCTATTCTACTGCGAGAATCAGGTTAGACAAATTCTATCTCTTAAGTTGCCTTGCGTAATCCTTTAACGCAATCGTCACAGAAATAGCGACTCACGGAATTTCTGGAATCCTTTTGATCCGTGTGACGCGACACGCACCGGAGTTGTCTACGCTTTTGAAAACCATCGCATGCCGAAGTAAATTTGTAAACAAACGAATCGGCATGCCGCGTGGAAATTCTTAGTTAAATCGAAGACCAGAAGCAAGTACGGAGAGCGAATCGGGAGGATGAAGTCAACTGTGACGCGTGTGTTTGCCGTTACAAGCTCGTTCAGAGTGCTTAATTTCCAGAAGATCTGCAAAGTGGCAAAACTTCCGGAAGCTACGACGCTTTCAGCCGGAAGTCGCACGTACCTGCACACTTTCAGCCCTTTTGCCACGTGCGCGTTCACGTCCCACGACTGTAATCTTCACCGAAGAGGAATTGCGTACGTCCAAAGCCCCGGATCAAAGATCTAGCAAGACACATCGACGCCACGTATTCGATTTGGCTGGATTTTACGAAAATAGAAGCTATCCTTGTGCATCGATATTGTCTGTCGATCGAGTGAAATAAATACGACGTAATTTACTTCCGCCAGAATATGATAATAACGCAACGTGCAGAGTATGAGAATTTGATCAACGAGTTAATTCGTTGTTTTCGGTTAACGGGTTGATGTTTCTATCAATTCGTCGTCGGACTACTTCGCAACGCGTTTGCTTTAAATATACGCTACAGTTGTAATAAAGTAATCAATTAATATCAAACAAGTTGTCAAACAAATTTCAAGCACAAGCGTATACCTCATTCACACACGTAAGCGAAGTTTTACGCGAAAGCAATAATATCGTGCATAAAATGAATGTAGAGGTAACGCGTTGCGAGTAATTAGAGAAAAACAAGCTGTATCGTTGCAATAAACGAGGGGATATGGATATTTATAGAGAAATTATTTCTCAGTGAGTTGTATCGTGGTTTGTACGAAGTTTTACCTATATCGCGTTTTCCCATCGCGTTAAATAACCATGTGAAATTATGCAGTTACCGATCCCACGAAGACCCGACTCTTTGGAGCAGACGGGACATTAAAAATGTTTGAAGTAGTTTGAAATAAATGGATATTGATCGACAGATTTGAACTACAGTCGAAAGCAGAGCGTTTAATCCTTTTTCTTTTTTTTTTTTTTTTTCTTGAGTTTCTCCCTGTTTTCGTTCCATTCTGAGGAATAAAATTCTAACTACGCGCGCAAGTATCGCGCTTTAATTCAAACCCGTACAACTGTGTAATTTATATTGCCGTAATGCATCAAACAGTGTGACGTCTGCCCCGAAATAATATGCTTCTAGCATCTCTTACGGTGTCCGCCTCTAAACACCAAGATCTTTCCTTTATTTCACCCTTTACTCTGCTTCTCCTCCACTTCTGTTTGATTTAATTTGCTCTACAGCCTCTCATCGTTCAACATCGCCCGGGAATTAAAGCGGTCCGATTTAATAATTTATCACTCTTACGCGGCTTGCTTCTTCTTCTTCGTTACACTGTATCGTCTTGCATACGTTCTCGCCTTCGCTCTCTTCGCTCCACGAAACTTCCTAATCCATTTTAAATAATTTACCGCTCCGCTCTTTCTCAGATGCATACTTAAGCTCTCTTCGAATGCGAGATTCCGTTCTTTTGTTCGTTACGCAGACAGAGCGATTTAAATGCCAGCGATGAATGGTGTTACTTGTTCTGTTGAAATTTCAAATTTTGATAGAAGCTAATTAATTGAAAATGACACGTTCTTTAGGCTCCGATTAACAAAACTCACTGTTATTCCATTTTTGTTTTTTGTTCTTTATGAAACTTTCTTTGCTTTTGTAATAAAAACTTTAGAAACTACTTTGTTCCAAAAGAAAGAGAAAAAAGAGAAAATTAATACGCAGCAGCCTTCTACCCTTAACTAAATTTTCTTATTTATGAATAAAATGAGCCGATTTTTTCATCGAATATTCTATCTGAACATCCTTTTTTATTTTTTATAAGGAATGTGAAAGATAGAATCAAATATTAGGTTATTCGAAAAGTTTCTTTCGTTTTATGAGGAAATAATAGACGCACAACGTTTTTTTGTTTTATATTATTTTATCGAATTACGTACGATCCATTTTCTTCTGTTGAGATGAACACCGCGACATTTCACAGACTTTGATTCACGTTTGTACGAAGATGCATTGTTGTAAAAAAACGCGTTTGCGAAAGAAAGACACTTTCCGGACAACCTAATAGAATACCGGAAAACGTAGAGTTTAAAGAAACTTGCAGTTAAAAAGAGAACAAGATACGAATTATTTGAAACAACGTGTGATCTGATTAAATCCAATTCGATTACCGCATGATCTGTACAAGAAAGCTTAACACGTTAAAAAAGTATTAGTGACACGAGGAAACGAGGGGAACGAACGACGTTTTACCACTATAATACATCTTACGTCTGATTCATCGTATACGTCAAGACGTTGACTGTTTCTCTTGACAGCGAACCGACGTCTCCTCTTTTATTCTCTCCATCCATCTTTTTAATACTGTTTCTATCTGTTTCTGTCTGCTTCACAAAATCATTACAGGAAAGAACACTCTTAACGAAAGAGTTGTAGAAATATTTGTATCCCTCGATCGATCCAAAAGATATTTATCCGTCTGCGATATTCAAGTTTAATCTTATTTTAATCTAAACTTTAATCTAAAAGGCCGTTTAATCTTTCTAATTAATTGAGACCGCTTAATCTATCTAACCCAGGCCACACACCATGGGCGAGATGGCAGTCAGATGTCTACCTATCCTCATTGCATACCATTAATATAGTCTCAAGGACCCACCATAAATCTTGGCATTTTCATAGTTAAGGTCCTTCAGACCAAACAAGCATCTTTGTTCTTTACATTTATTGTCTACTACGGGAAGATAAGGGAAAGTTGGTTTTCTCACTTCCGGTATCTTCCATTAGCAAGTTTCTCTCAAGGGCAACTAAGACCCTTCCCAATCCCCTAAGTTTCTTATTAACCAATCAGGAGCAATGTCCATCGCCCTCACTTTCTTAGAAAAAGTGTCCTTAACAAATCAGCTCATCTCGTGCGCTAGACACACCCAATATCAGCTTTCCTCCGCCACAGCATCGTCCCTGAACGCCACTCATTCTACATCCGTAGAATAGTCAACGCTCTTTATCGAGTTCCTACCCTTAGATCAGTCACCTACTTAACTTGTACCAAAGCTGTTGGAATAAAGTGTTAATTTATACCTGTTAATTCAGTGTATACTTAATTGAACCACTCCTATTATCTTAACCGAAATAAGGAGACCGATCAGTTTATGGCGTCGATTATCCGTAATCGTAACGGGAATTTACGACTTCCGTTGACGTGCGATCTCGCGATCGCGTCTCTCCGCGAATGGTCGACTAAACAGAAAGAGTTGCAGAAATATTTGGATCCAAAACATATTTATCCATCTGTGAAATTCAAGTTTAATCTTACGTTGTACTCGTAGCTAGCGATCCTAAAAGGCCGTTTAATCTTTCCTTCGCCCTCTGCCACTCACCCTCAATTCGAACGACGCTTCGAGCTTTTTTACGAATCTTTTCGATAGAGCGAGAAAACGGACCAACGAAAATTACTTGGGGGCAATGTCGAAACAAGAGTGCTTGACGAGGTGGCGAGTTATACAGAAATATCCCGTGTGTAGGGATGCGTACCGGCGGAGGCAAACAGAAATGGCCAGACAAAACCAACCTCCACCCACCGGCTCGACCGTGACCCGGTCTGTTTACTCTGGCTGAGAGTTTCGCACTCTTCGTAGGATAAATGCCAGCCTCGTTGTATCTTTTTTCCCTGAAACGGCTGGCTATCGTTCCCCAAACTTTGCCCTGTTTCTCTTTTCCCTTCACTCGTAGTATCGTTCGACTCGAAATGAGAGTCGACCGCGCGATTCCACGGAGCGTCGCTTCGCCTCTCGGATGTTAGGAGCGCGACGCTACTTGGAGCGTGTCGGGCGCTCCATGGAACTTTCTCAGACGTTTCGGCGAGATATTTCGATGGGCGGAATAAATGGCAAAGTTTCTTTCCTCCTCCGTTCTCTTTGGCGTGTTGACGCGGCGCGTTTGACGATCCCCGCCAAGGTAAATCGAGTCGGGATAAACGGTGAATTTCAATAGGCAGTCGCGAATGTTTGGCGAGCTCCGAAGAAATCTCTGCACGAGATCGCAGTTTAAAGATACACGAGCAAATGTTAGAACAGTCGGGCCGGATATTTTGAGATTTACGAAACCGTTTGGCTCGCCATCGAGGCATCCGCTTAAATGTTTCAACGCGAACAGCGATACGCACGCCGGCAGTGCGTCGTGATCGATGATGTACCCAGTTTATCTTCTAAACAGCCGGTTTATTTTCCATGGAAATTAGCTACTCGCGAAAAGCCAGAATGCCAGAGTTCTGGACCAAGCTGTGTGAGGTATTCGAACCATTAAGAGAATAAGTATGCTGTACAAAGTGGATACACAAAGCTTCTTTTTCGTGTTCGGGCAAGCGCCTTTCAACATTTTCTCTAACGCGAAACTTCGAAACGCCGTAACTTCGTACGGAAAGCTGAATCTGGAAATTAATTTGTCAAGTCACGTTTACGTGACATTTCTCCTTAACGCGATAACGAGTAAACTGCGTTATGATTTTGACCTGGCCTCCTATAAAATAAGATTTTATCTGCAGTTCGTTGGAAAGTACACCCGGGAAGTTCTTTATCATTTTTGTACTGTGAGAGGAGAATCATTTTAATCAAACGGGAAGTTTGGTAACTCGAAAATTCAAAGAAATTTGAAACTGCAGAGATAGAGTATAAATAGCATTTACTAACAAAACTATTTTTAGTTTCGACAAACAAAAGGAAATCGTCATAAATATTTAAAAAGAAAACTATAAGAGATTGAAAGTTCTTTACGATCATTAGGCTATTAAAAACCATTAAACATCGAATTTAATTTTTTCTCAAAAAGATTCCCGAAAGAACAGAGAAGTGAACTTAACAAAGGAAACAAGGATATGCTTGGAAAATATACGAAAGTTGGAATCAGCTTTTGATTCAACGTGATAATTTTCATTTAGAAATTTACATGAAAATTCTTCGCAGGAATATTCCTCTGTCTAACCTTTGTTTAATAATTGATCCTATTCGACGTGTATAATCTTATTCCTGAGGCGATTCACAGGCAACGAAAATATTCCGAACACCCTTTCTTCGCTGCTGGCTCCTCTTCCTATACTTTTTATCCCACTTTATGCAGCCTGTTTCACGTGCTCCGTGTTACGTATCTTTTGTAAGTTTTCCTTAACGCGCCCGGAGAGCTGGCAGATTCTGCACACACCTAAAATCGTCCTCGTGCCTCGCATTTTACGAAGCTGGTTTCAACAAGTTTGCGCAAACGAGAGTTTTTGCGGATTAGGCACGACCGAAACTCACGTGGAATAAAGTTTCCGGAATTAATATTACTTTATGCTTGCGCTCTTAAATTCCACACAGAGATAAAAGTTTTCGAAATTCCCTAAACAACAGTATTCTTTCAGCGATTCTCTTCGTAGCCGAATATCAAAAAATCATTTGAAATGTCGTTCCGTTTAAAGAATCTTCAGAAGTATCTTCCGTTGTTAATATCGTTCTCGTACTACGGTGAAAGATGTCTCGATATTTAAGCATCGTCATTCGCGTAAGTCGTAAATTAGTTTTTCGTTCAAAGAATTTAAAACATGCGAAAGGAGTTTGCTCGAAATGGTTCCATTCGGTCTCTGCTTGGGCAAACTTGATTCCTGTAAATTTACCTAGCGGCAAATTGATCTATGTTAATTTACATTCAAAAACACGAATTACGCACATGTACTATTACACCGAGTAACAAGAATAATTGAGTTCGTCGCCTGGGTTTTCTTTAAATTCAATTCGACGTCCAATTTTATTTTGTTTTACCTGTCTCGGTTTTAACGCGCTATTTTTCTCATTCCACGGATCCACATTTAGTGTCTGGCAAAAGATGAACGTACAAAACACGACATGTTGGCGAAACAGGTCGCCATTCAGTGGGTAGATCCAGCGCGAAATTTCTACACGCCACCGTTCTACGAAAATTGAAAAATCCGACAAGTGAAACACACGGTCGTACAAAGTTGCTCATCTTCAATTTCCTAATCACTGGGATCATCATCATCGTCACCGTAGTCATCATCATCAGCGGCAGTTTTCACAGCGGATCCATTCCTTTTTTCTTCCTCCGGGACGAGATTCGCAGTTGATTCCGCGACTGCCGGTCGTTTTCATAATCGTTACGAGCGCATCGGTTCTCTGTCTCTCATCGTTTTTGCTGTTTCCGCGTGTCGTTCGGTCCACAGGGAAAAGACAACGATCCGACGTTCTTTTCATTGAATTCCCGCGCGCTCTCGCGACCTGTTTAATGGATCTGCGAACACGACAGCTACGGCAGAGAACGTTGTCCATTAACAAAACTGTCGCGAGATTCGGGCCAACTTGTCGCGTGACGTATCGCAGCGATATTTCACCGACGAATTAATTAATGAACGCAGTATTTTATAGCGGGCCCGCGGAGTCTTGACCCAGTCGCAACTGGCGCGACAGCTCACACAAGTATTGCAACACTTGTACATAAATTTTACGATGCGTATGATCGATACATGTGAATATATGATGTGCATTCTAACAAACATCTCGAAATTTCATTAACGTTATTACGACACCTATCACTTTGATCATTTTGACAGATTTTGGAACAAATCTGAAAATGTACGCGAAAGGTAGAAAATATTCAGAGCTTAAATATTCATGTTTCAATCGTTCGCGGAGAGACGCGTTTGCGAGATAATACGTCAACGAGAGTCGTAAATTCCTGTTACGATTAAATAATCGATGCCACGAACTCATCGATCCTCTTATTTCCGTTGAGATAATAGGGGTGGTTCGATTGAGTATGCACCGAATTAACAGGTATAAATTAACGCTTTATTCCAACAACTTGACTAGTGAGGTATAATTGATAAAATATGATTCAGTTTCGATTGATGTACAAAGTTACAGTGTAGAATACGCAAGCATAGATGATGACGGTTCCAGTAATGTAATAAGACTGACTTTCCGTGAACACGATGCTGTGGAGGAAAACTTGCGATGGGTGGGTCTAAGGACGCGAAAAGATCTGATTTGTTAAGGGCAAGTTTTCCTTGGTAGAGCGAGGGAATAGATTTCGCTGTTAATTGGTCATTTACCAGGTTGGTGGGTGAGGAAGGGTGCTAACCGCCCCCGAGAGAAACTTGCTAGTGGGAAGCATCACGCGTGAGAAAAACCAACTTTCCGGTGTCAACCCGTAATAGACAATAAACTTCAGAAAACAATTCGGTAAAAAGATATTCGTTTGGTCTGAAGGACCTTAGCTAGAAAATTCTTGAAATTTATGGAGGGTCCTCAAGAGTGTCGAGGATACGCATCGAGGATGTGTAGACACCTGGCTGCCATTTTACCCGCGGTGTGTGGCCTGGTCCAAGTAGAGGGTCGCAAGACGTAACAATTCAGCAGGACAATTTTGCATACTCATTACGTTATATTTACATGTACAATATGTATATTATACTGGTTATACAAATTGTAGGTAGAAAGATGTTACAAATGTGGGAAATACTTTCGTAAAATGTAATAAACGTTGAAATACTTTGGTGAGTTAGTGTAATTTTCCTGTCAGCTACACGGCTCGTGTAGATAGATATCAAACGTAACGAGTTACGCGCGAGTCCGCGTCACGAAATCACCGTTTCAAGTGAAAAATCGTTAGAATCACGAGCGGTACGTGTCCTGTCGCTCCGCCATCTCCCCGAATATTAACAACCGAACGATGGCTCGCGCACCCTTTCTCTTTGTTCTACCAATTTCGGATTTACCTCGTTAAATCCTCGTTACGTGTACGCTATTCCGTGACATTAACTTTGTTAATTAACGAACGCTGCACCGTCGAGCGAAGGATATCAATTACGATTCAAGGTGGTGTCTGATATTTGGTATCAAACGATTGACAAGCATTTCCATGTTATTTTTCGTTAAGTAGATTCATAAATATTCAGCGCACATTTTTCATCGACAATCGCTCATATCTGGAACCGAAGATCGAAACGAGTTTACAGGAAAAGCGAGAAGCTATTTTGAAGTTTACGAAAGAGTTATTCTTTGATAGATGGAATATTATTTTTGTAATTTTTCACTTTTAGTCTTTGAAATCTGCCCTTGATCGTTTCGATGTTCTTTTAACGTGAGACTGAATTACACCGAGTTGTGACATTTCTTTTATCTAATCACTAATTCGTAAAATTCATATTTTGGCAAAATGGACATACTATGTACTACCACAAATCTGCTGAAGTAAGTATCCACACGTCCATGAGCGGTAGTATAAGTAGCTTGCACGTGTTTAATCTGTAGCTGGACGTGTGGATTAATACGCTCGTACACCGGTAGCTTTCACACGCTGAAATATAAAATATTATTTTACATTTTTATTTGCCACACTATATCGTTCCTACTTTATTTTATTCCTTATTCCGTCATAAAGTTTTTTATCGGCGCTCGCATAGTTTGTGTAACGCAATCCAATTAGCATACGGACAGGTACGAGGACTAAATGCTTGTTATTGTAAATTAAAATAAATCAAAATTTGTATTATCGTATTTTCCACAGATCCGTGATTGTTAATCGAAGAGCATGCAAAAAGGACTAACTTTTCTGAAAATAGACGACAATCGATAAATCCATGAAACTTTGTAAATAATCAAACGAAGAATCACTTTTGAAACGCAGAACAAGATGCAAAAATGCGTACTGAATTCCACAACGAATTAAAACAACAACCTTGATAACATGGAATCGATTATCGAATTTTTAAATTGTTTATCACGTTTTTCTGTTCGTGATCTTCATTGTGATTCGCGTTCATAGCGCACACCACTGGATATCAAAATAAATCAATAAAATGTAATACAATATAATTTCTACATTTTATAACAATATGTATCGTTTCTTAATAGTAAAATTTTTTAATTGCACATAAAATACCACGAATGTGTTCCAATTTATAAGAAATTATTCGTAAAAATATTCCATTTTCTAGCGTAAATAAATCATTGGAGTGTTTCACAGGTTAAAAAAATATCGGTACGTAAATTCCTCGTATCGATTCCAAACGGAGCAGATTTGTCGACGGTACGACTGTAGTCGATTTTAGCACAGTTTAGACAACGTTTTGTCACTCTTGCATCGCGCCGTTTACAGGTTGACGTGCTGTGTAAATCAGCTTTAAATCAACCTGACGTGGACGAGAAGAGACCGAAAATGAAACCTGAACTGTCCGAAACCAGAAGCCGTCATGTTCACACTGCTCAGCATCGGACCACCTGCCACTAACGCATGTATCATTCTAAAAGTATACAATCCCGTATTTTTCTTATAGTTTATCTCATAAAACATACAATTTTTAATCTTATAATACTTTCGATCTTCGTCATCGTCGTTAATAGACACATATCGCTTGGCCACAAAAACGAATACAAGTAGATATGAATAAAGTTAAGTGAAACTAACACTAATGTTATACGTTTAACCCTTTGCACTGCGAATTTTATTTCAATTTCGTTAGCAGCAGCTGCCAACGCTTTCAAGTGTTTTATTTGAAATTTACTTTCACTGAAAAATAAGACAATTTAAATAAATAAAGGAAGAAACAAATTTACTTAAATACCAATTTTATTCACACTATTGTTGTATTTTGTAATTTTTAAGCGTATGATACATCTTCAAACGATTTCCAGGATGCAATCCTGGTTTTCTTTCGAACGTTTCATAAAAAAAAGGTGGGACTGAAAGATTGTCGAGTGGGGCTCGACAAAGGAGCTTCTGAGATAAAAATTGATATCGAGTGACACTCGACATAAGAGTGCAAAGGGTTAAGTCTCATTCGTGAAATATTCTTATAGTATACGGATTATTTGATAAATAGTTGAAATTAATATTTACATTTCCACGTAAACAGGCTGTATTTAACGAAACTTCACTGCTGCTTATTGCCGCTATCTCTTCGCTGAATCTCATCCTTGCCACTCTGCGTGCAAGAAAATTATTTTATCCACAATTTATTTATTAAATTTACCTATATTTTCTTTACCTAAAAATACACGTATCATATTATATGAATAAACTTCATGCTCCTTGTTTCACTCTTCCTATGAATAAAGTATCGATTGTTCGATAACCGATCAAATATATATAACCGTGTGAAAAGTTGACAGAAAATAAAATCTAGGTTAACGTATAAAAATTGACGAAGGATGCGAAGAAGCAAGAAATCGCCGAAATCAGATGCTTCGAGCAAAGGAAGGAAGCAAATCGACGAGGACGCGTGGCGGAAGCCTTTGGAGGCGATTTCGATCAACGACGAGAAGTGGTGGTGCATGGTGACCATGATGGTTGAGACGATTACCGAGCACTCGAGGTGCGTGTCGCTTTTCAACGTGGCCGCTGAAGAGGGTAGGCGGAAAGCCATTTACTCTCTGTGCTGTCAGAAAACGCTGGCCAGCGTGAGAACATTGTCGAAGCAGAGCCTAGATAAATGTCCAACGATTCAGGGCGTTTGTCATTACGCGAGCAAGGTTTTGAACGAGGAGAACGACGCGCTACCAAGCTGGCTGATGGCACGGATCATCAAGTACTTAATATATCGTGCTAGGGAGGAGAGCATCGGTATAGTGGAAAGGCTAGCTGACCTGGAGCGAGAAATAGACGAGGAGTATTGGATTATACAGACAGTTGCAGACTGGGGTAGGCGAATCGGCTTTACTAACTCGCGTGTAAAATGACGCCCCTAACGTCTATGGGGAAAATTATTAGCATCTGACGAGACGATAGGTGCGTTGCCTCTAATTTTGACGATAAAATTCTGGTATAAAGTAATTTGAGTAGAATTAACACTAGATCTACCGATAGTTAACACGAAACTATTTCTACCAAAATCAGTGAAAATGACTGGTCTTTAAAAAATACGTAATAGTAGAATATTTTTATATTTATTGATTTATTGGTTTCTTACAGAAGCAGTTCCATGTTATGTAGTACATTTTTCGTATTATTAATCCATCTGGGACCATGATCGACCTAAACGAGGGTTGACAAATTTATAAAATTGTAGAACCAGTCATTTTCACTGGTATGGCATTTCTAGTGTTAGCATCTAACGCTCTAGCGATCGATATGGAATTTTCCTGATGATATCGTCATATCGAATGATACGCGGTAAAAATTTGAAAAACGTGTGGCAATTTGTAGAAAACGAGGAAACTGGTTAATTGGGGTTCGATAAACAGGTTGCAGCACCCTTTTACAATTTGACAAGTACCAGTCACTTTGATTGGTATTGGTATAAGTAACCTTGATACAAAATTATTTTCAGTTTGAATACATAAAAAAGAAAATAAAATTCATTACATTATTCTTTTAGTTATCGTTGCGAAAGTCATTACATCATCGCGGAAAGAAAATATAACACGAAGTAGGAATTTTAATATAAAATTGTGAAACCTGTAATTGTAATTGTAAAAATTGTTAAGGGCTAGATTCGGTAATAGGGTTGTTCGCGTTTTCTTAAAAGGGTAAAATTGATTATTTCTGGAAAATTGAAAGTAAAAATTGCGCGTAACACGCCGAAATATAACAAATATTCAAAGTGAAGTACTTGTTATAACATTTAAGGAAGGAAATAAATCTTGATGCTGGCTCGATTTTAAATTCTCTTACAATTTTTCTAAAACAACGTGGATGGAACGAAAGCGATCGAAGATCACAGGACGAAAAACATGATAAGCAATTTTTAAAATGCAGCAATCAGTTTCTTCAAATTCTTCACTTGATCGTTTATAAAATTTCATGGATTCGTCACCTGTTTTCAGGAAAGTCATGAGCGTAACGAGTGTCATCCAAGTCAAGAAATTAATAAAAAGAAACTTGTGTTGTTCTTATGTGGTCTTCGATGGCAAGGGGAATAGGATCGACTTCTGTAAACTGTCCAAATTGAAATGATCGTCTCGACAGGAACGAAGAAATTGGATCCGGAAATATTCAACAGAAAAGCGAACACGAAACTGCGAAAACGTGGCGAAGAATGGCGAGATGCTGTTTACGTTGACGATGCCCCCGTGAATGGACCGAATCTTTACATAATTCTCACGGGCTTCCACGATCCCGATCTACCGCAACATTTGATAAACGTTGGCGTGCCATTTAGTTGCATGATGCAAATCAAACGACCGAACGAACGATTGGATCTCGTACAGTACGAAGATGTCGAAGAGGAATCCACAGAAAGTAGAAAATTATATTTTCTAGAAGAATACAGTGTCAGTAAGATTAGGTTGTTTAACTTTTGGACGAAAGTGAAGAAACGATTGATGGATCCTGAAGCGTACCAAGAATATTGCGATATCGGTTTTCTCATATTTTGTCCACCACTGCTGCCAGAAACTTCAAATAAGAAGCAGTATGAAGCTCTGAAGAAGGACATATACGACAGAGTGTCGTATATCGTATACGATTTTTACGATCTTTATAGACAGCATGGTAACTATTTGAAAAGCATGGAAGTGGAGAAGGGTATCGTCGGTGAAAGTACGAAGAAAGCGAATACGGAAGTTTATGAGACCTTGCTGGATGCGTTTCCTCCAGAGTGCGTTTCAGTTCCGCTCATATTGTTTGCAATATTGACGCAAGTTGAAGCGAATGAGGAAAGAATTACGGTGGAAAATTCCATGGACGAGAAAGGGGATGCAAGGATAGCTGAAAGTGTAAGCTGATAAGTTTCATACCTTCTTTTGTAATTATTTGTACGGCTCGCGTAAAAAATTAAATATGCAAGGTACATTCGCGGACCACGGTTAATTGAAATATATTAATTCCGAAATTAAACGATAGAAAAAATTTAATTTTCTGTAAATTCCGTCGTACGAATATTGTATTATGGAATATTTTGTATCGCGGAATATACAGATTACGATATAAATGATTTAATCTAAATGAAGAAGAAAGTTTCACAAAATTTGTAATGAAAAGGTAACATTTTATAATTACGCGTAGCAGGACGTAGAGACGAAAACGAAAGAGGAAATGACAAGTCAGTCCCTCGTCTCGTTCGTCGAAGAAAAAGTGAAGACTCTGAATATTAAATACGGCCTCGATGACGTGGAGTACAACGTCGATGGTGGACAAACCCCAGCTGACATTGAACTAATTCTTCACGGAGATAGTCTGCTGGAAGCCATTCGTCTTCTCGATGACTACGCGATTCCAGTGATCCGAAACCTGACAGATTTGATCGACAACATTTTGCCCATTTTCCGGCATCCAATGATCGCGAGTTTTCGTCGAAAGGACGAAATCTCGGAGAAAAAATTGAACGAATACGCCCGTCACATCGATAACATTCGACGTTATTTCGACGTGGAGATAAGCGACGAAGATGTTCGACATTATTTGCACGTATTAATGTTCGACAGAATGATATTTCGATCGTTAGAGCGTAAAACCAAAGATTCCGAAACGCTAGAAAGTATAAAAGGTATAAAAACGAAAGAATATTTGAACGAGACGATGCGAAACGAATCCTTCGCGCTTTCACCGAAACGTAGCAAGTCTTTGCCGAGCCTAACCCCGAAGTTGACGCCGGAACTCCATTTTCTCAGCGATGGTAACATCGATTACGGTAAAATCGTTCCAGGGATCGTCGAGTGTTCGCCGCTCTTCGACCTCATAGACCCTCGTGAATTATTAGTCCCGGGTTATTTGGAAAAGAACGTGTTCAAGACAAGAGTATTGGATAGAGCTCGTCTCGAAGATTTCAACGACGTCGAACTATTATCGGAGGCAATTTTTCTACAGTTTCTTTACGAGTGTCTCCTTGCGTTCGATCACGTTGATCTCCGATACTTCGAACCTACCGACTCTCTGTTGCTGTGTTTCTGTAACAAGTGGAAAATCAATGGAGTAAGCAACGAAGAAAGAATGTCTAGCATTCGGACGCCGGTCCGACTTCGTGATTTCTGCAAATACGTAGTGCCCGAGGAGAAGGATTGGCTACGCCGGGAGGAGGAGCTGTACAGATTGCAGACGGCCAAGTCCATGGAAAGATTGATGAGAAAGAGCGCCGAGATATACGAGGAGACGATGCTGTTCCGTGACGAGGACTTCATTCTCCCTGGGACACTAAAAGCAAAAGATTCGGAAGCCAGCAGGGATCTTGATAGGCAAAAAAGTAGTTTAGATGTCGGTAAGAAGACGTTCTATCCTTTCGATTCGATCTCCAGGTCTTCTTTAACCTGATCGACGATCGAACATACACTTTGCATATTTTATATCATATACAAATATGTATATGTAATATGTGTGTCAATGACGCGATCCTGTTCCTGTGCAATTTTAACAATTCTGATATTAGCAACTGTTTAGTATTCTTTCCTTTCAAATTCAATATTTGCTCGATCAAACTATCTCGGTATCGGGTATAATGGTTCGCAAAGATATTTATTTTCGACGGTCTTACGGTTCCAGTATAAGAAATACGATAGTAATCAAATTTGTGACGCCAGTAGAACCTTCTTTCGTAGATGTATCGCCCCTTACTGCCACGGAAGAAATGACGAACGGCGCAAAAAAGAGAAAGAAGAGCCCTAAGGAAGGCAAAAAGAGGAACGACAAATCGTCCAGTCGGAGAATCAGTTCGAAGAAGTCAATCGTCGATGAAATCTCTCCATTGATTACTGGAAAAATGTCACTGGCCCCACCTGATACCGAGAGGGAACCAGTTTATGATTTCGTAGGTTATGATCTTGAGAGACTACGAGTACAAGTGACGAATCGCAAGAAAACGTTTTATTCGGCCGATGATACTTTGGTACAAGTAGAAATAGACGACTGGCTTTACAAAACCAAGAACTTACGAATCACGGTTACTCTGCATGGATACAGTTTACGATTGTTTCATAGAATCGATGGCCGTGAAACGAACGAGATATTCCACGTAACGAGTAGAATCGGCATTATTCTTGCTTTCCAGAAGATGCTGGCGTCATCAAGTAAGAGACAAATATTTTAGAAATTTCTCCTTCTTTTTTAAATCGATGAATTGACGATATTATTTGAGTATTTTGAAATTATACGGAATAAACTGTGAAGTTTTACGCATTTGTGGGCGATCTAAAAGTACAAAATTGCACATAACGTGGGAAAAGTGTATAAAATATCAAATATATAGTACTAGTTACAATATTTAGTAGATAAAACAAACTTATTGCTAGACTCCGGTTTTTCAATTATGTTCATAAAAATGTAAATTCGCATAAATATCCACAGTCCGATAATGAGCTTCAATAATAGGATCAAAAGATTCAACCCTTGTATGAGACGAATGAATCGAAACGAATTAATTCAATTAATTATTGTAAAATGAAAATCTTAAAAAGTTACCGACGAGAAACAATGTCGATCACGCTGAGTCGGTGCATATATTTCTTGTTAAATTTCATTCTGTGCACCGTGACGTACGTACATTTTACGAGATAAATTAATATCGTAGGAGTAGCTGCAAAAGACACTATGGAAGTGACGTTTGAATCAAGTTTTGATTAACATGCAGCTTGTATGCTGCTACGCAACAAACTTCGCCGCCATGTAAGCGTACCAGATTTCATCGTACGCTTACATGAATTGTTCCATCTCATATTCTATAACAATTTCTAGTAGAGTTAATTTACAAAAGAATGATTCACGTGCAACTTTTATTTCCTATCTTTAGTAATTCTATTAATTCTTTAAGTAATTCTACTAAATCTTCCTAACTTAAGTAATTCCACTAAAGGATTAAATTTTCCAATATTAAATATTTCTTTTCTGTAATTTGCAGCTCGTTTAAAAGTAAATATTCCAATTTTCACGTACAATAGAAACATTATAATATCGAAAACATCCTTTTCTCGCGCTTCGTAACCTGACTTAGTTGCCAACCCAATACTTTAGCGATATTTTTGACGATATTTTTGTCGTCATCTCCCGTAATTAATTATTTGGTAATTTTGTACTGCACTAGATGCGTCGAAGAATCGTTTTCACACCTGGCGGGACATGAACGTGGAGCAAAGAATCTCGTGGCCGACGGGATTACTGATAGAACCGATCATCGGTGACGGTCCGGATAATCCATATTACATTAAACAGTCCTACATACCAAAAGGATACGCTAACCCCGAAGGTGATCGTGAGATTTGCAGAAGGTTTCTGAGAAACGGGACTGTTTTAAAATATCTGGACGATGGCAGAGTAACGGTTCTTCGTCCTAACGGAGTGATCGTCAATTGTATAGCTTTCGAGGAGCTTCAAGTCGAGCGACAAGAAAATTACGATGAGCAGGTCAACGTCCCAAAAAATGGTTCAGGTATTTGCAATGCTTTTTGAAAAATATCAAAGCGAAAATAAAATGTATCGTTTATAACAGAGTAGAACGTCGATTATCCGAATACAGGATGAATCATTTGCGTACATACGTATGTACAAAATATACGTTTAAACTAAGTATCTGACGATGTTTAAACAATTGGGACACGTGTTCTTGCTGCTTCAAATCTCTCGTTGTAATGTCTTAATTAAGTATCGTCTGAATGTAACGCGTACGTACAGATTTTATTTATACCATGAGTATAAAAAGAAAAGAATGGTATTGTCAGTAGAAGATAAATCAAATACTATTGAACGTTTAAGAAAGGACGAAAGTGCGTGCAATTTAATCGCAGAATACGATGCTGGAAAATCTGTAATTAGCTACGTTAAAGATAGCGAATAAAAATGATTCAAACTTCGGAAGAATTTATATGAAATTAACTTGCGTCTCCGTAGAAGTTTGAAAATATCAAAGGATGATAAATTAGATCGGGTTATGTACAAACGGATCTTACAAAAACGAAGCACTGGTGTAGCATCTTCAGGTCCATTAATTCAAGAGGAAGCTTTTGAATTGAATACGAAGTTAGGCAATAATAGAAGTTTTAAAGCACCTACTGGTTGGCTAAAACGATCTGAATTAAGATATGCAATACATAAACTCGACCTTGTAAGAGGAATATTATCCGCTGACAGATCCACGGCTAAAGAATTTCTTCAAGTTTTTAATAATTCTTGCGAAAGAAAAGGGTTGAGATTAAGATCGTACTTGTAACTATGACGAAACCGGCAATTTTTCGCGCAACTTTTACAATTTGAAAGCGAAATGGCAGACATCTTTCGTTTTCTCCCGATGTATCGTAACATCAGGGCTTCGTCCAATGGACCAATTAATTGCCAAATCTTTCAAAAGATATTACCGAAAGAATTTATTACGATGTTTGTTAATCGCTGACGACGACAACGCGAGAGTCTTACAGTTTTGTAAGAAGTTTTATTTAAAAGATGGCATTATTATGTGTTGAGCAAATCATGGGAAAAGTTAACGCGTAACATAATAACACGCGTAGCTACGCTTAAACGAACATGGAACAGATCGTGCAATGGTGCATATGCTAATGTGAAACAAATTGGAACCAATGACGAATTGGTAAGTTTGGCACGCGATATACCTGGATTCAAAGATTGTAATAACGACGATATACAGAGGTGGTTAAATATAGATAAAAATAATCTAAGATACAAAAGTACGACTCACGACGATATTATTTTATCCAGTAATGTTTATACGAAAGAAAATATGACGAAATGAAGTAAACCGGTGCAGTATTCTAACACACAGCGAAGCTGAAAACGCGTTGAATATCGCATTGCAATGGGCAAAACGTCGAAAAGAAATGGATACTGTACAAATGTTCGTGTCAGAGGGACTCCGCAACTTGGCGGGATTTAAAAGCGTTTAATTTACTTTTTGTATCGCGTTTCTCTTACTCAGTGTGTATTCTCTCGCGTAATAAATATTCATATTTGGAAAATTTATTTTTCAAAGTTTGTTTTCTAGTTGAATTATGACACGTCCACGGCTCTTTCGGACCGATCATCCGAAAAACCTCTTACGTGGATGGATTTGTCTGTCAATTTGTTGGGATAATCGGCGTTCTACTGTAATTTACAAATTTATGCATTCTATTTCAGGATTACCGTTAACTTTTACCGGTTTTAACGCGTATTCTGAATGTTGTTTTAAGCTTTGTGAATTGAAACGAGCCTTGAAAATGTATCCGTATTCCACTTTTAAAGGCGACAGACCGAAAGAGCCGAAGGTTCCATCTAAAATCAAGAGAAAGCCAATGACTGGCTTCAAGTCTCCGTTGCTCGAAGCGGACGAGGTAGATTCTGTGTCTGCACAGCAGAATTTAACGATGGTGAGTCAAGTACCCGTTAAATTTCGTTTTAACCCACGATCGAGTCCGATCTGATCTAATGCGACAAGAATTCAACTCGAGGGAAACGTTTAACGCATCGACACTTGGTCGTTTATATTGGAATGCATAAACTAATTGCGCAATCAGTGGGAAAATAAAATATATAATTTCTTCTATCCTCTGATACGAACTATATGAACGTAATTTTGAAAAAGTTAGTCGATTACTTTAGAATCCATCAATGTCTACTCACTGGACAAAAATAGTTCTAATAGTTGGACAATATACAACATAAGGACGAATCTCGCTGATAATACGATTAATAAAAATTTCTTTCAAAGATTATAAAAGATAAAGAAAAATAATATTCTTCGTCTTCCTTTTCAAATAAAATCCCTGATAATTAAAGCTATTCGACGATGTACTCCTGAAAAGCAAAAATTACAAACAAATGCACGGAAACGTAATTAAAATATAAAATATTCCTCTTTCAATCATTTCTTTCCTATTGATCAAATGTTTTTCGTTTCCCAAGCTTGAATTGATTGCGAGACAAAAGTAACAAACGCAAGGAAACGTAATTAAACGATAACAAATAGAATATTCCTCTTTCAATCGTTACTTTCCTATCGATCAAATGTTCTTCGTTTCCCAAGCTTGAGGAAAAATTACCAGACGAAAACAACAATTTCCCGTATTACATATGAAACCGTAAAGCGATTGCAAGCATTCAAACGTGTCTTGGTCTTCGTTGATCGGAACATGACTTGCCTTCAGGATCGTGACGACGTTCTGTCAACGATGGACAACACGGTCAAAGTGTCACGGTACACAGTGTTGAATGACGACGGTGGGCTGTACGAGGTGCTAGACGACTTGATCGTAAGTGAACAGCATCGATTACTCGTGAGAATAGCGTCAGACTACGAGGTCGACGAGAAATTCACGCGTCGTGCCGACGGTACCAACATGTTGCTGAATTCCAATGGAGAATTGATCGTCAGATACCCAGGTACGTTTCAGCGTACCTGCCACTTTGTGGGGCGAATTCCGATTTCTGCGCGCTATTATATTTTGTTCAATGAGATCGATACTTCTAAATCGGATAAAACCTTCGAGAAGTTACGTGAGCGCTCGATAATAAACGTGACAGTTGAGTTTATACCTGTCGTCATCTTTTATTCTGCAACTTTCTCTTCTTACTACGAATTTATCAATTTATTCTGTCGTCGAATATTAACGCTTCAACGACGAGACACGCTAATTGGTCTTACGTGAAATAATTACATCGCAAGTATTACGAGTAATATAAAGATGACACGGGAAAAGTATGACGAGTCCATTTTTACCGACCTTTTTACTTTTGCATTGCTTTCGACGTAAAATAATCGAAGAAAGGAAGAATCTGATACATTCGAAGATACAAACCTTTTGAACAGAAGCGATCGATTCGAAATGTTTTGTAGGAAAGCTTGGCTTAATTAAGAGAAACTGATTAATTAAAAGATAGTTTTGATGTGGAAATGGTTGACGATATATCGCGTTTAAAAATTCCTCTTCTATACAATTCTATGGAATATAGAATATCGATGA
Organism: Bombus soroeensis; assembly: GCA_014737365.1. NCBI lineage: Eukaryota > Metazoa > Arthropoda > Insecta > Hymenoptera > Apidae > Bombus > Bombus soroeensis. The sequence goes on from JACXIL010000166.1 coordinate 1,678,774, forward strand.
AAGATAGAAAGTATGACTTATCGTGGTTTTTACCTGTGGCCTACATATCGTCGCTCTGGTTCTTAACTGTTGGAACTCTATTTAAAAAAAAAAAAATGTAATCAACCGATCCACGTATATCTGATTCGTATAAAGAATACAAATTCATGCTAATATTACGAAAATTCTACTTAGAATAAATATTCGATTCTTTTATAAATTAATTTTATTAATGAAATATTCAGTTCCAAGCACACAGAATGACATTGAACTTCATAAACTTTGAACTCAGTTTTCTCGGTTTACAAACTAGCGGAGATAGAACAGTCAAGAACTAGAGCGACGATATCTAATTTGAATAACGTAGGTACAATAATCAAAATCTCTTTAAATTATATTCTTGAATTTTCACATTAATATCTTAATTAATACAAAAGATACAGTTCCATCAAAATTCACAGTAAAAAGCATCCTCTCGATAAAGTGTCGCTTCTATACGACGTCTCATTTTATAGTATATCTCTATCGTGTTCACAAAAGTCTAAAGCCAAAAGAATCCATGTTTGTAAAATACCTATTTAAACTTTTAGCGAGTTGAAAAATAAACTGAGAATGACACCAGAGAATCGATGAATTTCGAGCAAAAAGTAAATGGCAAACTAGCTCTCTGTAATCCAAAAACTCAGCGTCGTTAAACATTAGATTGCTTTTTAAATTTTAACAAACAGAATGATTTTAACAGTCCGATACCGATCCGCGTTGCCGTGTACTCTTCAATTTTGTTAAACACTCTGCCTTATGGTTTAACGTTATCAAACGTCGCAGCGGCAAATATTTATTTGTGCAACGCTGGAAAATCATGTTACGATTCGCGGCTGCGTTGTATAAAGCATTTTCGTAACCTATGCGAAAGTCAAGTTCATAAACTTTCGTCCGAACTTTCCTCATCTCCGCCTGTATTTTGTTTGCTCGGTTGAATGCAGTTCCTACAAACGTTTGACCAACTACTGGGAGAAGTAAAGCGCGTCGATAGCACTTTAACGTAATGATTCTACTACCTTTTAATTCTTTTTCCATCAGAGGCAAAGAAACTCGTAACGAACCTCGTTATCGATCATTCTTTTTTAATCCGTCTAAACTCGATACACACACTTTTCTGTATCAAAAGTATTAGTATGTACGTTCGAGAGCCAGGTGACTCATTTTGTTTTATTTATAAATGGCTCGTGGGAAGCCATAGAACCAAATAAAAAATTTTACCGCTGGGAAACTGGTTCCAAGCGAACGTGACTCGCAGCTTTTCTGTATCGAACGTTCCTTGACTTTCATAGCTTTATGAATAGAAACGCTCGAATTTTTCAACTATATCTTTATAACGTGATCGTTACTCTTCTACACACACACGCACATATTATACTGTACCCTTTTCTTATTTTTATATTCATTTCATCGGTGACTGAATTTTTTCTCGATTAATGATCAATAACATTATTAATAAATTAATATCGTATCATAAAGATTGTAATCTGATTATGAAAGTTTTTCGACTGCGTTGTCAGTTAGGTAAAGTAAATTCTTTCGTGGAACGAGTTTGCAGAAAGTTTGCTCCATAACAACATCGATCTTAACATGACCGTGATAGCCTCAAGTACTTTTAAATTCATTATTTCTTAAGTTGGCTGCAGCGATTGCTCGCGAATTTGTTATTTAGTTACTTGTAACGTATATAATATATTTCTTCCGAGTAGAATAAAAAACGAAACAACACGCAATGTCGAAGGGAATGTTGCTTCATTTCTACGTAGGTAGAATTAAAAGGAACGTTTTCTTTCCGGTCTTTAGCCCTTGACACACCCAATATGTGCCTGGCAAATACGAATTTCAACTAATAAGATCATGTTTCTAATAAAACAGAAATCGAAGTGATCAGAAATTGTCGTTAGATCCGCTGACGCATTGAAGCGAGTCAAAGTATTTTAAAATTGTAACATCGAATCCGAATCGAACGAGAAAGTTGTATATAAAACACGCTCAAAGTTCCACACACGTACTCGTACTCTTACTAGAACAAATAATTACGAAATTGAAATTCTTGAAGCAGCAACTCTGACTTGGTAGATCCACGTTCTTTTATTTCTATTCGCATAATTTTTCCCATAGAAAATGACTTATGCAATAAATCGTGCGATTCAATGAATTACCAATTTTGTCTACCAGTCTGCAGTAATTTCTTAATGATCCATTTTATTATCGAAATAAAAAATCTCCCCCCCTCTCTCTCTCTCTCTCTCTCTCTCATAATACTAATGGATTTTGTACTTTTACTATATTTTATTAAGAAAGCTTTGGGAACATTTTCCTTGGTTATCAGCGCGAAGGCGAGGTATTTCTCTATTTTCAATTGACAATTTTATCGCGTACAAAAGCGATAATATTACGTCGGGAAAGGAAATAACAGAAACGATTATCGCATGGTGGAACGGTTTTGAAAGTTTTATAGAAAGATTCCTATGGCGTAAAGGTCCGGTATAATTCAAAGCTCGGTTCTAGACGGTACGCGTATCACGATTGGCTACACTATAGAAAAGGAACCAGTGATGTGTGACTGGACCGAGGAAGAAATTCTGCTATACTTCGCTTCTGATGGAATAAAGGAAGACGAGCAGCAGCACTACATCGATCGGTCGTTATCGAATCTGAAATACGTCGATGTAGCTTCTTTGCCGAAAGTGAACGCGAATTACAAGGAGAAAATAAACGAGCTATTGATCAGGGACAGTTTCGTCTCCGTCCTGTTGACGTGTCGCATGGAACACAAGAACTATGCCACCGTGTTCTACGATCAGTCAGCAGTTAACTGCACTTTATCGATGCCGGACGATCTTCGAGTCAGCATATCGAGAAGAGGTCATTACGAAGTTTCGATGGCGGACGGAGTTAATCTAAAGGTAATCAAAACCTGCTAGATGAGATTCGTTGGAAAACGGATATCTACCATCCGTGTGACTCTAATAGCACTTCCGGTACTCCCTGGCCTTTGCGAGAAATTGCGATTAAAATGGTATTTTAGAGTCGATAGAAGGTTTCTTAGAATGGCGAGTCTCGTGTAGCTTTTTCTGATCCAACTTCTCATGGATATATTCAGTAAGGAAAGTTTCACGATTTTACAATTCTACAATTCTACTATCTGGTAATTTTATAATTCCGTATCCACTGTATAAGTAGTTTCATTTTCATAATTTTTTAATTTGCTGATCGCCAAGCTGCCGATGATCACATTTCCCCGATAATTCCTACAAAACGAAAGTGTCTATACTTTAATCTCTTTAACTAGCGATAGAAAATTTACTCGCCTGCAGACGCTTTTACGAAGATAATTAGAAAGATAGAATCTAGGCAGGAAATTATTTTACCGACTATATTTTCAACGTTCAATATATTTCCTTACGTTGTAATACGTTACTATAAATTATTCCTGTGTATTTTCACACCTTCAAATTTCAGATGAATGTGCTAAAATACACACGCTACTAATTATATTTTTTTTACAAGAAAATACATTTTTACTAGATCAACGAAGACGATCTATCGTTCAAAGGCAATACGTGCACCAATTGCGGCAACCAATCTACTTCCACGTACAATTTCTTCCCTTCCGAGTCATCAGCCGTCATATTCACCACCACTGACGTCTTTGGAAACGTATTCGAAGTAACAAGCGATGGCAAAACGCGTTACAAACCGAACGCCGAAACGCTAAAACGTCAGAAAGCAGACGCCAACACCGTCGACGCGAAGGAAAAAGAATATTACGACGAAAAGTTCGAAGAAGACCTTGAACCTTGTTGCAGTCACGAAACGCTCTGTTTCAAGAGCAACAGAATTAATTGTAGAATATTTGCGATAAATCGAGATCTCACGGCTTACGAGTACGTTGATACATTTACCAAGAATCAAACGGAGCTGGCGGCAATCTTCGATAAGGAAACGAGCATCATTTTATATCCAAGTCCCAATCGACCGACACTTCATCGCCTCATCGCGTGTGAACCTGTGGGAACTGAATCTCGACTGAAAAATGCACTATCGTTCCCGGTTAGATTGATTAATTTCCATACTTTTATTCGTAGAAGAAATAAGAGGAATTATATAATAGCGAGATAATTGCGTAGAGTCGTAGAGTCTGTAGTTCGCTTAATTCGAAGAACGAGATAAAACAAGAGAGGAATACAATAAGATCTTTGAATCGCTACGTTCTCTAGTTCTCGCCTCATTGAGGCGATTTTAATTTATCGCAGAGGGAATAATTAAGGATCGTTTGCGTGCTTTTACTGTTTGTTTTCGTCTACTAAAAGCAGAATTTTCTTTTGTATCTCGTGCTTTGAATTATATCAGTTTCGGCATTCGATCAAATTGTATCGAATAGTGTTTACCGTTTAATTTAAATGTTCGTAAAAACAACCGTTAATTTTCCATCCTGTTATGAGTAACCGTACAATAGATAAGAGAAAACGGTAAAGAACTTTCAAGTGCCTTTAACAAGCTTTACCGAGACATGTAAAAGTTTACAGGTGTTTTCAAACGCGAAAACTTTTGTTTTCTTAAAAATGCTTCCAAAAAAGTAACGACAGAATCTTGCAACTTTGTTGAACAAGCAATTGAAAGCTTCAGAATTGAAATCACGGAAAAGGAACACACGCAACTACAATTTTCATATTCGCTTTGATCGTGAAATTCTGTAAACCTATTTTCTAAAGGAAATAGGTTGTTCGTATTTTTATTTCACCGCCACCAGGATTATCAGGTGAAGCCAACGAATTTCGATAGGAGAGACATATTGCGCAGTACTTATTCGATTCCGTACGATTGGCTATTCCCATTTGGAAGGAACGCTAATGGTATTTGGAAAAATACCCATGACCTGCCATTAATGGGCGACGTCGAAGCTTTGCCCGAATTATTGAGTATTCGTATTCTGCGTGGATTCAAGGAACCAGGTGGAAATGCAGTGATCGATCTCCAAAGAGCACTCGGCCGCTATTGGATGTCCGTTAGTGAATTAATGTCCTTTTTATCAACCTATTGCCAGATGTTCCAATTAAATTTACTCGATCGACCGGCCAGCCGCATTCCACCACCAAAATGCTTGGCTTTCGAGTAAATTTAATTGATTCAAATTTCACAAAATTAATTGTTAATGTAAATAGAGATAAATAGACTAAATTATTTGACTCGAGTAAGTTTCTGAAATCGAGAAATCAACAGAAATATACTTCTAATCTTCTTTATTCCTGTGATCTTTGTGTATGTACTAATAGAACAATGAAAAGAATTATAACAATGGATGCGATAATCATTGAGCAAAAGATACGAATAACTTTAAGGAAACTTGAAAACTTAGATTTAGAATAATCGAATTTTTCATGAAACGCAATTGTTCATATTCTAAAGGACGATAGTTTGAAGTTTGAATTTATCAAAAATCACTATACTATATGCTATATGCATATTCCGTAAACGCATAATACAATGTAGTATATTAAATCTAGAAATCATTTATCTTTCTCTAATTGTAATTTTTAAAAATCGTATACCCAGTTGGTTCGTGACATTTTCCAATCACGTTTCTCGATGGATCAAGAGAAGAAACTCGTGCAAGAAAAGTTCAACACAGTGTACGATTATTTGGAGGATAGCCTGCACGTTTTATCGTTGGGTATCAAAAAAACGATCGACGTGGAAACGTACAAGATCGGCCTGCAAAGGCAATGGAGGATAGAAAAAGCAGAGACCCGACGAAAATCGATGATATTCGACGAATTACTCGGACACAAAGCTGTGGAGAAGGAAGAACTGGAATGGTACAAACGTTGCATGAAGGAAAAATTCATTCTACCATATTTCCAGAATATTACTGGCACGTGTTTCCTTTGGGTGATAAATTGTATAGATAACGCGTTAAATATATCGGTTGGCGGATCTTTCGACGAAATCAGCGAATGTTAAAAATGAGTGCGACTAAATCGACGCTGCTTCTAACAGAATTTTCCTCGCGATTAAATAAATTTAGTCGAAAGACTGTCGAGCCGAGATTACCCTTACGAAAGTTCAGTAAACGGGCTAAAATTGCGCGGAATTGCGGCATAAACAACTTCTGCGGGAAATTAACCGAATACGATTGTTCCAGCGCGAAAAAAGTAACAGCAACGAGTTGAAAAAAGAGGAAATGTTCGTTTGTGCTCGCTAAATAGAAAAGAGCAGATGCTTCTGAACTGATTATGAAATAATACACAATTTTCATTGAATTACTTAATTAAAAAACTGTTCTTCTATAAAAGAGTTATTACGATTTTCACCTGTGACGTTCGTACGTATAAAAGAAAAATTAATGTAAATTACATTTATGAAATGGAATTAAAGAACGTTTCAGTTTGCTTCTGCTTTTAACGTACGAGAACCTGACACAACCAACCGAGGAAACGAGTTCTTGATTTTCACGGAGCTTCCTCATTCGTAATCGAAACGCGAGCAGCGGAAACAGAAGGAGCAGCGAAGAAACTTGGTTTTCAAGTTTCCAAGTGTCCGACGCACGTATCAGAGCAACACGCAAGAATTTTCGATCAGCTCCTCCTATTTATCCCTGGCTCGTTCCATTAAAGCTAATAGCATTTCCAGAAACGAGCAGCTTGCCACGCATTAAAATGAATCACCGTGCACCAGTGATATTCGCCAAAACTCGTATCATCTGATTTTCCTATCGAGCTATGCTAATTGGCCCTCGTCGCGTTACAATATCATCGAACGTTCCTGTTTACTGTTCGATACGCAAAGCGAGCAGTATAGCACGAGGAAATCGCCGATAGCGATCGAACACGTGTTTAATCCAAACGGCTGAAAAGACGGAGGATGGAGCTGAAATCGTCGATAAATCGGTTTGGGTTGGGGGGACGTTCTCGTCTCGTATGCACGTTTTTAGCAGCTGGTGATTTTGGAACGCGTGGCGGGAATACCGGAGGGTGGAGAGTCAGGAAAGGGTGGCCTGGCATCGTAAAGGAGTAACAGCCGTCACAGTACCATATGCCTGGGACATTACTCGCGAAAGTAGAGAAGACTCGTAAAAGTACGGCACACGTTTTTATACTTTCTTCCGTTTTCTTTCCGGTTCTGTTACCATTTCGCCTTTCCCCTTCGTTCTTGCATCGAAACGAATCGACGAAAGAGAAATCTGATTGCGAGAAACGAAAGTCTACGTACACGGTTTCGTTTTTTTTTTTTTTTTTTTGGTATGTTGATCAAGTTCGTTGATTTTTGTGTAATTTCAAACTCTTCCACTCGTTTCACAACGAAATATTAAACGTCTCGTGAAGTAGATAACGCGCTGCCGGAGTATAACCAGCGTGGCGTGTAATTCCAACCAGTAAAACGGTAACAGCTTTGTTTTTATCGTATGCTTGCAGATTGCCAGAAGATCCGTGGGCAGTTGGAAGGGGGGGGATGAAAATACACATGGTTTGCATGGAAATCGTCAAGAGAATGGAACAAAGAAAGTTGGAGGATTTTTTAAGCGAGCGTGCAACATTTTTGATTTGATAAGTACTCGCGTAAATTGTGCACTTCTTAATTTCTTAAAGAAATCTTCCCTGCAACAGGTCTATTCGCGTCTTGTTAATTACTGTTAGGTTAACGTCAAAATCTGACAGAAATTTCAGTTACTTCGAAGCTATTATAGTTCGATCCTAAATTATTTCCTAAATTCCTCTTTTCTATCAAAAATTGCGCATTCGATTCCTGTTCTTGTGAAAAAAAATCAATCAATATCGATCAATGCCTGTCAGCTTCCATCGTCGATTATTTTATCCACATTGAAATTAAGATGAAAGACGCACTCACCTCGGAAATCTTACACATCGCAAAATTCTGACGACACTAAAACTTAACGCGATATTCGACAGTCAAGTATCGTTTAAACGATTCGACGAAGATTCGTTTGTATGAAAATGAAAATTTGGAATGATATTTCGTTTCAGCAAAGAAGGAAAAGCGCTCTTCTCATATTTGACGGATACCCGTTCGATATTTGTAATCGTATTTCTTCAGAGAATAATACTTTCTCGAATACGTCTGGTGAATTGGTCCTTTCATCTGGCAGGTGAAATCACACGAAATCGTTCGGGGACGCGGGTCGACTCCGTATTTCCGGTTGTCCCTTGGCCTCTTGAAGGATTTTGCTCACGTATTTTTAACCTATATCATTTTCCCGTCCAAAACGTCATATGACCTAGCACGTGGAAGAAAAAATTCCACCTCATCTCGCATTATACGTATTCCCTCATTGCAGTCGGTCTCCCTGGGATCTAACCAGCACAATTTTTTACTCTTAACCTTTATTATCAACTTCTTCCTTTCTTCTCTTATATACCTGCGATAACTTCACATTACGACATGGAATATTTTATGAGAGACGATAAAACATTCGCGATAGTTACATAAACAAGAAATAAATTAGAAATGAGATCCCTGGGAACTATGTAACGACAGACCTAAATTTTGTACCGAAACATGAGAAACACGTACATATATACAGATAAAAAAAACATACGTAAGATCCGAAACATCGCAGTATAAAAAACATCAAACGTAATTGACTAAAATGAATGTATTCGTTTCATCGATCAATAAGACTGTCAATTATTGGAATTTTGTTCTATACACAAAACTAACGATCGGTAACACGATCAATCGTTGCACTCTGCAGTTTTGATACAATTTGTTTAGTCCAATTATTCTTATAAATGTTAAAAAATTATGCCAACTATCATATGATCTCAGACCTGTTGAATTTCAGAAGAAAACGTGAAATAATAAATATAATTATAAATAGGGTGGTTGAAACGTAACGACAACTCCAGTTGTCAACAAAAAGAAATACCATATGTTTTAGTATATTCATCGAGCGTCAACGGATAATCCACTAAGGATAGAATACTTGACACGAACATGAAATCAGCGTCACAGAACCACAAAAGCGTAAGGGCTGAGCACTCCAACCATGAGAATAGGGGAGCGATCTTGGTAACCTCACAGTCGTCGTATAACGAATTCCACGTCCATGGTTTCATAGTACTGGCTCAACGCTACTCCAGGATCGAGGAAAACCGCATATTATATCGGTGTCATTGGATACGATTTTGGTAATCTTGGAACAAGCTTATCTTACTGACGCGTATGATATCGATCCAGTTGATTTGATATCGACGTGGACTATCTTGAGATCGTTATAATTCGTTATCTGGCAGATTTGAAGCACTTTTTAGTATCAAAAAGTCTTGTAACCTGAACGCAATAATCTTTAACTTGTCTGTGCCCTTAGAAAGTTTATTTCTCAGTTTTATTTTCGTTTCGACCAATTAGAATATTTTTCATGTTGTAAAAAAGATCTTTATGCGCAGAATACAAACGTGAAATTATGCACATGAAAGATAATTCTTTGACTTTGTAACGATAGGGAAATTGTTCGAAAGGAACTAGAAGGCCGCAGTAGGATTCTGGTCTGAATCAACTTTTACCGATCAAATCCACTTATTTAAATGAAAATTCCTGTCGTATAAGGAAAAATCGTATGTAGTGGAATGAACCCATGGACTTGTACTATATAAACTGATTATCTTCTAATTGGTTCATATAAACTGAGTTTTACTGTACAAATCTCTTTTATTATATATTATGTATATATATATGTAAACTCCCTAGAGTTCAAGCGTGATAGGGACTTTCTTTGCTTCACGGACAGCACGACTTTCTTTGCTTCACGGACAGCACAACTTTCTTTGCTTCACGGACAGCTATTTTCAGAGACATTCATTTCCCAAACGAACGCAACAGAGAGCAACATCAGAGATAGACAAGATCACAAAAGAAACAACAATTATTTAAAACATTGAGGATTGACGGAGAAAGATCGGTAGCTCGGGACGTTGAAAATCGATTCTCGATCTTCGGGTAGACGTTGCACAAAACTTGTTATTTATCGTTTACTGTTATCGATCGGTATTGATTTTTGTTTACTCCTGTATTTATTTATTTAAGTATTTTCACAATAAACTCGATTTTTAGACTTCAGAATCGATCACCTGAATTACCCCGAGATTTACGACTTTACATGTATATATATATGAATTCAGCAACAGTCAATGTGAAAATAAATATAAATTTGCAAAACGCTCGTCCTAAATAGTTGCGCAAGGAGCGTTTTCGTTCCCGATTGAACTAATATCGTGGCCTAATCCGAATACAGTGGAAATTGGCGAGACCTGGATCTCCATGACGCGAAAGTGATCTCCTCGAATCCTACGAACGCAAAGTTATATATAGTTCAATGACCTTGGTAGTGATTCTCAGCAACATTCGCTAGTCTAAGATCGAAGTTCTAAGACCATAGAGTTATCTGTGACTATTCCAACGATTTCTGTGTCGTGAAGTTCGATTTACCACGACATTGGAGATGCTCTAGACGACTTCCACCTCACTAGCCTTAGGAATTTGGCGGACAACGTTTCAGAGTTGATTCCGTACTGAGCCCACCGCATTGCGATTATCAACTTCGTGCTCTAGTTGCATATACATAAGTCTCTCACAAGTCTAAGTCTGATCAATTCTGATTTTTCTAAATATATTCCAATTTCACTTATGTACGAGATCAAATAATTATTCGTTCTTACTGTAAAAGAGTACATCAGCTGTTTCATATAAAATCTACCTAATCAAGTGTCGTTATATTCGTTCCATTTCTCTATTTTATATCTTGATTTTTTCCTCGTATCTAGCGAAAGATTCGGCTACGCGTATCTTTGCATTTTTCAAACAGATTGTTACAACAACGTGAAGAGTGAAAGAAACTTATCGACCAATCCGATACATTCATAAATTTATTTATCGCAAGAAGATGATATAAGTAACGTTTATAGTGAGTTCCCAATAGCAGAGAAGCGATAGAGGATCAATGATTTGAAATTGGCATGCGACAGAAGAAAGTGGTGTGTCCAGCCGAGTAAACGTGATCGAATAAGTCTTGAAAGTCGTTTATCGAAAGCAGTTTGTCCGATGTGAGTGGGAAAAATCATAAAACAGACGAACTGACGAAATGTGTGACCGTAAATACATTTTGTGAAATATACAGACAGTCGATGATGTGTTTCCACCATGATCTACAATTTTACAACCAAAATTCTCGTATTCTTTAACGATAAATATATCAACAACTTCTTCACCCGACGACACGCGTTACTTTCTGCATGAAATACCAAACAAACAAAATGCCAAGCATTGATCGCATGTTTCCAACTTTGTTCGAAGGGCCACTACACGAAAGACCACTATTACGTGCTGAAAATAGACTGCGAAGTAACAGACCGGAAACGAACGCTGTAATGCGTAAAACACGGAAGAGAAACGGAATACAGATTTCCAAATATCGAGCAAATATATCGAGTCGTAGCAGGTTTAACCGGCGCGTGTATACGGACGTTTACGTATCACGTTATTGGACAAAAGTTGCACCATCGGTTCTAGACGCGACGCGATCTGATTTATCGGTCGGCACGGATTTTTCGGTACGAGAGGGAGAAACTACGAGACGGGCCATTTTTCTCAGGCTGCAGCTGGATAACGTGCCACTCTCTCATTCTTTTTCGCTCTTTCTTTTTCCTTCTTTCACCTGTTCCCCTCTGACTCGTTGTTTCTCGTTCTATCGTATCCTCTTCTTCTTCTTCTCGCTAACAGCCAAATGTATAAACTCCGTACGTAGCCCACCAACGGTGAACCTGTCGTGTCGATACCTTCGATAAGACTAAGGACAGTTAACATATTATGGATGATATCGATGCCATAAATCTTGTCCTGGCTGGATCCGTTCGTTTCATGGGAATGTACTCGTTTTATACTGGATAATTGATATTGCTGGTCCAAACGTACGCTTTGCATCATGCTTCGACCATGTGCATTCAACGTTTAATAAACGATAGATCGCGGATTTTTATACGCGTAGAGAAAAATTAAGAGATTCAAAGATATTCAAATATTCAAGGCGTCGTACTTGTTACGACATTTAACCCTTTCGCTACGAAGCGCCTGTGACAAAACGCGATAGCTGTGAACGGAACGCATTACCGAGCAATTGACACTGAGCTACGGAATGCTACGAAGTAAGTGGAAGACGTTTCTTGTTCTCTAAATTTTACGATGATGTTTGTTATATTTAGTAATATCATTTTACTTTATAAAATATAAAAATCAACTGTTTGAGGCATGCAACGTTACCAGATACTCGATTGACAAAAGTATCTCATGTAAAGTATGAAATAAAAGTATATATGCTATGAACGTATATATACGCTCTTCGTATACGAATGTTCATTCTTCCAGGACGTATATACACGCCTGTCGGAGCGAAAGGGTTAATGTACTAGGTTGTCCGAAAAGCTTCTTTCGTTTTATAAGGAAATAATAGACGCACAATTGTTTTTGTTTTATATTAGTTTATTGAATTATGCACGAACGTAGTAATAGAAATAGAACGAAATGGATTATACGTAATTCGATAAAATAATATAAAACAGAAATTGTTGTTCGTCTATTATCACCTTATGAAACGAAAGAAACTTTTCCGACAACCTAATACGTCCCATTTCTGTAGTCGTATCAATCAAAATATGAAATTAGAGAAATATCCGTGGTCCAGCGATCGCTATCGGGGAAAACGTCAATATTTTCAACGTAACTTGATGTGAGTGGCAATTAGCGCGATATTAGGTTCAACTAAGTTCGCGTGTGACGAGGAACTGTATCTGCAATTTATTTGACATATCATAACCAGCATACGCAAAGAATCTTTAACATGGTGACGCGAGTAGAATCAAAACCTCGCACGATACAACGTACAAATTCGGCGATTCTTAACCAAAAGAGAGAGGAAAAGTTGAAGACGTTAATGTCTTTGCATAATTAAACGCAAAGTGTTCAACTTCTTAGCTCTCGTTTACGGTGCAAATGGTGTTAAAATTCGTGTTTTAAACAGCTGGTCGTAATGGTTGCACGTTAAAATGGAGCAAACTAGATTGGACTTCTTGCACATACGATTAACGATGTTACTGGAAAGAAGTTTTTTCCACATTAGTTAGGCGACACTATCCTCGAAGCAAGTTCTTCTCTCAGCGAGAAAACTAAAAAGTCAAATTAGTGGCATTTGTTGTAACATAAATTGCTATAAGCTACGATGTTTAAAATGAGAAGAAGCAGGAGAATAATCAGGATGACAGAGTGTAATAAGAATAGTTTTTGTTAAAATTGAAGCAGAGATAGGGCGGATTTGCGTGGACTGTCCTCGTTACGGACGTGATCCGATTTCGAATTCCATGTTTTCCATTCTGTCAAATTCCGTTTCCTAATGTTAGAATCTTTAAGGACATGTAATTAAAATATGTTCATACTTCTCGTCGAACAGACGAAACGATACAATCGATTGAATGTAAATGTTATTTGTAGAATATTTTCAATGTATTATTCGAAGCTGAAATTTGTTCCCAATAAAATATCGAAAGAAATTCTTTCAGTAGAATATTTATGGAGCTTTACCACTCTTTAGACTCACCTTGAGCATTTAATTTATTAAACACGAAGCGAATTACTTGCTTTCCTAAATAATTCATATTCCATTACGTTATTTTATCAACAACAGAAAGGTAGCATAATTGCATGTTATTATACGAAGAAGAGATACAAGATACAAGAGTTGATACATTTTTTAACGCGATATCGCTAAATTTCTACAGTATCATATCGTTTGTATCGCAATTCGTAATTTCAAACGAAAATGCACGATTCGATGACACATTGTAACGAGAAGTTCATGATATATTGTTCGAGTGGCTGAAGAATTAAAATATATTGAACATATGCTTTCACTGCGTATACCTGTGCACAGGAAGAGTTACATTGCAAATAGATACGAAATCATCCGCAAAACATTCTGATAAATGATGCTGAAAATAATTTCTCGACCATCCTCGAAAGATAAATATCGATATGGAAAAAAAGGTTACGAGCTGCGATTGAAAATAAATAAATTGGAATTTTCATAACCAACGTTTGTCTATCGAAACTTTCGTATATTATTATTATTATTATTATTATCTGTTAATTGTCGCGTATTATTTGCATTTATTTTATCCAAAATTAACACACAAGTTTACAATTGATTTTCAAATCAAAATATATATTCGCCGTATTAATTGAAATTTCAAAAGAAGATAATAATAGGACGGATCCATTGAAGCGTCCAACCCAATTTAAATCATCAAACATTGACGCAAATTTCGTGTTATTAAATTCATGGACGTATAAATACGTATGTGCATGTCGCTTTGTTTAATCTGTCATCGCTGTTTTTGACCATGGGTGCGATAATTTTATTTCTTTGCCCCTGTAATCCCCCAGTTTGGTCTTATCTATGTTTTATTCTGTTCGCGAATTACCAACGTAAAAACGAAGATCCGCGTTCTTTACGACCGAATCAAATACTTTGCATTCTTACGCGGACCGAAGCTTCCAGGCAACATAGAAGGGGAAATATAAAAATGGAAACTTTATCTAAGCCTTCTATCTTTCACAAGGTACGACCGAAGCAGGCAGAATGTAATTCCGTGTACAAAGATAAATTAGAGACGCAGAATATGATTTTTTCATCCACGAGAGTATTCCAACATTTACCGCGGAATCTTTTCGTGTATATTTTACGTATAATACGAAACTTTCTAAAATTTCGTAATTTGACACTGCGACGAGATGCGAGTCAATTTAACTGGCAAAGTGAAATCTACCAACGAAACTATTCTCTGCGTTATTTTCTAGCCAACAATTCGTAAAAGTCGCGCAGATATTGCGAATCATTTGGAAATTAAACTGAAAATCAATTGGCGTTGGAACCTTCCAACTTCTGAACCTCCATCTCGTTTCTTTTTCTTTTCGCCTGAATAAACAATTAGATAAAAATTTCTACGTAAGCCCTTAATATCCTACACGCCAGAAAACATGTAAATTCTTTCAAGAAGCTTTCAGCCCGAAATGCAAATCTGCAAAACCAAATTTCTCGCGTCCGCGTTTCGAATCGAAAAGTAAAACAATTCTGAGACAGTGTATCGAAGCTCTTTGAATTCGTGACTGCATCAGATTTTCCTGGTATTGTTCCGGCTGAAATCGTGAGGCGAAGGTTTGAAATAACGCTGGTTTGTTTATTTGCAGCGCACGTAATAAGCGCGCGTTTCTGCTGGCGGACCAGCGGCTGGGATTTTCGAAAGACCAACCCTCGTGACTCTGAAAAGCTATGGCTCGACCGCAGGTGAATAAGGGATGAGGAGACGCCTTGGGATTGTTCCTACAAAAGAGGATCGTTGGTTTACCGACAAGCTACACCTATACGAATTTGCATCGTAGCCGAGCCTGATTTTTAAATCGCGCATTACTGAAACACCGTCGCTACTGAATCGACCAGTTGTCGCTTTAACACGATCTTCTTCGTGGAGTATTGCGGGATTTAAAAGGAAACAGGAAAAACCAGGCGTCGCAGGATTACCGTGAAATTTTTAACAAAGGTTCCCTCTAACAATAAGCATCTGGGAAGATTCTGTGCTTCAAGTAACAGGGCATTAAAGCAGATAGGATTTTTTTTCTTTTTTTATTTTATTTGGGATTATTTTACGATCAATTCTCATTGAGAATTTGAAGTAAATTTTTCTGACGTGATACTATCACATGATTAATAATTGTTTATAATATGTTTGATTCTAGTTGAATCTAATGCTTAAATCTAAATCTAAATAGCATTTGTAACGGTTCTGGAAGAAGAAAGCGTTTAAATGTCATTTTTTGGACATTTTAGGCTTTATATTAGGTGGTTCCGAAAAGTTTCTTTCGTTTTATAAGGAAATAATGCACAATATTTTCCGTTTTATATTATTTTATCGAATTACCTACGATCCATTTTGTTCTATCAAAATAAAAATCACAACGTTCGACAGATTAGGTTTCACGTTTGTATAAAGATGCATCGTTGTAAAAGACGTGTCTGTAAAAGAAAGACACTTTTCGGACAAGCTAATATATATTGTAGGTGTTTATTAAATCGTTTGGATATGTAAAACGCGAAGAACGAGGAATCGTTTAAAAGTAAAGGTTACGAGAATTATCATAAATTCTACTTATATGCAAGTTTTAAATGTTAAATATTCGAGAATAAGGATTTTAAATAAATTCAAATGAGTTCTGCTTAAATAAATTCAAAGCAGTTCCTTTCCCTGTGAGAAAAGATATTAAAGAGGAACCTCTCTTTTTATTCGAAATCTATTAGAACCAGAATTTTAAAATTCTACCTCCCCTCCATCTGGATTTTAAAAGTACATTGTAAAACGAACAGAAAAGCTACATTTATCGTAAAAAGAATTAGAAAGGAACATTGCCTTTACAAAAAGTAACCACATTTTTAAAATTGCATCTATGTGATTATTGTTCAATAAAACCCAGACGACGATTTAATAAAAAGCCAATGGATTGAAGTGGAACAATGGATTTGTTGCACTGGGAATATTAACTATAATAGCGATTGAAAGCAACGATTGCTTGACGAATGATTAAAAAATAAACGCTCTTTCTAGCCATTTTCATACGTTCATGAAGGTATAATTATATTGAAAATTTCGTTATGGGAACGAGAAAATTCTATAGCTCGTGCTTTCATCGAATACGATGAACAGGACCGGAGTTATTATCGTCGAGGCAAAAAGTTCATTATCAGTTTTCGATTCGAGGTCCTAAAATTCGATTAAAATTGACGGTAATTAAGAGAACCACGCGCGCCTAGCGATAAGCTGTCACCTGGCTTATAATGCCGTTGAAGGTAAAGTGGAAAATTTGAGAAATTAATCGCCCGAATCTAATTTGAATTTAAATAAGTCTCGTCACAAATTCTCACGTTTTTTTTCAAATTCTGTTCTTACTACTTTTATTTGTGTATAACGCGATCATCCGTGTTCCTAAACTTCTATATCAATTTGATAATTACGTATTTTTGCTTATAAAAAATAGAATGGCAAATTTGAAACGATACAATTGCAAGTTGGTTGATTCTTCATAAAAATATTGACGAATACAATTCGATATGCCAATTGTAATCAAAAGAAGTAAGTTAGACGTAATATAGTTTTTAAATTATCTAATTAAATTGCATTCAAAATAAAACAAGATTAATAAATTCTTTGAAACACTTACCGACGCCGAACCACGGTATTTGTCAATTCCCTAAAAATTAAACGAAACGAAAACGTTAGGAAAGTACGAAATAAATGTAACAAGGTAATACACGGTGATTAGAGAAATGAGAAAAACGCCCAACAATTTTTTAAAGCACAAACGAATAAACTCACAGCGAAGAGATTTTTCGGAATTTTGTACATTTGAAAATGTTTAATGCACCGGTATTTAACAAAAGCGTAAGCCTCGCTTTAATTTCAGCCAGAAACCCCGAAATAATTGTTGGCGGTCGTTCGCGCAATTGCTTTTAGAATAACACGGGAAACTGAAATAATCAGCGTGGCCGGAAAAGTTGGTCGATAGAACCGGCGGGATCGGGAAAGAATTCGTCTTAACAAAAATCTCGACATTCGGTAAGCTTCTCCAATTATCGACTTGTTACGTTCTTGCTATACCAACGGCGGGAATCGACGTTTTGTGCTGCGAACAGCTTAAACGGGTGAAAAACTTTTGATAGCTCGGTAATAGATTCTTAAAGAAAAGCTTTAGCTCCGTAGAAAGTTGTTCCGTCTATCTACAAGAAATAGAACCTTCAAAGCGCCACGATAATGAATCGTTACGGTTATACTTGGGGATAGTTTGGTTTAAAAAATGTCACTCTTCGTAAATGCTATTAACATAATTGAAGGCTGTGAATTTCCATTTTAAAAGAAGCCGCTTTGTCGCAAAGATTATTCGCCTACGAATAAACGCGATGATAAAGAGATTAAGCGAGAAACTGGTTCAAGACGCACGAGACTTTGTTAAAACAAAATTAATAACCGGATTAGCGATTTAATTAATCACAAGGTATTACTTTTAAAACTCTTAGTATACTCGAATTAGCGCACGCGATAAAATATGAATACGAATGTTATACGCTTCTATAGAAATTAAATAGACCAAACTTTCTAACTGCGTTAATTGAACCAGACAACTTTCGTACGATGAATTCCGATGAAGAATTTAGCTTGATATAAAGTCGCTGTGATTATAATAGTTCCAACTTTGGAAAACATTTCAAAACCTAAACACTCGTAATGCGATACCGCACACTGAATAGACCCTAGAAACCTTGCAATTTCGTTGTTAAACACCGAAGAGAGTACTTTGTAATCCTAAGGGAAATTGGCTCGCATAGATCAGACCAGCAAAGAAATTTCCACGAGTTTTAATTCCATTGCACACCTACGATTAGCTTTGCAAGTTCTACAACTAAAGTTTCTAAAACCTCGCCGTGCAAATCGCATCCCTTTAACATTTTAGACTCATCGCCAAAAATTCACATACTTAGTAAGCCTGTGGATTTACGAAGTTACGCGTAAGAAAGTCCGAAGCGTTTTATATCGAGCCTCGTCAGATCATCCATCCTCGACTTTCAGTATCCGAAAAAATTTGCTGAAACGATGGAAAAGCAGTCTTCGATATTTCGAGACTCTGACGAATATTTTTCTCTCGACGTCGCGAAATGAGAAATAATTTCGTACGTGGGTCATGGCGGCTCGGGAAGAAACAGATAATCCGCAACGTAATAAAGATGAACGTCGATAAGTATTGAGAAACAGGAAGTTGGAGCGATAGCTCGTTTACAGTCGCCCATTCACCGAGCCACAAAACGGAAGATAACTTCACCCTGCTGTACCAGGAAATTTGGTCGAAAAAATGATTTCGTATATCGATTTATCGCAAGAGGAAGAGAAAAGAGGAAAATGCTAATACGGTTCTTGAACCGAGGGTGGAACTTTCAATACGGCTAGCTACAATACACATTTGTTATATATACTATATAGGACAATTGGGCTTAATTATCGCAAATGCAGATTAGTATCGATTTATGCATTTGTTCGTTACAATCGTTACATGTTTTACGTAAAAATACTAATTTAGGTATAATATATTTTATATAATAAATTTTATATGTCGCGGATGAAAGTACATCGAGGTCTTTCTTTTGGAATGTTTCGGAAGGTCCCCAATAATTTAGCCTAGACTTTATACTATAACTGTGTGTTAATAATAAAACTTAGAAACAGTTGTTTATGATTATGGGTGCCCGAGAATTATGACAATGGGCTTGGGCTCCAAGCGACATACGCGTCGCTGAACATAGCCACGGTCACGGGAGGGACACGTACCTAATAGAGGTACGGAGTAATTAAATATCTCTGCTTAAAAACAAAGATTGACCCGAGGAAGGTACAACGAGGAATATATAAAGGCAGTTCCAGTTGGACTGAGATCCAGTCAGATACGTTGTACTCGTACTGTGTACCATTACGTCAAGTGACAGCGACATCGTGAATCAGGAAATTCAGTACTATTTAGCCTGTGAAAGAAATTCGTTATCGAACGTAAGATCATTGTCATTAGCATCTCGAGTATCTAATCGCCACGGTTATTTGTTACATTTTGTAATATTCATACTTGTATCATTAAATACCGTTTATATTGCATAACAACGATGGCCAATTCGAGCGAAGATTCATTACACGCCCCTAATCTTAATGCAAACCCAGCATATATTTTAAGTACAATAAAAATACTAATTTAGTTTATTTACTTTCGTCTATCGGATACGCACTGGATAAAGCGTTCTATTGGGCTGGCAACTAAATGATGGCGGATTTTGTCATTAGGTGGTATTGACAAAATCCGCAATCACTTAGTTGCCAACACAATACATAAAAATATTAATTTAACTTTGATATCTGTTAGCGCTTATTTTCGTGCGTCGTTTCATTTTTAGCGGCAACTTATTAGAGGCGACTGAAATTTCAAGCGAATATACGAACCATTTTATAAGCAATGGAATACATTCGATTATGAGACGCAATCGTATCGGACTGGTACATATGCGCAGCATGTTTATTCGAATCGTCGGAGGAAACAGGACAATCCACGCGAGCATTTTCCAAGACGCTAGTATTCTAAAGTTGCCTGAGTTAAACCGGTCGTTTAAACATCGTAGACAAACAAGGGTGACGTCTATTACTATTGCTATTTCTATTTGTCATGGAATTGTTCAGGTAGAATTCGAAGCAAATATAATGCAGCCATAAAGAAGCGAAGAAAAATTTAACGAAAATGAGACGAAGAACGATCTTTGTGATTTTCCTACCAGCTTCTTTAACTTTCGAAACAATGTAAGAGAACGTATATTTCTTATAGGCGCTACTTGTTTTCAAGCAATTTTGCCTTCCTTTTTTATCGTTTTATTTCTCCAGACAAGAACACGCGCGTAAACGTACGTTTTTTCTTCTTTCGTATTTGATACAGCAGTTTCGAAGGTGGGTGAACAAACGCGAAAAACTAAATTACTCGAGAATCTTACGAACATTTTTTCTCCACTCGTACATTAACTGGAAAAGGAATAAAAATATTGCAAAAATTCTGTCGCGTACATACAATTCGCAATTGGTCCCTTTTTCCTGCAGGAAACAATTATTCGTTGGCGTTACCTGGAAAATAAAAATTGAACGTTAATCAAGCATAAATTTTATTGTGCTCTATACAGAATTCACATTTTTATATTTTCAAGGTATTGTTGAATCTTTTTCCCTTTATAGCGTCACGATTCTTTGTAACGACACGGGTTCAAAGTCGCTATTCACGATCAGAGATCTAAATACCACTTAATAAATCTTCGCATTGTTCGTTAAGGGACGTCATAAATCCCACAATCTCCATAGAAACGATAAGCATTTTTTGTCTCTTCCAACGTCTGTAAATCACATCCGCATTATTATTGAATATTCCATGGTAGCAGCGAGAAATCCATATAACGCGTGACAAGTAGAATGAAAGCACCACGATCAAAGAAACGGTAAAAATGATAGCGGAAATTTCTGTATCGCTCGATTTTTCCACAAAAAGGACAAATATCCAACTCTTACCGAGAAAGTTATTAATACGTGAAACACCATCGTTACGCGATAACATGCGTGGAAATGAGATTTGATTTTCCAATGATTTTATCGACATATATGTAATTTTGCGTGCCACGCTGAATTAGTCGCGTAGTAATGATACACATATAATATGAGTATGAGTGTGTGTGAGTGAAGAATGCACGATAAGATAAAGAAGATCGTGAGACGAAAAGAATGCTGAGACACGTGCAATTTGTATCTACGAATATCTTGTAAATCACATATTAAATAAATATGAAACTACTTTAATATCATTTCTACACGTAATGCGAATGCTCCTATACGTTTATTTCGGCGACTAAGATAAACAATTCTCGACAAATCGATCTGTATTTGCTGAAATTGTCAAAAGTTTATCCGATCGGGAAACACGTAGATATAAATAAATACGGGAAATCTATCTGCGAAGAGTGACGAACCGCGCTACATTTTTCACGTTTTTGGAGGTTTAAAGGGAAAATATTAACCCAGGTCGTTTGTATCCGCGGGTTTTTCTCGGAGTTTGGCCTCTTTCGCCCCAGTGCGCGTCGAATTAGAACGAAAAACGTAATTTTAAGGGAAATCGGGCAACCCGTTCGTCGATCGACTTCGACGTGACTCACCGACGTGCCACTCTCCAATTTCCCACCTTCCTCTTTCACCCTTCGCTCCTTTTCTTCTCCTTTCCAACTATTCCCTCCCTTTCATCCTTTTTCTCCCTATCGGCCTTCCTCTTTCTCTTCCCTCCATGTTATAACCATCGGACCTTCGTTACTTCAACTAATTGGGAGCCTGATTAATTAGGGAACTTTGGTTGAATTACAGCTCGACCCTCCGTTCCGCGGTCTACGCCGGAAACCTCGGAAACACGAAGAGTGTTTCAATTCCGAAGAGATGACGGAAACGAAAGGGTTAGAAGGGCCTGAGATTCGAGCGACGTAGCGCGGCAAGAGTCAAGGGACGTGTCTGTTAAACCTAAAAGAACGTTCGATGGTTTCGCGTTCGATGCTGTAATCGTGGAAGCTGCTTCTCGATTGAGAAACTGCGTCCCGTGGGACCTTAATGACCCACGTCCGGCGATACTGTGTTTAACCACAGGAGGAAGGTCAACGCTGGATGCTTCCATTTTACACCTGGAATAACGACCTTTGGTGGTCGTACCTGATCGAGCGTCTTTCATCGCTCCACCACGTCGAAACATAGTTTTCCTCGCGTGTAATTTTGTACGTCGTTGTTCTTAACTCCTCGTCGTACGATATTGCCCGACCAAACTGTTATAAAGTGTCGAGGCTAACTGATAGAATAACGAGTGGATGAATTTGTAGTAGAAAGATATATTGAAATAAATAAGATCTTCGCTCTTATAGCGTTGCAATACAATGGAAGAAACGATAGGGAGCACGTTCATATATTTACAGCAAAGAACATTATCAAAAAGTTAACCTCGTAACTCTGGCTGAAAGCTACAAGAAACGGCAATAGAAATCTACTTACAGCTCTTTTGTTTCTAGACATTGTAATCCAAAACATAATTTATATTCAAGTGCATAATAATACGGACCTCTCCTTATTTCAAATTTTTTCTTTCGCTAAATTCTATTCTCTTCGTAACAGCGGTTTCCAAGTCACGGATATACAAAAGTAAAGATGTGGAGTTTCTCTTAAAGTAATTACTTCGACAGAAAGTACGCTTTCTTCGGTGACATATTTTAAAATTTGATTGCAACTGGTACGGAGGATGGTTGATCGACCGTGTCTCAGCCGGGCACGAGCATAAAGAATTCTAATCAACTTCCATTGCTATTTCTATGTCTTAAACTGTTTTCAATACGCCGGCTTCGATTTTTCTCTGCGAGCTTGCTCGCAGATCTTCCTTCGAGCTGTGCGTATAGCAGAAAATAACGCCATGGAGGGAAACTACGAAACACAATCTCAAAGCTGTGCAAACTACGTGGAGTCGCAATACCGAAGAAACTTCGTCCGATTACGAAAACTCGGATTTCTAAGATAGGTCTAAAGCAGCTCGTTTTACAAGGCTGTCGGATCAAATGGGACATAGCGGGAATTGGAATACAACCGAAAGAGTTCTCGGTTTTACGTGCTCGTAGATTCACCGAATGACATACCCATTAGCCACGCTGGCCTCCTCCGAGAACCGCCGAGGTCGCGTCCATATCGCTGTACATCGGTCCAAGGTTCAAAAGGTCTACGAGCAACCACCCCTAGATATCTCGCAGCCGATATCATGCTCCAGTAATACAGCCACTCTTTGTTTGTCTCTTCCTTTCTTTCTCCACGTATCGTTCCGTATCTGCTATCGTTCTATCGATTCTTTTTTTCCCGTGCTCTCGTTTCGCCTGTGCTTTCTTCTTTGTTTCTTCGTCGCCGAATCGTCCTGGGACCCACGGATCACGATTCCAGCTACCAACGCGATTGTCGCTGGCGATGTCGCTAGGAAAAGAGAATGAGAGTTCCTCGATATCGTTGTATATATGCTGTTTGTCCTCGATTGGAAAATAGGATCGAACGAGATGATTAGATTTCTGTGGTCATCCGGTTCTCGATATATCGCTGACCGATAACAACCGCCTCCCCTGTATTCTGTTTTCCAGCTAAAGCGATTGTGTCGTTAATAGAAAATCTTGTAACGCGATAACGACTTCATTATCATCGGCAGACTACGGATTCTCATACGTTTGAGCGATGTTTAAAGATGCAGAAATACACGGAACACGTGTAATGTACGAAAATATAGAGCGCGGGGCTAAATACAAAGGAAATTAGTTAGACATGAGGTGGTATTGGGTGTAGTGCGTTAAACAATCACTCGGTGTTTAGGTCAACGATATATTTATTAACACGTTCACTGCCACGCCTGTTTTCACTGAAGTGTCAGGCCAAGCGTTCTCTGCTGGCTACTCCATTCCCATCGATATTTTAGTAATGCGAGTAAATAAATTTTTTAATAAACCATTTTCCTATTACTTTTATAGCAATTCAATAGTTCTATTATTTTCGCAAGTAGTCAAATAAGCGACACCCAAATATGGGTTTCATGGCAGTCAACGCGTTAACAGGTGTCTTCTTTTGATCGCGTCGCGTATGGCTCTCGGTTTCGCTAGTCAATCTCGCTGCGCGGATACAACTCGACTTTATCGCTTCCTGGTTCAAACTTAACCGTCGATCGGATTCGATTCTTTTCTTTTCGTCGCCCCTCGATATCTCCACTATCCACGCGTTTGTTAGACGTCCGCGACCGTTGCCACGCAAGCCTTCTTCTCGAACATTCGGCGGAAGAACCGTTGGGATATTGATGACTCGTTAGGTACTTCGCTTTGGCGATACGCATTGTGGCCGAGTGCCACAGACAGATTCTGTGACTCAAATAAGACGAGAATAAAACAAGTAAGTGGAGAATAACGAACTTGCTTTGAAAGCTGTATCCTCGAGAAGATCAAGCTGCGAAATTTGTCGAGTATACGTGAACTTGATCGATGATCGATTAAACTTCTAACGAATATTCTACTCTACCGGGTAAAATTATCCGAAAATTCTGTCTCTTTAATTTACTCCACAAAAATATTTCTTCCAGCAAACTCCTTAATTTCACTGTTGATATCGGTAGCATTTAACGATAACAGATCTGATGAATATAGTCTCTGAAAGCGTATTAAGAAACTCTATCGTCAACAAATTAAAGATTGGAAACTATAATAATAAAGCACTTTGAATTATAAAATGAAATATAAAATAAAATCCAGTCCCAACGTAAGCTGAGATCAATTCGATATTTCCGCAATCGTTTGCAACGTGTCGTAACTCGCTCAGACCTACAGACCATTGTTTCGATAGCAAATATGGAAAAGCGCAACGCACAGATAAGAAGACTATGAACAGCGTTAATAATTGTTTATTTGCACGTCGGCTGTGTCGAATCTAAACGTTTTGATGATTAGACAGCCGTATTCAACCGTTGTTTTCTGTTGACGTTAACACTAGGGACTCAACTGTGCTCAACTATGAATAATACGAAATTTCGATCGGTCAAACGTTTGACACCGAATCCATTCGGGGCAAAGGTAAATTTCCGCTCGACAACTGACTATTTGCTTTCAGTGCAATGTAAAAGTTCTATTTGTTCTGGTGATATGCAATCATCGTACATTTCGATCAAATATATATATTTTCACTTTATTGTTCATACGCCTGTACGCATCTGTATTTATCGTATGTCAGTTTCGACGGAGTTAGCTATAAAAATAACGAAGCTTTCTTCGAACTTTAAACTTTCTTCTTCGGAATTTTAATAAAACTGTTGAAAATTTATAATTCTGCGATTAAATACCCAATGCAAATACATTTTACGAACGTTCGACTTTTTTACTTCATTTGCTAATTAGTTTTCCAGAACCAAGCAAAGCCATAAATTAACAATAGAAAAACCAGTGGGGCCTAACGAACATCCCGCAGGCTATCGAAACAACAACGTAGACAATGTCCCAGAGTCAGAAGACCCGCCCGATCGAACGAAAACATTCGATTTCAGCACGTTAAAACGAAATAGTCGCGATTTACTCGAACAATCGCGATTCTCGTTCGTAAGAGACCGAGAAAATTCGATGCGAGAGACGCTATGCAGACCCACGAACGAATTTAGACCGTCCCGCAGCCTCCAGAAATATAACCCGCTATTATTCAGCCCCGGGTTTCTTATTATATCGAGGCCGTTTTCAAGTGCAAGCAGATTTTCCATCTTCTGTAATTTCTTGCCCCCCTTTAACCAGGCGTCTTATAACGGGCGTTACATTTCATTGTCGATTCAAACAGCGGCCGTCCAATAGCAGTTGGTATTTTAAGCCTGAGAATATCTGGCTTCCGTGCTCCGAGGTTTGATATTTTCCTCGCCACTTCCTTTCTTTCTTCATTTCCATTCATAGCGTTACAACTTTGCGACAAGATGATTTTTATAAGAATTCTTAAAAGGATCGTAGATCCTCTAAAGATCTTCTAAATGGAAACAACGATCGTTACGTGAATCGATATCCTTTCGTTGTTGTATTCTACACGAAGATTCCTGAACAACGATATCTGTTGCAAATTCTCAACTAAATAGCGATCGGTCAGGTTCAATCGATCGGTTGATATCGCGAACCTTGAACGAGTTAACGCTCAAGCTGGAGGTAAATTAAATATATCGAGTATTAGTACGGTTTGGTAATTTATTTGCGCTTTTAGTATACACAGAGAGTTTGACAGATCACGACGATTGTACGTAAAAAATGATACAAGAAGCGAAACAACTTGGCAGTGTAAAAAATCTCGTTCCTCTATATATTCCAAAATATTTTCAAATGTATCACACATTATAGAATTATTAATTTATTATTCTATAATGTTACTTAATTACCGTCCATTAACGTTATATATCAACCTGATTAAATATTATACAGCAATGTAAATTTCGAAATAAAACGTTCTGTTTCTAAGCTTGCACGTAACTGTTCAGTTGAACCAAATTAAATAGTATTCTTCGGACCCTTCAAATTCCATTTTATTTTTACGTCAAGGGGTTGATGATGTCCGCATCATAAGATTTACAGTATAGCGACACATGAGCTAGAGGACAATTGTTTTATCTCGGATTATCAACATCGTTAAGGCATACGTAACGTAATAATAAAAAAACTCCGGGCAAAATAATGTCGTCGCTACGTGCAACCGTCAAACAAAGACGAATTTAAATTTTGCGATACTCCCCCGATCAGTATAAATAAACGAACGCGATCGTAAGATAATCAGTTTCTCAGTCTCAGTCTCCAGCGATTTTATTAGCGATTAATACACAGTTTTTAGCGAATCAGTTAATACCGGGTGTCTTAGCTCACTCTCTGTGTTTATTAATTATTTTTAAAATATATCTGACGGTTTCAATATCTAGTAATCTCGTCATTTAAACCATCCTCCACGACAGCTTGGGCAGGTAGACAATTCCGATTTTCCCCCAAAAAGCACATGTATTGTCCAAATCATAAACGGACAGCCACTCCAAATTCCGAACAATTAATAACAATCAGCCTGTATTTCTTATAGAAATGTGGCGGCACTCGCCAGGGAACTTTCCGACAGCTTCGCGATACAAAGCGCTATGCCATCAAAGTGCAACGCCTATGTGACATCAACCACATCTGAATCCGCATCAGAGACAAGGCCACACACACCGGAGAGACAGCAACCAGATGTTTACGGTTCCTCACTGCGTACCCTCGATAGCCTCAAGGACCCATCGTAAATCTTGGCATTTTTACACCTAAGGTCCTTCAGACCAAAAACGATCATCTTCTATTTCGAAGGTTATTTACATTTTTGTCTACTACGGGAAGATAAGGAAAAGTTGGTTTTCTCACGTTCGGTATCTTCCTTTAGCGACTCTCTCGGGGTCACCGACCTTCTTATTAACCAAACAGAAACAATGATTATTACCCTCATTTTTCTAGCAAAAGTATCCTTAACAAGTCAGCTCATCTCGTGTCCTTAGACACACACATCGCTAGCTTTCCTCCGCCACAGCATCATCACTCAACTTCACTTATTCTCTATCTTTAGAACAGTCAACATCTTTACCAAGTTTCTACCCTTGGATCAGTCGCGTTCTTAACTTATCGGTGTAATTACCATTAACATAAAGTTATTGGAGTAAACTGTGATTTATACGTGTCAATTCGGTGTATATCCAATTTGCGATTATTAATTTTATAATAAAGTGTGATAAAATGAAAGTGAATAGTTGTGTTACGGCTCAATCTTCTTGTCCTTTAAACCTACGTCTCCAGTTTACGTAACACCGACATGCCCAATGTACGATCGACATCCCTACGTTACTTTCGCCGAATTGTCGGAAGAACACATACGCGGCAATAACAAACGCGTGCTAGTAGGGAGATATCGATGGGCAACAAAGGGAAGAATTTGTTTAATTTCGAACAAAAGATTCATTCTGCTTCGAGCCGCGAAACGCAAAAGGTCTAACGCCATAACGAAGCGAACACACATTAACCGCGATTGTTAACTCTTGATCGTTAACCGTTACTCGTTAAGTGTTAATCGTGATCGTTGATTGTTAACTGACTGTGTTTGTCGATTTATTATTCGTTTAATAAACCTTTTCCTGTTAAACATCAAAAGTATTTCCTTGTGTGCACTCCCAGCAACAGTCACCTGAGAAACTATAGAATAGAATATGTGTAAAAAACACCTTCGAGCATAGAAAATACCCGAAGCTATCACAGGTTAAAAAAAAACTTGACAGAGCAGAGGTACTTTGAAATCAAACCTCCAACAGCTAGATTCATTTGAGTACGAGGGTGTAATCACGGTGTAATCACGGCGCAAGGGGTAGTCACGTTCGACAAGGTGTAAAAACCAAGCCGCTTGCCAACCAATGCGTCGATAAAAATTCAAAGTACGGGTTGGTCGTGTCGTGTGCCTTCTCTTTGTACCATTGTTTCTCTATTCCCGAATCGTTACCGATCTGTTTGGCTCGAGTCCCAGCGCTTTTTATCCAGGGGCGTGTAAAAGGCCTGGTAAATTTGCAGAGTGAGAGATCGAAACGACAGTTCAGTGTCCTCTCTGAGACGACACCCGAACCTGGCTGTTGTCCAGCCTTCCGAGATTCTCAGACCCATTGATTTTGTTAAAAACACCGCAAATTCTTCGCTGTCTGAGGACATACAACTGGCTCAACCGAAATAAGTCTCAATCGTTTTTCCCCTGAAATAACAGCCTTCGAATGTGATATTATCGAGTATGTCGTTGCAAAGTTAGACAAGATCAGAGACTACGACAGAAAGAAATAGTTTGATTATTAACCCTTTGCACTCCTATGTCGACATCAGTTTTTATCTCGGTAGCTCCTTTGTCGAGTCCCACTCGCCATTCTTTCAGTCCCACTTTTTTTTGAAACGTGCGAAAGAAACCCAGGATTGCATCCATCATGCACTTAAAAATTACAAAATACGACAATAGTGTGAATAAAACTGGTATTTAAGTGAATTTCTTTCTTCCTTTATTGATTTAAATTGTCTCATTTTTTAGTAAAAATAAATTTCAAATAAAACACTTGGAAGCGTTGGCAGCTGCTGCTAACGAGATTGAAATAAAATTCGCAGTGCAAAGGGTTAAGACATTGAAATTTTGTAAGAATTCTAACGTTAGCTTTATCCTTTAAACGTTATGTTTTTAATATTAGAAACATGTACCATAAATTATATTTAATTACGATTATAGTGCACGTTAATACCAAGAAATAATTTTCGATTGGCGACACACGCCACGTTATTATCGAGAAACCATTTCGATGCTAAAGTCTGTTACGTCTGCAAACGGTATAAAGACGATTCGAGACGAAAGTTTGTCGTTCGAGGGTCGGATACGTTTACGTTTAGTTATAATGTCGAGGTATCTTTATGCTGCATTATGTAGATTAGAGATAAAGTCGGAAATATCAGTAGCAAATGGAAAGCAATATTCGACGATTCTTAGAATTAGAACTTTCGTCCAGAGTACTAAATAATTAGCTTAGACTCGTCAATTTGATATTTTATGTGCGGTTACATTTCAGCGAATCTACGTTATGGAACATCGTGGTTGTAGGAAAAATAATTGCGAGAGTTTACTTAATATCTCTTGGTCGTTTGTACATTTTCACAAGGTAAGTGGAACGTTGCAAACGTTAGATGATAATGTCATTTATGTTAGGTAGATGATACATTTACACTGTACATGTGAATGTGTTTGTGAGCGTCAGAGGGCGTCCAGGTCTCAGTTGAGACAAAGGCGATTGGAAGCCGTTAGAAGAACCTAGAATAGTCGGTTGACAACAAGCGAGCGTGCGAGTAGGTTATCCAGTACTTCAGAGTGTAATGTGTACGTAGAGCTGTTTTGTTTTAAATAAAGTAAAACTGTTTGTATTTCCGAATCCTCTCTGTACCTTAACAGTTTATTTAAAAGGTTTATTGTATGTTAAAATAATGTTGGTTAATATAAATTACACCTGGATATCGATTAAAGCTCAATCGAATTTTGTATGTGTTTAATTATTAGATATTCGTCGAATTTTAATTAATAACAATTCTCCGTGAGGATATTATCGCAAATGAAATTGCTCGGTAATGAACTAACGTTAAATGTAGTTTTTATAATAAATATATTTCATGGAAAAAATAAAAAAGTATGGAACATAATAGCCGAGTGTAACACCGATCCAAGTTGGCCCAGTTGAATAAAATCGCTAGAATTCCCTGCGGTAAGGGAAAATGCACTGCCTTTAAAAGTATTATGGCAGAATCATGAAACGACAGCTTATCGCGACGGTGCAAAAAAACGAACGCAAGAAAAGGGACGACCAGGATAACTTGTAAAACCCAATTAAACGTCCTGCGTCCGATCGCCTAGGAAATTAGTTGAGGATCAAATATTCTTCATAATATTCGGTCTTTCTCGATTTCGTTAAAATAATTCCTTACAAATTCAAATTTATACGTAATATTTGTATATGTATACTACACTCGTCCACAAATTCTATAGTTGCGTGAATTTGACAAATTTTCTACGACAAAAACCATCCGCGATATATTGGGTTGGCAACTAAGTGATTGCGGGTTTTTCCATTACCACCTAATGACAAAATCCGCAATCACTTTGTTGCCAACCCACTCCGACCGTACCATCCCGTCTTTCAATGTAAAAGTTTCTACGAGAAAAGTGATTCTCAGGATGTGAAAGTAGAGGATTTACCACTTAAAACGTTCAGAGATCTAGAATTTTTCGATGAAAATTTCATTTTCCAAATCAGTGTATAATGTATTGTAAAAAATATATATGTAAATTCACAAGTTGGTTATTTTGCAACATTGTTGCGCGAACAGATACAATATATTTTGCGTATCTTCGTACTGAAAAAGGAAGCTTCAAATACATTGAAACTCGGTATCATTCAACTTTCACGAGTCAATCGAGCGCTTTGACGCATCGCTGATGCGGTAGCGCCGGATTTGACGCGTCTCGACGCTGAATGGCGCCGTTCCCGTGAAAATGAACGCCAAACGAATGGGAGTTTCGTGATTGCTTCTCCTCTGTCCTTTAATTCTACGTCGAAAGTATTAAACGATATCGGAATAATATATGTCCAGTGCACGTTTGTGTTGGTAAAAGTTGAAAATGCAAACTGCTGACGCGTCGACGAACTCGTAGCGACGTCGTCGTATCGCGAAGATTAACGAAGCTTGCAAATCAATCAACGGATGCGCTTCTATGTTTAACGTGTGCGAGAAAATCGTATCGATAGACAAGCTTTTAATTCTGC
This sequence comes from Bombus soroeensis, assembly GCA_014737365.1. Lineage (NCBI taxonomy): Eukaryota > Metazoa > Arthropoda > Insecta > Hymenoptera > Apidae > Bombus > Bombus soroeensis. The sequence goes on from JACXIL010000166.1 coordinate 1,710,358, forward strand.
TTAAAGTGATTCGTGTGGTAAAAAGCATTGGGTTACTTCTTTAAACAATTCCTTTGTCAAATCGATAAATAAGGTAATAAATGATCTTGATAAAATGTGTAACGTTTATGGTACACGTATTAGTGAAAAAAGAATACGTACTTTGATGCGATAGCTTAGTGATCTGTCGTAACGAACTATGATAATGTAGGAAATTTCTAATGCGAGCATCGCAAGTAGAAATGGTCGAGCACAGATCAAACATCGCGTATGTGGCAAGGGTAGATATTCTACTTGCACCTCGTCTGCGTGAACACTCTATTGTATCAATTTTGTTTTATCAACGGAAGGGCAGTTACCCGCGATAAGTAAAGTTGCATGAACTGAAATACCGACTTAAAAAAATCAATAATTTCGTGCGTTAGCTACAACTGATTGTATTGGAAATTACGTTCGATCTAAGTTTCAAGATAAACAGATATAGGGGAACTTTCTTCTGTACCGTGTATTTACACATCCGATGAGAGTAGATCTACCATTTTATACTACTATTGTACTACGTGTTAGATACACTGAAATATCAACCAGGATAATTTGAGACTTCCTACCGTCATTGATTTAGGGCAACACAGACCTGTACATTAAATGGAATTTCGTGTCTCAGGTTCTGAAATATCGACCTTGAAAAAAGTCAGAGTGTTTTTTACGCCCTCTGCGATTTGCTACAACGAATATATAAATTCTATTCAATTCAATCGTCGAAAGCGATAAAACTGGACTTGTCGTGACACGGTACGTCGCATCACATGTTCTGTAATACCGATCATTTACAAATTTATTACGCTCTCTGCATGCTATAACATGGTATCGAGTGTAATTAGTCCATTCGAACGCACTTTGTTTATTTAAACAAGACATTACCCAATGCTCGATTAAATAAACTTCTGGTAATTGAATTCATTCATCTGAGCAATAAATACAATTTATCTTTTTAATAACAAGGTATTTCATTGCTTAATTCCGCTCAAGATTAGATCTATGATAGGAAAGGCTGTCAGTAAGACTGCGATCTGATGTATCTTAGATCAGTATCTTCAGTTGCCTCTAAATTCTTCTAAAATCGTTCTGAACTTTAAAGAATGTAAACTGGATCTCGGATCTTATTTAATTCTTAAGTTTAAGTAGGTTCTACTTTCAGGATCTAAATTAGGTTAATTTTAAGCCTTATTGCTTGAGGAAGAGCGATTTATTTTTCGTTTCAAGCTTTAAGCTTCAGTTTTAAGTCTCGGCTTTAAGTTTTAATTAGGCCCCACGTTCCAGCTCTAATTTCAAGCCCTAGTTGCAAGTCGTGTCGTTACTTTTAAGACATAGTTTTAATATACTTGCAAACATCCATGTACTTTATCGATATATTTATCCACAGAAGCGAGTCTCTGGTGATCTTTTTCCTTCTTTCATTCGTTCGGATTAGGTTTCAGTTTGCTTTATTTTAGCCAGCGGTACGGGTGACTTGTCCGTTGAAGATCGTCCATCATTAGCAGATCCATTTCCGCTTGTTCAGGCCAGACGAATAAATACGGCGCGTTTGTAACGCGACCACTCGAAATTATCAAGGTAAATGACGTTTTCAGACAGCCACGTTGAATTTAACTAATCGTACGGCGGTTCGGTGGCTGACGCGTAAACAGTCAAAGTCCGATTGCGACGCGTGTTCTGCGGTTTGGTACCCGGTTGAATCGCGGCCGGTTTGAAAAGCGGCCAAATAATACCTTTAAAAGATAATTAGGCCGCGATTCATCGCGGCGCCCTCACGTCTCCGTGTTTTCACTTTCAATTTGGTGCGACTGTTTACGTTGGCGGAGGAACGTGCGTGCATCGATCGTGATCGCGTTTCCACAACGACGACGCGTTCTGGATCGCAGCTGGAACGCGCAGCATAAAAATTACTGCAACTTGATCGGCATTCTTCCAATCGATCACTGAAAAATCAGCCACTGAATACTGTTCGAATTGAATTGGTACGAGAATCTGTGAATCGTTTACGACGAGACGATTTAACGCGTCGATTGCTGCGTCACCCATATTCGGGTGACGGCAAAAGACCCTAAACGGGTCGTGTCACCCGTATTCGGGTGACGGGAAAGGTTCCGATCGGGGTCGTGTCACCCGTATTCGGGTGACGCTTATTTGATAACTTGCGAAGGATCGTTATAAATATTTGAAAAGATATTCCACAGGAAGTAACAAAACTATTGAATTGTTGTAAAAGTGATACGAAAATGGTTTATTAAGAAAATTATTTAGAATGTAAAACTTTAAAGCGTTCTATACAATGCTGAGGTTGGTCGGGACGATTTGGACAATAAGTTGTTGGTTTCTTTAAATTCCCTCGTGTCTTTGATCGGTCCGTTCGACGTTTTTTATCTGCATAACATAGTTTGCATGCGCATCTAATGCTTCTTCCGGAATTGTTTTTCCGAACGGCTAAGATAAAGATTTTTTTGCATTTTCAGACAAGCCTAATAATTTTGCGGCTAATAATTCTCTAAATTTTCTAATATTTACATCCTTCCTTGCTGCAATTTTGTAAACCGTCAAAGCGTTTACAACAGAAATTCCGAGAAGCAGTTGAATGCCAAGTTTCCGGTACCATTTGATTCTTCGATTTGAAGGAGATTTCTAATTAATCAGCTTAGGAGTAGCTAATTAATCAAAGAAATTGTACGAAGATTTGAGGTTTGCAAAGAAGAAACGAATATTGGGAAGATTGGCGAGGAAAACAAGGAAACGCAGCTTAGAAATAGGTGGAAAGGGTTAATGGATGATGGTAATTATTTACGACATATGTACAACACATGATCGATGATAATTGTCATCTCAAGATTCTTCGTGCATTGCTTAATTCCATATGATTAATATTATATGATATTAAATTAGGTTGATGCTAAATTACGTTATTCGTATTACTGTATCGATATGACAGCAAAAGATCTATTTAAAACGACAGCTAACAAATCGGATCTCCTGCAAGCCAAGCGTATAATATCAACATATAACATCTGTTTCTTTATGTAAAGCAGTGTACTAACCAATTACACGAATTTTGTATAATATCGTAAAGAATCTCGTGTAATATCGGTCTATCGACAAAACTCGAGTAGCCGCGCAACTTTCTCTCATAATACAGTCTAACGAACTGAATAATCAACGAATTGCCTCGTAAACCATCAGAAGCAAGCCGAAAAAAAAAACAAGAAAAAATGAAAAGAAAAAAGAAACAAAAAAGTTATTGACAAGAGTAACTCTAAATTCAAAGAATGCGAAAAAAGAAATAGTTTAGTTTGCCCGAAGCTTTGCCTATATATTTCTATAGTATAGTTCTATGTAGTTTACATTTCAAAAAATCGCACTGAATCCACAACTCTTCCGTTTTGCTCGTATTCGCCTACTGGGGCAAAAGTCGTTTATTACGAAAATTGTTTTTTTCCCCATTGGAAATATGACAAATAGATAAATTATCGAGCCGCGTACACTCGTCCATTTTGTCTTTCGCGGGCGTCGTGGATCCACCGTGCAGCCTGACGAGAGGCAATTGACGTTTCCATCAAAAACGATGACTGACGACACTGCGTCGACGATTTTCAGCCAAACCGAATCGAAAACGCCGAAATAAAATCATTGTCCTGTTTTAATTGATTTCGATAATGGCACAGCAATCGCGACGAATTCCACGTGCAATAACGAATCTTTACGTCCACAATAGCGCGGATTCCAGTTTTGCTTTTTTCCTATTTCCGATGGCTATTTCACCAGTGCCCTCGACGTTTCTGATTATACGAAAAGGAAAATGCATGTTTGTCGTTGGTTTGTCGCGTGGTTCGTATTCCTCCCCCTTGTGCATCATTCGTGTACCTATCGCTTTTTCAATTATTACTTTCATATTCAAATCATTTAAATCATAATTTTCTGAGAGTTTCTGCCATTGGGGAGAACTGTTTTGTTTTACAAGCGTTTCAACCTGCCTTTAGTACAACTTAACGCGATGATTTTAATCGCATTCTGATTTATGAAACGTCCCACGTAACTTTTTTTCCGGGATGCATCAGTGTCTGTTAAAAATGTAATTTCGTAATTTATTAAGCCCATGTTTCCAACTCTCTTGTTATTTTACTAATTGCAAGATATTCATATATGTATTTCGCTCGTACTCTGGTGTGGAACTTGTTTGAATTTGTAATCGCAGAATATAATAGACGCTTTCGCGGACTCGAATTATTTATCCTAATTGAATTAGCTCAACTTCTACCAGAACTAATTCTGTGTAACTGTTCAAGAATTTTTGACGATGCATGTACCAACATTCATACGATTTCTGTCCTTCTTGTTTCATTTATAACGTCGACCTTCGACAAAGCATCGAAAATTCAAACTGTTATAATTGAAACAAACGAAGAATAATTAAAGTTTAATCATCTGATCGATAGGTATCAAATTGTAAACCGTTAAATCGACTATTCCTTCGCGAACTTTGTACGATAGTTAACCAGCACAGCATAGTTTACGTTAAAATCTCGCCAACTTTCGACTATTTTATTAGATTCTCCCGAAAGTGTCTTTCTTTTACAGACGCGTCTTTTACAACGATGCATCTCTATACAAACATGAAACCTAATCTGTCAAATGTTGTGATCTTTATCTTGACAGAACAAAATGGATCGTACGTAATTCGATAATGTAGTATCTAAACTACTTATGATTTATTTACGATGAATGGATTGTACATCTGTTGATTAGACAGGAAACGATGGTTGTTTAACGTGAACTAAATACAATAACGTGCTATAATTAAGACAACTAAATAGTTAATTTGCAACTCTCGTCACCACCGATCCAACGTTCTAACTCTAACTACGATCTAACTCTTAATTCGTCTTTCTCCCTTTGCATCCCTTTGTCTCTCCTTAGGCCCACCACGCACGTGTTGCGTACTTGCCCGTGGTCAGGGTCACATAGGGCTTTTCTACGAAACTATTCGATTGAAGGACCGGCCTCGGCTCTCTCGCGACACTGTTTATGGTTCACCCGATATCTCTTAGGCCTTTTGTCCACGATACTGCAATAAAATAATATAAAACGAAAAATATCGTACATCCGTTATTTCCTTATAAAACGAAAGAAACTTTTCGCACCACCTAATACATTGGAACAAATACAGAAACTTCTTTTCCAAATAATAAAAGCAAAATATCGTAAACAGTGAAACAATATACCAGAAATGAATACGAAAGAAACGTTGCCATAATTCTCAAAGTTTGATTGTTCGCACCAGGTTTGCATATTACGATCGCGCGTTGTCCCCTTTGTTTGTTGCAAATATTGCGCATCTGCGATATTTGCAACGTCCGTAAGGGCGCATGTGCGGATGCACGTGTCCAGACGTCGAATGATTACGGCGGACGTACACCTATACGTAGTTGGGTGTACGGCCCATATGGGGCACTGCGGCTGACAGGGAAATACTGCGACTGCTAACTACTGCCTTTTGCTCTAAGTTATAGATAGCGTGGCGCATGAATCCGCGTTCTGCCATTTCCGCTATTTCTCTATACCCGCTCACTCTTTCGTTTCTCTTTGTTTCTTTTGCTTAATTTCGTTGGTGGAAAAGTGCCCCCTAAAAAGCATCGAATCGTAATTATCGTAGGTAACTGAAATCGATGTATCTGAAATCTTCAGATTTTGCTGGATTTTTAAACCTTCCTGTCCGCTACTGTTGGAGAATTTATCGTGGTTTCTATTCCTAAGATAGTGAAAGTTCCGAGCAATTGCAAAGCTACACGTATATTTGAAACAACAGCTAATGAACGATATTTTTAAATATAAATTCTACTTTGTATTTATTCCAATAATTTACGTATAACTTTTAAAAGTTCCCGCGACAAATCTATCGTTTCAAATAGAGTGATAATCTTAGATTAATAAATCTTAGTAAAAAATGTTAGATCAAATCATGCGCGTTATCGTTTCAAAAATCCTGTCCGCAAACGTGTCAATTCTTTTTGAAAACTCTGTACGCTAGAATTTAACTATCGTACGTAACTGAAATCGATGTTTCGTGTCGTTGCCGCACGACTTGAAATCTTCAGATTTTGCTGAATTTTTAAACCTTTCTGTCCGCTACTGTTGGAGAATTTATCGTGGTTTCTATTCCTAAGATAGTGAAAGTTCCGAGCAACTGCAAAGCTACACGTATATTTGAAACAACAGCTAATGAACGATATTTTTAAATATAAATTCTACTTTGTATTTATTCCAATAATTTACTTATAACTTTTAAATGGTTCCACGACAAATCTATCGTTTCAAATAGAGTGATAATCTTAGATTAATAAATCTTATTAAAAAATCTGTAGTAAAAAAATCTTGAATAAAAAAGTCTTTAGTAAAATATATTAGATCAAGTCCTGTCCGTAAACGTGTCAATTGTTTCTGAAAACTCTGTACGCTAGAATTTACTACGAAAATAATCGCCGACAGCGAAGGGCTGTGGATAGCTGCCGAGGAACATTATCTACGCGTTGCTATTCACCTTCGGATTCTTTAATTCCGCTACAACAATCTCTATAACGTATTGCCAGCCTCATTACCATAACAAAACTTCGCCACGCCATTTTACAAAAAAGGTCTGAACTTCGAACGAGAGAAGTACGACGAAGAAAAAAGGACCAGAGGCAGAGAGAAGGAAAGGCAAATTTCGCGGTGCGCCCTGGAGACAACCAACGCTATTTGGGAGTCCGATTTATGTAACGAGGGACCAGCTTGAAATTTTAATTCTATTCCATTCTGGGTTGCGGTCTGGGCACAGCGCGACATAATTTAGGCGCTGGAACGTTATTTACAGAATGACGCGCTCCGAAAACGCGAGCTTATACATACACCGCCGACCCATGGTTATCGTTGAACGTCAAAAACCGCGATTTGTCTCAATTTCAGTACGAGATCCGTGTGCCTGACACGCATCTGCATACGCGTGTCTAATACCGCGTGCAATAAGTTCTTCCTCGTGCTTGGTCGCGACATTTATGTCCTTGGTTTTTATAAATTCATTGGTCCAGGTTTACGAATTCAACGGGTTCAAGCAACTTGAAATCATTTTCACTCGATCGTAAATTACTTGTCGAGTTTCCACGCTCGTCCTCGTTAATTACAAATTTCATGGCCATTTTATTCTATTTCCTAGAATTTCACGTTCCGTTCTCGAAAAGACCAGATCCTTCAAATACAATAGATTCTCCAATAGAAAATAAGTACGGGGATAACATAAGGAATAAGACGAGAAACTAGAAACGATTGTAATTGTATATGCGCCGTTTATTCGTCTACTTTGCTTTTATCAGATATTATAACTCGTAGAACGAGCTTTCGTATTAAGAAGGAGATCGAATTTTAACTTTTGTATGCGATACATGCACCGATGACGAACAGTTGGCAGATTATTTCCACTCGCGTGCCTCGATTCCACCAACATTTTAGATATCTGCTTTCTATTAGGCATCCACTTGAAGCGAGGTCGTTTAAACTGAAACAACTTTATGTTAAGTGGCTTGACTTATACGAACGCGAAGCTGAACTTGTGTGAACGAAGACTCGGATTCAAATAACTTGACTAATCTGCACGAGGCTTTAGGGAAAAGAGCTAGACTACACAGAATCTCCATTCCCGCGGAATAACGAAACGCGTTCCCTTTAATCTATGCAATTCGAAGGAAGAATTCAAATTAGTCGCAAGTGTAACAGAGAGATACATATTTTGTAATGTATTCTCTCCGTCTTTTCTTAAATTGTATTCCCTCCAGATCGCGATAACGTCATTGAGAACGTGTCGTTTGATCAGCAGATTATTCAATTAATGAAATTCAATTAATGATGAAAGACAATGTCTACGTATAATCTCTACAACTGTAAACAGTGGTTTAAATGCACCTGGATAATTGCACAGGTACTCCAATATTTAAACAGAATACGAAGATCTGTCGATAGAAAGCAATCAAATTAGAACATTATCGATGTTGATAATGGAATTTACGAGTAGTTTCTATTTTAGGTTCTCCAATGGAATTCTTTCTCTTATGAAACTAAATGAAACTCTTTGTGTCAGTTCTAAGGTTAGATATATTTTTCATTGTTTAAAGATCGTCAAGTAATATATTTATTTCTGTAAACGAAATACTGCATCACTTTAAAATACAACGTTCAAAGATATTGTGAAATTTATTGCCAGCCATGAACAGTAAGTAGCAAGAATTTTAAATCGCTCGCTTAGTTCGAGCAATGACAATCCTCTTTCTGTTATTTCCTTCGGTTCTTCAGCAGCTTCTAACAATATTCGACGTAAGACTGACGTAACAAGGAGTTTCAACAACGCGGAAGAATGTGATTACGTGGCTATATTTTTAAGTCAAGTGGAGATTACGCGTAATTTATTGTTTCGTCGCCCTTCTATCTCACCGAACACGTTCTGTTACGCGGTAATTCATCTTCAACCAAGTAATATACGACTGTAATGACGTCGGCAATCGGGTAAATGGCGCGCAAGTTGTTGTATTTTCATCAAAATGATCGAATTATCGACAAATCGTATAAAGTTTCCAGCTACTGTATACCATTGGAAATTTTCTCATTTTTCAATAATCATATTATTTGAGGGAATTTCGTTAGACGAATAGAATCGCAAGTAGCGAACGTTGCTGAGTTTAACGATGAATTCGACAAGTTTGTCGTTAATGGAAGTTTCTACTTCTGTCCAAACGAATCTAATCGAATACGGTCGACGAAGAATATGTACGAACGAACGTACTGTGTTAAAAATCTCGACTCGCCATATGAATCTACAGTAAAGTATAACCTCATGGTTGCAGTAACGGTATTTCACACTCCATATCCTACTAACTTTCCAATTGCGGAATTATAATGCTCAAAATATCGCAGAACACGCGGACGAGAATCAAATTATTTCCGGTGAAGTTGAGCGATCTCATTTTATTTAATGTACATTCTTGTCCCGTTGAAAGCGATACGTGCACATATCCACCGGCGTAACGGGCTTTTGCTTTCGACATCGTATGTCACTTAAATCTTGTTTCTCGTACAAAACGATATCGCATAGAACGAAACAAAACTTTAGCATTATATCGGCTTGGCAACTAAGTGATCGCGGATTTTGTCATTACCACTTAATTACAAAATCCGCAATCACTTAGTCGCCAAGCCGATATAATACGAGAATTTAGTTTCGTTTCGATTTTATCACTACCACTTAATTACAAGAACCGCAATCACTTAGTCGCCAAGCCGATATAATACGAGAATTTAGTTTCGTTTCGATTTTGTCACCACCGCTTAATTAGAAAATCCGCAATCACTTAGTTACGAACCAAATAAATAAATCGATAAAAGCAAAAGGAAGACAATAATTTTCTACTGAACTGCCTAATTTTCTAATTAGCTTTACGATCTTCGAGCGGGAAAGTGCAGAACGTTTCGCTCTTAATTTCCGTTATACGCGAATAAAAACAGTTTCATAAACGATACGACCAAGCACGGTGTTAATGTTAAGCAACAATTTGTAAAAAGTCTCGGTTTTTCTTGCTGGCTCGTAACGCGAAGAACAGAATCGAGGGTTGAGAGAACAACAAGCTCGCTCGCAACAGACTAAACTATTCCCGTAGGCTGATGACGTGCGTTACAATTAATCAAGCAAAAACTGTCAACTGCCAGGCCCCGGTGTATACGTCAGCCAAGCGGGAAACTATCGACCGCGAACAATGCCTAATGCTACGAATCGTGCAACAGACAAAACTAGATCATCTTACGGAGTGGTGCGTCTGTCCAATCAAAATCGTTACCTCTTCTCTTTAAATCTCTTTTATTTTCCTATTCCCTCCGTTCTTTCGACGATTAACTTCCTTCTTCCATCTTTGCTTCTTATACGATCCGCTCGCAGGCTAAACAGGTCAGTTTCGCTGTTTCATAATCTCGGTAATTCCCTCTATTTATCGTAAATACCTGTATACTCGTCATGTTACGTTAATCGTATTCCTTAAAATTGATGTATGTATCTTATGTATCGTGTAATAGTATACGTTAACTCATTCAGAAGTAAGCAATAATTCACTATGAGATTAGAACTTGTTTAGAATCGAACTTCTTTAAGTTTGTTAAATTTTTTCATAAAATAGCGTCCGTTTGACAAAAATTTCTTTTTGGCAGGTTTTTTTAACAATTCCGAATTTTCTTTTTTACTTTTTCAAGGTTCATGCTATAGCCGCATCTATACTAATTAAGAATCCGTTCGGATCTTTTGTTTCAGATAAACAGAAGGGTTGAAATCATGCACGCCAGGACACCATTCTTTTTGGAACCCCCTACTTTGTCAGCTCGTAACTTTGTGGATTTTCAGTTATTTTTCGGTTAATTTTTTATGTAATCTTAAAATATCAATAAACAAATAAAACAGTAAAAATATTTTTTATTTCGTTTGTACAGAGCTTCAAAAACCGCCCGAAATTCATGCCTCTAGACTAGAGTACTCCCTTAGGATGGCTGTTGCACTACGTGAATGCTTTTGGTTTGTCTGGTTTACTATCGGCGAGATTGTTCTCGTGAAAATCGTCAAGGCTACTTCAAAAGTAATTTGCTGCATTTTAGTCGTTTTAAAGTTCTGCAACGAAGATATAGTTAAGGTTTTACGACGACTCGTATAATGTGCAAATTCTGCTGAGGATGAAAACTGAAGGATTAAATTTGAAAGGAAATGTCAGGATATAAACGTCACGATCTACATGATACGAGTCACTGCGACCGAAAATCTAAAGTGTCATCGAGCGTACGTCAAATAATTCGCTTTATTCGCGACCCGAAAAGTATTTCGAGTTTCCCTTAGCGTATATCGAACATCTGCCTCCGCTTTTCGATGCAACGTGAAATTTTAGTTTCGTCGAACAAAGAGAAGCACAATGTTTGCATACTCTTAGCGCAACCAGAACAAGTGGACCATAGAAATAAAAAAAAAACTCCGAATCCTCTTTTTGTCTCTCTCGCAATGCGCGTGTGTAAAGTATCGAACTAAAAGAGAACACTTTCAGATACGAATTACATTACATCGACGTTCTATTTTCCCTGTAATTCGAGTTATTTTGCGCATTGACCAATTCGTGATTCTGTCCTAATGACACCTTGTAAAAAGAACACCGCTAACAGAATATAGTTTCAAACACACACGCCAACTGTACATTATCTCTAAAAACAAAATATAATTTGTAGATCGGACTATTTCTCACTCGAAGGACTTCGCTGTAGTCTGTCGAAGGTTTCGAGATTTCATCTGCATCTTCTTAAGATATACCAATTTGTAGATTTCCAAAGGATTACGATCAACTGTCTGTGTAAAATATTTATTGCAATCACGCGTTTTCTATTATCGAGACACCAATTATTATCGAAACCGATGCGTTCGATGTCTGACTCGTCTTCCTTATTCTACTTAAGCTGTTAGTCAGGTCGTAGCTAGAAGTTTCTATAATCACAGAATAAAGAATTAATAGATTATTGGCTAAAATTAATACAGCTAAATTGCGCGAGAAAGCTTAAATATAACATGTCTAATTTATTTTAACAGAAAATAACAAATACCTACGTAAAAGAATTATTAGGTTGCCCGAAAAGTTTCTTTCGTTTCATAAGTGAACATTTTAACAGAAAATAACAAATACCTACGTAAAAGAATTATTAGCTTGTCCGAAAAGTTTCTTTCGTTTCATAAGTGAACATTTTAACAGAAAATAACAAATACCTACGTAAAAGAATTATTAGGCTGCCCGAAAAGTTTCTTTCGTTTCATAAGTGAACATTTTAACAGAAAATAACAAATACCTACGTAAAAGAATTATTAGCTTGTCCGAAAAGTTTCTTTCGTTTCATAAGTGAAAATTTTAACAGAAAATAACAAATACCTACGTAAAAGAATTATTAGGTTGTCCGAAAAGTTTCTTTCGTTTCATAAGTGAAATAATAGATGCACAATATTTTTTATTTCATATTATTTTATGGACTTATGTACGATCCATTTTATAGTAATAGAATAAAATGGATCAAACGTAAATGAAATAATACAAAACAAAAAATCTTGTGCATCTGCTACTTCCTTATAAAACGAAAGAAACTTTTCGCACAACCTGATACTATACCCAATGGATTAACCCAGTAATAATAACTCTGAGTAACGAGTAAAAATGTAAAAATAACATTCCTCCTAGCTAAATATTTTACGTAGTCTGTTACTTTAAAAACCAGAGTCTATCCATTCGTCAAATTTCCTTCTTACAAGGAGACGGAAGGAAGAAGCGTCGATCGAGAGCTTACCGTGCCGATGACTCGCATCCTGAAAATCGTCGCGTGATTTTGGCAGCGAAATTTCGAAGTCTGTTTGCTACCTTTCGCAGTCGCAGCTATTTTAAAAGTTCAGGCACGTTCAGTAACTGGGTGCGCAGGGTGGATTCTCGATCCTACGACTCGTGCAATTTCCCGCCAAGAATCTCGTCACAGAGACACGCCGAATTTCCGAGTGCATTTAGAAAGCTCTCGCGATATGGTGAAACACGGCTTCAATACCAAAGATCTGTTCGCCAATCTTAGAAAAATATGTTCCATGGAAATGCAAAATAACTGATAAATGTTCAATTCGTCCAAAGGGCATCTACTTTGCCTAGTAACTTCTTACGCAAACATTTTTATTTAATCTGCTTAATTTTGCAAAGATTCGCTTCTACTTCCATACGTGGAGATGATTTGTCTTCGTCTTTTCTCGTTCGTCGAAAAATCGATCTAATTTGAACATTTTCAGAGAATCGCTTACGTTGTTCCTGCGGTTGCTGCGAAACGCTGAGTGCAAAGCTAAAGGAAAGGAAAGCTTCTGACAATTTTAGGGTAAAAGTAAACGTCGCGTTAAGAATCCCTTTTAAAAACATTATCGTGCGGGTATTTTAAAGAATCGATTTTGGATATTTGTTGGAAACTGTCCAGTGTTTTTCATCGGCAAGCGGGAACAACGTCCCGCCGAGGGAAGTACACGGAACGACAAAGAAAGCAAACATAACAGCGATAAAACAAACAACGTAACGTCGAAATCTGATTTTCACAGAATGGAAGATTGCTTGACAATTGTTCCATGGCCGTGGTTTCCTCTTGAAAAACGGGCGAACGTTTTCACATTCGCTGTTGAACAGTTTGTCCCCCGGCGATTTTATGTTGAGCAGTTAGGAAATTTACGTTAACAAAAACACGAGCCATCCGTTGTATGAACGGGTCAGAGTTTTTGCCTCCTTGTTATTTTACGTCATACAAGTTTTTCGTGCACTCGTGACAATGGAAATGCAACGGTGACACGTTAAGCACAGTTGACAAATGAAAGCCAGGTAGGGTCAAGCATGAGTTATTAGCTTCGAGCCACGTCACGCTGCTGCTTTAATTTCGTATCTTCGATAAACGGTTTGTAGGGCGTACTTTATGCAATTAATGCGCAACTTGCCATGAAACATCAGTAATTAGCGGAACAAAAATTGCCACCTCTAAATCTCACGAGATTCCTTTAGCAAAAAGATAGTTTAGGCGAAGATTTCTGAATTGCTTCACACCTTGTACTTGCCATTATGCAACTGGTCTAAGCTACATTTATTAAAAAGTACTTTTTCACTGCGTGATAAAACATGTTGTGATATTCCAAATGTAGGAATCAATCTTGACAGAGATACAATGAACGTGAAGATGAAGTGGAATCGACACGCTTACGTTCGAGTATAGCGTCAAAGTAAAAGCTGCTTGCATAGATAATTAACCGAGATGGAAATTTTGGTTGCTGTATATTCTACAAAGTCAAGAGAGCTGTTTCTATGTAACGCGTTGCATGTAAATATGGAAAGGGCTTGAATGGTCAGTTTATTGACTCACAAATCTCTCGAGTACGTCCACGTTTTTAAAACAGAGAAGAAACTTGCTATAAAATTTCACGACAAAATTATGTAGATACGTAAAAATCAATGACGCTGGACGTCCATTTTCCACGAGTCTTCGAATTTTCGGTATCTCTCGAAGTCTTCGAAGCGTGTGCGTAACATAAAATACACAAATGCGCAATCTGCATTTAGAGTATTACAAGAAAATATAATTCACGAATGGCACTGCAAAAATTGGCTGAAATTGTGCGTGTAAGATCAGCAGCAACGTTCATTACAATAACTTCCGGTTGAATTGAGTTCGCGGGACAGAAAATGCGAAAGCTCAAAGCCAAATACGTTCTCGACGTTTTTCACGTTCCGAATCGATCGCTACCCCGTGAGAAGAAATTCCAAGTTTACAAGATTGAAATAAGCGAGAAAAAGCTGAAAAACCGAAAGAAATTCGACGAAATAAACGCGTTTCCCCATTTATATTTAAAGAACCAATTCGCCTTTTTCCTTCGTAACGCGTGAAATAAAACAATCTAAGAGATGACAGTGTCACACGCGACTTGATTTACGTTTATCCCAGCGATAAACTTTACCGCGATGGCTTCAATTTAAAACGCTTTTTACCTTGTACTGGAAACTCATCATCTTACCGTGGATGAACGAGCGTTAAGAAGGCCACCTACAGGAATCGTTATCGATAATCCCCTTGGGTCGACTTTCAGCGCGTGAATGCGTGGATTTTGCGTACACTTTAAGACAAGGATAACCATTAATCATGGTTCCCATGGAAGTCGCAGCTTTTTATACGGTTTCTCGGAGAATGAAGAAAGATGGTGAGGGGAAAAATGACAACATAAATCTTATTCGGTGCATGTCGCATAATCTGTGACCGAATACGTCGTTGTACGGGATATCAGGAATATTTCTTGCGTTGCATATAGACACGGGAATAGTACACACGGCAATTGTAATTGTATATGTAAAATGTAACGGAATAATGTAATTGAACGATAAGAGAATAATTAGGAAACTTGTCGTTTCGTCTTCTTCGATAGATTTAAATTGCCCAAATTTTGATTTGTTCCATCGCGTACATTTTAATTTCTATAGGAAGCAAATAAATATGTTTATACGTCGTATGTATTTATTGTGACGTTTACGTACTAATTAATTAGATCCGTGTTTATTAAATTACATATCATTTTGTATCATTGCGGCACTTTTCTCTTTTCTTTTATTTATTTTTTGACGATGAAGAATAAAATGAAACCGATGAAAACACTGCATTGGGAAACGAAGGCACGCGTAAATACTTTTCATCGATTAAAGAATACTTAGGTAAATCAATGGTTGGAAAATATTTTTACATGGATTTCCATGGAAATACCTTAATTTATACAATCCGATGGATTTCTCTAAATAACCGAAGAACGGAAATTAATTCACGAGAGAAAAAACATTCACCAAGGCTAATATTATGTTCCATTTATTTACCATCCATTTCTTTATTAAAATATCCTGCTGGAAGTTCTGTTCTTCGTAAAATTGATAAAGTTCGTGTATCCTGTTAATAAAATAAACTAAAAATTCACGGAGAGGTAAAACCACTAATGACGAAACATAGCAAATTTGTGACTTAAATCTGACGGTCGTTGGTATCGTACGATAGAATAGGCAAACGGCACGTAATCTACGTGCCAGGCGAGTTATGAAGGAAATTTTCCCGGTAGAAGTTGACGATATGCGGATGCAACAACAAGGAAGCCAGCTATTGACCAACGATATAGCGATTCTCGATCCAGATGCCAAGATAAACCGATTAAGGAGATCCTATCGATAAGTTTCGTAATCCACCTCGCGCAGTCGGAAACTTTTCAGTCGAGATGTCACATAGAAATCGACCCAGGCAGCTTCCGATTTTTGCATGTATACCATATACGATGTTGACGTCGAATGAGAAACGATATATTGTAATCTTTATCCTTTATAATTATTATTGAGATATAATTTTGCGTGCTGGACTGGATTAGCCGCGTAGTAATGACACACGTATGTGAATATGAGTGTATGGAAGTGTGTGTGTGTGTGCATAGCGTCTGGAAAAACAGACGAATGCAACTGTTTCGTTAGCGGTGTGGTATAGAAGATGCTGAGACGCGTGCAAACGTATATCGACGAAGATGCTGCAAATTTCGTTTGTTAAATAAATCTAAAACTATTTTTATATAAATTCTAAGCGTAACCTTAATGTTTCTTTACTTTTATTTCGGCGATTAAGATCTACAATTCTCAATAATTACATTGACTGGTACGACGTAATTATATCGATAAATAATGGGGTTATAAAAATATATATGCGAAATGGTTTAATATCCAATGCGTATAAATATATTTCTTCCAAGCTGGGCATTTTCCTGTTATCTTTTGAAAATCTAAACTCTTGGGTACTCGTCGAAAATAAGAAGAAGAAATATCTTGATTATTTCACAGTGCTGAATATACCGATAGCTTGAAAACGTTAAGGTAGCCTTAAATGAAAATTATGATCAAACTTTTTTCATCTTTGCTATTCGAACGAGGCCAGGTAAGAAAATACGCATGATATATTCATGAATAATATTAACAGTCTCGTTATCGTGATCAAGCGTTTTCATTTTTAACGCGGTACACA
The DNA here is from genome assembly GCA_014737365.1 of Bombus soroeensis. NCBI lineage: Eukaryota > Metazoa > Arthropoda > Insecta > Hymenoptera > Apidae > Bombus > Bombus soroeensis. The sequence goes on from JACXIL010000166.1 coordinate 1,727,008, forward strand.
ATAATCGCCGATGAAAACAGGTTACGCTATCGCGAATTTATGAGATTTACAAGGGCGTATAAATCTTTTATCAACTTGGACTAAAGTGGATTTAGAAGTCGTGAAGAGGGGTAAAAGCTTTTCGAGCAAAGCTTCGTTCGATTTCGCGAAACACGAACAACTACCCTCCAATGTTTTCGTTTGTCACGCAGCCAGACACAGAAAAAAGTTTATGGCGTAATATTTATAGAAATATATCTTAGCTTTCCGTGTTTAGAAAACCACCTACGATCGAAAACTTGGACGAATAAACGATGCGTTATAATTTTGCGTCCTAAATCCGAAATCTGACCAGTAAAAATAAACCAGAGTGATTTTGATAGCGATAAAATTGCGTATCTTTCAAAGAATATGATAATACAAGTTGTACGAGTGATGATAGGCAAATGAAATAAAAGCGAAACAGAACAAGACTGTAGTTACGTAATTCGTATGTGACATGGTGTTGCAGAGGGGATTAAACGATGCTTAATTACAGCAAACTCGATACCGGTAAGACCTAAAGCAATGTTTTGTTACAAATCTGTACTCTACGGGTACTGCCACGTTTCAACCGATCAGCCCGCTGTTCCAGGCATTTCATTAATATGCAGTTCGATTTTGACGTATCGTGCCCTTAATAATTGATACGTGTGCAAAAAAAAGGACTTTGTATTTCAACGTGAAATAGACGCATCGATACCAAAGGTTATAGCGAATTTAATTTTCTGCGAATGTTTATAAAGTATAATATTCTATGTATGAATAAAAGATAGAAAATATGTATCGTCAATTTTAAACGTTTACGTTTTACTGCACGCGCGATACGATGTTTTATCAGGCAGAATATACGACCGGATGAAAATTTTTAATTCGTTTCATCGTCCAGCGAAAGCTGACCAATATCTATCGCGATTCTAAATCGCATACCGTGTCGAAGCAAACGTTTAATGTCTCTTAATAAACTCCGTGTAAACCACATGCGCAGGTAAATCGATATAAGGAAGAAACTGCGACGGAGTTTCAATTCCCCTTGGAAGAACGATCGCGTACGCACGACGCTGATTTTCCTAACATCGATACGATAAAGTGATACAACGCGAATGGTTTCCTCGTTATAAATAAAAATCCAATCTCGAAAGAAACGCGGCATGCGCGTGGAGCGAAGCGAAGATAAAAATCGCGACGAATCTTCAGCTTCTCTTGCTTCTACGCCCCGGCTCCGTCTGAAAATTCCTGTATCGATCGAAGGACTTTAAACGAGCTTTTAAACGGATGGACAAGCTCAACAGCTGCCAGAGGACCAAGTACGCGCGAGTGTGTCACGATCGCGCAACACCACGGACGCGGTATGGAGAATAATTAGAAAAATAGCAAGACGCGGAGAACGCGGAAGAAGAAGAAAACACGCGGATCGGAGAAGCACGGCAACCTTGTTGTAGGTCGACGACCCGAAAACGTCGAGCGACGATTCGATCGTGAGATTAATCCGTCGAATGTAATTGGAAGGTCGCAAGCATGTCACAAGCTCGGAGATTTACGAGCACGTGTGTGTCCCACACAAGTGATTCGTGCTTTTGTTTTTGTAGAGAGAATGCTAGCCGTACACGACGAAAAAGACTATTTCGGGATCGAAGGAACCACCGCGAAATTCCAACGAATAATACCACGCGAGCGATACATTCAACCGGGTTCGATCATCAATCTTCGTCAGTTTCGAATGTTCCTTTCGTTGGATCATCCCTGGCAAATATGCAAGAGATCGAGCGAGATTTGCGAGAGTTTCGTCGCGATTAAACGACCGGTGATATTTCATTTCGGCTGATAGATAAAACCAACGATCGGAATCGTTTTCCCGTTTCCCGTTATGCTGCAAGCCTCCAACTTTTGTAATTCGCGCTTTGAACGCTTTCGCTTTGGCCGTTTGCGATACGAGTTGCTTCCAGCAAAGGATCTAATTTCAATTAACGCTTTCGCTATCGGCATCCTTTTTTAAAGTTCGATGTTCATCGCAACGACAGCATTCGTTTGCGCCAACTGATTTTTCCGGACTATTTTACGACGTTCTTGCGTTAGCTAGTTGATACACGTAGAAACGAGTTGCTTCCGACGAATTTATTTCTATTTCATCAAAAAATCGGAAAGAAGCTTGTCCCTATACTTAGTATACAGAATTGTGCTTGGTGAAAATTCAGAACACATAGCCATTCTATATTTTATTACGAAAGCATTTCGAAACGAAGAAATTCGAGTAGTTTTGTTGCGGTCGCTCATTCGCGTAAGAATTCTACGACGCGAAATGCAGTGAAGTGATTCTTCTAAATGAACGTTAAAAGAAAATAGTAGGATGACTCCAAGGGAAAAGCAGGATAAATCGCGCTTCTTATTTTCAGCGTGGAAGCAGATTTAATCTTACGATATCAAAATTGCCTGTATATTTAGTTCTTTCTCATCTTCAAAATTTTCAAAACGTCGCTGGTCGCAACAAATTTTTCAGATAGTCTGTTCGTAAAGCTACACGAAGTTCGACGCTTGGACAAAGTATCGATTTTAACAAAGCAGAAACGTAGCTGGCGAAGAATAGAAACAAGAAGAGAGAAGAAAAAATTACACGTGGCGTTATCGTAAATTCCTGTAGGTTGCCGCAATGAATGCAAGTTGCAACTGGAAACGGATTACCGCGACCGCAACGACAAAGCCCTCTTTTATTTGTAGTTTCCAACGTTGGCGCGTTGATCATCGGAGCGATATCAAGTTGCTGGATCGAGTGTTGCGGCTTGGAAAGCTCGAGCTTACGAAGATTTTCCAGGACAATGAGGGCTTCGTAGGATCACCGCTTACGGCGTTGTAGTCGCCGGATCCATCGGAAGCACGTGGTGGTGGCAGAGGTCGCTTCTAAGACTTGCGAGCTTTCAAACTGCGAGCAGTCAGTCGCCAGCCGACCGAGCTGCACGAGTCGTGAGTTATGTTGTCGTGTTTTGTCGCAGGAGATATCGTCCTCGTAATACCGTGACAGCTTTTGAAACCGCGAACTGTGGATCGTTGTCGGTAAGTTCAACAACAAAAGTAAAACTTTATTCGTTGAATTGCCTGAACTTTGTCGAACGATTAAATTAAAATGATTTTGGTTGCACGAGAATCACTTCGTGACGGGAAAAATGTTATATTTCGTGTCTAGTTGGACAGATTTGTATTTTTCAGCGGCTTTTATCCGTCATTTGCTGGATGTGTTCAAGCTAAACGTTTACACGTAGAAATTCCACAGAGAAATGATCGGTTTCTTTTGTAAATTAGCGCGACGCGTATCATTCAACCAACTTTTGGGGAAGTTTCCAACTTTTCGTACGGAGAACTTGTTTGCGCGGGAAAGTTAGGAGATTTTAAAGATAGCCATGTTCTGTCGTATTCGTTTAGAAAGTTTGAACTCTGGCGGAAGAATCGAAAGACTGAAGCTTCAGTGAATTTTCTTTTCACGAGTTACCGTTCCCACGCAATGCGAGTTTCTTTTTCTTCATTAAATCATATCGATAAATAGAAATTCCACGTTATCAGGTGCATAATAATATCGAAGAATTTATTCATTTCATCGTCATCTGTTTCCATAATACATAATCTCATCGTATCGACAGCGTCTAAGGAATTCTGCGAAGAATCAGCAGCGATAAACTAATTGCTGTCCACACGTACGATCCTCCAAATGTCTGACGATAATTTAACCAGCCAGGGACACGGTGTCGCAATTAAAAACGTGAAATTTTTGCATGTGGACCACTTCGATGACCAGAGACAATAGTTCAGCCGTCTATGCGATCGCCGTCTAAATGTTCGAGTCTCGTTTACCTGTCACAAGGAGACTGCGGTACCTCTCGTTACAATCGCAATTTACATTCAACATGTATACGATAATATTCGTGCGGTGACCGTGCATCTTTCGCGGGGAGATCGATACGCGGCTCGAGTCCCTAGCGGTGACTAATTACGTGACTTCTTTTTGTTCGCGCGACGCTCGTTATGCGGTAGCTAATTAGTTTCCTGAACGGTGTCTGGGAGAAGAAAAAAGAAATGCTCGGGACATCTTAACTCGTGATAATTATGACGTATGTGGTGTCAGAGGGCTGGAGATTGAGAAAGCGGCGGAAAGACGCGGTGCGCGACGAACGTTGACGCGGTTCACGAGCACGCGCCAACTTAAATAGAAACCTCGAAAACTCGTCTAACGACCGGTCGTCTCATCAAACACTCCAGCAAGCCTTGTCAAAGGCTACGCGAGGCCAGCTACCACGCTATTCAATAACAACGTAGCTGGGAGCTCGTGAATTTAATCCTTCCTTGCCAGTCGCGATATCTCGAATAAAAATAACGGCGGACTCGTGCACCGAAAATCGCGCGCGTATTAGAAAACGCAGCAAACTTGCTCGCGAGATCTTTATAATAATTTCTTTCGCGCGATAAGGCAAGCTTCGATTGTCCTGATCGGGTCGTCCCGGCGCAGCTTGAACGAACTGCTTGGCGAAGTCGCAACGATTGTTTGATTTCGATTTTCCTTTTTGCTTGTTTTTGCTTGCTCCTTGCCTTTGTTCCGTGGGATTGAATACGCCTGCGACTTCCGTCGTTACGTTGGGATCTTGTTAGCGCGAAGAACTGCGACGGTACAGCGGATGAAATTGCAAACGTCGTTCGGAGAATAATTGATGATTTTTGAAGCGTCGCGTTAAGTTTGCAAGAGTTTTACCTTTCACCTTTCACAGCCACTCGATTTCCATTTACAATCTCTTATCGTTAACGTCAATCGTATATAAGTTAATCTTTGTAGTATTTTAGTCGAATAGTGCATAATCTTAAAACATACGCAGCAACGATGAACAAAAATGACACGTGAATTTGTAAATGACGAAAGAACGAAAAATAGTTACGTAGCTTCAGAGACGTTTAAACAATTCCTTGTATCCTTTTATTCTCCTGTGTCCCGCATTCTAATAATTTCATCTTACTTCGTTCCAGGCTAAGAAAATTTATGGTACGATATTGATGGATAAGTTTCTGTAGTTTGATATGAAAGTGTAGTTTGATGTTTCTCGTTAATTACGCTCCATTTGTACCATTTACTTTCAGAATGCGCAATATGCGCATAATAATTGACACAAATATTCCGCTAGGAACGAACATTACGCTAATATATTTGATACATCTCTCAAAGACATGTTTTTGTCGCAAAAACCAACGGGCTATAATTCATCTGGTTACTCGTATTTTTCGGTAGTAGATCTTCGACATTTTATTCGACCTTTATTCTCTCGTAGATCCGCTTTTAAAGCACTCATACAAAGAATAATTTATTTCATATTAACCTGGAAATATGAATTACGCTATTGCAAAGATGTTTGCGGTATTAAACGCGATCTTTCAAGCCTAAAACGTTATTTTTCCGATTAAGATTACTTTCGTTGCTTAACGGCGTGAACAGAAAATTCCGTTAAAAAATTACTCCAACTCGTAAGACGCATGAGACCTTTTTCACAGCTTTCTTACAAAACTTTGTTAATACGTATTTTGATGGTACCATAAGATTTTGTCAGTACCATCCAATGATACAATCCGCAATCACTCAGTTGCCGACGCAAAATATTCTACCGGAAATATGCAAAAGAACGTGATCGGTACGAAAGACAAACATGTGGTTAAGAATGGTCTGTGAACACAAACCATAGAAGTCTGTTGCAAGCTACTAGGCTGGGTCGTTCGATAATCCATACAAATTTTCATATAGCTGATATCGAATTCGGATATCCTGATTATCTGCGCGAATTCGCGGCCTAAAAATTACCGTTCGTCGAAGCTGGAAAAATCTAGAAATAGAGAGAGGGGCACTCAGGTTCGATAGAATCGCGGCAATTTGAAAACCACCTCATTAAAATTCCTTTTTTTTTTTCGACGAACAAAAGGCATTTTTCATTACGTGTTCGATACGTGCACGGTGTTGAAATTGAATCTTCGTCTAAAACGTCGTTCGCTCGGGATTACCATAGAATTAGAGTTCGATAGACTTCGACAAAGTTTCAGAAAAACAAGGCCAGCAATTTCCTCCTCCGCCGGATAAAATGCCGGCGCTCTCTTCCGTTTATAAAGGTTTTCACGATGTTCGAGGACATCCACAAACGGAATTCAATTCACCCTTCAGAAGCAATTTGTCGCATAAACACGGAACCGGAAATAGAGAAGATCGGAGATGGGTCGGCGATGACCCCGCTTTCTGTCCCCGGGCAAATGTAAATCGCGACCACGTTGCAACAAACCGCCAACCATTCGGCATTTTCTTAACGTTCCTGACAGGATGTCGCGCCTTTACCAGATTCCCAGTATGCAGAATGCTAATTGTTCCTTTAACAAAGGCTGCAAGCTCGCGCCGTTCCGCTTCCATGCTTGTCCATTCCAGGTTACCGCAGACCTGAGAATAGCTTCTGCGTCGAGAGTCGCTTCTCCTTAGCTCCTCTCGTATCCTTTCGTGACAATTTGCACGTGAAATATTTCGCCCGCGAACGATAGACGCTTTATTCGATGGTAAAATTCATCGAAGAATATTTTTTTACACGCGTATCTTCAAATAATATCGTCAGACTACTAGATTTTTATGCGTTCATGTGCGTTTAAAGGTTGAAAAAGAACGCACAGAATGCGCGTAATACGACGAAATATGCGAAATATGCAACGCGTAGAGTACTTGTTACGATATTCGGTGTGGAAGACAAACTTCAGTGTGGATTTCATTTTTTTCTTTTTTTAATTATATTCGTAAAAAAAATATGAACTCACGGAAATTCTATTGCATAAATCCCACGCTCTAATTATAATCAACAAACGAGAGATGCATCTAATTCCTTTTGATACATATATATATATATATATAGATCGTTACTATGACAAAATATAAGAGTAGAATAAAATTGAATGAAATATTGGATAGAAATATGCTCTTTTGTTCCGTGTATCTTTTGTTCAAAAATTCTTTGATATTCTATTTGGAACAGTACAATGGAAAACTCACAGAATCCGCGTAATTTTCCCGTACGTGGTTAAACTTACAGCGATTCCGCAATCAAAATCCGCGTGTAATATTAATACAGCTTTTTTAATAAGCCGCTAATAGCGAACGTAGTTTTTGAAAATATTCCACCAACTTTCGCATCGTTAAAATTGCAAAATATGTTATAATAGAAGAGGAAGAATTTTTTAAACGTTGAAGAATTATAAAGTTAAATTATGTTAAAGAACGTTTCAGAGGACTATTAATTACAAAAATAAAAAGGTGGTAAGATTGAGCTATATTTCTGCTAACAGCGCTGACTTGCAGCTTTCCGCGTTTAGCATATGAAGACGATAAAATACTACATATACGTATACATGTACATGCATATACATGTACATATACATATACAAATAGAGAGAGTACAGCGCAGTTAACACTGTTACTGAAATCGCATCCTGAATTTTTAAAATAAATTTCCTAGAAAATGAAATTTCTTACCGTATAATTAAACTTTCCGTATTAATCAGCCAGGTACAATTATCATAAACATCTAATTAGAAAGTCGATTATAAAAAAAAACTACCATGTAAATGTAATAATTCAGCCATAGAAATTCGAAGGATCGAGATATCTAAGTTTCACAGGTCTCGAGTGTTCCCGCAAGTGATCAATCGATTCGAGTCATTATCTCCGAGTTTATTAGCCCTAAAATTATAGTTCACACGCTTTATGTCGAAACTATATGTCAATTTCTTCGATCGATCATAAATGCGATCGACGATCTCAATGCACGTGAAATTCTCAAGTACGCGGCTTAAACGATCGGCAAATCGAAAGGATACGAATAAAGGAAGTCAGGTTCCTTTGCGTCGATCATCCGAGTTTCGACTATATCTTTCTTCTTTTTTTTCCCCGCATCCTTTCGAAGGAAGTGGAGAAATTTGAATGTCACGAGCCGTTCTGAAAAATGATGGCGCGGTGAACTGGTCGATCCTTTGACACGCGAGCCTCGCGTTTCATCTGGAACGCGACGCTGATTTCAATAAGACTTTATGAGTTTTATGGTCGAGGTGGCAAGATCAAAGTGTCAGGGGAATTTCTGAAAGCGAGTTTTCTCGGACCAAGCGAAGAATTACGTCTGGAAACGCGTGCAATACGCTGCAGACGTTCGATAGGTTCGATCAGCTGAAGCACACACGTGGCAGTAGACAGTGAACGGACGCGTTATTTCGATAATCGATTCCACGCGCCATGTCGAATAATGGTTTACACGATCGGTGATCCATCTTACTCCAGTCTAGCATGTAAACGACTCGGTACAGCGAACGGAGCTCGTAAGCCGTCCGTTCAATTTCCATCGAACCTGTACATCGGCAGGAATAGAGTCGAGCTTGACAAACGTGTCAACGTGAACGGCGCAATCCAACCTGACGATTTCCCTCCGCGTAGAATCACGTGGAATTCATGATCGTATCGACCGAGATACCGATACCGATACGAATTTCGATCATCGGACACGTTACTTTATCGATCGAATAATTAAACGTCGGGGGCCCCCTTGTCCGATTTAGGTCACCGGTGAGAAGCATCGAAGTAATCGATATTACGAGCCGAGGGATCAGCATTAAATCGTTTAAGATTACTGGGATATTTTGTACTATTAATCCTCGGCCAAAGGTCCTTGTAATTTCTCATTTGCTATCCCCTACATTCTTAAAGTTATGCCAGGTATTTCATAATTGTGTTCGCCATCTCTTTTTCAAGTGAAATATGAAGTCTCTGCGTAATAAATTTCGCTCTCGAAAGATTTGGAATCTAGGTAATTTAAGAAGGAATCAACGTTAATTGGAAACCGCGAATGTTAAAATATCGGACAAAGTAGACTTTTGATTATCAAAATACCGATTAAGAGAATCATCGTCCATCGGAACGTCGATCAATGAAAAACTTGGAAATGGTCCCGTGTAAGGAAGATTGGAAACGAGGATTGCGGAAGGTTACGGTATTTTATACTTTTTTATATTAAGGGCTTTCCAGGAAATGTTAAAATGAAGCTCATATAACGGAGCATAGAGTTACATAAACATTTGCCTCGGCTTTTTTTTTTTATTCGCTTGAACAAACTCGCGAGAATGTTTTTCGTTTTAAACGAACTGTTTGTTGACCTCGAAATCTCATTTGCTTGTTTGAAAATGAGCGAGAAATGGCGGAAGAGTACAGAAAGGAAGTAAACATGTTGCGAATTGCTTATTTTAAACGACTTTAACCTATCAAGATTTTCGTTAAAATGTTAAAACGGTTAAAAATATACGGGGATTTTATACAAGATGTACATGAGATTCGATTAATTTAGACTTTGTTAATAAATAATATTCTGACTAATTAGTTGGTGTTTTCCAATGAATCGTCCACTTTCCGTGGAATTATATGAGTTTTTAGGTATCGAAGTTTTAAAGTACGTAAAGGACTGGCAGAAAATGCTGCTGACGGACTTAAAAAAGTTAAACTACTGGAACAGGCAAAAGGGCGCAAGGTATAGGAAAATAGCTTCTATAGAAGAATTTTACGCGGAATCGGTACAAAATATCAGTAAAATACTACGCACATAAAAGTATATTTTGACGATGGTTCCGTTGAAATTTTAAATAGTTAAAAATGTTTAATATTCCCTCGTACTTTACACATTAGTACGTGAAAATTATCTGGACGCTCGATATCGCATTCTGGAAATCACTTTCTGTACAAAGATATTCATATAACATATATAACACGTATAACACGCTAAATCCTGTTTCATCGGCAAATTACAAAATGCACGTTTTAAATCTGTACTCATTTTTATTCGGATGCCAAAGCTTTCTACCCTATCGACCACTAAAACTTTCAAACTTTTATCAATTTCATTTTCAATTTTCATCTATCACAGGATTGTTTATGTAATATATGTTTAAACACGCGAAATACAGAAACTAGATTGTAGAATTGTTTTAATGTCAAATATCGGGCTTCCTATTAAGTTGTCCGAAAAGTGTCTTTCTTTCTCAAACGTGTTTTTAACAACGGTGCATATTTATACAAACGTGAAACCAAGTCTGTGAAATGTCGCGGTGTTTATCTCAACAGAAGAAAATGGATCGTACGTAATTCGACAAAATAATACAAAACAAAAAACGTTGTGCGTCTATTATTTCCTCGTAAAACGATAGAAACCCTTCCGACAACTTAATATTATTCCGTTTTATGATATAAATGCTTGGTGTTTTCGAGTTTACAATCCGTTTTAAATTTATTTTCTCCATTTAATAGTAGTCGTTTTAATCCAACTTCTTTATTTTAAGGCGTACTTAAAATACGATGCAGGAAGCAAGTTTTTTTCTTCGCAGCATAATTTATATCATTCTTGTTAACAGAGCACTGCTCTTGTTTTAAATATTATATGCTGCAGCGTTGTCTACTCTTCAACGTTGAAATTAGTAGAATATAATTTCAGTATTTTGAAATAAATCTCACGTAAAGTTTTAGACGAGTTTCGATCGAAACAGACAGTTGAATAGAATGAAAATAAAATGAATTCCTGTCTTAGTAAACGTTTTCAAATTGACGAAACATGATATAGAACCTAGCTATTATAATATTATGTTAAATATTCAGAAACACGTACCTCAGTCGCTATCGCATACTGTTGCGAACCAACAAGTAGTACAAGTCAAGCAATGATCAGACAATATGATAATATTCATTTTCCAGTCGATTTCACTTCAAATTTATATTATCTACACGTTGTTCCGTTATCGATCAACCAAAATAATATTTATTTTACAATATTCTGTGCTTTACGCAAAATTTCAATTTTCCTGTATTTCTTAACGTCTTTGATTCGATTTATTTAGATTTCACGGTTCTTGTTAATTTTGCCGAAAGCCATCGACGGAACAACAATACGCGTGGATAAAATAAAGAAAACCGCTTTGCGAGCGATCAAAGCAGTCAGATGCAATCAATTGGGATTGTTTGTGATGGGTTGCTTACTTCCAAATGATATATCGAGTAGGCTTTGATTGGCGTTACCTTGATCATCTTCTAATCTATCGTTGGCTCGTACACAGCCATCAATCGATCTGTTACGTGGTTTGGTATAATGAACGCTTTTGATACTGTTTATCGACGGCCAACGTTCCATTTGAACGTCGATACCCTAACAATTAAATACCATAGCAAATATATATTGCGATAATGGCGCTATTAATTGTCCGAATATGCTATTGAGGACTAGATATATGTACTAAATTAATACCAAGCTGCAGATGCATTTCAAATCTGTAAAATAAATGCTACTATACATCGTGTGTAGCCTTGTCTCTCTTTATCATATTGTTCCCAACGAAGTTGTATACAAGCAAAATTGTATAATGGAAACGGAAGTACAATTCTTCCGTTTGCTTCAATGTGCTAAATTGAAATCGAACAAATACAGTCGATATATCTTTTTTCAAATGCTGCATTTATGCATGTGCGTGGCTCAATCAAAAACAAAAAAGAGAGGTGAAATTTCATGGAGATACCTTTACTCGATTTATTTTCGTTATTTTCATTTATTCAACTACTATTACGAATACGATGTATTTTACAAAAATATTGCCAATATTCATTAAAACATAATTGAGGGAAAACTGACAATGCTGAAATAATTTTGTTACGAGTGTTGCAATTCTGCGTAATAAATATCCAATTGTGTTACCCAAATTTAAACATAAAACGCACGTGAACACGTGTGTAGAAACTCGTCAACCGTTTTGTTGGAATCTCGCGTGAAATATGTTACGTTAACGTTTCACTAAAAACGCTCTATATAATAATGCACGATCGCTTGCACCGAAGAGTCTATCAAATTTTTCGTTAATCTGCATCCACGCAAGACTAAAATTTCTCGTTTTCCATTAAGAATGCGTTCGAACAAAGATTTCGTTACGTATTCCTGCCGACAAAGAAATAAGCTCTATATTCTTGCGAAGACAATTTGTACCATTCTTGGCAACACACGTTTCTTATTTCCTCCGTTCTACAGATTCCTGGAGGTGCCAAAAAATGCCACGGGCCACGTGTGTAGAGCGATACACCTGCGAGTTATAGGAAGGTGAACGAAACGTTCTTCCCACCATGAAATTGCGTTAAACTTTAACGTATTCCGTTCGAGAAGCGAGGAAATATATCGCGGAAGGCACTTCGCTTTTTTGCAGCCTTTTTCTTTATATTCGCGCGATAACCCGAGCCAGTGTTTCATCATCCGTAGGAAGTCGATCTGCCAATAAACTATTTCCGTCCGCCGTGCCGGCGTAAGATTAACTTCACGTGCTACGTTAACACTGGAATACGTCAATGGCATTTAGAAATAACGATAAAACTGAAAAAAGGTTAGCGCGTTCTTCCACAACGTTTTTCGTTTCCTGCCAGTTTCTAGCGTAACACAATTCTACCGAAAAATGGTTGGTTTCTCATAAACAACGTATTTATTGTCTTATTATTATTTCCTGTTATTAGGATTTGTCTAGTACGTAATTGCGAATTTTATTTTGCATTTACAGCAACGAGCAAAAAGATTGTCAAATTATTTTACAAGCCTGTTAAATTTTCTATTAAATATTTTGAAATATCGTATAGGCAACATACTGAGATATATAGACATTACATTGGCTCGTTAAGTATAATTTCATTTTGTAAAATTATGGTACCCTTTCGTGCCATTTATCTCTCAAATTTATTAATTTCGTCCGCCATTGCGTATCTAACGAAGGCGATGGCCATCTTCTTACACGTGACTCGACTATTTTGCATTTCGCATCTCGTGATACAAATATGTGTCACGTACTACTGAAACTCGTGTTACTTGAAATTTACGTAGAACACTGTCTCGTGTTCATCGCCGTACGTTTAATTCTGAGTTATTACTGCACGTAAGTGTAGCAATGCCTTATGATGAAAGCGTATGATGCAGCAAGATGAAGATTTATTGTTCTTATCAGTCTCGAAATAACATTCACCGATGACTAATATGCCTTAGATTTATGTTATTTCCCTGCTATATAGGCTAAGTAGGGAATTATATACCTACGTGTTTGCTAAAACGAGAGATTTTAAATTAACGTGACACACTTAACAGTAAAATTATCGACGATCTTCCATGATAATTGAAATTTACGTGGCGCGAAGAAAATAATCAATTACGTTCGCTGAACAAAGAATTTGTCCACATTTATGTGAAATTTAACGGTGAAGAAATTGTATACTCGATACGCAAAGATATACATAAAATATCCAAAATACCTATAGTGCCTGTTGTAGTATTTGATAAACTAAACAAATGCTAAAACCCTGTCCAGGTCTTATTCTTCTAATTGCGTTGATAAGAACGTGAATTTGCGTAGATATCCGGAGTCTGATAACCAGGTTTTTATTTCGGTGAAAAGGTATCGATTTCGTCGAAAGTGCTAATATTATTTTGGCGAAGAAATCCTTAATAAGAAACACGTCGATATTCTATAAAAATATATTAAAAAGGAACAATTTTGTCGATTTACAACGAAATAGATAAAAAGAAAATCCTACTGACGTTTCTGTAGATAGTCTCGGAAGAAGAAAATCGTAGAACACAGAACGTTCGTAAAAATACCGCTGGCTATCTAAAGATCCAACTTCGCGGTCTATTCGTTTCATCGAACAATGAAATCATACGTGTAGGTGTTTCGTAAATGTGAAGTACCAGTTTGCTTCTTGTAGGAACAAGAACCGAGGCTCGATAATTCGAGGTCGCGTTAAAATTTTCACGAAGTTCAACGAAGCGATACCGCTTGCAAAACTTTGCTGCGGCAGACCGCGCGTCGGGGAGTTTCGGTGCATCTTTTATTACGTGGGGGAAATCAAAGACGTAAACAATTTATTTTCCTAGCCCGTGCATCTGCCACGGTGCAGATCTATGCATTCTGAATTCATCCGGCATATCTTTGACACGTACGACCGCCAAGTACCAACGTTCGGTTGTTGAAGTTGCTATTGCTGACGCGTGATTTCATCGTACGTAGAGGGAAATTTCTGGCCAACGCGATGCTACAATACAAACGCGAAAAATGATACGCCTTAGGCCATGCGAAAAGAATAGCGCGTGCCTCTTGTTGCGTGTAGACGAAAAGCGAAGAGAAAGAGCAGCGCGAATATCGCGACAAAAAAAAAAATGCATTTCCTCTATCTTCGTTTCTATTTGTTCGCTAATGGAAACTGGAGACGTTGAAAAATGTGTGCGAAAAGAATATTACGGAATATATATACCGCGAAATTTACGTGTAAGATTATTTCTAATTGTATTTCCATTGTCTTAGAAGGAACGTTTTAAGAAAGAATTTGTTCTTCGTGGAACATGAATATGTAGAGCGATGGTAAAAAGTATTTGATTTGCAAATGACGAGTAGTTTAACTCGTTAAAGACCGTATAACGATATAATCTGTATAACGCGATCCATCGAATCCGGCCATTAATTCTCGTGACAAAGCACAAGACAGAAAGTTGATCGGACGAAATCGTTCGTTGATGAAAAGCGTAGCTTTAAAGAGCGGGGGCGCGCGATTACAGGGCGAGGATCAACGTTCGAAATTGTAGTAAGCGCGTGGCTGTGAAATTTAACGCGGCCAGTTAACCCCGTTCAGACTCATTAATTATAGGCGTGGAGTTGCATTGGCCACGGAGGCACGCGACACGCAGACAATCTAATTGAAAACAACAAACGTTAAACAGCCATTCGGGCTTGAAAAGATAACACGGCGTCGGTGTGGTTGTTGGCCAGAGTTGTCAACTGCAACCCTGTCAGCTTGCCGGCCAATGAGAGAGAAACTGTTGGTTAATTAGAATACCGTTTAGCCGATAATCAAAAGGGAAATTAACGATCACTTGGACGACGTTTAATCAATGGAAATTAGATCGGTAATAAATCGTGTAACGTTAAAAGCGGTGAAATACGTCTACCGTGAAACGACACGCTCAGAGACTTGGGATATTTTGCGGTGAAAACCCATAACGAGAATATATGGCACGTAAAAGCTGAACGTTGTGACTTATGAAAGCTATACTTTTATTAAACTCTGCGTTGACGACTTGGTTGGATCGATCAACGATGATACGACATTTGCTTGGCATTCATTTGGATAAGTCAACGATGTTATGACGTTTGCTTAGCATCCGTTCGAATAAAACAACGATCGCGCGATATTTGTTTAATAGCATCGATTTCAAAGTGGTCGAACGATACTCGAAAATCTTGAAAGCTGACAATTTATTCAAAGCATTCGTCTGTTTCAAATTGTTGCTTCACGCGTTGCTTTCCGATACCCTGCATGATTTCCCGCCGAATCGTTTTTCACATTTTATTTTTTTCAACAAATACTTCTATATACGGATATACCGATTTTTCGTTCGTTTAACCGTGATACCGTTGATTCGTGCATTTGTTCCGATTTTTCGCTTAATCATAGACCGTTTCGATTTTGCGTTAGTTTTCTCATGTTCAAGTTTTATCTTTGGCTGAAACCAGAAATAAAATCATATGCTGATAATTATCGAGACCGTTTCGATTCTATTAAATTGTAGATTATTCGGTTATCTGTGACAACAGACGCGATATCCGAAATTGATATTTCTGCGGAAAACATTTGCAATATAACAATTTGCTAATAATATGCAAACTGTGTTTTCCGCAACGTTCTATTGTCTTTATCGCAAATATTGTTACGAACGACCTAGTATCTCGTAATTAGTTTCTACCAATAATTAGCTTTTTGAGGCCGTATGGCTTACAATTAATATATTATACAGTACATAAATCTGTTCCTCAATATTAATCAGCGAAAAACCTGAAGGTCTATTTTCTATATATTAAAAAAATAGCGCAGAAGACAGACAGAGAGTATGTGTGTATGTGTAAACTTGATATTCGTCTTTAGAGAAACAATAACATTTGCCTTTACGTATAACGAACGCAACAAATTCGATTCAGCGAAAACGCTCTTGTCAAAATTTTCGAGTGTTTTGAGACGACTAACGTATCAAAAGCTGTGGGTAGAAAAAAGGTTATAGTTTTAAAGTATCGAATTCAATTCTGAAATCGAAGTTTGTCCGCCCCGTAGAATTTTATTCAAAAAATTTGCTGAATAACGTATTTCAAGACAAAGTATACCTGATCGATTCTATTGACAAACGACTGTTAAATTTATATCGTTTACAAGCTGAAACAAAGATCAACGATGTTTAAACTTCATACGTGCCTTGTTATGGAAAAATCCATGGCGCGTTGCATATCTTTTTACGCGTGATTATACACAGAGTGGCGTTGTTTGGCCAAACATAATCCAGCGGAATAAACGTTCTGCTCTTACCGCGATACGAAATAGAGAAAAGCGTTGCAGAAGGCGACTGATGAACTACAGTCCCTCGAAATGAAAACTGCACACTCATCAGGATCAAGCGTGTGTACGTGTGTGTCGGATTAAAAAAATAAATAGGCTTTCGGTGGAGCCAATAGAAGAGATCGAAATTACTTGCAAGCCAGCGATATCGAAGCAAGGCGAGTGGAAAGGTCAAAAGAAAAATGATCGAACGTAGCGAAGTAGAACGCTGGCGTTTTACAAACGTTGTTTACCTTCAATTTCAGCCGAGCTGATATGCAACACACAATTGGAAATAGTTCTCATGAAAATTTAAATTTATCGGACCTCTGATACAAGAATGCATGACCCTTTTTCCTCCTTTTCTTTTATCGTTACGCGCACCAAGCAAGCAATATACCCAGCCGTGTACATATACACGCGGATTTCAACGAAACTTCAAACAAGCAAACGTGCAACATAAATTTACCCGGCGAAAAGAACAATGAGTAGATTCTTCTTAACGTTTTACCGAATGCGAGCGTATCTGACGTGGAAAATGGAATATATTAGCAATAATTTTCGAGATGCTTCTTCATAACAAGGGAAATATAAACGTTCTTCCAATCGGATCGTTTTTAGATCGTGGTATGTGTAGGTAGAAATAAAATTCTCTTTAAAAAAAGAAGCCACGCGTATTATTACGAACCGGAATTCTCGATAATGATAAATCGATTAAAAATATTAGATCAGCAAAGCAATGCATTAAGACTAAGCAATGCCAGTTAGAATATTTGATTAAAAAGAAAATTGAAAAATTAATTTTGTACTTGTATAAATAAACGAGTAACCTATTAACTCAGACGTGATTTAATCATTTTTCAATGTCCCTGACATATTCCGCATACACCCGTCGACAAAATGATACGTGTAAAGCAGTGATTATGCATTTACACTGTGCCACCACCTTCGTCTACTTATTTTTATAACAAGTATTGTAACGAAGTATCGATTCCCCTGTAAATAGGAGGACGTTACAATCTTCCAGGTAATTTACATTAATGCGCTTAGCTGCAAAATCTTGTTACCGCGTTGACATGATCATGTCTATGAAGTTATCTTGTTTATGTAAGGAACAATTCGCAAACTTCCACGATACTTTATGATATCAAAGTGGCGCGCTAAACACATTCGCGTTTCGACTTATCGATACTTTCGCAGATGTTTAAAATTCGTAAAAGCTTCTTGATTTTTATCGAACAAGTTGCATATAGTACGTTACAACATTAATGCCCATTCGTTCGTTCGTTCTCTGCTCATTTGTAGATTCGCGCGACACAAATGAATTATGCTCGTTATCGGATCGTCGATAAATTATTACTCGAGTCATCGATTATCAAACGCACTCGTGTAAGATTCGATAAAGGTCGTTACCGTGGCTGATGCTAAATATTTAAAAAGAGGAAACCACGTCGACCCTGTCAAAAGTTTCATTAGAGAAGAAGAAGAAGAAGAAGAAGAAGAAGAAGAAAATAGCGTAACAACTGAAAGATATCTAAGAAAAATCATTCGCGACCTCAGTTATATTCAAGAAAAATGGCGGAATGCCGTGAGCCGGTATTACCTGTAATAGAGACGTTTTTTCTCAATGGAACGGAAAAGGTGTCCGTGAAAAATATATGAACGAAAAGCGGGAGGAAAATTATAGTTTGGCCGTACACTGTATGGTCCTATTTATGCTTTCCTTCCTAACTTCCTGAATATATCATCGTAGAAGCTGAGTATACTTTTTAACGTTAATAAAATGTACATATCCAAAGTACCTTACAACAATATTAATTTAACGATTCGCAGCAACAAAGGGATATGTAGCTGAGATATTTGAATCGTGTTTAGCGGAAGAAAAACAACGGTGTAGGTTCCATGTTCAGAAACACGAAAGTTTCTTATTACGAATATTGCTTGACTAGGAATTTGTAGGACGTGTGAAAAAATATTTGAATTTTAGTTAATTTCCGTTGATTTACCCAAATTACTAGAGAAACAACGATGCAGGTTCCACGTTCAGAAACACGAAAGTTTATTATTACGATATTGCTTGACTACGAATTTGTAGGACGTGTGAAAAAATATTTGAATTCTAGTTAATTTCCGTTGATTTACCCAAATTACTAAAAAAATAACGATGTAGGCTCCATGTTCAGAAACAGAAAAGTTTATTATTACGAATATTGCTTGACTACGAATTTGTAGGTGTAATGTGTTGTTGGTTAAATCAATAAGGAGACGAGTTAATTTAATTAACTATACTTACAGATATTTTAAACTATAGAATACAAAATTAATCGCAAACGTCGTTCGCTTGATGATACTCGTAAGATTCATTCGTAATACTAGTTCGCTATGACTGACTCACTCACTGACTCGATACTGATATTCGTTCGAACTGCTAATGACTGACTGACTGACTCGATACCGATGTTCGTTCGTGCGACTGACTGTGTCTGGAGAACATGGTTGTCTATTTACATTGGTCGATGGGGGTACCGAAAGGTTTGAACTTGTCGCCCGTGGTAGGTTGCACGTAGCAGCGAAATTACTTTGTCCATAGTTTGTTTATTACGTTATCGTACAATGTTAATCCTCTGTGGCAAAACAACTACGTGAGGCACCTGCTTATCGCGACGAACTAAGACGCATATGCCGCTAAATGCCCTTCGAAGATTCCACACGATGGTTTCCATTCGATCATACTGTCGATCAATCGGTTCAAGGTCCCTTACATAATTCCAATAAAAAGGGAAAAAGCGATCAGTAGTACTTTTTCCTCTTTTGCAAGGTAAAAATGGCTCGCACGTTGTGGCTGGCGTGTACTCGGTGATCCCTGCTATAAATTCGCTGGATTACGAACTGCTAGGTGATGGCGTTGGTGAATGTTGGCGCAAGGTTTCGCTTCGCCACCTCTCGCAGGTTAGTTTCAGGAAATACGGGCCGGGCACACTTTGTCTTCGGTTAAATGACACCGGAATTGACCGGAGCCAACCTTTTAAAACAGTATCCGATAAACGAAACTCGAACGAACAAAGGTGCATACCAAGGCCCCGAACGAACGGCCACAATGAGAAGGCAATGGTAAAAATCGTTGCTGCTTTTTGCCTTTGTGCCCTCGGCTCGTTGTTTCCTTTCATTCCATGCCGTTTTGTTTAGAACGTTTCACGAGTTTAATATTTACGCATGAAACGTTTCCCAAGCGCTTTTATACGTTCCGCTGCGCCGTTTAACAGAGCTGCAAAGAACGCGATAACTCGACCGGCTAAACCAGAAGTTCCAGCCGAACTTTGATAATGACTTTGTTTTAAAACTCGCGCGCCACGGTTGATGAATATTAGGTGTTATTGGAGTACTCGCCGTCAACTTTTCCTTTGCCATCTTTTTCTCTATCAATCTTTTCTCTTTCGTTATCTTCGCCTGCTAAGTATCGAAATTTCCTCGCTGCGTATATTACTTTGCAATTATTTCTATTTCTATATTTCATCGAGCATTAAAAACGTTACTTTATTACTTTTGTTACGCAGATCGAAACATTCTGTCGCTACGTTTTACTCGGACTTGTCACGTCTACGATTTAATTCCACGATTTTCGACGATTTCGATCAAAAGCCTACTCGCTTCTTCCGTGTTTCACATTGCCGCCAAATTTTCTGATTGCGTGCAACAAGGTACAAAGAGGTCTTACGACTCTTCTACGTCGTAAAATCATTGCCGTTCGATTTTCCAAGACGTTATATCGTTAGACGCTCGATTTTTCCACGCACGAAATTATGATAAAACCATCGAATTACAGTGGCACGAGGTAAACGGCGTCCAAGACTCGTTCGTTCGTCACGAAATATCGTGAGACGTATAATTCACAGCTTTGGAAACGTACTGACGATTTCACGCTGGCACACGTACGCAGAAAGACGAAACGGTATCGAACCTATCGATATCGCTTGTCGCGGTCTCGTTTCCGAATTATGAAATTCGAAAGCCGATGCAGGGTAGTTGGCTAACCGTGTGCAATCGTTATAATCAAGAACGGTGAAGGCTGGTAGCTCTTGGTGTAGCCATTTAGGATCGTTGTATGAGCGCACACCGAAACCCGACTCAAAGTTACGGTCTGCTGTTAATAATTACATTAAATAGACATGCAGAGACCGTACCTCGCGCTTCCCTTGGGTCACCCTCCTGGAATTGAGTTTTTAATTAAACGCGCGCCACTCATCGGTCAGCTCGCGGTCTGGATTAACGAATTTATTGGGAAATCGTGTTATCCTGCGCGCGTCAATGCTCTCTAATTAGACTGTAGCCTTAGAGCGTCTGAATTTCGTCACACAGATTCTCAGATTCCGGATTAAACTGTGACGACACTGTGCATTTGGCGTTTAATAAATTCCTGTCGAAGGTTAATGAAACAAGGGGATCTCGCTTTTCCAAGTAATACGAATTGTCGAAGTGACTACTTCGTGATAAACTCTACGTTTTTATTTGTGTATATCCTTGACCTGGAGTCCAGAAATATTCTAATTAAGAAGAGGTGCATATTATTGTACCCTTGAATATACATTATGTTTTGGGTTGCAAGGTCTAAGAATAAAAAAACTAATAAGTAGATTTCTGTTCGTGTTCCTTGTAGCCTCTAGCCCAAGCTATAAGCTCAATTTGTTTAGTAATGTCCTTTTGCTATGAATATGCGAACGTGCTCCCTATCATTGCATTGTCTAGTAACACTAAGAGATTAGGGATCTGAATCAGCATAAACTTATATTTATACATTATACTTATACTTATACCTTTAATTATTTCGATATATTTTTCTATTACAAATTCATACACTTCAATTAGTCAACCTCAACAGGAATAAAGTCTAATTTTTTCCCCTTTTTGGCAGCTATTTTTTATAGAAGGTTGTTTTAAACAGAAGATTGCTTAGTACTGGAAAAGCCACAGAATATTTTATAAAGTTTCTTCTTAGAATACATGTCGAAGTTTCTCGTAATCTAAACGTTAAATGTACGCAAACGCGAACCTCCGACAGGAAAACTTTGGAACCATACTGTTCTAGGATGAAAACGTAAGGATAAAACGAAATGTAATGAAAAATGAACGATAAAACCTACGTCAAATATTATCGACAAACAAATGGAAATAACAGTCTTGCAATAATTAATTATTAAAATTCGAATCGAATGAAAGATCAAGGTGAAGACGACGATGGTGACGAAGGAGCTGATATAAAATAAAATCCTCTGCAAGCTGCCAATTTGTATCGCGTGACTATGGAAAGAATCGGTAATCCGTGCACGTAACACGAAATGCATCCTGAAATTGTAACACAGTGGTCTGTGGTTCGAGTTGGGGCATTCTCGATAGACCGTCGGTGAATGGGTGCATCGCAAATGTCCATTTTTATTATTTTGTTCGACCATCTGACCGAAGTGGCTCGATATCGCGATGTACTTACACGCCGAGAAGATACGTCCCCGATTCTAAAGGAACGTGAAAGGGAATTTTTACGAGCAATCTCGGATCGTGCATAAAAGCAATATATTTCTGTGTACTTACGCGTTCTATGAGAAATCGACTACAGAGTGCTACAGGGAATGCTGAATAAATTGAATTATTTGCCAGACAGAAGTCTCTTATATCGATAGGCAAATGTTACTTTTGATGCTTTTATTGAGGATATCGACAACTTGAGAATATCACCTGTAGCGGCACACGAGCTGGAGGACAATTTCAATTATGTTGTTCTTTTGCCTCGGATTATCAACATCGTTAGAACATGCATAATGTGGTGTATCGTGGACGAGGGGGCCGGGGGGGTGTAGCGCAGATTGTAAATAAGCGGTTGCCGAGATGCGAATAATAAACAAGTGGTTGCTGAGTATGTGCGTAGCGAGGCCAAGACAAAAGACAAGAAGTTGCTAGGGGACGATAAACGAATTGACAGCGGAATGAGTTGAGAAGCTGAAGAGTGCGGATCGCGTTGTCCATATAGTGTTGTTAGCGTTGTTGAGAGAGAGTTGAATTCGTGTTGACGAGAGTTGTTAATTAATTATCTAGTTGTCTTAATTATAATACGTTGTTGCGATTAGGTCGTGTTAAATAACCATTGTTTTCTGTCTAATTAACATCTGTTTAATCCTTTTATCGTTAATAAACTAATTATAATAATTCACGATACTACAATAGTGTGATAATAAATAAACTCCGGGCAACACTATTGAGATATGTATAATTTTATGTTCTAGATTAGATTAGCCGCGTAGTGTTGATACAGGTATGTGAATATCTCCCCGAAAACAGATGAAAACAGATGAATGTAAATCGTTCAGTCAGTTAAGAGTCAGTTGATGATGAGACAAAGAAAGTGCTGAGACGCGTGCAAGTGCGTATCGATGAATATCTTTGAAATCGTTTATCAAATAAGTATATAACTATTTTAATATAAATTCTAAGTGTAAATTTAGTGTTCCTACACCATTATTTCGGCAATTAAGATCCATAATTCTCATCAAAAACAATGTCGAATTTAAATATTCCGGTACTCCCCCGATCAGTATAAATAAAAGAACGCGAGCGTAAAGTAATCAGTTTTTCAGTCTCAATCTCGAGCGATTTTATTAGCGAATCAGTTAGTAGCGTCTTAGCGAACATTCTCTGTATTTATTGATTATTTTTAAATATATTTGACGGTTTCAAGATCGATTTTTCTCGTCATTTGAACAACAACTCAACCAACCATCCTCTACGTACCTATATATTTTGGTGCCTAATGTCCATTGAAATTTAACATCTATTTCCAGTCATGTGGAATAATTATTTTTCATCTGCAAAGAAGATGTCAGAAATCAGGATTCTCGTTCATCGTTCGCAAGTCACAAGTTGTAAAAGCTAGAGAGACCTGTTCGAAACAAAAATTCGCGAGCAACGAGCTGTTTCTTCCGAAACGAGCGTGCCAAATTTATGTCCGACATCGGTGAACAGCAGCAGAGCAGCAGTAGTTCGGTGCAATCTGGCGCCATGGAAATCAGTTGGCCAAACACACGGTTTAAATGACCGTAATGCGCGTCCAGCTGTCCACGAGATTCAATTAAACGAATGTCGGAATGCATACCGCGAAACGATTGTTTCGAAGGCGGGGCGGACGTCCTATCGTCGCGCGTGATCACGTTTAACGGAACAAGGGTAGAAAGAATCCTGTTCATTTGCATTCATCGACGAGTTTGCAGTCACGAGATGCATATTGGAATGGTAAAAGCTTGGATCGTGTAGCTTGCAGCCCGAGCATCGACATTAACACCGTGAACACGTACATTATAGATTTCTGTTTAACAAGATCTTTGTTGTGCGCGTTTAAAATTGAAATTCACGGAGCTAACTTCTGCCAAGTAAATAAAATACGTTTGTTATAGACACGCGCGAGGCAAAGAGCGCGTTGCTTTTTCAAGCTGAAGAATTTAGACAAGCTAATAATTAGTCGTTTCAACGTTAACGCGTTGATCGTCGAACAAATTTGCTTTGCCTTGCTCACAGAGATAAAATGCAGTTTCTTGTTCGAGCCTCTGAAAAGTCAAACCGATCGATTCACTTTCTGCGAAGCTCTCGATTCGCGAATCAGATAGGAAAGTAGAATTTCAAATCTTAAGAAACAAATTTCTTATTTTCGTGAATTTCTTTATCGTTGATTGGCAGAGAAGTAATTTTAGAAAATAATATTTATAATCGTGTCAAGTTGTAAAATTGATCGGCATAGCTTCTAAAAATCACGTTTCAAACGACGCGTTATCGGTTTTAATAAAAACAAAATTGCCTGAGCGCTTTGCAAGCATCGGAATAGACCGAGTTCCTCGTATTGTTCTACGTAAGTGCAGAATATTCTTAAAATTTTAGAACGTGATAAAAGTTATTTGTAACACGGTTTGCTGCCATAGAATATCGATTGACAGGAAACAGGTCGATCTATTTTATGCGTGGAGCATGATGAGGATGAAATTTGCAAGTACTGGCTATTAAAATCAATATTCATACGTATGCATATCGAATGAGCAGCTATAAATTGCAAAAAATGCTACGAGAAAAATTCGGAAATTTTATAAAAACGCACAAATTGCAAGATACTTTCGCGTATTAATGTGTGCAACGTAATGTCAAATATTCATTGCCATCCGTACGAATCAACGACTCGGCTGTAATATTCTAAGATCGAAGAACAACGTGTCTTTGTGATACTTTTCATTCATCTGCCGATACAACAATACGATGTACAATTGTACACACAATACGCATGAAATTTAGTACTTACTCTTAATCAAATTAAATGAAATTAAATTTAATTTAATTAAAACGAGAATATGAAAATAATTAGCGAAAACCAATGGAAGACAAATATCATGAAAATAATATCATGAAATATCGACAGGCGATGATTTTATAAATGTGCAAAATTAATTTGCCACAGCTACATTTAATGAAACATATTTTATCGTACGAATTGCAATTGGACTCCAATTAAAAATAACAACGGATAAACAGATTAAGCGACTCGGGCGAAGAAAATATATCTTAGTCGTTACAAAGTCAATGAATATGAGAGAATAATTCTCTAACGAAGCGAATAATAAAAAGGAAATAAAAAAAAATTATCAACTTGAAGCTTCTTGCTACGAGCTCGCAGTTCAATCAGAATCTACTTATTTCAGATCGTTATTTCGCAAAGGTTTGTAAGACTTGGTATCGCGTTAAAAAGCAAGGAAGAACAGGAATTACGCGACTTTGATATTTCCTTTGCATTTCTGGCCACAGAAAAAACGAAGGTATTTCCATTACAGAGCTGCCTTCGTGAAAGCAAACATTCGCGTGTACATTAGGAAGAGAAAAGCTAAGTATTGTTCCATTTTCACCTCGTCATGGTAACAATGCCAGAGTGTTGCATTTTTAATTGCCTTTTATTTACCTTTCCCTTCAAAGTTCACCAGCTAGCTTCGCTTCAAAGTTCAGGCTAACGTTTCAACAAGTTGCTGATTGTCACGGAACAACCATATTACATCCAAGCGTTACGCGTGATCACGTGCTTTTAGAAGGTTACGTTCCAAATCTTTCAAATAGTTTCAGTTTCGTTACACACATACGGACGCCATTGTAAAATGGTAAGGTTCTCTATGAATTGCAATAGCGTACGTGATACTGGCAATAGTATTCCTGCTGGAAAACATTTTCGTTCCGCTTCAACTTCTATTTCAAGTTCTCGTTGCTCGATTGCTTTTCAGACTCCATCTCGTGTCGAATTTATCTGCTGATTAAAGTGCCGATTAAAAAACATACGTTTGCATATCGCACGTGGATTCTTTCAAATTAGCCAATTTGTTGTGTAACGAAGGGCGATGGAAACGACAAACCAATAAATACATTTCCATTAAGATACGATAAATTGGAGTAATTTTACATGAACGTAACTCGAGCTGCGTCTCTTCAAAGGGACGCTATTCGGTCGTTTCAAACGATCCGAAACTGATCAGAAGTGTAAATAGTATATGGAATGTCAGTTTAACAAGGTGCACGACAACCTAGCTAAGCTGTTTATTTGCTCGTGAAGAAAGTCGTTTGCAAGAAAGGCAAATTTCCAAGAAAGGAAAGTCATCATTACGCGAGGTCGAGTGTGCGACGTAATGTTGAAATAACGCAGTCGCCATAGTATCCTTTTGCGTTTACGACGCTTTTCTATAGCTTCGCTCTTTCGCTATATTTTACCTGGAGCATCGACCGTCTCGCCCGTTAATTTTATTCTTTTGCACGAACCTCTTCTCGAAATTTCAAGTCGCTCTCCGCATTCCATCGAGTTAAAACGCCGATGATTCCAACCCGGTCGCGGCAACGCGTTCGTTTCGCACGATGAGACGGTGAAAAAGTTCCCGCTTGTCGTTCCCCTTAACTTTCACGTAGCCGTTTTTGCGATACTTGAACGTTGTGCAAGTGCAGAACGGTTTCAGCGAGTTCTTCTTTAAAAATTTACCGTGTCTTGGGAAATGCCAAGAGAAATGAGAGGTGGATGACGAGACACATCGTAGGTGGTAATTTCTTCGTTAAAGCAGAGTAGCCTTTTCTTTTTAATGAACACGATTTTTCAACGTTGTTGAGTGATTCTCTTTACAAACCCCGCAACGATAATTACAAATTACGCACGTACACACGCAAGACGCGGAGTTTCGTTCGCCCTACCCAAACATTTCCCCACAAATATTTGTCAGATTTCATTGGGTCCGCGAAACGAACGCGTAACGCGAAAACACGAAAGGCACAGACGCTGTAACGGCGATGAATAATTGAAGGGGCGCGGAATAAATTGCATATACTTCGTTCGAAATTAAAATTAAGCTGCTGAAACAATTTGTATTCGCAAAGGCCTCGTTTCGTGTCGTGTCTCGCCGATAGAATCAAATATTTCAATAGCGGAACAGCAGACTACTCGTCGACGTGTCTGCAACGCGTTTTAACGTCTACTTTAAAATCACTTAACCATTTTCGACGTTCGTTATATTCCTCTTCTTGTGTGTGTCGTTGCGATATTGCCCTATTAATATCGACGCGATATTGGGTTTTACTCTATTCCATTGTAAAGTATTCCATCACTCCCTTCAACTACTATTTCTATACTTGAAATCCACTTTATTTCTCTTATCGTATTACTCTTTTTTTTCATTTCGTCAGAACAATAGCAATATACCGCTGTTATATCGTAAGCAAAGAGGATTTAAATGACGTAAACTGCTTTCAGTAATCACAAGGTTATTTTAGATTTCGAATCGCGCTTGGTTACGAGTTTTCGAAAATGTTCTTTTAACGATCCATTTATCGAAGAAAGATGCTCGTGGTGGTAAAATAGTGCGAATAATATAAACATACGCGAGATATCGACATTTCTCGCACTCGTTGATATATAGCGAAATACAAACGTTACGTGCCTATTTCCGATCTTGAGCGATACACGCATCAAGATTTAGAGCATCGTATAATATCTACTCTTGGCGAATTTGCATCGATTGATGTATGAATCCCGAAATATTTACGAATTTGCATATTTCGCGTCAAACGCGTTTAATGGGAAATTTAGAACAAGCTATGAATACATTTTTTTTTTATTTTATGTTTCAAATAGGATCCGATATTGGATTGAAATATTTATTTGTGTCACGAGCGACAAATATTATCCAATGTAAATAGGATGCTTCTTATTCTAAACAACGCCAACGCTTACATTTAATATCGTAAGTCGTCTTCTATCTTTGAAGAGTATAATTTTCTATAAAAAAAAAAAGCGTCAAGTAAAAGCAGCCTTCTTATACACGCGCGTTTGACAAAGTTTCAATTTTATAAACTCCTTTAGAAATTTCATACTTCTTTTACGTGCTGAGTTACGGCTCGCCGTTCGAAAAACTCCACCTACTTTACTTTTATCTACTTTTATTTTCTTGCTTGCGAGATAACAGCACTTATTTAATATAATACGTTATAAATCTGTTCTACTTAACGGAATTTATTTGAACGCTTATCGAACTGCAGACCTGATTATACATAGAACGAATTACACGACCAGTTCTCTTTGAAAAGTCAAGTTATACGTAAAATACAAGGAATCGGATTTCTACTCTTCGTTTGGATATCCTGTTCATCGAACGAACGTCTTTGGGCGACTAAAAGGACCAGGAAACGCTATCGTCGGATCTCGTGAGAGTTTCATCTCTGAAAACAACCCTCTACCGATCGATTCTCTTTTGTGCAACGACCAACTCGCATTCTCGTCATTGCGGTGGTTTAACAATGCTCGGGAAGAAAGAACTAAGAAAATGCTCGCGTTACATATGCGAAAAACGACCGATTTTATGAGGAAATCCCAGCTGGCGATCGTTACAAGATCGAGTCGTTAACAATTTGTCTCTCAACCATTTCTCGCTTCTTCCTCTGGGTAATTCCACTTACTGTTATACTTCTGATTCTAATATTTTTAACATTCAAACTTCACACATGGATTACACATGGAGGCATTTGAATTTGAAATTTGGAGAATTTTAAATACTTTGAAGTTTTTAGTATTTCTCGCTGTCACGTTCGTAATCGTTTCGTGCATGTAGATATTTAAACGCGATACAATCTCTTCAAGTATCGTTATAACATCGATTTTTAAATATCGTTGCGAAGAATCTTATTCTTTTATTATCTACGATTGAAGGAACTGAAAAATTAAATCTTGTCTTTGTCACGTCCGTAACGCGAAAAACTAATCAAGAACAACCCGCGATTCAAAACATTTTAATAAACTAACGGTCGCATGAGCATGTATAATATGTATATTCGATAGACTACGTAGGCAATAATTGGTAATTTCTTTCAAAATAGATTAAGGTAATTTAAAACGTTTTTTTGAAACCGTGTTTGTAGTATTTGAAGTAAAAGGTAGTTAAAACTGCTATAAGTTGTATCTTGCGATAAATTTATCCAGCTATGTTTTTATATTTATCTAACTATGTTTTTATAACGATATTAAGACGGTTTAACTGTCGGCGGTTTGAACAAACGTTGAGGATCTTCCCAAACATTTTCAAAAGATAGACCCAGATGTCTTTTCATCTCCGACAGTTATAAATAAATGTAACGACTCAGAGAAGTCAGTAATATCATTTTGCCAACCGAAGAGACATCATCCTTTTGTCAACCGAGTAATTATCAATCGTCTACCGAAGAGTTAGTTATCATTTAGTCTACCGAGGAGTTAGATTATCATTTGTTAACCGAAGAATCTGTCAGTCAATCGTCAAAATGGAAATCGAGTAAGATTTGAATAAATCGTTGCATATTGATCATTTCTTTTCGAACAACTTTAATCCTCTCCCGTACCAATATTCCTGCACATAGCAGGTTAGCCGAAAGTGGAACTCATTGCCAGTTGCATCAAAGTAAGTCAGTTAACGCTACCGAACGCGTCAACTAAATAAAACATGCTAGAGAGATTTTGATAATTAAGTTTAGTAAATTTTCAACGGTAACAAAACTGCGTCTTTGTCCATGTTTCTTACGAAACCCATCACATACAAGAAAACGATACAGGTAATAACGCGAACATAGTAGTTTATGCAACATAATAATTTAAAGGTCCTGTAATTTGTTACGCATTAACTTGGATTCTCTAGAATTCTTGTACACCTGCTGTTCATATTTTCAGCTTTTTGCACGTATGAAAATTCCGTGCAACTTTGAAATTTTAACTATGAAAATCCAGCAGCTTGTATCGTTGTTGCCTACTATGGTAATTCTGGCCCCTTTGTTTCGGCCTACCCATTGTTAATTGTTCTGGTTCAGTAGTTTCATGAGATATATCCCTATAAAGACCGGGTTACTTGGTCCTTGTAAACGTCACCATAATAGCACCCTTAGTGGGTTTATGCAATAAGGATGCTGACATTCGATTATATCTCTGATACAACTTACTGCTAATGAACTTGCTGTTGTCGACGAAAGAGAATTCGTTATATCGAGCTCATTCGGCCTTTGATGAACTATTAAAATGAATCTCATAATCAATTGGCAAGCGGCAACGCAGATTAAATGGATTGCTCGCTAGGCGAATGTCTAGAGGATGAGCAATAAAGATATTTGCAAAACAGTAAAATACACAACATTCTCTTTTTTATTTTCTTTTGATGCACATTACAAGCAATTATCTCATTGAGAATTTTAAGTAAGTTTTTCTGACGTGGTACTATAACACGATTAAAAGTATAAAGTGCGTTTGATTCTAATTGAATCTAGTGCTTAAATCTAGAGGGTATTGTCTTTTTAGCTTGCGCATTTGATCCGACGTGTCAAGTAATTGAGTAACTAGATGGTTTTGGTGGTTGTTAGTTCTTATGCTATAACTGTTGCTGAATTTTGAAAAAGACACAACGCGTTAAGATTTCTATTTATTCGTATAATCGTATTCTTGCTCCTAGTATTTACCTCGAAGATAATGTAAATTATACAAATGACGTTATTAGGTCCTGCGAAAAGTTTCTTTAGTTTTATAAGGAAATAATGGACGCGCAACATTTTCCGTTTTATATTATTTTATCGAATTACCTACGATCCATTTTGTTTTATCGAGATAAAAATCACAACGTTCGACAGATTGGGTTTCATGTTTGTATAAAGATGCGTCGTTGTAAAAGACGTGTCTGTAAAAGAAAGACACTTCTCCGACAAGCTAATAGTATCAAACACAGGTAATGTAAACACGATATTTCGATCATCCAACACAGAACTCGAGAAACAGATTATTTACAGGACATAACGCTATGAATAAATGAAGACAAGTAAACTACTGCACTGTAACCCGTATTAATCAAAAGTTTAGCAAACAACTGAAATCGCCACTGGGACGTGGAATGCAACCAAGTGTCATCCGGGGCGATACGAGTAACCTCGAGGACAGAGGATCGGAAAGATCAGCCGAACATCGTGAAACTACGATAGCCAGGGTCCAAGGACCAAGCAAAACGACCTAGTCTACCTCTTACAACTCTAACGTCCACGACCTCGGAAACTATAGGTCCGACCTAAGTTACCAAAAAGCTATAGAGACCTGGCATTCCTTATATATATGTACACGAAGATCAAAGGAATTGATGGAGACTGTAACTTCGCAAAAGATACGATTGGAAACGCAGCAAGGCGGAAATACCTGTTTTTCTGTTCCTGAGACTACGGAACTTTATCAGAATAACCGTTAGAATCGTACACCTCGATACATACAACGTCTTAGCTCAAGAAATGTGGTTCTAGTAACCTCGATATCTATGACAGGGACTGATCCTTACAAACCCCAAGTGGTATGTTGACCTACAATACTCTGCATCGAGTTTCTCGACCTCGAAATTATAGGTGTCAAGGTTCTTCGATACTGCAGCGATGTAGATCAGCTTTTCCAACCTTGTAGTGGCAGATCTACAGACGATACAAGACCTGGATGATTTAGGTTCCTTGTGCGTCATTAGACGTTTGTGTTGTGACAACGACTATACCCAAATCCACGTCATTTCATAATACCTGACAGTGACCCGTTAGGCTTTGACCTGATATTTCCAGATGATCCAACGTTACATTTTCCCCATTACGTAGAACAATCAGGATGCTCTCCTTGCCTCTCAACTCCGGAAAACGCAACATATAAAAATTGCAAGCATTCGACCACGAGACTAGTCTTGTGTATAGTCCTGGCCGTGATTTGAACAACTATTTTAGCTTCGCTACTTCATTGTAATATTATACTTAATCATTTTGTGAATAAAAGCCTACAAAAATATAAAAGCACGGTCAAGTTAAGCTATAGCTCAGCTACTCCTTTTTTTTATCATTAATTTTACGCGAAGTATCATTGTTCTGCGTTAACGATGATATATCACGGGTCTGCGATCATGAATATTGGATTCCCGCGTTGTAGTCCGTTATATTCCTCTTTCTGATTGTTTCACTCGAATCTGTGAGAATAGTAAGCCGATATCTGACAATACGAAGCTCTTACGATATGGCTTGCAACTTGGAAATAGCTGATAATAGGTCCATAGGTCATCGTCACGCCATTTTCATCAAAATTGTACGATCTTATAGAAATCTGTGTCTGCGCGATTATAAATATTGGGTTTATCGCACCTAAGGTGACTAAAGACTGTTCTTTCCATCGCAAGATGGTTCATCTAGTGCCTTTTGATCTTCAAATTATATACGTCGAAGACCAGTGATCTTGCCGTGGCCTATCCCAAGATCCTCGTTTTGCCAACGTTTCGGATCTTGTTCCTTGTTTCTAGGATGTTGCGAATTACGTCTCTCGCTTCGTCTATGGAGATGTGGTTTTCCAACCACTTGTTGTGTACCATTTCGGTACGATTCCCTATCGTCACATTTGTGGATGTCGAAGTGATACGTATTCACTGTGGGAAACGCTATCTATCATCAAAGCTATCGTCTGAATTGGAAATATGGTTTGAGTTACTCGCAGCTGTGAGAAATGATTAAGGCTGAAGTACCTTTTTGAAGTTACTGCTTCTGTAAATTTGTAATTGACTAGCAATCTTTGCGGTACTAGATGTACTGTTTACTGTAAGTGTAAATTAATCTGTTTCACAAAATTATCGTGCTTCTTCGTATCGAACTTTCTTTAATTCACTTGTAACAATTCATCGTCATTAACAATAATTTATCGTAATAATTCGTTCATTTCATCAATCTCTTGTCTTTGGAATTTACCGTCTGAGTTGGAAATTTGGTTTGAGTTACTCGCAGCTGTAAGAAATGATTAAGGCTGAAGTACCTTTTTGAAGTTACTGCTTCTGTAAATTTGTAATTGATTAGCAATCTTTGCGCTACTAGATGTACTGTTTACTGCAAGTGTAAATTAATCTGTTTCACAAAATTATCGTGCTTTTTCGTATCGAACTTTCTTTAATTCACTTGTAACAATTCATCGTAATAATTCGTTCATTTCATCAATCTCTTGTCTTTGGAATTTACGGTCTGAGTTGGAAATTTGGTTTGAGTTACTCGCAGCTGTAAGAAATGATTAAGGCTGAAGTACCTTTTTGAAGTTACTGCTTCTGTAAATTTGTAATTGCTTAGCAATCTTTGCGCTACTAGATGTACTGTTTACTGTAAGTGTAAATTAATCTGTTTCACAAAATTATCCTGCTTCTTCGTATCGAACTTTCTTTAATTCACTGGTAACAATTCATCGTAATAATTCGTTCATTTCATCAATCTCTTGTCTTTGGAATTTACAGTCTGAGTTGGAAATTTGGTTTGAGTTACTCGCAGCTGTGAGAAATGATTAAGGCTGAAGTACCTTTTTGAAGTTACTGCTTCTGTAAATTTGTAATTGATTAGCAATCTTTGCGCTACTAGATGTACTGTTTACTGTAAGTGTAAATTAATCTGTTTCACAAAATTATCGTGCTTCTTCGTATCGAACTTTCTTTAATTCATTGGTAACAATTCATCGTAATAATTCGTTCATTTCATCAATCTCTTGTCTTTGGAATTTACCGTCTGAGTTGGAAATTTGGTTTGAGTTACTCGCAGCTGTGAGAAATGATTAAGGCTGAAGTACCTTTTTGAAGTTACTGTTTCTGTAAATTTGTAATTGATTAGCAATCTTTGCACTACTAGATGTACTGTTTACTGCAAGTGTAAATTAATCTGTTTCACAAAATTATCGTGCTTCTTCGTATCGAACTTTCTTTAATTCACTTGTAACAATTCATCGTAATAATTCGTTAATTTCATCAACCTCTTGTCTGTGGAATTTACCGTCTTTCGTTCTCTTCGACTGCAAAATATTTTTCATACACCATCGACAGTTTTTTATTCTTATAAACTTTATTCTTATAAACGGGTATCTATGTTCTTTTGCTATTCGCACGTGCGATGTATTGGTACGCCATATCTGTCTGTAAAGCGCATTCAATTTGTCCGAGTTTCGGTAACATTTACTTTTGCATGGAAGCATAGTTATGCGGTTTTGTCTGCAGAGTGCTTTATCAAACAAAATGTATTTGCAGCAGTAATCTAACCGCTGTATATACACCGATGGTTTATGCCAGCAATTCCAATTGTCAGATAAGCAGCCAACTTTTTTTTAACAATTATTCTTGTCGCAACGTACGCGGATTCGCCTCGTATGCAAAAGTTTAAACAAATCTGAATTCATGTTAATTAGGACCATATACCGAATATTTTTTTCTTATTTCGTTAATAACAATATTCTGCTATTTCGTTACTAACGATACGTGCCTAATTAATTAATTTAATTTAGAAAATCCCAAATTTATTATTCTCGTTGGCAATTTTATTTTACGTCTGACATAATTAGACGTTTGATTTCATCTGTCTCGTAAAACAACATTAACTACCCTATTTGCCGTTTTGTTTCCAGACTACAGAAGGGTTCCACCGTTGCTTAAGCTCCGTTTTCACGATTTCCCTCGCAGAGAGCGAACCTCGTCATAAATATCGTTACGAAACGAGCTTCCCAGAGCGTACTCCGTTCTCAAATCCGAAAAGACCACAAGCCGTTACTCGGACTAAAATCTTTTAAAGTCTCACGTACTACGTTTCTATTATATGTACACACGTGCTTGTTTATTGTTCCGTCGTATTTGCGTTTTCATCGTAGGAATGGTGCCAAGGAGGGATTTTATCGCATTGCGAGAAGATAATGTTGGCGGATTTTGTCGCGAGTCATGGAAGGATACTTATCGCGCGTCCTGATTCTTAATAATTCAGAGTCGCTGTTTCGCGAGTTATTCGCCTGTATCAGCTGCATTCTTTTAAATCGAGAAAAACGGAGACTACAGATGACGATTATTTTGTAACTTTTCGCGAGGGAAGATCATTTTTGTTTGGATGGAACACAGTGATTTTACCGAATTTCAAAAGGATGTTTGAAAAGATCAAACGATTAGAGAATATTGGTACGTAATGAAATATTTTTCTGATAACCAGTGACCATTATCGATGAATTTTATAATCGATATGATTCTGATCGTTAGAGAAGAATAAGCTTCACTTTCCAAGAGAAGATTAAACTCCATCGATCTTCGATATTTCTCGGAATAACAAATTTCCGCTATCGGTAGATTCGCTAACGCTGCCAAGTTTTTCAATCTTCGCTAGTTTTAGAATGTTCTCCCTGCTTTCTTCAAATATATTCGAAAAGTTCTCGCGTGTCTTCGATCTTCAAAACTCGAATCAACGAATTGCGACACGTGGCGAGGCTTCGGTATAAGCGCAACCAGTTTGTCATACTAATTTCCTCGGATTAATCTTTAAAGCACGAAGTTGATCGATGTAATTAGAACGGCTGTTGCTGGCTTGTTCTCGGATCTCACAACGATGCACCGGCAAAACAAGATTCTTCTGTGGCGTAAACACTGGAAATTATTCAAGACCTCTGTATCTTCATTTTTCTCGTTACATCAATTATTATGCGTATGTGTGTTTATGCTGTCTGCTTTATTGCAACAAACGAGCTAAACCAATGCTTTGTCCCGCAAAGATCCTCGTGTTACAGGAATAAAACAACTCGTAATTCGCGACGTTTCTGTTTCCATAAAATTTCCATCTTCTTGTCTTCTTATTACGCTATTATTAAATCGTAATTGACTTTTCTATTAATTGTATATCTGCGATAAACGCGTTGCGATTTCTATACGCATTTTTTAATTGACTTCGAATTTGTTCGATATAATTATGATGGTCGAGTCTCATTACGACGTTACATATCGTAAAAGTTTCATGTAAACCGCATTTATATAGCGAAAACAAATTCCGTAATAAGCGTTTGAAGAGGTTCGCGAGCCACTGTACGTCACGACATAATTCTAGAATTCAATCTACAAAATTTCTTCAAATTTCAATCTTGAAATTGAATTTCCAACGCTGCTTCCCTCACAATGCGATCCAAGAATTCGCAAATCACTGGAACGCACGTGCCAGATTTAAAGCTGCTCGTGAAGATGAACGAAGACGCAAGATCCAAGAAACTTCGTTAAAAGACGTGGCAATTCGATGCGTACGCTCGAAGAACGCGCAATGCACCGTTCCAGTTGCTCATGTAAGAAGCATAAACTAACTCTGCATTGCAAATGCATTTATTTTATTACGCGGACACAATAGTCCGGCTGCCTAACGACGCTAACCAAGCGCGCGCATATCTTAGGACGAAAACGGTGCGACGACTCGGTTGTTCGGCTGGAAAAGTCGCGGTTTCCGGTTTCCGGTT
This sequence comes from Bombus soroeensis, assembly GCA_014737365.1. Classification (NCBI taxonomy): domain Eukaryota; kingdom Metazoa; phylum Arthropoda; class Insecta; order Hymenoptera; family Apidae; genus Bombus; species Bombus soroeensis. The sequence continues at coordinate 1,763,301 of JACXIL010000166.1, forward strand.
TCCGACCACCACCGGTTACAGCGAAATCTCGTAGAAACTGGAAAACGCCATCGCGTATCCTAATTCCATCCTTTAAGCCTGAATCTTATTTCCCTTATTTCCTTTTCTCATCTTTTTACTTATTTACCTCCATCCTCGTCCTAATCTTCTATTTCCTTTCTTAATGTCTGCGCTGATACCTTGCACATATCATTCTCCATTTTAACTGAATTTTGTGTTAAATAATATTTTTCACTGTTGATTTTTCTTTTTCTAATACTGATCCGCCGTTGGTATTATTTTAATGCATTAATTTTTATGAAAATCGTTTGTCTATATGTATATATATATATATATATATGTGCGTGTGTGTGTGTGAAATGTTGATAGTTTACAGCTTCTAGCGTATTTCCATAATTGCTCAGCTTGAGAAGGGAAAGTTGCTTCCGCTGAAAGTTTTCAGCAACTATATGGAATGTTTATGAAACATTAAGCACACCACTGTGCTAATTCCCTTTCGTAATATTCGGCGTGTTGTTTATCTGCGAAAGTCATAAAAATTATATCCAAAACAATGATACATTTTCAACAACGACGCTAACCGCCTGAAGCTACCTGTGTTTGTTTAATTCGAATTATCCTAATTTGAAGTAGCATGGCGTTTTGTAAAAAGTTTCACGGAGTTTCAAATTTTATGCAGACGCTTTTTACAACTTTGCATTTTGAATGCTTCTTTAACGACCTACTTTTTCAACAAGTGGGAGATTTTAATCGGTATCGCGCCTTTCTCTGTTCACTTTTAATCGTTTTCGTGCTATTTCGTTGAATCTTTCCTCCTAATCGCCTCGCTAACTTATTTTTCTCGTTCTCAGTCAAACGGTTCGAATGCTGCAAGCCTCTTTTCCATATTTCCTAAGCTCTGGCCGCCTATCTTTAAATTTCTGTCTCGGTTACACGCTGACCTCCTTTCTTTCTCCTTCTCTATCAGCTTAGGGTAGCGTTTACCGTTTGTCTAATTTCAACTCCACGTCACGTTCCCATTCCTTTTCCACTTGTAATCCCTTTTTTCCCCACCCAACTCTCTAATTGTCCCGTGTTCTCACTGGGAAAACGTGCACGCAGGCGTCCCACAGAGAACAGCTACAAAAGATCGGTTCCTTACTGCACATCCACAGCTTTACGCGTGTTATAAATTGCGAATTAACCTGGTCGATTCTTATCGATCGACCGATTTACGTAGACGGAAAGTAACTGTTTGAAGTAGCAAGTAGAGAAATTTAATTAATAAAGAAAGAAGGTTAATTATCAAATTGTCTTCCTACGAACACTACAGTTGCGTGCACTATGTCGGTTTATAGTTTATAGCTAACGATAAGCGTCAACTGTTAATTTACGTTCTATATTGCTCGACTGTTTTATGAATTTAGGTTTCCATAATGTTTTTTATGCTATCTATTATTTATTTAATAGCGTCATTCCTTGTAACAACGAAACGATACTTTACGTAATAAAGTAAATTATTTCGAAGAATACAAGTTAGTTAATGAAGGCGAAGCTGAGGAGAAACTTCTACGTCAAAGTGATCCATCATCTTAAATTGGATGTACCAATTTAAAATGCAAACTTTTCCGAAGAGAAAAATTGTCTTTATTACGAGCAAGTTGTCGCGTGTATTAATACGTAATAGTGGTTTATAAATTGACATTAATTGCAAGAAACCATGTCCGTAGCTCCTATATAAACGCCAAAGTGTGACCTATTTTAAGCAAGCAGTTACGATAAATTAAAAGTTACGAGCAGAAAGCAATATTGGAAAAGAAGCCTGTTATCGACGTTCATTGCATACGTTGTCTACCCTTGCCTTAAACTTCACCACATTTTCTCTATAAACATACATTTGCGCCGCCTGTTTCTTCTATAAAAAGATAGCTCATCGTTCGCTTAATTTCGAAAAATATTTCTACGATAATTGATTAACGATAAACTGTAAGAAAGAAAAACGGAGAAACATCTTTTCTTACCACAAAGCGTTAATTAAAGCGTTATAACCAGCATGACTAATTACTGTTATATAGAAAAACGTTCTTTTACCTATTTCATGTTACGAAGTTGTTAATTTTGTTTACCTCGTTGATGGATGTTCTACACGGTAAAGAAAATTCAAATTTTTAATTCAATATTTTTCTACGAGTTTCAGCCACAATTCAATGGTCCAAGTAAAATTTTTAAACTCTTTGATAACGAACAATTCAGTTCATATTTAAATTACGGTGGAAGGTTTTGCGTACTCCCGAATGAACAATATTTATTCGTGAAATTTATTCGGAAAAGAACGTTCAAACAGCGAATCGCGATTAATTTGTTTCGTCACGAAACGAACGAAGCGAAAGAGAATTCAACTTGCGTGTTTACGCCAACTTTCTCAATGGGAATCCCATTCAAGCGATACACGAAACTCGCGCGAAAAAGGTGGCGCGATCGCTATTCTCTTTCCCATCGCTTTTTCATTGTCCGCAAATCCACATTCCATCTAACGGTCCATCGTTCTGCAAACTGCAAATCGAATTGACATCGAATAGCGAACCCCTCGTACTTACGCAAACGATATTTTCCCCCATGTCTGAAGCTTTCACGCCTGTATACGTGCTAATGCCAGAAATAAAACGCTTCAAGACACACGAACTTATTGTACTGAGAACATAAATGACGAAATATTGTGATAATCTTTGGAGGAATCTTTGAACCATTACGAAAAATTGTTTGATTTAATCGTAAAACTGTTATGCATGTAAAGTCCCTAGAGTTCAACCGTCATAGGGACTTTCTCTTTTTACCGACAGCACGACTTTCTTTGTTTCACGGACAGAGGGACTTTGTTTTACGGACAGCCATTTTCAGAGACATTCATTTCCCAAAAGAACGACATCAAGAAGAAGAGAGCAACATCAGAGATAGACAAGATCACAAAAGAAAAAATAATTATTTAAAACATTGAAGATTGACGGAGAAAGATCGGTAGCTCAGGACGTTGAAAATCGAGTCTCGATTTTCAGGTAGACATTGTACAGGACTTGTTACTTATCGTTTACTGTTATCGATCGGTATTGATTTTTGTTTACTCCTGTATTTATTTATTTATTTAAGTATTTCCACAATAAACTCGATTTTCAGACTTCAGAATCGATCACCCGAATTACCCGAGATTTACGACCTTAAATGCATATATTGAGTTGGCAACTAAGTGATTGCGGATTTTGTCATTAGGTGGTATTGACAAAATCCGCAATCACTTAGTTTCCAACCCAATATTTGATGTTACCGTAAAATCGGTATGTGGGACGAAAATTTTCTAATTCTGTTTATTGAGATATGTATAATTTTGTGTGCTGGACTAGATTAGCCGCGTAGTAGTGACACACGTATGCGATTATGAGTGTAAAAAACAGATGAATGCACCTGTTCCGTTAGCTGTGTAGTATAGAAGATGCTGAGACGAAGAAAGTGCTGAGACGCGTGTAAATGTTTATCGACGAAGATGCTGCAAATTATTTATTAAATAAATCTAAAAATATTGTAATATAAATTCTAACTGTAACCTTAGTGTTTCTTTACTTTTATTTCGGCGATTAAAATCCACAATTCTCAGCACTGTTCCTTGAAATACGGCCGATACTGTCACTTTCTTATCCATTGGTGGAATCAAGTTACAGGGCAAAAATATATAAAAAGACACGACGAGATATTTTGAAAAAAGATGAATGATACGTAAAATAATACTTTGTATTTCATATCATGTATTGTATATACAAGCGTATTGTATGTACAGCGAAGGAACAAATGTATTTAATTTACATACGTCGATCTTAAATTACGCTGTATCTCTCTCGTCATCTCTTCATTATCCTGCAACTGATCGGCGGATACTGCTACATGAATGGCTGTCAGAAATTAGATCAAAGTGTTACAGTTTGGTTAGGATCACGACTGTGCGTGTCACGTTGTGGGTCTGTAACATGCCACATATTACTGGCCTCGTAATTGTAGCTTATGAGATGCTCGTGTAACAGTTCCATCACACATATCGTAGTACACGGTTTGTACCTGGACTCGGATGAAAACTAAGCTTCCTAATATTCTTTGCATAGAAAATCATCTCCCCATCACTTGTATTAGGTTGTAAAACGAAAAAGTTCCTTTCGTTTTATAAGGAAGTAGTAGATGCGCAACATTTTTTCTTTTATATTATTTTATCGAATCACGTTTGATGCATTTTACTCTATTACTACAAAATGGATCATACATAAAATCCAGAAAATAATATAAAATAAAAAATGTTGCGCATCAATTATTTCACTTATGAAACGAAAGAAACTTTTGGGACAACTTAATAAAATATTTCCCTAACATGTATAGCTTACTGCGTTACTTTTATCGTTTCATTTATATAATATAATTAATTAAATCCGACTGTAATAAATTTCCAGTCATTGGAAGAACGCTTCCATGGAAAATAATCACAACGCGAACACTTTTCCTAGCCACTGCAGATGAGAAAAATCCGATCAGCGATAACAGCGCGTCAAATTCGAATACAACGTTCGAAACAGATACAACATAGTATCCTTCTTAAATATTAGGACACCTGGTTTTACGTAAAATCGGACACTTGGCGTAAATAATTAAGGAAACGATTAATCCACCCGTGATTCCCGTAACTTGGTTTCGAATAATAATGGTGCTATTCAACGACCGGCGACATTTAGTATCCTCGAACCGGTTGCTTGCTATTCTGATAGATACGCTTGTCCACCAAATGCAGATAGGAGCGTGACATTTAGCCGCAGATATTTCGAGTCGGTGATATTTCAACGAAGAATAGATATATAATCGATGGCTACGACTAGACAGGTCGAGTGCGAAACGTCGTCGTTCTAAGATAAGACGCGTTGTTAAGTTTTTAACCGGTTGCTTGTCTCGTTATTCTCGCGCGTGGTTTTCACTCTGTTGACCTATTCAACGATCACAAAAAAAAAAAATGTTCGAGCCAGTAATTAAATGGATGAAACTGCGCTTATCCCTATACATTTCTGAATTTTCATCACCAGTCGAGACGCTTTTCGCGCGACTCATTACGTTACCAAGCGGCTATGTTCTTCACATGCTTTTCCTTTCGTTCTCTCTCTTTCAGCTGGTCGAGACGAAGCGATAAAGATCAGCCTGATGATTAAACGAAGTCTCGTCGCTTGAAAACTTGCGGGATAAATGCCAGTTAAACTTCACGTAGGAAATGTAAAACGTCTTTCAGCTATTGTTCGCCAACGCTGTCCTGGATAATTCGCTTCGGCCTTGTCGTTCCACGGATCACGCGAACGAGACGTGATTGAAAAGAGTAATTGTACGGTAAATTTCAAAGGAATGTTCGTTTAACGCGATTCTATTTCCGGCGTGTAAGCGCGAATTACATAAATGGCATTATATTAATCGTCCTTAACAGATATAAGTAGCGCCAATTATCCGACGTTAATCACCGTCGCTGTCTCCATTGAGATACGTATAATTTTGTGCGCTAAACTAGATTAGCCGCGTAGTAGTGACACACGTGTGTGAATATGAGTGTAGAAGCAATGTCTATTACCCTCATTTTCCTAGCAAAAGTATCCTTAACGAATCAGCTCATCTCCTGCGCTGGGTACACCCATCGCTAGCTTTCCTCCTCCACGGCATCGTCACTGAACGTCACTCATTCTACATCTCTTGCACTAGATTCAGCTAGAATTATTCATATCCTAAATAATTAATCGTGTCACAGTGCCACGCCAGAGAAACTTACTTAAAATTCTCAATGAGAGAATTGATTGTAATACGCGTGGAAATAAAAAAAAAAAATTCTACATCTCTAGAATAGTCTGCATCGCTTTACCAGGTTCCTACCCTCAGATCAGTCACTTACTTAACTCGTACATACGCGCCAGCGTAACTATCTTCTATATAAAGTTGTTGGAATAGAGCGCTAGGTTATACCTGTTAATTCAGTGTATCTTCAATTAAATCACCCCTATTATCTTAACCGAAATAAGGGGATCGATCAGTTCGTTCGATCATCTTTAATCGTAACGGCGATTTACGACTCCCGTTGACGTGCAATCTCGCGATCGCGTCTCTCCGCGAATGGACGATTAAACATTCTCCTTTATAATTATTATCGAGATACGTATGTAGTGTCAAAAATAAAGGGGGTTTGGTAAGGAATCGTAAGAGTGCTGGGGAAGAGAGAAAGAGAGAGAGAGAGAGAGAGTGTAAGTGAGAGTGTATGCCTTGGTGACGTCAAAGCAAAATGAGCAAAGGAGTGGGAGAAGGGTGCGAGGGTCGAGGGTCAGCATTTTTTGAGCTGGGAAGCAGAAGCTGCGAGCCCAGTGTTCCAATAAGACGTATGAAGATATTGTAGTCAGTTTTTGTATTGGGTATTGCTTGTTAAAATAGAACTAAACTTCACTTTAAATAGAACAGCCTTCTCTGGACCATTTAAGATACTACACGTATAATTTTGTGTGCTAGACTAGATTAGCCGCGTAGTAATGACACACGTATGTGGATATGAATGCGTAGAAGTACGTGTGTGCACAGCGTCTGGAAAAACAGACGAATGCAACCGTTCCGTTAGCGGTGTGGTATAGAACCTGAAACTATTTTAATATAAATTCTAAATGTAATCTTAGTGTTGCTGTGCTTTTATTTCGACGATTAAAATCCACAATTCTTAACAGTCTCTTTTCAAACGATAATCCTGGCGGATCTTTATACTTTGGAAATTCAATCAAAACTTCCGTACGAGTCTCGCTGAAATTTAAGAAACCTGGGAATATCTTCTTCGATATCCTGATTTTAAACCATCTTTATTTCTGCTTTTCATTTCTCTGCATTCCACGCGAGCAAAATATATCGCGTCCCTTCTTAAACATCAAACGCAGTACACCGTGCACCACTCTCGTTCGAGTCAAGCAATCCAAACTAGACAAGAGCTTGGACTTGGCAGTTGATATATTGTAATTCGTAATGAGTAAGTAACAAAAAGTTATGCGATTCTATAAGCAACTTTTCATCAAACGATCATAGGATATATCGATACCCTGGCTAATTTCTAACCTACGATCCCTTAATTTTAAGATTGTAAAGGATCCTCTACCCTGCATCGAAATATCGGCAGACGCATTTACCCCTGAAACCCTGATCCTTTCTAGCAAACTTTCCCACGAACGTGTCAAAGGAAGAATGGGTGTTTCTTGGTCGACGAAATTCGCGTCGATCTTCGGCCAAGTTGCACGGAGTTTCAGCGATTTTTCGAGATGCCACGGGGATGAAAGGGATACGCCGACGACCTGGATGCTTGAATAGATCATTCTCGGTCGGGCTGCCGAATGTTCTGTGCGGTGCATCGACGGATACTTCCATCTGTGTAGGGTGCATGCAATGGCGTGCATTCGTACTTTGATCACATCTCCGTTAGAATAGCTGCCGCCTCCTGCCGCCTCTCCCGTCCCTGTCCTCTGTTCGTCGCTTTACAAGCTTTGAACGATCGCGGCTTTTCGAAACGAGACTTTGACAGTATTTACGCGCTAGCGAAAAATCGTTTAGAATCGGCCGCTCGTGTCAAACGATGACGCGCTTGAAAAATTACTTGACCCAAAAGTTAATTTGTCGCGTTGATCGCGTCGTATCTAACGCATCACACTGACACGTGCAGTCGGGCACCAAAACCAGCGCACGGATAGTGGAAATAGGTATCGACACAGTTCAATACGAGTTGTTTAGAAAAATGTGAACGTTAATTTCAATTATTTAACGAATAATCTATGTACTGTAAGAATATAGGATAAATAAAACTAGCGCCGCTTCGATCGAACTTCATCGATGTCTGCTTCCATCGCCTGTCCACTTGCGCGTTCTTTCCCCGCTGTATTTTCCTTTTGGTCTCAGGTTCACTCGACGATCAACATCCATACAGAGTCACTTCTGTCGCATTTTCACAGCAACGAGATTCGTTCAACCGCCGACACGAGCCTGTCTCGTAGCTGTAAACGCAGCCGTAAATTCGATTCGAGATGCGGCAGCGAAATTGCATTCGTGTTCTCTAAGTACTGCACCGAGGAGCAGCTTATCTCGCAAGGGATAGATCGTGCAGAAGCATGTGCACGCAAGTAGATTGCCAGGGATTGCTGAAATTTTATACCGCGTTGCACGGTAAAGAGCGCAGTGGATTACACGCGAGAAGCTCGTGTTTTCCATTTGCATCTTCTGTAATTTTTCTCCGCTAACGAAATGCAAATTGACTGTCGCCTACGAATGTTTATTACGCGGATTAAATCGTACAACGTTTGTGAAACTTGTGCGGTCCGACGTACCACGCGTATAACAGTTTCGTGAAAATATTCGTGAAAATATTCGTGAAAATTGTGTATCTCGCTCGACGATTGCGTTTAATCCATCGTTGCAGGCTTTCTGCCGATAATTCGCGTTCATCTGGAGGGAATCGAGCCATAACTATGATCAATGAGAACCGAATCATACGCCAAACGCACTTCCATTCGCAATCCAAGTTATTATTGCATTCTCGACAACGTTGTTACCAACTACGTATGATTGCCTGCGTTAATAGTTATCTGACTATGATAAAGCGTTCTATGACGTAACACGATTTCATCGTTAATCGCGCCTTTCGCTATCGCCATATTCATCATCGTCAATTTTTGATAAAACGTTGATTCTATTTCCACTGTCGACGAAATTGCCAAATAAAATTGTTATTTCGATGAAAACTTTGGTCGTTTTAATTTTACCAGCACGTTCGCGCGATCTGTTACTTTGCATCGTTTTATACGTTACGGTATTTAGTTTACGAGCAGATTTCGTTTCAACGTAACGTAGTGTCTGAAACGAATAGAGTAATTATACTTTGCGCGCCGACGTATCGAGTTTCGCATCAAATTTTACAAAATGAAAATATCCTAGTCCGACCTACATTTGTAAAATAATATTGCTATTGATCTGTACCGAAGCGGAAATGTACAGTTTTGACATCGATGCGCGATATTGAACAAGCATAACTCGTATTCGAGAAACCACAGATTGCGCGATGGATTAAATTAAACATGTGACAAGCGTTTGAAATATATATTTCCATTATCTTTCGGCCGCAGAATGCCATTTTTCGTTTTTTATTTTCTTCTTTTTTTTTTCGATAAACCGGAGCAGCGGTAAAAAAAATTTGCATCACAAAGTTGCCGCAATTTTTATTTCGCAGATAGGAAATATTTTCGCAAACGAAAAACTGAATATTTCGTTATGCGCATAAATTTCGCCTCTTCTTTTACATATTTTACGCTGCGCAAATATCCGCGCTCTACTAATTATTCCAACTCGTATTATTTCCATCCGTCTCTTATCTCGATTTTCCAGAAGTCGTAGAAAGTCTTCATCGTGTAAATATTGATCCTCCACTCGTTCTGGAAAATGGACAAACTAGCGTCGTTGGTGATCCAACCAAGTTCCGAATTTTCTCGTAGTTCTCGACCGACAGAACCGCCTCGGTACCGTATCGACTTTCTTCGTCTATTAAGATCAGCTGGCAAAAATCTTGCAAACGCGCAGATGGCAAATATCAATTTCCAAGCTGCTTTCTCCACAAAGTACATAAACTGCGCCGCTTTCGGCGGGAACGCGCATTCATCGGATATTCGCTTTCGCGAATTTTCTTTTAGACGTTGAAGAAACACCGCGATGGCTACCGCTGTTGGACTTTCAAGCCGGTGTTTGGATTTCAGAGACAGCAGAACGGCTGGGATTGGGTTTCCGTCGGTGGCCCGGTAAAATCAACAGACGCCGCGAAATATCAGAAGCTTCGGGGGATGCGAAAACCGGAGGACGATGTCGATGAGACCGGCCTGGGGGCCCAAGTTGTTTCTCGTGCTGGTGACGACCACGATCGTTATCGGCAATTATCAGCGACATCGCGAGAGGACTCATTTGCGCGAGCAGCTCGTTAACGGCCACAAAGTCACCAGGAACGTCACTCGATTACAAGGTAAGTTCTATTTAAACGCGAGCAATTGCCCCCTTCGATAATTCAGTTTCGGACTATCCATATTCGTTCGATTCGTTAAATTTTAGAGATTCTGTCGGCTTCGATTTTCCAAACCTCCATTTTATGCGCACCAGTTGTATCACGAATCCGCGTTTCTACGTAAGAATCTTGAAACTCGAAATCCACGTGTCCTCGATGTAGCGACAGCTTCTAATTCCTTTTTTTTCTCTTTGTCTTTTAGAAATATCAATTCCAATCGTTGAAAATATTCGCGTACGATGGGAACTCTTGTCGCGAGCAATCTCGTATAAAACGCGAGTTAGCGACGTAGACGAGGTTCTCGACAATTCTCTATATTTGGACACGCCGAACTGATATTGTTAGGAGCGAGAAAACGTGCGCCGAATACGCGTGTCGAAGCTACCTGAAAAATATTTCGCGAAGAAAACGACGCGTCGAGTAAAAACATTGCGCAAGCATAAAGCCAATCATTTACAGACTCGTCGTTCTTTCAGAACTTCTTTCATGGCCTAATCCGGTACAATTTCTTGTTCACCGATTTCTGTTTGGAAAAAATTCGGGGCAAACAACCGCAGTTGTAAACCGTGGCAATCGAAGCGGAAGTAGCAAATAAAACGATACATAGACGATAAGTTCTTCGTTAATTTAAAGCGCTACTAATTTTTCTGCGGTCGTAAGTGGAACGTATGCAAGCCAGCTATACTATTTTGAGTCGTACTTTCGAGACTTTTTTTTAACCGTAAAAGAAAAAACGAGGCGCGCAACGGGAGTAAAAAGGCAGGGCAACGTATGTTTTACGTCATTCCAAGCATTTTGTTCTTTTACTGTTCTCAATTTACTTCCGACCGTAACAAGAAAGGGCAAACAGAAAACGAAGGCACAATTAAAACACGTCAAATAAAAATTCGGATAATTTTGCTTTTAGAAATCATATTGTCCCTGTACGTAGATTGCTCTTTTCCTCCAACATATGACAGCGTCGTATTCCAGCTATAGATTATGTTGAGAATTTTGTATCTTAATTGCCGAAATAATGCTATAGGAACACTAAATTTACACTTAAAATTCATATTAGAATAGTTATACGTAGTATCGTGAATTATTATAATTAGTTTATTAACGATAAGAGGATTAAACAGATGTTAATTACACAGGAAACAGTGGTTATTTAACACGAACCAGTCGCATCAACGGATTATAATTAAAAAAACAACTAGATAACTAATCAACAAGTCTCGTCAACACAAATTTAACTCTCTCTCAACAACGCTAACAACACTATATCGACAACGCGATCCGCACTCTTCGGCTTCTCAACTCATTCCGCTGTCAATTCGTTTATCGTCCCCTAGCAACTTCTTGTCTTTTCTATTGGTCTCACTACGCACATACTCATCAACCGCTTATTTACAATCTGCGCTACACCCCTCAGGCTCCTCATACACGATACTACATATATATATATATTTATTTAATAAACGATTTTAAAGATATTCATCGATACACACTTGCACGCGTCTCATCTTCTTCCTTACCAGAATGTAAACTGCACGGTTACGTTCATTTGTTTTCGAGGCGCCGCGCACGTACATACTTCCACACACTCATATTCACATACATGTGTCGCTACTACGCGGTCAATTTAGTCTAGCACATAAAATTATACGTATTTCAATAGATTATAAAATACTGTGGCACTGGACAAGCGACTACCACCATTCGACACCAACTGGTGATCGAACGACGATAGTGTGGCGTAAACTGGAGACGTAGATTTTAAAAGACAAGAAGGTTGAGCCGTAACACAACTATTAACTTTCCTTTCATCACACTTTATTATAAACTTAATAATCACAAATTGGATATACACCGAATTGACACGTATAAATCACAGTTTACTCCAATAACTTTATACGAAAGGTAATTACACCGATAAGTTAAGCACGCGACTGATCCAAGGGGTAGGAACTCGGTAAAGATGTTGACTGTTCCAAAGGTAGAGAATAATTAACGTTGAGCGACGATGATGTGGCGGAGGAAGGCTAGTGATGGGTGTGTCTAAGGACACGAAACGAGCTGATTCGTTAAGGATAATTTTGGTTAGGAAATGTGAAGGCAATAGACGTTCCTTCGGATTGGGTAATAAGAAGGTTGGTGGACTAGGAAGCGTCTTAGCCGCTCTCCAGAGAAACTTGCTAAAGGAAGATACCGAACGTGAGAGAATCAACTTTTCCGTATCTTCCTGTAGTAGACAAAAATGTACAGACCACTTGAAATAAAAGATGCTAATTTTGGTCTGAAGGATCTTAGGTGTGAAAATTCCTCAGATTTATGATAGGTCATTAGGCTACTCAGGGTACACAGTGAGGGTCCGTAGACTTATGGTTGCCATCTTGCCCGGTGTGTGTGGCCTTGTCTCTGATGCGGATTGAGACGTGGTTGACGTTACAATAGCGCAGTGGTTAGCACCTTAGGATTTACAAACGTTCGGGACCCGAGTTCCAATCTCGGCACCCCTAGGTCCCATTTTTCTTCCACGGTCTTAAAATTAGGAAGAAAAGCAGCAGTACCTCCACAGTGCCATCTGCACTACCAGCAGCATTACCTATCAGGGATCTACCACCACCTTAATACTTTTCTTCTATCGTCTTATAGCTTTAGCAAGTGTAGTATCGAAAAAGGGGGGTACACGCTTGGTCTATATATTTAAATTAGAGTTTAAGGTAAAACTAAGAATGCTGGGGATGAGAGAGAGAGAGAGAGAGAGAAGAGTGTAAGTGAGAGTACGCTTTGATGACGTAAAAACTAAATGAGTAAAGGAGTGGGAGAAGATTGCGAGGGTTGAGGGTCAACATTTTTTGACTTGAGAAGCAGAAGCTGTGAGCCGAGTGTTAGAATAAGACGTACGAAGACATTGCAGTCAGTTTTTGTATTGGGTATTACTTGTTAAAATAGAATTAAACTTCACTTTAAATAGAACATCCTTTCTTATCCTTACTCTTACATTTATGATACTGCACAAGTATAGTGAAATTTGCAAAATTCCATTTTCTTCGTTTCCAAACTAGTTACTGCTGCGCAAAGCTGTTTAATATTTATCGATACCGCCAACTTGTAACTCGCGACTCGTAACGTTTCACGAACGTTTCAACGTGTTTGACGAAAGAAAAGCTCGATCAAAGGAAAGCTGCACGAAGAAGAGTTGTCGCGATAAAAAAAAGAATAGACAGTGATAAAAGCAATTTCGGAGATGTCGAGCGACACGTCGAAGATCAAACAGGAGCGGACGTATCGCCAACGTTGATTTCTGGCGGCTAAAGTATCGAGCTACGATGAAAAACGAGTGGCAACGTCATGGCGCGTCGTTTTCCATGGCGTCGGCGCTATTCTGCGTCCGACGCGTACGTTCCGCCGCCTGATTCACGAGTTTATCAGTGATTTACCTGCGGGAAAATTCGCCGTCAGATTGTTTCGCGTTTCAGCCGCCAGACTGAGCGACAACGATGAAAATACGCTTCAACAACTTCTTAACACGCTTGCACCTCCGAGTATTCGCGCGCTCTCTGGGCGTTAGCTTCGTTTCGAAATTTTTGTTACGGACAGAAACGCTTCGGACAAATCCACGTGGAATTTTTATTATTTGCGAAAGTTTCTCGTAAAGGGTTTTCTCCGACTTTCTTCCCAAACAGTCGCTTTTCGGAGAAATTCTGCGAAAAGTGAACTGCCGATACGGAAAACTTCTACTCGTGAGTTAATTTTTCGTGAAGAAAATGAAGATGAAAAACGGGTAGAAGAAGCTCGAGGATTTTAAACGAAACGACGGCTTCGATGGAATATTTCCGTGGGATATTAAACTTCGATGTTCAAAAAATTGTATTCGGTTAAAATGTCCTATCTAGCGTTGCGAAATTGAAGAAAACCAAAGTTTCATCGTTTTCTTCTTCATTTCCATTTTTTCTTCCTTCGAATATTAAATAAAATATTCAGTCGCTATCTCGTAACGATAATCTTAGCAGCGTTATCGTAACAAAATAATCTCTAAATTTTAAAAGACAGAAAATACGCGGTAGGAAATGTTTTAACATCAAAGTATCTTATAAAACGAAGAAATACCAAATAGAATGTTTCAATTAAGGAGAGCAACTTCAGTTGTAACACGACAATTTCACCCTATCTGATTCTATTTCGAAATAAAATTTATTTCAGGAGAGAAGAAATACTAATTCAGAAATCATCGAGATTTACACGCTATTTAGTTCGATCTCTACCGAGAAACACCTATGTTACGAATTCGCTCTCCAAACATCGTTACATCGAATTAAAATCGTTTTGCAAGCCATGCGTTACGTAGAGCGTTTGCAGAGTTACCGGATCTCTTATTATGCGAACATTTCCAAGTAATGGAGAACAAATACGGGGAAAGCCAATGACGAAGAGAACGCGTTTAAATACGCTTTTGTCGAGAAGCCGACCATCTCTTTCCTTTTCCAGGGCGAATTATTTTACTCGTTTAATCCCATTTTGTAGCCTCATTTCCCGCCTCGTCCTTAAAGCACGACGTAACTCATGAACCAGGCTTGCATCCTGACAAATATATTTCCGATTTTATTCGTTGGTAGCGTTACGAATCGTACGATTGATGTCTGTACGGGATTGGAAAGAAGAAAACGAGAGACAAACGAACGAAGGACAATTTTGTTTCGTTTTAATTATCTGCCGGAACTGAACATTGTCATTCATCGCGTGAAAAAAACGACGCTAGCCGTGTCGGCAAAAACTAAGTACATATAATTAACTGTTATTTAACGCCCCGGAATCTCGTTACGAAGTATCGCAAATTAAAAAAGTTTTTCGCGATATTGTGCCTTGCGTATTGTTTTCGTTTAGTTGCAAAGTTAATAAATCCACGACAAATTGAAGCGAAAAATCAGGGGAAAATGTACCGCTTGCAGATGCTACAGGTGCGTCATCGAAAGTCATAAATTCACGTCAGCTTTGCTTAACTGGACAGATGGAACCAACCATGTATCTATCTACGTCGTCGTAAGTGAAATTCATATTTTCAATCTTATGCCTTCAACAACATCCTCCGTAATCGTAAGTTTTGCAACAATTTCTACAGGCTGGTCAATTATCCGAATTCTTCTTCGGGCGATTGAAATTCTTACGTATCGCGCTGTCGTTTACAGCGCTCGGATTCAATTAAGTTGAACTATTCAAGCAACGACGCGTCTCTCGCAGTTCGTCATTGTCTAAAACACTGTATAATGAAACATCCTGCGTCTAGTAACTCCTCATAGCGAATCATTGAACCAGATTCAATCTACAAATAATTACATACTGCAGCTGGTCCCCATTGTCGTGTCGGAACAAAACAGACGCAAGACAATTCTGTCTCGTTACACAGAGTATTCAGACTTAGTAATAATCGTATAATATTAGTAATAATTGAAATTATATCGATGTACGAGAGTGGCAGTAATATTCTCAAGAGACAAATTCAGATTCAAGAGACAGATTCAAATCGATTAAGATCTCAACTTACGATCGTGTGCTTATGAAATCACAGCGCCCCTTTAGGGTTGATCGCGAAGTTCGAGATATCAGGACGTAGAAATTATAGTTCGTATAGATAATTAATTAAGACACTTGTTACTACGCGTATTTCGCTTTAGATTATTCCAATTTCATTCAACAGTGCTGAATATTCGCTTGCAAATACCTTCGACGATGAGTAACGGATATCCATAACCGCAGGTTTATAGAAACGATAGAATTTTTACTTGGAGCAGTCAATTTTCATATTTTTCTAAAATACAACGTTCAAGGTCTAAACGGAAGAAACAGGTGTTAACTACGCGTATTTCGCTTTAGATTATTCCAAATTCATTCAACAGTGCTGNAATATTTGCGTGCAAATACCTTCGACGATGAGTAACGGATATCCATAACCGCAGGTTTATAGAAACAATAGAGTTTTTGCTTGGAGCAGTCACTTTTCATATTTTTCTAAAATACAACGTTCAAGGACTAAACGCGAGAAAGATACTTTGAGAAATTCCTTTAACAAAGTACAATAACATGCTAAGATATTTGCCCTGCCACTGTCGACGTTACATCGACCAATTGTTGATGTATCGTTTCTTGCGACAATTGCCGAGTCTTCGGTTCTTTGAAAAATCTTAATTCGTTTTAATTTCTATTCCGTTATTCGTGGTTCTTGTTTAACTAACTGTTCGAATATACACGTTTGCCAAATTTTATACTTTCACGCCTTTCCATAATAATAATACTTACACCGATTAATGTACCTTCGTTTGTCTACGCTTTCGAGAAAGCTTTTAGTCTTCAGGTTCGTCAGATCGATGGAGTATCTTCACGGATCAGGAAAGTTCATCGGTAGATATTTTACGGTAGAATAACGGCCCGGGCCGCGCAATTAAGTGCGCCACGCCAGAGAATCTACGATTCCGTTTTAATATAATAAACGACGCGTGGGGATAGGAAGTCGAAGAGTAAGGAAGCGAGCACGTTTAATTACCAGCTCCCCGGGAGTTGATCAATGTACGCGGCTAAGCTCAGAAACCGAGTCGAACATGGCGGTGATTCGTCTAGCGGGAAAGTTACAGCCAACTTTCTTGCCGCTCAACTATTCGAACCTACGGCCACCGGAACTTTCGTTTCGCAGCCGCCTTTTACGACATAACTCCATCCACCGACCACTACGCCACGGTCCATGCTAAATAAACGCGGTTACTATCCTTACCATTGCTGCTGGCTGCTTAATTTTCTATCTCTCCTCTAGTTTGGTCTTCCTTTTTCTCTTCTTCCCTTTTTAAGGTGTAAAACAGAATACGCAAGGCGAAACCTGCGACAAACAGGTCATCTAAATATCTAAAAATAACCCGGAAAACGGAATTTTTTCACCGTTGCGTGGAATGCTTTTGAAATAGCGCAACTGTCCTGACAAATTTGTTCATACGAGAAGAAATAAAGCAGATGCGCTTACAGTTAGGGACAAAAATAACACAGGTAGGTTTTATTAACATATTATATACTATTCTGGTTCGGATTATGTAGCAAATAATAGAGAGCAGTACGTACAGTTTTGTGTAAACCAGCCATATTTAACGAAATTTCGTCGACACTCGTTTCCTCTGTTCGCTGCTTATCTTCGTCTCCGACCGTAAATGTTCCGTTTCTCGTGACTCACCCTATATACGATCAAGTTGAAAGCTAATTGCCCTATCGTTAGCGTATTTCACCGAGATTCATAAGGTTGGAGAGAACAATATTACGGCAACTCTTCAAACAAATGATGAGAAAAGTTGAAGAAAATGGTTGGAATTTATTCGGAGGAACTTTGCGGATAAATAATTGAAAAGCGTTGGACGCGTCCCAGAGTCTGCTGGAATTTCCAACGATGAATTAGCAATTTCGCGTTCATCTTCGAATCATTTGTCTCCTTGTTCACGCGCTTTTCGTCATTAAAAGGAATCGAAGCGAGAATAAGAGTTTCGCGGTACTTGAAACGGCAAGGGATTGGATTTTACGATATAAGCCTCCCTTTAATTTGCAAAAGTTATTAATCTCGCGGAAATTGACGAGGAGTAACTGCCGCGAAGATCGTTTTCGAGAAATTCGATTTATAACCCAAGTTTCCGACTGTGTTTTAGTCGAAGCAGGATCTTAAAGTAATACCATAATTGATAACAAGTATAGCAAGTGTATCTTATAGGAATAATCGTTTCGTGCATGTAGATATTTAAACGCGATACAATCTCTTCAAGTATCGTTATAACATCGATTTTTAAATATCGTTGCGAAGAATCTTATTCTTTTATTATTCACGTTTGAAGGAACCGAAAAATTAAATCTTGTCTTTGTCACGTCCGTAACGCGAAAAACTAATCAAGAACAATCCGCGATTCAAAACATTTTAATAAACTAACGTAGGCAATAATTGGTAATTTCTTTCAAAATAGATTAAGGTAATTTAAAACGTTTTTTTGAAACCGTGTTTGCAGTATTTGAAGTAAAAGGCAGTTAAAACTGCTATAAGTTGTATCTTGCGATAAATTTATCCAGCTATGTTTTTATATTTATCTAACTATGTTTTTATAACGATATTAAGACGGTTTAACTGTCGGTGGTTTGAACAAACGTTGGGAATCTTCCCAAACATTTTCAAAAGATAGACCCAGATGTCTTTTCATCTCCGACAGTTATAAATAAATGTAACGACTCAGAGAAGTCAGTAATATCATTTTGCCAACCGAAGAGACATCATCCTTTTGTCAACCGAGTAATTATCAATCTTCTACCGAAGAGTTAGTTATCATTTAATCTACCGAGGAGTTAGATTATCATTTGTTAACCGAAGAATCTGTCAGTCAATCGTCAAAATGGAAATCGAGTAAGATTTGAATAAATCGTTGCATATTGATAATTTCTTTCCGAACAACTTTAATCCTCTCCCGTACCAATATTCCTGCACATAGCAGGTTAGCCGAAAGTGGAACTCATTGCCAGTTGCATTAGCGAACGCAGCAACTAAATAAAACGTAACATTGCCGTTAATTTTACGTGACAATAACATCGATTTTTAAATATCGTTGCGAGGAATCTTATTCTTTTATTATTCACGATTGAAAGAATTGAAAAATTATATCTTGTCTTTTCTTTTTGTTCGGAACGTCTAGCGAATAAATCAGGCTGTTTTGTCCATTTTAAAACGACGTTTATAAGATCGTTTCAGGTTAAATGTCAGAATACTTGCTGAAGAAAAATCATAGAAAAATCTAAACAAAAGTCTAAGAGAAGATTATGTTTCATAATAATCTCGTTTCGCCAGGGATTGGTTCCTTGTTGCGGGACTTGTTTACAACTGGGTGGCAAATAAACTGTGCAGAACGGCGAAAGCTCGCGTGATATGCGCCGTAAGATCTGTAAGCTACGTCGTGAAAAGTTAGAAATAAGTGGATAGACAGATACGAGGAGACAGAGAAAAAGGAACGACGTTAGGATGGCACCGAGACGAATTGTAAAGACATTTTATGTGGTTCCGCCTTTGCGACCGGCACGCCGAAAGGCAAAGGCTACGTCCTATACCTTCTGTCACGACTCGACTGGTATTTCCTTCAATCTGGAGCGCAGGATTTTCCTGAAAATTTGTACGTCGTTGCATAGGTCGTATCGGAAACTTTCGTTACGCGAAAAAGTATTTCGACTCAAACCTTTATTGCTACGCGTCAAAGACTTCTTCGGTCCATTAATTCTGTCGATACTGTTAATTCTACATTTAAAGCACCTCTACTATTGGCTCTGTTAAAAGGCTTACAGCAGCTTAAAATTTTCGTAATTCACGGCAGACTAGGTTCCGTATCATTAGCGAGTATTTAAGAAATGCTGAAATAATTAATCAACCATACGCTTTTCTATATTCGTCGATCAAAGCAATTAGCGTTCCATTATTTATTACAGACCGCTCTTAATACGAATTTAACGTTGCGAAATACAATATAGAAAGCGCACGTATGTAAATTTTATTAATATACACATTTATCAGTTTATATTCTGTGCGTGAAACGTTTCGTAGCGAGATAAATTCCCCGCAATATTACAATGCAGGTTTCATCCCACTTCTCGTGTTTATTACGGGTTCAAGTGCACTTGAAAATATTAAAAAGTTACGCTCGTAAAAGGGGAATTATATTTGCAGCATGAAGAGTAATTACGCTTAAAAAATCAAGTAACGTTAAACTGCCGATTGCATCTTCTTCGTAGCGATATTATCGTAGTATAACGTGTATCAGGTCGTCGGAAAAGTTTCTTTCGTTTTAGAAGGAAATAATGGATACGCGATATTTTCCGTTTTATATCATTTTATCGAATTACCTACGATCCATTTTGTTCTATCAAAATAAAAATCACGACGTTCGACGAACTTGGTTTCATGTTTGTACAAAGAAGCGTCGTTACAAAAGACGTGTCTGTAAAAGAAAGATACTTTTCCAACAACCTAATATAATGAGTCATATACTGGGTGGAACTAATGATAGGAGAAACTAATGGTATGAGAAAACAAGTATACTTGAAACCTAGACCGTGCTTTAATAGTTGTCGGTAGCAGATAGTATCGGGATAAACGCCGGAGAAGTTAATTGCCGTATAGAACGAGGGTTTAATACGAGAAACTTCCGAGCGGAAAAGTTCTCTCTGAATGAACAATTCAGCAACCATTTTTCTCCCGACGTGGAATTCCATCGCAGACACTGCCTTGATGCCGGTTTCGTAGGAAAAACGAGGGAAAAGAAACGTACGACACGGGAAGAACAAGCAATCAAACGCGAAACGAAATGTACCGAGCGTTTCCCGCGATCGAGCCAAGCCATAGGCGTTCGAACGTTGAGAAAAAGTTTCGCCAAGCAAAATTGAATAGTTTCGAGTGGTGCGTCACAAGTCGCGTACGCTTTTTCCGAAAGTGCAGAAATCTGAATAACTTTTCAGCGTTGTTCTCAGCTTTCACGATATTTTTTTTTTTTTTTTTATATATACCGATCGATGCGTCTTTTTATTCCGTGTAAAAGAAAGCATTCGGAACTAAACTAAAAATCGATTACTGAAAAAACTGGTGATCGTTTTCGGACACAATTACATTATAAGAAGAAAAATACGCGTCGGTTGGTTTAGTAATTTAAAAAATGAAAGTAATCTTGGATTGTTCGAAACGCTTCCACTGGCGAGATAGACGCGTGCATCGTACGAGACAATTTCGTTTAATCCACTGCAATTCTCATCTATTCCTAGCGATATTTGTAATCTTGGCTTAGCCGTATTAACAGCACCCTGTATAGGATTTATCGATTGTATCAAAAATTTATCAAATCTTGCGCGTGAGTTGAAAGGAGGTCGACTTGAAACATACGTGGTTAAATAATTGCAAGTGTCAGGATATTGTTAAGGAGGATAAACGTGCTTCGGCTGGTTTTTCGGTGGCGGAACGAGTTGCTGTCGAAATTTCGTTGAAATTAATCGTCGAGTGGAACGACGCAGGACAATCGTGGCCAGACACGACGAGCGGAAACGTTTGCCACGATGAATAATTCTGAAATCGTGGCCGTCTGAATACGAGCATCATCGCCCTTATTCAACAGTTAATCACTTTGCTTTCGCGAGCGTTACGTGTTAACGCGACCAGGATGGAATTTCAGCAAATGAGAATGAAAGCTGATTAAGCCTGGTCCGCTTAGCGAAAGTAAATTGTATCGTTTAACGAGTTTCGTTCCACGAGCTTTCTGCTAATCGGTCGAGATTTCTCTACGCCATCGTTCTACTTTACGTTCACGATCTCAAGATTTTACACGCGTTTCTCAATGAACATGCACCACAACCTACGTCACTCTTATCATCCGGCGTTTTATCGCAATAATTTGCGGTGCGGTTGTTCAAAAACTCTGCAGTCGAGAGTTAACACGTTGATTACCACGCGAATTGTACGTTTCTACGTATGTTGCCCTAGGAGCGTCAGCCAATAGATGGAAATAAACGGCATCGTTTATTTGTCGCGAAATATGATATCGTATTTGCGCACTTTTGCCAGTCGATGTTGCGCAAATCATTCGCATTGTTGAAAATTTCAGCCCATGAAATTTATTTCGTTTTGATCGTTCTGCAAAATTTAATAACGTAGTTCACCGACGAGCACCGTGCCACTCAACTTGTTCATATCGAGAGAATATTATACAATGAATTCGTTATATTATTCCAATTGAGCGTATAAACGATGCAACTTTAAAGATATGTAAAATATTGAAAATATTCGCGTCGATGTTTTACATCGTCTGTACAACGTACATACGGTGCGCATAAATTCTGATATTGAAAACTGAACTCCGAGTCTTCCATTGGAACGGTCAGGACACGTTTCATCGCCTCTTTCGTTCGTCCACTGCTCTTTCAACGATAACAACGAACGGCGAATAGCGATTCATCGGTTAAACAGATCCACGGCGTATAACAGTGAAACGCGCCAACCACGTTACGCTAACGAGAAATAGATTTTGCGAAGAACACGGAAAACATCGTCTCGTTAACGATCGTGATCGAAACAACGGCGGATTAAAGGGAAAGCGAAATTATTCGCAGATCGTTCGATAACCGCGATTGAATGACGTTGAACCCCCTGTCACTCCGTTTCAGGGGGCACTGGAAGAGATATTTCGAAAAGAAGGATGCCACGATGGCTAAATTTTAATTGCAGATCTCTCGATGTCGGCCAACCTCCTCGACGAGTGATTCCAATTAATTCGGTATTGACCGGCCGTGAAACGAAGAAAGAAAATCACGTTGCGCTTTGATCCGTTTCTCCGTCGATTAGATCGTCGGTAGGAACGCGACCGACGTTCGCAATTAACCGAGCGGACGTAATTAAATTCACGATGATGAAGGAAAGGAACGACAGATTTTCGTTGATACGGTTAAAAGCCGCGTTAAATTTCGTTAAATAGATCGAAAAGTACATATCGGATCAAATTTGTAAAATTAATCGTTGTTTGTTCAAATATACAGCTATGGAGAACAAAGGTAGTTCGTGGTTAACGCGGTAGAATAATTGAGAAAGCGTGAATACGCAGACAATAAATATACAGGTGATTTCTACGTTTGTTCTCTCGCTTTGGTTTGTCTTTCGTTAGCAACTGAGCTTAATGAAATCGAAAAACTAAGTTCCCGTGATATTTGGAGAAACTGATATTAAATTTATTGCATCAGCTTTATTAATATCGAGAAACGATAATTATAATTAATTATGAAACGACAATTAGCGGTTAAGAGAGGAATGAAAGAGAGTTTTGACACGGAAAGGAAATGAAATTCAACGATGCGATGTTAAAAGGTGTAGTTCCTCTGTTTCGAGGAATTTTTGCCGAAACGATTCTTACTTTAAGATAACTTTCATTCCTCGCTCGTCGAAAATCGGTCTGGAAGAAAGCTTTTCTCAAATCTACTAAGTGTAAAATAATTTACCGGCTTGACCCAAATTTCCCTCTTTTCTCTATGGCGGAAAGTAGGCCGCGGACAGAAAGGAAAATTATACGACATCGTGTACTTGAAGTTTTTTTGTTGGTACTCTCCGGATCTGTATAATAAAGCGAAGACAAAAATATGGCATTTCAAAAGTTCCTTACGTTATCGACGTAATATCGATCGTGAATAATCCTCTTATAATACGAACAGGTATTTTTTTTGGGATATGCAAATTTCTTTAAAATTCTTGCAAATATTTTACAAAGAATCATCACGCAGAATATATATTTCTTTCGTAGAAATACATTTAACACGTGTCTCGTATTATACAAAAAACAATTTTGAAACTCAGTATCTCGTCAAACAACATCGCGTGAAAATTATGTTTCGAAAATGGGAATATTTTTAAAAGCCAACCAATCGTATCTTTCCTTTTATATCGAAACGATGTTTAACACTTTGACTGCCACGACTGGCCACAGTTTCTTCTGTAACGCCACGCTTGTCATTGGTGACCGCTTGAACTTTTTACAATTGTACAAATTGTATGAAAATTGACAATTAAAGCATTTTGAATATAACCGATAAATAGAAGATACTCTGAAACAAAAAGTGCCCCATTGAGCGGTTAAACATTTTTATTAGAACAGTAATACAAAAAAATGAGAACAAACGTTGCATCTAACTGTGTTAAAACACTTTAAACATAAATGTGGCTCATCGATACAATCTGGACAATAGGTGGTCACCTTTTTGGTCCGATTCTTAGCAATTTTTCATCCTAACCGTTTAACATTTTTTTTATACCACTCTCTGCAAAATTTTCGTGCCAGATACGCCTGCCCTTCTGTCTTCTGCATTTCGTGTCTCCATCTTTGTCGAATAAGTATATTTCACGGCTCTGGTGAACGGCACTGTGCAAGGTGCATTGCGAGTGCCATTCTAAAATCACATACCTTGATTTTTGTTTTTGGTGCTTGTTTATAGAGTATCGTCGCGTTTGAAATCGATGTATTTAACGATAACTCTAAAGCTAATTTTATCATATATATGCTATCATTTGATCTGATAAATCTACAGCACATTTTCCTCTCTTGTGAGGTACCACTACCATTGGTTTATCACAAACATAATTTTGTTTTACCTCTACCACTCCAGCCGAATGTTTCGTCGGAATCATAAAAATAATCATAATACCGTTTACTAATATCTTCTACGCGTTTCAACAATATATTCTGCACGTTTTGCTTACGACGAAATGGCGAATGCGAATGGTTCGTCGAAATAAACGAAACCTTCTTATAATACGTCGCTATCAACTGTTACCAAGATGCCACGGCGGTCACCCGTGACCACCAATAAAATAAACGATCCATCGAGGAAGACCGTTGTCTTGCATCGCCAATTTATTATTATTTTGCCATTGTATGCTTCGAATAATAAAAATACTCCCGTGGCGTCCTCAGTGAAACGTGTGATTTCGGCGTGGCAGTCAAAGTGTTAAGAAATATATTGTAGGAATATTTGCAGCAACGAATTCCTAACGCATATCACCATCGTTCTTAACAGAATTCTGCAACGGAGTGTATAACAAATAAAGTTCGACTTCAAATCTCGGAAAAGCTTCAAAGTATCGATTTAACGGAATTTCTAATTCTTCAACCAACCGTTAAATTCGCGTACTGGATCCTCGTGAAACTTGCGATGCACGGCTAGTTACACGTTCACCCGGTAATAGAAACAAAATTCGTTCGAACAAAAGTAAAACTCGGTTGGAACTGGGTTTTCCGCGTTCGCTACTTATCCTTCCACAGGTGGATCACAGAGACGAAACATGGACCAAGTGCAATAGTAGTAACGAGCAGTGTCGTAAATGAAATTGTAACGTTAGGTCAGGACTGGATGGTGTGGACGAGTCGCGTGCTACGAGCCGCGCCACGCCGTCACCTGCGCCCACGCATGTATGCAAATCGCGTGCACGAGACCGTTCGCTCGACTACAGAGTGCCACTCGACCGTCAGAAATATATCGGCGCTGGCACGCCACTTTCCACGCCAGAATTTATCCGAACGATGCGTGCAGATACGCGTGATTTGTCGCCTCATCGAGCGGAAGTTGTTGAAGCGGTTAACCAAGCGAAATTCCGCGACGATGTCTGCCAAATTGCCCACACCTCTACGTGTATCGTCGAAATCGTCAAAGTCTTTTAATCGTTTTCCCTTTGGCGCTTCACATTTTTGTAATTATTCCTTCTTCGTTTAATTCTTTCCTCTTTTATTTACCACATATTCCTTGAGCAAAATTTTCATTCTATCGGCCTATGAATATAAGCGTATACACAGCGAGGAATAAAAATATCGGCCAAATCCAGATTGCCCTGTAAAATCCTGTATAAATCTATCAAACGTATTGTTTATTCTTTTGTTCGATTCGTATGGAGTTTTTATGTTGAATATTTACAAAAACTGACATTAATCGATTTCGCTTACGAGAGTAAACATTAAAAGCGCTATTCGCAACTGTATCGTCGATGCTATATTTAACGAGGAAATATTATTTAACTAGAAATTTAAATTTCGTCATCTAAGCAACTACTTATAGTTTCTTCTCCAATCTACTGACCGTATCTCTGAATTTATAGTAACCGTAGGAAATTAGTTCGGTGAATGCGGAAATTTCGTTAAGCGTGTAACCTCGCTAAGTTGTTGGAAAGAAACAGTAACGAAACCGGGCGTTGAAGCCTGCGACAAAGCAAAAATTCCATCCGAAGGCCGCAGAAAGTGGCTCTTCGTCGATATTCTTTTTTTATGGAAAGCCGTTAAAAGCCATCCTCGTCTACCTATTTATGCACGCGTTCCAGAATTACGGGCGTTCGCGCTTGCAGCCATTTACGAGCGCATTCCCCAGCGGCCGAGGGATTCAATCCTTTGACAACGTTCGATAATAATTCAAGCGCGGCATAATGCCTCTCGTACGTGCATCAGACCGGACAACTTGGAGACTTTTTCGGGTCAATCCATCCCACCGACGTCCGGTTTCATAGTCTACGTGCGAAATTCGGTAATCGATCGGCTGCGAACCAAACGACTGGCTACTGCGGCTCCGAATCAACTTCAATGCAACCGGTCGTTGTATGGTCTAATCCTGTAAATTACCGATCGTTGGTTACATTCGACCCCAACAGCCGTATTAGCCACAATTTCCGACTGCAACTTCGACAAATGAAATTCTTCGATCGATACCATTGATCGTCGTCGTCACCGTTGCTGGTATATTGAGGTATAACGCGGTTTCCGGTTTGATCGGTAACGTTCAGGTAGATCGGTGAGATTTTTCATGCACGTTAATGGATACGATAACGAGAGCGGATCGCTCGTTAGTGGTAACAATTGGCGCGTTTAATTGCTCGACGTTTCATAATACAGTGCGATCCAACGATGTTGCTGTATTATGAGTAATCGAGCAAAGCGAAAGAGCTCGGATTACGGTGAGTTTGAGCGGTTCCGCGGATAATCTACAGAAACTTGATATCTGCCTGTATCGTGCGCGATCTTTTACGCGAAATGATTTCTCCCATCTCGAGATTCGAATGTTTAACCCTTTCGCTTCGGGTGCCGCTTATAGGCGACGCCCGCGAGATGACCTGTGGGTACGAGCGTCGTTTATAGACGACATCCAGTAAATGACCTGTGCGCATTTGTGGCGCGCGCTTCCGTTCAGTGACGATACTTCGGCGGACTGGACTGCCGAAGCGAAAAACGCAAGATAATGGGAAAATTTTAGCGGCTACGCGTTATACCGGTGACGATGAAATTTGGAAAAAGATACAGAAGATAATTTTAAGTTATGCTCGGAAGAATCGTCTTGTCCTGCTAGTGGAATGAGCGCAGAATTTAATATTTTGGAAAACAAATTGGGCAACTGTGACAGTTGTTCGTGTGAAAATGATTCGAACCGACAAAACGCTCGCAGCCATCCGTCGTCCATCGTTTACTCATTCGCGATCAATTGCTGAATATTAATTTAGCCGGCAACGTTCGAGAACACATGGAAGGAAATCGCGTAAGCCGAAACTTTGCGAGGAAATTATTCCGCACGATTTGACTTAAGACCCGACAAATACTTTAATTATTATTAAAAGGAGATAGGATAATTTTCTCTATCTCAATTATATTTATTTAACAATTTACCATCTTATACGTAGCGCGTCGTAAAATACGAAAATTGTATGCAACGACCATTTACGCGTAGAGACCATTTACGTCCGAGATCTGCAACTATCGAGAGATATGTGCGTTCTATCGAAGAATGTTTTCACTGACACGAATCCGTGGAAACAAATTTTCGCGTAATAGAAACGATACGAGCGCAAGTTAATCGTTGTACGTACACAGTGCGGCTGACATTACGGTGGCCTGTTTATTGCTAGCCAGGCAACTATCTACCTCGAAATCCTCATGAAAGTCCAATTTCGACCCGCGTCGAAGGGATTTCTTGAAAGCGCCACTTATACACTAATGCGATGTAATTTCGCGGCGGAGCTGCGGAAAAATAACTGTACCGATACACTACATTACGCTAAACACGTAAAACGAAAGACGTGTAATTTCGGCCAGAGCTCTTCCATCAAATCGTAATGACACGTCGACGTGAAACGAAAAATTTATCCAATAAGCTGATCGTTTTACTCGAAAGAACGAGAACTGCAGCTTAGACGTTTGGAAAATATACGTATCCGATGTTACGCGCCATAGAAAATTAATTCGACGCTCTTTCGAGTTTTATAAGATATCAAATTTCCTTTTAACTTTTGGGAGAAATTTTTCAGACTCTACGAACATCGATACCTGAAACTTGACGATAATTAATAACATCGCCGCAAAGTACGTCTCTATCAATGATATTTCCAACTTTAATTAGCATTACGCTCTTCGATATTCTTCGTTCGTTGTCCTCTTCTTTTAACGAATTGCTTTTCCCTTGTTATTTCGAGCTTCCACTTAAAAAGCAGAGTATTCTGCAAAGGAAGGGATATACTCTTTACGATCGAAGTAGCGGATAACTTGGAATTAATTTAATGGATTTAAAGTCCGTTGCAACTAAATGAAGCAATCGCGATTTAAAAAAAAAAGGTATAATACGCTTGTTTCGTGATAATGATGTTACAGTTTTAAATATTTTTCTTATTACCAGCGCGATTATCAAATTTGAATGTAGTCTCGATAGGTCGTCGACGTAATTACGGGCGCAGAATTATCCCAATTTGTACAAGTTAATAAAGCAAAGAACTGGCGATTATTCGAAATAGCGTCATTATGCGGAGCATCGGAGCAGATGCTCCGCTCGTTAGTTCAATCAATGAAAGACACTTCCTCGAATAGAAGTTTTCAAGTAGTTCCATCATAGCGAACACGTCGGCCGAGCAGATCACGGGCACGAAGTGCAAATCGATTTGAAGGAAATCGGCTTTCGAATCTGCACAGCCTTGTAAGGAGTTATACGTTTAGGGAAAAGTTGGCGAACGATGGGAGAAAATGTCGTAACCCCGAAAGAAATCTAAAAGCTCTGCGAACGTCTGTAGCGTTTCGTGGCTTTCAAGGATTAATGTCACCTTTCATCGGCGTTGATAGTGATTGATAATTCGGAGCTGGTACCCGGCCAAGAAGCCGATACATTTGAAATTTTTCACCATATTACGAACAATTCGGTGTACGTAAAGCGCATAACTTCGATAGACATTGCGCCAGTCGTTTAATGCTTAAAATATGTCTAACTTTTGGCACAATTAATGGAAGCTTTTTACTGACCGGTGATTTTTTAATTTGTGGCGTTTAGTCAATCAGTTTCGAGAAAACTCGTAATTCAGTCTTTTCTATTGTCAACTGCAGATATATGCATGCGTACCGTAATTCACGCTTCGATAAAAGGGAATTTAAAAGGGAATTCATCAAAAAGGAACCTATAAATCACGATACGATAGATTCGTGCTCTTATTTATGGGTAATTATTTGCGAGCGACGTACGCGTCAAAATGATTTGTGTGTGTCCTTTTTTTTGCGAATATTAGTTTATGAAACAGATAAATTAAATACATATCGTATTTTAGACACAGTATCTGTGTGTATCGGCACATGAGCCAGAGAACAATTCGAATCATGTTGTTATTTTGCCTCGGAGTATTAACATCGTTAGGGCATACATAATGTAATAATAAAAAAATTCCAGGCAAAATAATGTCGCCGCTACGTGCAACCGTCAAACAAAAAGTCGAATTTAAATTTTCCGGTACTCCCCCGACCAGTATAAATAAACGAACGCGATCGTAAGATAATCAGTTTTTCAGTCTCAGTCTCGAGCGATTTTATTAGCGTTGAATACACAGTCTTTAACGAATCAGTTAATTCCGAGCGTCATTCTCTGCATTTATTAATTATTTTTATTGAAATATGTGTAATTTTATGTGCTAGACTAAATTAACCGCGTAATATTAATACAAGTATGTGAATATGAGTGTGTGTGCGCGCCGCCCTGAAAACAGATGAATGTAAACTGTTCAGTCGGTTAAGAGTCTGGTATGGAAGATGCTGAGACAAAGAAAGTGCTGAGACGCGTGCAAGTGCGTATCGATGAATATCTTTGAAATCGTTTACCGAATAAATGTAGTATCTTAAATATGTGGTCTAGAGTAAGTATAAGGAAGGATGTTCTATTTAAAGTGAAGTTTAATTCTATTTTAACAAGTAATACCCAATACAAAAACTGACTACAATATCTTCGTACGTCTTATTGGAACACTGGGCTCGCAGCTTCTGCTTCCCAGGTCAAAAAATGCTGAGCCTCAACCCTCGCAATCTTCTCCCACTCCTTTACTCATTTAGCTTTCACGTCACCAAAACATACACTCTCACTTACACTCTCTCTCTCTCTCTCTCTCTTCCCCAGCACTCTTAAGACTCTTAGTTTATACCTTAAACTACATAAATATATTAATATTTTAATATAAATTCTAAGTGTAAATTTAGTGTTCCTACACCATTATTTCGGCAGCTAAGATGCGTAATTCTCAACAATTTTAAAATATATGTCGGGTTTTCATTGGGTTAGGGGCGTGTAATGAATCTTCGCTTGGATTAGCCATTGTTGTTATGCAATATAAATGATATTTACTAGTACCAACTATGATTATTACCGAATTTGACGAGTAACCGTGACGATTAGGTACTCGAGATGACAATGATCTTAGATTCAATAACGAATCCACGGTCAACGGGATGACAAATGCGATTTCTTCCACGGTCTAAGTCGAAATGAATTTACTGATCCACGATTCGGGTGTAATTCAACGCACTTGTCCACGGTACAGGTAGAACCTACCTGACTGAATCTCAGTCCAAGTGGAACTGCCTTTATATATTCCTCGCTGTACCTCTCTGTACCTCCCTCGGGTCAATCTTTGTTTTTAAGCAGAGCTATTTAATTACTCCGTACCTCTGTTAGGTACATTTCCCTCCCGTGACCATGGCTACGATCAGCGATCTGTTATGTCACTTTGAGCCCAAGCCACCGTCATAAACCTCGGGCATCCATACTCGGATTAAATCATAAACAACTATTTCTCAGTTTTATTATTTAAGTGCAGCTATAATAAAAGTCTGGACTAAAGTATCGGGGACCTTCCCGAACATTCCAAAAACAGGCCCCAATGTCCTTTTATCTCCGACATATATTTGACGGTTTTCAACATCGGGTTATCTCGTCATTTAAACCACACGACCAACCATCCTCCGCTACATGTGTATCCTGTTACGTTTTGCTTGAATTACTATATTAATTTTTCGCGATATCTCCTTTGCATCCATAAGATATCGTTTACCTCGAAAGAAGCATTAATTCTTCCTTATAATTTTCCTTTTTTTTTTTTAGATATTTATCCATTTGCTAATAATTTTTCTTTTTCAAAACATTGCGAACCCTTTCACGATTACCCTATAAAGCAAACCGTACGCGATAAGGACTCAAGCGCACGCTACATTTCCTACAGAGAATGAAAGGAATAAGAAATTCAACGAAATTCAGGGAAAATTGAACGCTATAATGCTCAATGAGCGAGCTTTGCCGGGTGCGCAAGGACGATAATCAAAGTCGATTAAAATTCAAGTTTTTTCCATGTGCACGATATACGAGACGGAGATATTTTTTCTGGCGTAGCCAGTGAAAAGAGACGTACTTTTGCGTCGAGAGCACCCCAGGACACAATGGTCATTGTCGCAGCCACAACTTGCCGCTGGCTATAGCATCGTAGACTCTTTAGATTGTAAAGCGTCCGTGCAACGTTGGTTCACCATGGCGAATAACGTCGGATAATGCGCACATAGCTTCGCGAATCGCCTTCATCTTACGATTTTCAGCTCGCTCGAAATTCTTCGTCTATTCTTATCTCGTTTATTCTATCGACGAACCAATTTTTATGTCAACATGGTCGATACTTAGCTTAGAATATCGTTACGATTTAAAGAGGTCCGCATAAACATGGTATCTCCATCTTCGTAAATATTTAAAATGTAGGAAGAGAAATATCGTTTAGAAAAGACGAATATTTTCCTTCGCTTCACGAACTTACTGTAAGTTTCGTGTTAAAATAGAAAATGAATTCATCGTGCAATTTTCGCTATTTCGCGGTCTTTTGAAATTATTATAATGTCTAGAAGTGTCTAAAAGTGTCTAAGAACGGAAACTGGCGCAAGGAGCAAAGTATCCAAAGCTATTAAGTATTTTTAGAAGCGAGAAGTTGCTAAAGATCTCTCGGTCGAACGAACTTACTCCCGAGTCAAAAATTGTACGGTAAACTTTATAAGATCTGTTTCTTCCTACGTTATGTAACGATTCTACGTAGCATATGATAAATATTACACGATTAATAACAAATGGAAGCAATTTAGCTTCGTTCAAGTCGAAGATCGATGATTCTCCGGGAGAAAAAAGGACGTCGACAAACTGCTGTTCCTCGAGTAATTGCCGTTTTGCATTCGCGCGGCCATTCGAACGCGATTTCACAGCTCTTGATGAAAGTATTATTTCCTCAGGCGCTCGTTAATGCATCACGCTTCCGAAACAATTTCGCGCGTCTGGAAATTGACGGTAGACGGAAGCGCGCCGCGTCGCGCAAATGAACAGCAGATAATGTCAGTCGTTGGTCAGACACCGACGTACATTAGCTTATTGCACTTTCCTACTAAATCAAGGACGATAACTATCGCTGTGCATACACTTTGTCGCGAACGTTCTACGAGGTTCAGACTACTTGTCTCGATAAATGTCCTTTCGCCGATTGTCTCCAGCGAAATAATATTTGCATTTCCATTGGCTGTAAAATCAAGCGTTATAACCATTGCCATTCGAATCTTCTTAATAAATACACCGTTATACACGAGTACACTACAAACAGTGTTGCGAATTCTCGACTAAAGAGCAACCGGTCAGGTCAAACCGATCGGTCGATATCGCGTACTTCGAATGACTTAACGCTCAAGCTGGAGGAGATTAAATAGATCGAGTATTAGATTAATCTAGAACTGTATTTGCACTCGTATATATTCAGATATATATAATTTTATGTGCTAGACTAGATTAGCCGCGTAGTAGCGATATATGTGTAAACTCCCTAGAGTTCAACCGTCATAGGGACTTTCTCTTTTTACCGACAGCACGACTTTCTTTGCTTCACGGACAGAGGGACTTTCTTTGTTTTACGGACAGTCATTTTCAGAGACATTCATTTCCCAAACGGACGGACAGAGAGCAATATCGGAGATAGACAAGATCACAGAAGAAAGAATAATTATTTAAAACATTGAAGATTGACGGAGAAAGATCGGTAGCTCAGAACGTTGAAAATCGATTCTCGATTTTTAGGTAGACTTTTGACTAGATTTTTGTTGTTTACTCCTGTATTTATTCATTTAAGTATTTTCGCAATAAACTCGATTTTCAGACTTCAGAATCGATCACCTGAATTACCCCGAGATTTACGACCTTACATATGTATGTGGATATGAGTGTGTGAAGTATGTGTGTGCGTGGCGTCTCGAAAGACAGATGAACGTAAACCGTTCAGTCGGTTAAGAGTCTGGTATGGAAGATGGTAAGAAAAGAAAGTGCTGAGACGCGTGCAAGTGCGTATCGATGAATATCTTTGAAATCGTTTATCAAATAAATATATAACTATTGTAATATAAATTCTAAGTGTACATTTAGCGTTCCTATACCATTATTTCGGCAGTTAAGATCCATAATTCTCAACAGTATAAAAGTAACATGCGATGTTACGAAAACAGCGGTGGGAAGATCTTGATTTCACCCGCGCGATACGATGTCTGACGATGAACTATCCTTCTACGTTGCTGATTCTCCCTACCAGCCGTTGGGTTTCGTCTGTCCATCGTGCCCTTTCAGCTGGTCCTTTCCCGGGGTTTTTTACCTGACCTCGGAGTCATTAGATTCGTAGCTCGGGGAGGACATGTAATTCGGAATTTCCTAAAGAAGGGAATGGTCCTGTCCTGAACGGACGGTCACTCAAAATTCCAAACAAACCGACTATGCAACAACGTTACAATAAACAGCGAATTATCAACAGAGAGGTTTGTTAAGGTATAGAGAGGATTTGGAAAAACGGAAAGTTTAAAATTTATTTACAAATTATGTAAATTTAGCTCTACATGTGAGTTACTCTCTGAAGAACTCGACGACATACTCGTTTGCTTGTTTCTTTTCTTCTGATTACTTCTAATAACTTCCAACCGCTTTTAATCGCTTTTAATCGCTTTTGTCTCAACTGAGACTTGGACGTTCTTCGACGCTCGTACATGCGTCTGCTCGCTCTTCGCTCCTTCACTCTCACACGTCCAATATAAATGTACTATGTATTTAACAAGGTTTTATCTTGAAAAGAAAATTACGCAATGTAGTATCGTGGACGAGGAGCCTGAAGGGTGTAGCGCAGATTGTAAATAAGCGGTTGCTGAGGTGTGAATTATAAACAAGCGGTTGCTGAGATGCGAATAATAGACAAGAAGTTAAACGAATTAACATCAGAATGAGTTAAGAAGCCAAAGAGTGCAGATCTCGTTGTCCATACGATGTTGCTAGCGTTGCTGAAAGAGAGCTGAGTTTGTGTTGATGAGAGTTGCTATTTAGTTATTTAGTTGTTTCTTAATTACAAGAATCATAATGTTGCGATTAGTTTATGTTAAATAACCATTGTTTTCCTGTCTAATTACCATCTGTTTAATCCTTTTATCGTTAATAAACTAACTATAACAATTCACGATACTAAATATAATCTGTCTCGTGTTCACTTCGCCAAACGTATTACGAGTAATAGGAAATTGCTGTTTGCGTTCTTTCGTCTTCCAAGTCCTCGTACGAAAGTCTGTTCAAGCTCAACGATATCTATTAGATCCGCGTTTCTCACCAACAGGATACTTTTGATCAGACGCTGGTAAAATCAGAGTACAAGCGTATCGCTGATAAGACGTACGACGCTCGTGAACAATGGTATCCGAAACGATGCACATGGATATAGAGAAGCCGGAATGCAGACACCGCAGTTTCATCGATTCGTAGATTCGACTGTGCAAAATGCGATCGCCAACGACTATATATACAACGAGTTGTTGATTCGCAACGGTAGAAACAGAACAAACAGCGCGAGAGCGTGGACAGTGGAACGGTGAGGTCGTACTATCTGGTCGCAACGAACACACGGATAACTAACAGGTAGACAAAACATTCGTCGGATAGTGGAACACTGTATCAATCCACGTCAAGCCACCACCGTTTTCCATATCTCTCTGGCGATGGATTAAAGTATTAGAGTACAGTTTGTAGGTTTTAACGTGATCGACGTTTGCTTCTGTTTTCGTTGGAAATTTACATACCGAGCATGACGATGTTCCGTATTGCCAGACAAACGATTAAATGTTGCTTGAACCGTGATTAAGCATTGTCTTGCACCGAGTATTGTACTTGATAGCATCGTGAACACCGATGAATTTATTACAACACGATCTCGTTTGTTAGCGACAGCAATTTATCTCGCGTTCGGTACTAAAACTGGAAAATTATGAAATTAATCGTAATCGAATGATCGCTGCTGTCTTTCGAACGCTTCAAAGCGGAAATTACTTTTGTTATTAGAATTTCGGGAATAGAACTGGATATCGAAGACGATTAAGAAGAGAATCGCGGTACTAAACGATCCACTAATTTGCGATAATTAATATCAAAACGTGTCTTGTAAAATAGGGACTTGCTGGGAGAACGAAATCTCGTGAGATTTAATATCGTGCATCGGATAGAGGATTACAGAGAGGATTACGTGGAAAGTTTCATCGTTACTGAGAAACATGTCGCCTTGTCAGAGAATTAGTCCAGTGTTACCTGACTATACAAATCCCCTTTTCCCCTGTACGAAATCTCATTATCCAAAAATGATAGCCAAGGTACGTAACGAGTGTATCATTTACGATATTTCGATATTTCGATGTTCAAACGTCAGATTGAACAGGAGACAACAATGTTGTACGACGACGTATAATTTGACTTTTCTATTCCGTGGATATGTATTTAGCAAAATTCGTATCCAGTTTGAGAAATTAGTTTTTAAAGTAACTATGACTCCAGAGAAATATAACTACAGGTGCAAAGAAGACAGGTAAGAACGTAAATACGATCTGAGAGTTGTTTAACAGATAAACCACGAATATGTTCAGAACTTGGTAGAATGTTAGCTTCGTAACTGGAACGAAACTCACGAACTTAAACAATCTAATTATCAAACCTTGCTATTTGTTTCTTGTAACTCTTCACAAATATGTAATCTCAAAATCTCTGTCCAGTTTTGTTCATAAATATGTACTTTTGGATATCTACCAACTATTAGATCGTCCGAAAAGTTTCGTTTTATATTATTTTATCGAATTACCTATGATCCATTTTGTTCTATCAAGATAAAGATCACAACGTTCGATAGATTAGGTTTCATGTTTGTACAAAGATGCGTCGTTGTAAAAGAAAGACACTTTCCGGACAACCTAATAAATCGCTGAAATAAATCACTCGAGTGTTCGACCTTCGTCCAACCAAAGAAAAAAAAAATTAGAAATTAATAATCGACTATTTTTTATAGACTCGAGGAAATCTATATCGGTTCGTAAGGTGTACGAACGTTTGGAAAATCTTCAACCTATTCAAATTTCGTGCTGTATCACGAAAACGAAATAATCGATTAAAAGTTGAATCGATCCTTTCCTCCGACGATAACTTGACGCTTCTTCCTTCTTCTTTTTTTTATCGCGTACTTCGTTTACGAAGTTACTCGATTCGCTCAACCATCCAGTTAACTTTCTACGCGTATTCTTCGACGACGTGCGCCAAATTTAAAAATCTACCTCGCTACCGTGCAAGAATTGTTAAAATGCGACTGCACGCTTTCATGCAATTTCTGCAGTTTTTGCAGGACACTTGTCTCGCCGTTTAAAGCAACAACCACAGGTTTTCCTGACTCTAATTAGACTATTCTTTGGTCCTTCAGATTTGGACGTTCTTTCATATTTTACGCTATTTTTACATTTAGCACGAATGAAGATGCGAAAATTAATTTCCGTTTCCCAAAGGAAAATTCTTTCGCTAAGGAAAAGTCAGCAAAGCCAGAGGAAAGAAAGATCCGCACCACGCTCGTATTTTGTCTTTTAATTTTTTAAATATATCCGCGAGAGATTTTCGGTAGCAAAGCCGAGATAACGTTGATGTTAAAATTAATCTTCTGACGAGATAGCTTCTCATCGATGAGATCCCAAGTTCCACATAGATGACCTTGGCATGTCAATAAGATCGAGATCTTTCTTCTCGAGTTGGCAAACTTGATCCAAAGATTCGCGCCTAATAGCGGGCGAATGTACTTCTTGAAACTCTCTATCACGCGCAGTCATGATGTACTTCCTTGATTAAACAACTTCGTATCGGCAAAGTACAAGTACGAAAGTTTGCGTTGCTCTGGATAAGATAGGTAATTATATGCCCTTGTAGTTACTAATCCACGTCGCCCAGCTACTAATATCGCGTGCGTTTCCCAGCCAGTCTTCGAATGCCTCCTCTTCTACGACTCTCCTCGTTTCTCCAATTCAACGATAATTTTGAAACAGAGAAGATTTATCTTACCAAAAAAAAAAAAGAAAAGAAAAAATAAGGGAAACAGAAAAAAGGAAGAGTAAAATTCACGTTATATTCGAACCTCTACCTTTGCTTCAAAGATACTACAAATATTCGAAAATAAAAGTTTGCAGAGAGGAAAATCAATTTTAGGAAACTCGTCGATGCTTTACAGGGATAAAGTGAATAAACCAGTTTTGGAAAGAATGTACTGAACCGAGGAAGAATTAAATACGATAACACGGTTACGAGACGATCATACGAATTTTGAAAGTACGTTAAACGTCGTCTTACAAATTATGCAAGTCGATTACTTCTATTTTCTTAACGAGATTGTTAACGGAATTGGAGGAGAAACTTGGAATATCGTGAAACATCTTGAATGTTCCCGTTTTCAGATTTTCCTCCGCGGAATTCTAATGATTTCACAGAATTCCTTTAGGGGCTGTTCGTTCAATCTTTCCGATTGAATGTACTTTTCGAGATAAATCCGCTCATAGATGAAAATAGGGCATCCTATGTAAATTTGTTGAATTTCTTTGTGAAAGTCGCACACAGGAAAATGGGTCAAAGTGGTGTCGACTGATTCCCAGCGAACTGATTCACGATACTAATAAATTATTCTCGAAAACCATTTATATCATCGGAAGCACCTACCATACCGTTTTATCAGCGTTTATCGAGATATAAGTTGCTTCGTTCAAACAGCACGAGATAAATTTACAGAAGCTTTTAAACTTTTTACGGGAGAATTAGTCCCGTACTGAGAGAAGGCTACACGCAACGCAATAACCCACTAAAAATATTTCAACTGCGATAAAGCTCGACTAGAAACTCGAACGAAACGCAAAGAATATTAAATTTCTATTCGCGCTAAAAGGAAGACCACGACTTTCCACGACATCAACAGTCGCCGTACTTGTTGGTTTTCTGGATATACCGCGCTGTGTAACTTCGAAACAGGCAACGAAATAGATGCAAAAATTCAAATTCTCTTCACCGTATAATCCTATGCTACGCCAGAAAATCCGACATTTAACCACCGACATAACCGATAGATCTCAACGAACGCTCATTTCGACGCGTTTACCGATGATTTTCGCTCGCTCGTAGAACTAACGTCAGTTCCCCTCCACTGCATCTACTTTGCACTCGCCGCGGTCGAGTCTGTCAAGCTTTTTACCGTCATTTCTCAAGCGTGGAAAAAGATCGAGAGTGGCGGTCAAAGCGCGAGCAAGAAGTCAAGAAACAGTAACACTTAAAACTGAGTTGCCGCATCCTGTCCGCAGCTTTCGTGTCTTTCTTTCTCACCCACCCCCCTCTCTCTATCTCTGTCCGTCTGTTTCGTTCTCTCCTTTCGTTTCATATATTCGCGGTACAAGCTTAAGGAGGCAGTTGAACGTCATTTCGGTTGCTACAGGAAAGGCATCAGCGCCACGGCTGCTGGCACTCGCCCCGATGAAAAACGACCGACAAGACGAATGGTCTTCCACCGTTTGCCCGCTGCTCTCCTCGCCGTAAGGCAATGTTCGGAAACAAATGACGTCTTGGTTGTACATTTATTACATGGTCGATGGCGAGCCGGAACGTCTGCGACGACCTCGATTACGAGGCGTGCGCTGACCTCGTTGGATGCGTCGGTTCCGCGCGCGGAAGACCGAGACACGGAAGGAAAAAAAAAAGAACTCGGAGGACAAAGGTTTCCTTGTCGCAGCGTTTCTTTCCAATGAAACGTTGCGCTGTCGCGACCGAGGAAAATAAGGGGACTCCGGCACAACAACGACCTGGATGGGATTATTTCGCTGACTTCACTTGTTACGGTTCCGGATGTATCCTCCGTAGCGTTTCGCTCCCCCCGTATTTTCCAGAAATAGGCGGTTTTCCAGGACTCAAATTTCACGTTTCTCGTGAAACTATCGGATGTTCTGATACTTATGAACGACAGCCAGATCTCGAGCAGCAATGTGTAACGAAACATATTGTTTTCTACGGAGCTAGCTAGGAAAAGGGCAGCGAACAAGGTAAATTGAGAATTTCAAGAGACTCGTTGACTAGATATTAAATAGATCGGTGGTTCTTATTCGGCAACTTTCTTTCAACGCGACGTCGAAGATCGATGAATGCAAATTTATTCACTGTTGTCGCTGTTGAGGTTATTAGATGTATGAAGAGAGGAACGCGTGGATAAATTGTAAAGTAGAAAATATATTCTATCCTTGGTCAGTTTCAATCTTCCATCGTCCTTTGTACTCTTCCTATTGCTTCGATCCACGGCACTCGTCGTTTCAGAATATTACGTGGATAAATTGCAAAGTAGAAAATATATTTTAATACACAAGTGTAATTTGAGCTGGTCCAGATCCGCGCGCTAGTGTCACGTAAAATAACAAAACAAAACAAAAAGAAGAAATTAAAGATGAAAATAAAATAGGAGGAATTTATTTTTTTTCTAACACAGTGTACAATTCACTTCCGAGCTCCAGGCGTGACTTTACAAGACTGACTCTTACAACTCGACTTCCGATCGGATTCGATTATTTTTCTTTTGTCACCCCTCGATATCCCCGCGACCGCTGCCACGCGCGCCTTCTTCTCGAACATTCGGCGGAAGAACCGTTGGGATATCGATGGCTCGTTAGACACTTCGCTTCGGCGATGTACATTGTTGTCGAGTACCGCCACATCTTTATCTCCGTTGTCAGCCCATCGGTTTTACAAGTGAGCCGGTCGTGACACTAGCAGTGTTACCCTATAACTGAAAACCCGGAAGCCATTGTCGCCTGTCTACCGTAGTATCGTGGACGAGGGGCCTGCCAGGGTGTAACGCAGATTGTAAACAAGCGGTTGCTGAGGTGTGAATTATAAACAAGCGGTTGCTGAGATGCGAATTATAAACGAGCGGTTGCTGAGTATGTGCGTAGTAAAGCTAAGACAGAAGACAAGGGGTTGTGGGGTTCACGTTAGGATTAAGGGTAAGGGCGTGTAACGAGTCTTCACCTGAGTTAGCCATCGATGTTGCGATAGGAATAATGTCCATTGATACAAGTGTAGTATCTTTGGATGTGTTGGTTCTTCTAGAATAAGGACAAGGATTGATGTCGTATTTAAATGAAGTTTAATTCTATTCTAACATGCGATACCCAATACAAAAACTGACTACAATATCTCCGTACGTCGTATACTAACACTCGGCTCACAGCTCCTGTCTCCCAGGTCAAAAAATGCTGACCTTCAACTCTGGCAATCTTCTCCCACACCTTCGCTCATTTAATTTTTACGTCACCAAAGCATACTCTCTCACTTACACACTCTCTCTCTCTCTCTCTTTCTCTCTTCCCCAT
Source organism: Bombus soroeensis (assembly GCA_014737365.1). Classification (NCBI taxonomy): domain Eukaryota; kingdom Metazoa; phylum Arthropoda; class Insecta; order Hymenoptera; family Apidae; genus Bombus; species Bombus soroeensis. Next base: position 1,803,954 of record JACXIL010000166.1, read on the forward strand.
CACTCTTAAGCCTCTTAGTTTATTCCTTAGGCTCTAATCTAAATATCTAGAGTAAGCCTATATCCCCCTTTTCCGATACTACACAAGTATGGGTATTACGGCACTGATAAGTAACCACAGTGATCAGACACTAACGACAAATGGTCTTAGGTTCGATAACGAATCCGCGGTCAACGGGATGACAAATGTACTTTCTTCCAAAGTCTAAGTCTGACTCTCTGTTAAAACGTGAACTTGACATGCGATTGAATACTGAATGCCGTGTAACTGGTTGATCAGATCGTACAAGAATGAATCCTTCCGTCGCAATGATGCTGCAGAGGAAAGCTATGATGGGGTGTGTCTAAGGACACGAGATCATCGGATTCGTCGAGAAAAGCCTTCGTTGGGAAAGTGAGGGAAATGAACGTTGCCGTTAATTGGCTAATTTCTATGTTGGTGGTTGGAAAAGGATGCTGCCGCCCTTGAGAAAAAGTTGTTAGAGGGAAGCGTCGTTCGTGAGAAAGCATATTTCCTGTGTCTTCCAGTAGTTAGGACAAAAGCTGTTTGTCCGTTTGAAGGACCTTAGTTGACTAAATCCTAAGATTTATCGGGTCCTCAGGCTGGCTGAACATGTACTCTGAAGATGCATCGACATCTGGAAATCATCCGACCCGAAGTGTAGGGTCCGCGCGTGACGAGCCACGGGACAGAAACCGTTGGAACGTTTACTGTCGAGTACCGCCACAACTGTTTCTTTTAAGGGTAGCTCTACAGTTACTCCATTCCTTTGTTAGACAAAACGCTTAACCCGTGATATAACTAAACGAATTAACGAAGAATGAGTTGAGAAGCCGAAGAGTGCGGATTGCGTCGTCGAGATAGCGTTGTTAGCGTTGTTGAGAGAAAGAGTTAAATTTATGTTGACGAGAGTTGTTAGTTAACTATCTAGTTGTTTTAATTATTATGCGTTGTTGTAATTAGTTCGTGTTAAATAACCATTGTTTTCTGTCTAATTAACATCTGTTTAATCCTTTTGTTACGCCCCGAGGCTTACTATAGGCCGTGTTCCAGGTGATCGTCTGACACGAACTGCAAAATATATACGATGTAGCGACAAAAGCATAATCGTCAAGCAGCGAGTTCTAGAACCTTCGATTCGGCCGTTATTTACCCCATGCAAAGAAGGTAGCATATGTGATCACAGGCGCGAACGACGGTGAGGGTCGTCTCCAAGAGAAAACAAAGGGAAAAATCGAAGGGCGATCAGTCTCATTTGAGGACTCAATCGGAATGTATCGAGAGGTTTAAACGAATAAAATCCAGGTCGCTTAGTCTCACGAATATATCGAGAAATATCATAAAGTCGGGTCGAATTACTGTAATAAACTAACTGTATCATTGTTAAATCATTTGTGAAGTATGTTCTTTGTAATTTTAAATATTGTTGGAAATACAAGTTTATGTTAACTCTGTTAATTCAGTGTTGCAATCATTTTAACCACCTCTGTTATCTTAACCAAAACAGGGGAACGACTTCTTCGCGGTGTCGATTATCCGAATCGTAGCGAGAATTTACGCCTCTCGCTGACGCGTTTTCTTCGCGATCGTGTCTCTCCTCGAACGGTAGTAACACCTTTTATCATTAATAAACTAATCATAATAATTTACGATACTACACCACTGTCTATGGTCTGCCTTCGTCCCAGTCTTTTACCTATACGCTGTAGATGGCTTCAGTGCTTGAGAAAACTAAAAAGACCAAATGTAGAATTTTCTTAGAAGTGGTGACCACTTCAACAGTCCTTACAAACGCGAATACGATAATATACTTTTAATACAAACGTTACAATGCACTAAAGAGACTGGATATGTTTGCCTAAATGAATTATTACAGTCAAAGCTACGGCGATTCGGATAACGAATTAATTCGATTTCTTCCGCTCGTATATCGAAGGAAGTGCTTTCTATGTAGACACGCTTTCGTCCATTGAACGAAGACTATTAATATCCCTGAGAGATCAACGTGTTTGCCATCGACTTATCGAGAAAAGGCAATAAATACATCGTATATATACTGGGCTGTGTGTTTCGTAGATTCGAACGATTTTGTAATTGATAAAATTTTGTTCGTTCCTACGAGATGTTCCCGATAGGAAATTTTTTTAATGAAATTCAAATCTATAGAGATTGACGCGTAACCTAAGTGAAACTGCTCGATAAATAAAGCTGCAGACAGCGAGCAAACAATTTCCCTCGTCGTCTCCGTCATTCGCGATTGAAACAGAATCGACTTGAATAAGTCAACACAGATATCGAGAATGCGCGTTCCATTTTTAATTCACGATTTCATTCGTAGTTGTATAGTGCTTGATGATAAATTCATTCGTAATTCTGTTTATTTTCGCGTCACAACGTTACTGTACCTTGCAAACTTGTATCAAGCTGATACTACGCCAGATTTGTAAGCGTAAAAATAGAATTGAAAAAGATAGAACGCAAACAAATGTCAATGAAACGTGTTTGGAAAACGTCGCTTAAATTAACGGATTTATCGGAGAAAGATTTATGCGTATTTTTTATTACCTATGAAACAGGGAGTAATCGACGCTTGAGCACCTTTCGCGCGAAATTGTTTAAGCCACTACGCTCCGAAATGATCTCTTGTATTTCCACTTTATAGTTTTGATATCGGTTCGAATTCGCGTACCTTTCTTTCCGCGAATTTGCCTTTTCTTTTTCACAAATTTTCCGCGTTAATAGACTGTGACGCTCCATTTAGAAAATAATCACCGCGCATCAGCCGCGAACAAGTGAGTAGTCACGGTTTAATAATTCGTCGTGCTTGTGAAAGCCGTTTTCCAAGGGTTCTTTGTTTATACGGTGAATAGTAAATTGCGGGTCCTTTATGACGACAACAAATCCTTCCGCTTTAATATTTCCCACTGTGTAGTATAATAGCGGTAGATTAAACTTTAAAATCACTCTCCTCGAACCCGCTTTTTATATCATCGCTTATAAATATTCCAAATAGCATTATGAACGGTCGTCGACCTTTTTAAAAAAACGTTCCCGATATTATACGTAATAGACGATCGTAAATTTCACCACATTACGAACACTCTCAACATTCCAACAATAAGAATCTTTTAGCACACGAGTACAAATTTATTTACGATACACATTTGCTCGTTTATGAGCTTCCAATGCTGCCATGGTAAATTATGCAGCGCCTGCCGGATCGTGCGAGACGTTTCTTCGTAGAAAAAGCAAAGTCTCGTTGTCCAACTGTCGAATAATTCCATCCATAAGAATACGCTTGTATCAGACGCTTGTGTTCGAGAAATTTATAGGGAAATTCAAGGCAAATTTCACAATCCGTGCTGGTTAAATCTGTAAATCGAGGTACGGTCGGATAAAGACAACAGCGTTTAGCGGATGCTGTATTTGAGATTCGTCGTCTTTGGTAATGCAGCGATGCTAATCAGCAAATGCGAAGGTTGGTGGTTCGATCGGCGCGAAACTTCCGATCGATGGCAATGTGCTGTTGGACGAGGCGCTTTAATCCCGATCTTTCCCAAGAATCGACTGGCAAAAAAGAGATGGCAATGGGAGGAGAGGAAAGGGTTGGGAGAAAGGGGAGAGATTTTTCAGCACGAATTCAGCCGCTTCCCATTAGCGCTAATGAAAGATCCGTGCAGCGACTTCGTTCTTCTTTTTTCATCCCACCCGGACTATACATGAGTTTTCGAATGCCTGAAGGACACGCGGAGCTTAATTAATGTTCTTTCGGGGCCGGACCACCTTCTGTGATACGCGTCAGCCGAGGAAGCAGCCGATGAATATTTCGCGTGTCATTGACGGGTGACAATGAGCGGAATATTCGGTCACGGGACAACGGTGTCCTGGTTTCATGAGAAAATTTTCCATAAATGGCACCAACCCTTTGTTCCCGCGTATTCTAATTAATGAATATCGCAGTCGCCATCGATAGGCAAACGTCGTTGGACCGGATCGATGCTGAAACACGCCACCGATCTGGTGGCATACGAATAATACGACGCCTTAATTGGGGCAAATTAGGTCCGTTTGAAAAATGAAAACGTACGAGCGGAAGTGGCGTTGTCCACGATTGAAGATACAACTTCGATCTCGCGTTTACGCGCACGGTTTAACCAAATTTCCGCCATCCTGAATTATCGGTTCGCTTCGTGCAATCGGCTTTGTTCGATTTTCGGCTACAAATACTTTGCGCGGCGCTTGACCCAATACTTTTTCACTACTAACATGTATAACACGATTGCATTTTTTAAACTATTTCGATAGTTTGGAGTTTTCGCGGTGTACAGAGGGTTTTGTTTTCAATGGAAAATCGAGTCGAAACGCGAAAGTATTGCAACGACTGCCAACGTTAGCTCTGTCGAAAATCCAGATGGTTGTTAACGAAATGTCGGTTTCATTCTGTATCCTAAAATACAGAAAACCGTGACATTTCTTTTCAATAGACACTTTGTCATGCTACCGAACGTCCGTAAAATCAACTCCTCCACAGTTTAAATCGAACCAAACGAATTGAATCGTGTGGATTTTTTTATTTAACAAAAAACAACTAAATCTTTAGTTAGATACTTTGACTCGCTGTCGCGTCGACCGCATAGAGAACGCTATATTTCTCTTCGTCAATTGTCCTACCTACGATCTCCATTCGTATCGTTTCCTTCGCAGCAGCGTATTAATTCTACCAATGAAATATTTCTAGTTCTGCACGATGTTTTGTCCAATTTGATATCCTAAAAAATCAAGTAGCCTTCGTGCACGTTTTCACTAAGTCAACTTTAAGAAAGTAGAAGTTCGTACAGTTTTGTCTTTACATGGATGCAATTTGCGAGCAGTCGCTCTCGAGTATTGCGTGTAGTTAATTTAATCGCCCGCTTGGCGCGTAGTTTTTAAAAAAATTACGAGTGACTTGTTCCCCGCGAAAATGAATTAAGCGCTTGCGTCTAGCACGATATATAATTTTATATTTATTCTGTCCGTGCACAATTTCCTTCGGCTGCGTTGTGCATTAGTTAGCGCTCCATTTAGTTGAATTATTTTTAATTGTTTCGCGTTAAAAATCCGGACCATTTTAAACATCAGTTTTATCTGCCACGTGACGAAAGCTATTGGTTTTTAAATTTAATATTTATTTGAAAAGCGATGCGGTCTTTTTTTTTATCTTGCCGTAAACATACGCGTCAGCTTTTATGGGGATAATTTAGTGCGAGGAAAGTTACGATACTGAAATAGCATTTATATCTACGAAGAAATTCATTGTGATTAACACTAGAACTACCGATAGTTAACACGAAGCTATTTCTACCAAAACCAGTGAAAATGACTGGTCTTTAAAAAATACGTAATTATAGAATATTTTTATATTTATTGATTTATTACTTTCTTACAGAAACAGTTCCACGTTATGTAGTACATTTTTCGTATTATTAATCCATCTGCGACCATGATCGACTTAAACGAGGGTTGACAAATTTATAAAATTGTAGAACCAGTCATTTTCACTGCTGTGGTACTTCTAGCGTTAGCGTCTAGCGATCTAGCGATCGATCCGAAAATTTCCTGATATCTGATATTATCATATCGAATGATACGCGGTAAAAATTTGAAAAACGTGTGGCAAGTTGTAGAAAACGAGGATACTGGTTAATTGCGGTTCGATAAACAGATCACAGGACCCTTTTACACTTTGCCAAGTACCAGCCATTTTGACTCGTGTTGGTATGAGCAGCCTTGATACAAAATTATTTTGAGTTTGAATACATAAAAAAGAAAATAAAATTCATTGTACTATCCTTTTAGTTATCGTTGCGAAAGTCATTGCATCATTGTGTCAAAAATATAACACGAAGCAGGAATTTGAAAATAAAATTGTAAAACCAGGCAATTTGACCGGTGCGGTAGTTCTAGCGTTAAGAGGAACATTTACAGAATTTGTTGAAACAAATTTTCTCTCTGATCGATGCGGCATAATTCGTACGATAAATCGTATGGTCAAAACTACTGTCAAACCGAGAAGAGAATCGCAGCTCGCGAAAGCTATTGTACCCGCAAGACTGTGATATTAACGAATCTTGGAAAAGCTTTCAAAAAAATCCAGTAAAGCACGTCCAGCCCTGTTTGTTTCTAGGACCATTCATAGCATCGATATCGACGTTGTATCGCTCCAGCTGCCAGTTTCTCTATTCGTCATTCTTGTGAAAAGAGTAACGCTCGAATTGCGTTGTTCACGATACATTGACACGTTCTATTTGACGATCGTATTTTCTACGTGACTTTAATCTCGTGGAGAATTTGACATCCGTGCAATTCTTCCTTTTTTCTCTATTTTTTTTTTTTTTTTCTTTTGTTTCATTCCACTTTAATCTCGTAATGTACGTAGATCTAACTTATTACTAGACTACGAATTTTTATCAATTATTACTAAACACGCGATATACGAAAACATATGAAACATCGAAAATTTAGTATTCGTTATTAGTATCTTCAGTGAATTGAAGGATTCTACGCACGCACGTCAGCGACGTACCGTATGCGTCGTGAAACGCGCAGTAGAATATGCTGAGACCGCGTCGTATGCGCTACCAAATCTACAGTAGAATACGTCCATAATGCACGCTCTTCTCACGCGCGTTTCAAATGCGCCGCAATTCAAAATAAACTCGGTCCTGTGTCAGAGGCGCATTTTATTCAACCATTGTGTCCAGGATCTATTCATTTTGCCAATACGCGTCTCGGTAAATAGCTCAACTTGCAAATCATTTGTCGCTTCTCTTGAGATTTGAAACGTGCGTCGCTTTTAACATACGTACGCGACTTGTCGAGTCGACGCATCAAGTTCGTCCGATATTCTAATAAAATACGACAACTGGCTGGCTTTTCATTAAATTTGTATCCATTCGAAGTAGGAAAAATGAAAAATTCTATAGTCGTAGCCGTGTAAAGTCGCGTATCGATATTCCTGTTATTTCTACTGCGATTATTGTTGTTTATCACTCCGGCTGATTCGCTCGAAATTATCAAATATGTGTCATCGAATCGCGAAAAGTTCCAAGACGAAGTTGTACATCTTTTCTCGAGGGATGTGTTTAACAGACCGCGACGAGTTTCCGGTGGCCCGCCGACGATAAATCGCTTTTCCGGGAACTAGTAGATCGCAATTACAATTATCGGCTCTTTGTCCGCGTGCATTTTTCCGCCAGGCTCGATATCTCGCGAGTGGCCCGCTTTGTTCCGTCCTCCAAGGAAATTACCCATCCGTTGTTGATTCGATTGTGCCAGAGTACTCGGGGTTAACGGAGTAGAGAACTAAATGTCTTCGGCAATGGGTGCACCCTTCGACCTTTCACCCTCCTCTCCTCGTAGGCCCTTCAGTCCTTCGGTCGCTACAGGAAGAACTCGGTCGTTCGACCCGAAAGGATCCATCGCTGTGTATTTTCCTCTCTTTTTTCCCTATTTTTTCTACGCTCGTCCAATCGATAGCTCGGCTATCCGATTGTTTACGTCCGATTGTTTACGTCCGATGCCTTCCTCGATGACAATCTCGTTGTTTCGCGAATTAAGAGTGGCCCGGTTTATCGTTTCTCCTTCAAGATTATCCTCTTTAATCGAATAGGTGGAAGCGTGCTTTTTTCTTCCGGCTTTAAGCTTTAATGGAATTGTGAAATAGAATACAGCGCAGCGGACGCAGCAAGAACCACGATGCAATTGGAAAGAAGTGGATTCGCGCGTACGAAGGTGAATCGAAGTGGAGAGATAAATTCTTCTTTGCGCGATTCTTCGTCTCACGACGTGTTTGACGCATGTGTGTTCGACGAATCTTCCAATCGGTGAGTTACGAGAGCAAATGCTTCGGTATCGGCGATGAAGCGAATCGATTTTTTCATTTACTTAGCTACGTTAATCGTCGTCTCTGTTCCTTCATTCTTCGTGCTTCTCCTTTTGCAGCGTTATTTATGTTATGACACGATGCAGCATCTCGGTAAATAACGAGCGAGACGAATAACAAAGGGACGAAGGAAAAGCTTCATTGCGATAAACATGGAAAAACTCTTCCACCGATTTATTAATGTACTTTACTTCTTCGATAGATGTTTCAAAAATAATTGCCAGTGCAACGATTGCCGCGTAATATCTCGTAAAATGTTCAAAATTTTCTCTTTCCTCTTGACTTTTCATTTTTTTTTTTTTTTTTCTTTTATGAAACGTACAGCGATTTTCTACCTCGTAGCCAAGCAAAAATTAAAATCATGATCTTCCGTTAATTTCGCTGATTTATATCGCCTGAATTACGCTTGATCGTTTAATACCAATGCAATCTTCGCATACGTAAAAATATTAACGTGTAAATTTTCTGTTTATACGAAATCTGCATATATGGAGAAGAGCTTGCATATTTATTCACTTTTTCCGTTATACGTTTCATAAAACTTGACCAGTCTATTCAAGAAACGGTAGCAAGATTGTAAAGGGCAAACGAGAATTCCCCTGGAAACACCGTACATAAATCTCGATGGTGAAGCTTGTCTCGATAAGAAAAACGTAATTTGCAAGTAAAAGTGCACGGGTTTGTCAAACAGATATCTCGAGACGAACGTTTCCTGCAGATGTTTAGAAAATTTTTGCTAAAAACAACGCGTAGGCTTCCATCTAGCTCTCGAATTTTAACAATTTTTCAACTATTTCCATGCAAAATCGTTCGCAATTTTTCCTAAAATTTACAAAGTAATACGTTCGATAAAGAAAAGTAATACTTAAACGATGAAATGAAATTACGTTGCTCGGACCATTTTTACATATTCCTACCGTTTCGGTATATTTGTTTTCTCCGCATTTACCGTATATTTATGTGTGTTCACGACTTAACTAAACGACAGTAGATAACTGAAAACTTGTCTGCCGTGATATAAACGGAAGACGGTGTGTTTGAGTAACAGAGATTCGAATGTGTGTATCAGATGACGAGAGAGATTTCGTTGTCACCAAACAACATTAATTAAACAGCATTAATTGAAGATAAACAGCGTGATACTATAATTTAATGTAACGCGGCAAGTTATTTGCATCGTCTGTTCGTTAAAAAATACCTGAAATGTAAATTATATTTCGTATGAAATCCACTGCATTTTAAGTTAAAATTTATACATCTTCTCCTTCGAAGTAAAGATATTTCTACTTTGTTCGTGATTCGGGTGCTTATTGATATTAATTGACACTTATCGAGACGTTCGAACTACTTCGCCATATTACAAAGAAGCCTGGTAAAGTTAGAAGAATGCAAAGAATAAGAAAAAAGATGGAAGATGAAACTTTTAGGTATCTCGTTTTTTCAATAATTTTAATTAAATTCTGAAAAGTAAAATGTTACACTCTGCGAAGCGAAGACGAACGTACTTTAATTTTTCGAAATAGTTTGACGAAATTTAACGACAAAGTTACAGAGATTGCCAGTTTCTTTCAAAACTTCGAAGATACGTATAATACTCTAAACAAATATAAATAATATTTGAAACTACAAGAACGACGCTCGTACAAATCACGAGAAATAAAAAGATTCCAATTAAACTGAAAATGTTGATAGAAACTCGTCTCTTCGCAAGACAAATAATTCCGATTTTTGATCAAATAGATTTTCCTCAAAATTCTGTATGTAATCCACTCGATTGTTCTCGACAATCTTCTCTCTGTTGAAAATGGACTTCCTCGTATGGACCGTAGGCGTAACAACGTATTGGATAGCACGTTCTCGAGGTCCGAAAGAAAATCAGGGATTGATCTCGGCGAACTCTCCGCACGGAGCCTGTTACAAGTTCGAAAAGTATCATCTTGACTCGCCCTACCTTTCAATAATATATTTCTACCAGCGGCTTGGGAAATATCCAAGAAAAAATACGATGTGAAATCTTCTGCGAACGACTGGTTGAAATTCGCTACGTAAAACGCGAGTAATTCGTTGTAATTCGCTGTAATCTTCGTATTCGTGCGATTGAAAAAATTAAACGCGGAGTAACGTTTTAAGAAAACGTTGTCTTACAAGTTCAAACGCTCGTCGCTCTCCACTTTGTACCGCTCGCGTGTATATTTCACATTAAATGGTTACGAAAGCATAAAGAGAATAAAATTACAATTTAATCACAAAATAACCACACCTTCGAGGCTTGAAACACGTGGCTAAGTTCAAACTCTCGAAACATTCTCTTAGACCGCTGTGATTTTTGGCCCCGTCAAATGTTCGTATTCGCATCAACCACCAGTCGATGAGGCATATTTTTGTTAAAATCAACGTTAGAATTACCGCCTTTAACGCGTAACGTTCGGTGGTAAGACGCAAAGTTCTCTGGCTCGAGGATGTCATTAAACGTCAAATTTTCGTAAACGAATCACGTTCTGCGGCACACGAGGCTTTTCACGAGTGTATCGCGCGCAAACTTTGTGCAGATATTCTACGGCCAGCGAATTTCATAACCGCGTATCCGTTATACAGCAATGACCGTTTCAGCGCACGCGACGAATGCATTAGAAAGCGCCGGTTTACATGTTCTACAACTTTCACAAAGTTTAATTACTGGTTCTTCATGACGTCGGTAGCCATGCGGACGAAAGCGCAGCCTTTTCGCGCTCCACGTATAACCACCACAGTTGAGAAAACCTTCTGTTAATCGCCTAACCGTGTAACCAGAAACCACGAATTAAGAATTTCGCGCTTTTCCATGTGTCAACACGCGATCCACCCGATAGTGTCACGTGCTTTATCGTTCGGATGTTGATTCGATCGTTGAACGCTATCGAACACGAAATAATTTGCCATCTCGTAAACTATCAACGACGATGATACGATCTCTCTCTGAGAGACGAGTAATTTTTTTTCCATCTCCTTTTCCATCTCCTTTCGTACCACGGTTTCAAAAATATTTTTTCTTTTGAGAAATGGAAATAATTGTTGGAAGAAGTCGGCGAAAGGAATCGAAGAGGATGGAAACTTTGAAAACATAGTTCGAAAGCAATCGTCGAACGTTTGGCAATCTTGAAACGAAGCGAGACCTAATGGCACGATTGACTACGGAAAACGTAAACTTTATGTCGACGGCATAAAATGAACGGATGAAGAAAACAAAACGGAACGTTTCCTTTCCACCATTATTTTTATCAACTTTGTACAAGTTCGAAAACCGGTAGGATTTCCTTCCTTTTGTATTAAATTTCGCAACTTCTGCTCTATTCACGGGGACGTAATTATATTTCCTGTTTCTCCTTGAACGCGAATCCTAAGAATCGTTCCAAGTTAAATCCACGCGAAAGGTCGAAAGGTTAAGTGGCGAAACGTGGATCAGACCCATGGCCTCTGCGATTTCTTCCATCCTTCTCTCTCTATTCTATCCTTGGTCAGTTTCAATCTTCCATCCTCCTTTGTACTCTTCCTATTGCTTCGATCCACGGCACTCGTCGTTTCAGAATATTACGGCGTTATTAAATAATTAACAAAAAGAAAAAGCTGACTAATACAGACGAGAAACGATTTCTCTGCTACCTTCCTTCCACTCTGCACGCCTCATTTCTTCTGCTCTTGGGTTTCTTCGCTTTAGTACCTTCTTTATTTCTCTCTCTCTTTCTCTCTCTCTCTCTCTCTCTCTCTCTCTCCCTCAGATTCTTCCTATCTCCGTCTCTTTGCACGTAGACAAATTTCATCAGCTTTGCCACGACACCCTCTCGTCTTATCAACACCGCTCTCGATTGTTCTGGGATTTCGTGATTTCGGTGCTTTGTCGCGTTTTCAACGAACGTTGCGTCGAGTCGCGAAAGCGATCGCATCTGAATACTCGAAGAAGCGAATCCTCTTCGTAGAGTGTCGCCTGTCGCTAGAATCGATTGGTCGATCCGTAGATTTCATCTTCGCCACAAAGGTGTCTTGTTGGTGATCGAAGGAACAGGAAATTCGAAGCGACAGTAAGCGTGAAAAATGTCTCGAGGAGCTTGGCTCGAGTAGACGTTGAAACGGAATTCCATCGGTGGCAAAATCTTAAATCTTACGCGTAAAATGTGTTTGATAGAGACGCTTAATTAATTTCAAATATCGATTCGATCAATGAAATTTAGTATTTTACAACGATAACGCTTACGTTCGCGAGTTCTGTATGCTGGAAATTTAATTTCGCTGTACTAAAACGTTGGTAAATTTATCAAAGAAATTTCATTTAAAATAGGATACAGTTGGGCTGTTGTGAAAAATTGCACGAATCGTGAACCGAAGTAAATCGATAAAGAACGATCGAAATTTGATGAAATTTATAATCAGGGGATGGTAGAATCTGTTCAGGAGCCACATTGATTAACTCCGTAAATCGAAAAGTACGGACAACCGATGATGTTACAAACGCTGCTTCTTTTTCGTTTCTTCTCAGGATTTATATTATTTGTGTCATTTTCTTGCACCGAGCCAACTCGTGGAAGCAAGACATCTGTTTCCTCGAAACTGAATATTAATCGCGTGCTCGTGTAATGAAATTAAGAAATCGATGAACAGCGGTGTCGATCAGTTTGCCTTCTGATACGATTACAGTCGCTCTCGTTAATATTTGGACGCTCTTTAAAACGGAATAACTTTTTTTAAAATTGCCACCAAACGAATAAATTGCTCGAGTCTTTTTGAGAGATTAGAACAACCAGTTTAACGGATAACGCGTAAAAGAAATTTTGCAAAGAAATAGTAAAAATTTCTTTTTACAAGCATCTTACCTAACGAATCTGTAATGAAAATTTAAACGATACGTTTCCTATGTTCATGTCGATTACAGACATGTTCAAAATCTATGTATATTTAAATTAAACGCTGAATTATATTTGAACTATAATCGATACGAAATAACAGGTTTATAGTATCGACTGGTCTCAGTCTGACTGTGTCAGTTGAAGAAACACGTGGATGAAACGAGGTAACGCTCGATCTATCGAAAAGCTGACACAATTAACAAATTGTGATAGAACTGGCGGAAAATCAACGCGCGGCTTATGCACGAAATTGGTGGCTGTGCCGATAAATTCTTCGCGTTCCAGAAACCACACAACCTGCGATATTTCACTCAGCTCTGTGAGTAAATATCATCGAACCCGTTCAACGAACAATCTCGAGCGTCCCAGGAATTTTACTTTTCCGTATCCCGGAATATTCTGCCAAATATTCGATCGACAGCAGTCGCGCTTAATGATCCGATCGATCGTTGTTGTTGTTCGCTACGAAAGTGCTTCAATCTCTTTGACACGTAACATTGCTCGATGTATTATTAGGTTTACTCGTAGAAACGCAGAGACGACATTAATTACGATCCTTCATCGTTAATTAAGAACCGAGTTTAAATCTGAAGCAGTTATTAGCGAACAATCGATGATCATTCGTGGCGATTTATTTAAGGAATACGATGCACTAAATTTCTATCTTGCGCGGAAATCGAGAAACCGATCGTCCTCGATATTAATAATCGCATGTTTGATAAGAGAAAGAAATATAAACTTTTTAACGTTGAGAAGACGAAAAGATAGATAGAAATTTCTTAACGGAGAGCTTCGATGATACAACAGACTTCTGAAAACCGTACGAGTTAATTTGCTCGGATCGATCAATCGTTTTATGAAAAAGTCTTCCAAGCATCATAAATCAAAAGCGGTATATTTTAATAACGCTTTAATAAAGCGTTCTCGTGATTTACGCGGCAGCAAATAGTGTTGTTAGCAAACGACGGTACAGCTGATAAATCAACGATCGCGCAATGATTCATGGAATGAGAGTGCAATTTACTTGAACGGTGTGCTCGCATTTTTCGCGCTTTTCCCTATACGAGCCTGACGCGTCCGTAAAAATCCTATTACAGCGCCGCCATGCAAGACAGATGTCTGCAGCTTACCGGAAAATCTTGGCGAAATTGTACCTTCACAGGAATTAGAATCGCCGTGTTATTTTACTTCCATTTTGTAGCACGACGGGACGCTATCTTCTCTTCGTTAGGAAGATATTAGATGGTCGGAAAAGTTTCTTTCGTTTTATAAGGAACTGATGGATGTACAATATTTTCCGTTTTATATTATTTTATCGAATTACCTATGATCCATTTTGTTATATCAAGATAAAGATTACAACGTTCCACATATTAGGTTTCATGTCTTGTTAAACATGTTAAAGACGCGTGCGTCGTTGTAAAAGACGTGTCTGTAAAAGAAAGACACTTTCCGGACAACCTCATATAATACGGGAAATTTTCTACATTTATGGTCAACTATAATAAATAATATAAAACTACGGGAAATATATAACGCACGGATGCATAGTCTAATAGTAGAATATTTTTATATTTATTAATTTATTACTTTCTTATAGAAGGAATTCAATGTTATGTAGTAGATTTTTGCTATTATTAATCCATCTGGTATCCCTAAACGAGGGTTGACACATTTATAAAATTGTAGAATCACTCGTTTAGATTGCTAGACTGGTATTTCTCGCGTTAGCATCTAGCGATCTAGCGATCGATCCGGAATTTTCCTGATGATATCGTCACATCGAATGATACCCGGTAAAAATTTGAAAAACGTGTGGCAAGTTGTAGAAGACGAGGGAACTGGTTAATTGGGGTCCGATAAACAAATTGAAGAATCCTTTTACACTTTGACAAATACCAATCATTTTGACTGGTATTGGAACAAGTAACCTTGATACAAAATTATTTTCAATTTGAATACATAAAAAAGAAAATAAAATTCATTATATTATTCTTTTAGCTATCGTTGCAAAAATCATTACATCATTGCGGAAGAAAAATATAACATGAAGTAGGAATTTTAAAATAAAATTGTAAAACCAGGCAATTTGACTGGTGTGATATTTTTAGTGTTAGCATCTAGCGATCTAGCGATCGATCCGGAATTTTCCTGATGATATCGTCACATCGAATGATACCCGGTAAAAATTTGAAAAACGTGTGGCAAGTTGTAGAAAACGAGGAAACTGGTTAATTGGGGTCCGGTAAACAAATTGAAGAATCCTTTTACACTTTGACAAGTTCCAATCATTTTGACTGGTATTGGTATAAGTAGCCTTGATACAAGATTATTTTCAATTTGAATACATAAAAAAGAAAATAAAATTCATTATATTATTCTTTTAGCTATCGTTGCAAAAATCATTACATCATTGCGGAAGAAAAATATAACATGAAGTAGGAATTTTAAAATAAAATTGTAAAACCAGTCAATTTGATTGGTGTGATATTTTTAGTGTTAGCATCTAGCGATCTAGCGACCGATCCGGAATTTTCCTGATGATATCGTCACATCGAATGATACCCGGTAAAAATTTGAAAAACGTGTGGCAAGTTGTAGAAAACGAGGAAACTGGTTAATTGGGGTCCGATAAACAGATTGCAGTATCCTTTTACACTTTGACAAGTACCAATCATTTTGACTGGTACTGGTACAAGTAACCTTGATACAAGATTATTTTCAATTTGAATACATAAAAAAGAAAATAAAATTCATTATATTATTCTTTTAGCTATCGTTGCAAAAATCATTACATCATTGCGGAAGAAAAATATAACATGAAGTAGGAATTTTAAAATAAAATTGTAAAACCAGTCAATTTGATTGGTGTGGTAGTTCTAGCGTTAAAAAAAATGAACGCGTTTCGCGTAGCGGAATATGTGACAAGCACTTTGTCTACGTAAATATATCGTTTGAATTAAATTAAATTGCTCCTTCTAACGACGATTATTAATGATCTTTCGCAACATATAAATCAACACGTTGATGTCGTATGCGAATAAGAAAAAATATTCAAAGTGAAAGAGGAGAGTAATTGATTGAAATTGTTTTAATTTGTTAGATTCGTGGCTGTATTAACGAAGGAAGACGAAGATAAAGGTTTAATAATATTGGCAGAAACTCATTAAATATTCATGAATTTGTTGCAGAGGAGATAATTGCTAATCTGCCACCCCTTCGAATTCCTCGATTGAGGCATCATCGAGTGACAGATTGGGATCCGTACTTCGAAAATGCAGAAGGCCAGGGAATCAATGGATCGCAGAACGTAGCGTTGCATCTTGGTGCGACCGCTCTTCTCGATTGTCGCGTCGCAATGCTCTCTGGCAAAAAGGTATTCGTTCATAAATTTCCATATCGAAGAAACAGAGCAGGAACAATCACGAATCTGTACGATTTTCATCGAAACGCTTACAGATTTACCGATCATCACTTGCGAAACAAGTATTCTAAAACACCGATGACGAAATAGAAAGATATTTATCGTAATAAAACAAAGATGAGAAAAATTAAGAAACGAAAAGATCCTAACTCCGCGATTTCGTGTTCCATCCAGATCAGATTAGATTTTATCGTTACGTGTTAAGAAAAATTAATGGCGAAATAGCTGCGTTACTGTCAAAAACTAATTTGATCGCAAAAATTAATCGCACATCGAAACAGTTTCTACCGGAAAAGTGTTAAACACGCTAGCTACGACTAGTTAGAAAGTAACAAATACCGCAAATTAGAGAAACTACTTAACGAGTTGACGAGTCAAAGCTGATAGAAATCGCTTAAAACGACTGTTGCAGAATCTTGTAAATACGTTGATCGATCGTTAGAGAATCTTGTAAATACGTAACACAAAGCCTGCCACGCAATCGGTGTTTTACGATGTAACTTGATTTAAACTCTCGTGTTTTAACCAAACAAC
Organism: Bombus soroeensis; assembly: GCA_014737365.1. NCBI lineage: Eukaryota > Metazoa > Arthropoda > Insecta > Hymenoptera > Apidae > Bombus > Bombus soroeensis. Next base: position 1,820,710 of record JACXIL010000166.1, read on the forward strand.
TTCTCACGCAGAGTCACATGCAATTGTAGAATATGTGTCGCAATTATAGGTCATGTGGTTACGCCGCAACGCCGACTGGGCATCCCTTTTAACTCTGGGTAATACCACTCACATTTCCGATCCCAGGTACAGCGTTAGCTTCCAATATCCAAACAACTGGAGGCTGGCAATCGCCGGGGTGCGCAGGGAAGATCGTGGATTGTACGTCTGTCAAGTGAACACGCATCCTCCGAGAATGCTCGTCACTAACGTCACTGTTCTCGGTAACGCTTTCTCTCTATTAGTTACAAAATATATAGATAGTCAACCATAATACCATCGGCAATATTCATCCAAGCAAATTAAACTTGACGCGATAAGAAAATATAGAGAAACGTTTAATGCAACTGTTACGAAATATCCAGTTTGCTTTTGGCGAAGGAATTTTCATATTAGTCATATATTAATTTTCGTATTAATTACGATCGGTGATGTGCGAGACTAAAGTTAACGGATTTTCGATTTTATTCTGCGATTTTGACGTACCCTGAAATAAATAACACAGACCACCGACAGGCAAATAAACAGCGCAGCACGCGTAAATTTTCTAGAAGCTAAGATCTCGAGAATGCCAAGATTGCTGGAAATTTAGCAAGATTGGACGGCTAGCAGATACTCTGAATCTTTCGAGGTTCTTGAATTCTTGAAATTCTTGAATCAATGATGTTGGTAATAAGCTTTCAAGCGTTCGGATTAGCCGACTGGATTCTCAGACCCTTGGATTTCTTTCGTTCCGTAAGACGTTTCTAACTTCCAAATTATTCGAAACTTGCCAACTTTTAGAAATCTGTTCGAATGTTCGGTAAATACAATTTGAATAAATGACTGTATCCTACGTGTTACTGGTACAACGTCGCGTAACATTTAGTGGGATTAATTCGATACAGTTAAGCTTTTCGCAAATTGGTGTCAAATTGCTCAACTTTCCAACAAATAAATCGTGTTGTGCTTGTCTATAGGTATTAGTCATACAAGTTTAGATCCACTTTTATCATATCCCATGTGTTCTGAAGCAAATATCTAAAGTTTCACCATTAAGTGTAATGCCTTGAGCTCTTTTATGAGATAACTTAACAACATGTCGAATACCAAAGTTTCATTGTATCGATTACCCGAGTTTCTGCATAACACGGTAGCCATCATTTTTCAAATTACATACATTATTATTGTTATTAGAAATAATGGACAATCTATATATATATATATATATATATATATATATATATATATATATATATATATATATATATACACGTATATTCGAAACTTCTCAAGGTGTAAATATTTTCGAGATTGATCAAAAATAAATTGGCGACATTATTAATACCGTATTATTGATTATCCGAATAATAAACATGCAAGTATATTGCATAAATACCGCGTCAAGCTATCAATCACAATTTATAATCGCTCAAACTGATGGCAGCCACTTCAAATAATTATACGTATAGCGTTTGCAAGAGGAGTATTAAAATATTATAATGGTCTGTGATGCGTTTCATCTAAAAGTAATTGAAGCATCGTGTTTACAAATTCGTTCATCCATCTATGTCTTTGGCGTTTAATAAGCACAGGGTCCTTCCAATATTCCTCCTTTTCCTTGCCAATAGCGTAACAAATAACGTTTGCCAACCTCTTTGAATTAAAAGGATATTAACGACGAGAAGTTTAATCAAAGTTCTTTGATTTACTAAGACCGGGACAGCGGGAGAAACCAAATGTTTCTCTGTTTATATCATTGATCGCAAACCCCATGGTATAATTATTTGTCAGGAAGTTTGCAGAAAGTAGCTCTGTCTAATGAATCAGTTGTTATTGAACTTCATGCACTTTCGTATACCTGTCTCGAGAGTAAATAGGAAACTAACAAGGTTCCAAGCGCAGCTAGCTCGTTGGTTAATTAGAATGACTTTTCCAGAAGTTGCTATCTATTTCGTAAGAGACAAACGCGTAACTTTACCGCCTAAAATGATACGCACGCTTACTTACTTTTGACGGAATATGAATCAGCTAGAAAATTACAAACAAGCAGAGAGGAGACTCGGAAGAGAGTCTTTGTCCTTCGAATTATCGTAGAATATCGCGTTATCGTACGATAAAAAGATTGCTTGACCATTGATAAACGTCAAGCAACTGCAGTTTTTTATTTCAAAGGAGATCGTTATACTCGGCTCGTACGGTTGTCAAGCTGTAGACAAGACTCGTTTCAAAGTGATCGAGAGACTATTGCGACCGATTTCAACGATCATAACGTCTACAATCGTTTGACACTTGCACGAATCGTAAATATATTTCATTTTCATATAACTTTGACAAGATTTTAGAGAAACCATTTAAATTTCACGCGATATACAGCTGGCTAATTTCAGAAGAAGATACTCATTGCTTTTGATCGTTCATCTGCCATTAATTCATATGTTATCAATAATAATCACAGGTTGTGTTGAGATTATTAGACGTATGAAGAGAGGAACGCGTGGATAAATTGTAAAATAGAAAATATATTTTAATAGAGAAGTGTAAGTACAAGTAGGAATATAATTTCAGCTGGTCCAGGTCCGAAAGCCCCGAAGCCATCGTCGCCTGTCTTTTGTCTATGGTCTACCTTCGTCCCAGTCTTTTGTCTATTCGCTGTCGATGGCTTCGATGCTTGAGAAAAGTAAAAAGACCAGATGTAGAGTTTTCTTAGAAGCGGTGACCACTTCAACAGGTTGTTAATAAAAATCGACCAAAATGTCAGAATCAAAAGTTTTACAAGAAGGTACAAATTTAACAGAGTGTTCGTTCTTTCTTTCGATTTGTTTGCTCGTGAAAATTCGCTCGCGAAATTTATACGAAATTCGCAAATAGAATTGAATTTTTAATTCACTTGCACGTAAGCCAGCTACATAAATATTATTTATCAACGCGCGCATATATATTATCAACTATTAATTTTGAAAACTCTGCTTCGTTTCCACGTTGTTGCATTTACCAATGCATTCTGCGCGTTCCTGCAATTTTACATTTCCTACGAATTGCGTAAACGTCCGGGATCTATTTGTTAGAAATTTTAGAAATCTACGAAGACGGCTGTTGAAGTTTCAAACGTTGGCGAGAAAGAGGAAATAAATTTCGCCCGACCGATCGTTTCACAGCGAGACGAGACAGCAGCCACGTGATGAAAAATGGTTAATTATGCAGGCCGCGTGTAAATCCCGGTTGCAGCCAGGAAATTTGCTATCGAGAGATCGGTATCGCGTAGCTAATCAAGTTGGCGCGCACGCGGAGGCAGTTTCAAACGACAGTTGTACCGAAAGTTTAACGCGATGGCAGGATCAGGTTTTCGCCAAGGCTACGCTTCCAGCGTCTCCCAAAAGTACAAAAGTGGAACACGCCAAGGGGCGCGCGCGTTGATTTTATAGCGCGGCGGGACGTATTTATACAAGAATTTGCAATTCCCCGGCTGTGAATTAGATTGCGCACTTCCTTTATTCTCCCTTTGTTTCGGCGACATAATCGGCCGAGAAACTCAACGAAATCGCTGCTCGTTTTGTCTGATTGTTTCTCAGATTGAAGGTCCTCGATGGGTCGTAATTCACAAACCCTCCTCGCCTAGCGTCTACAAATCACATTTTTCTAATGATATTCTTTATCGCCGGCGCAGAAGCGTTCCAGTTTTCGTATCACAGCCAGTGGAAAGAGAAATCTCGGATAAAAATAATGTCCCAACATCTGGAGCAAAATATTCGACGCTTCTAGAGGATTTTAGCCCTACGGGTTCCCAGCAAACTTGAACCAATTTTATCCGAGTAATTTCAAATGGCCAGTGGTTTCCATCGATTTATTTTTTACCGCGCGTGCTATTTCATATCAGGACGCAGGAAAATTGGAAAAATTACCGAGCAGACGAAGTACAGTCGTAGGAGACATCAACGATTCGTACGTTATTCGTCGAGTATCTTTTATCGTTTTCAAATTATCTATGCGAAAGACGTTAACTGTAGGCTACGCTGCTATGTAAATTCCACTTGATTGCAGAAATTTTGGCCGTGGTGCATAAAACTGGCAAATCGATCGACGAACCTGGTCAACGAGCTTCAAAACTTCCATTACGAAAATACGTTCAACCCTGATGATACGAAAACAATTCTAACGAGAACAGGGACCGATCAAACAGGAGGAGCACGAGTATAATTTTAAAGAATATCGATGGGACCATATCGAGAGCCGGGTCGAAATGGACGAGAGGAAAGGCGAGTGATTAATTGCACGCACGCCGTTTTTCCGTCCTCCCTTTCAATATAAAGACCTCCTTTCGTGACCGAGTCCTCCTGAATTATCGACTGGTTCTCGCTTTTTAAATCGAAAAACCATTGGGCCGGCGGCGTATCGAGGATGCGTTCGAATACTCTCGAGCTCTCCGAGGCTCTCCACATCGGAACACGAAGCGGCTGCCTACTTCAAATTGCTATTTTCTCTTCGCGACTCGGTTTACAGATCGTCCCCCGGACCACGTCGAAACTTTTAACGGACGCTCGAGGATGGCCCATTTTAAATTCTCGTTAACGTTTACCGAGCTTCACGAGCCAGCTTGATCTTTAATTCACCAGGCATAGCTTCGACGCTGGAAAAATTGTTATTCCGCCGGTTAATAGGAAACTCGCGACAACCCTGTCACGAGAAAGTAACAGAGCGGACCTTTTGCTCACGGAACACGACTCTTTCTTCCGTTTATCGATCCATCGTTTTTTAACTTTATTAGATGCCCCATCGAGATTAGTCAAGGGGAATTTGCAAGTTTACTGAAATTTGAAAAGACCTCGGCCGAGTATCGGATCGAGTTAAAGAGCCTCGGTTTATCGATGGAAATTTATTCGCAGTTTCTTCTTGCCCTTCGTTTGTATACACACGGCAATTGAAAGAGGGTGTTCCTAAGGGCTGTTTTTACATCCCGACAGAAAATGCTTACTTGGGTCAATTCCTTCCAGCTCTCGTTCGCGTTTATTGCCAGAGATGGCGTAGGACAATTATACGATTCCTCCGTGGAAATATAAAAAGTTCGAGTATAACGAAGGAGAAAATTGAGGCTCTTCGTTGGCAGAAGGAAGGGAGGAAATAAAAGGAAAAACAGAGGAGAAAGGGCGCGACGAAAGTAGCGCAATTCGGTAAACGGTCGATCGATGTCATATTTAACAAAATTCTTCTCCTACCTGATTTTCATATCCTCTGCGTAATTTTAAGAATTTTACTCGTCGTAATATCAAAGCACCGGGCATACTCAAATAACTCTTTTCCAAACTTTGTTCATCTATCGACTATCTTCGAAAATCGTCTTCTTTCGCCCTTTCTTCCTTTCAAGATCCTTTCCAGTTTCAACTACGTCGTATTAAAATACTATCATCGCGTGCTCCTTATTCCCGTGACAAAAAGTCACGACAAAATGACAAATGCGCGTTCTCCATTCGACGAAGCCCACACTACCTTTTTCACCCGCTGGAAAAATTCTCCGATGCAACGTCAATACGTCGCAAATACGTCGCAAATACGTTGCACCGCCAACTTTGATCAATGTCCCTTTTGCTCGACTGTTCCCACCGCACGAGCACCGCGAAAATGCAAAGATTCGCATCGACGAATCCACGGGCAAGATGTCAGAGAGAGAACAAAGCGAGAAGCAAACGAAATTGAAGTTATCGCGAGTCGCTCCTTCGTCCGAATCGTCGCTCGTCGCAATTCGCTTGCACGCAACACGCCCCTTTTTCCATGTCTCCACGACGTTCCCACGGTTTTCTCTATAGCCGTTGTCGCGGCGAACGGAGGAAGACCAAGGAACACGGAACTTCCGTTTAATCTAGTTAAAAGTAGCAAGAGTTTGCCGCAAGCTTCCGGCCGGAAAGTCCTCGCTCTGTCGGACTTCACGGAATCTTAAGCTCGACACGGTATTTTTCATCCCCCGCACTGCCTTCGACCCACCCTTTTCTCTCCACTCGCCTTCTGTGTCCATATCCAGGCGGCTACTTGGGTCCAGCCTACGTTTCTCCGCTTCTTTCTTTTCCCTTTCCGTTCTTTTTATTTCGTTCCAAAGCTATCGGCAGCCGGAGAGTATCCGTTTAATTAGAAGATGGCCGAACTCGGATTTTTCCAGCAACCCGTCGCACGTTCCCTTTCGAGTAATTTCGTGACTACGTCCGCAAGTTGCCCTATCGCTCTTATGAGAAGGATAATAAAAGGTTAATTGAGAAGCTGTGGCTCGCAACAAAAGCGAACAACGCTACTGCTTTTCAGCGACTTCGAACGTGTATGTTGGCCAGTTTTGCAGGAGCAGTGGGTCAATACGTTCGACCGGCAGTCAATACGTTCGAGGTCTCCGCCTTTATGTACCGAATTAGCCGAGATTTAATGTGTTTCCGCGTGCTCGTTAAGCGGAATTAAATTCGTAAAGCTATAAGGCATCGAACCAAAAAGCTCCGACATAAAGCAGACTACATAAATCGCTTGGTTAACGAATCGGCGGTATTTCGACGGCAATTTTCGTTTTTTCATCGAGATTGAGAGGGCGAAGGTTGAATGGTGGAAGAGAAATTCGGAATACAGCGTATGAGATCGACTTTTTCCATCGTTAATGGTAAAAAGCGGATAATTGGATTAAATAAAATTTCAATGTACAGAGAAGAGAACATGGTAAATTTAAAGCTAGGCGAAATAGGAATGATAAATTGCGATAATCTTCTAATTTTGTTAAAAGTACGCTACATCGTCTATGACGTTGGAAGAAACTCTTTTTAAAGTTTCAGCCAACATATCGTGCGCAATTTTAAGATCTTCTCTGGTATACGTGTTATTTTTCAAGACTTACGGTGTACATTTACGTCGAGACTTGTCTGTCACACACGAAATGAAAAGAAACGTTCTGCAAAAATCTGACTTTGAATTATTATGAATTTTGATTGAACGGAAGATTAAGATACGACCGAAGAATTACGTCGTTGCGATAATCTGTTACAAAAAATCGCGGTAAAATCGCGGTAAATTTTACCGAGCGAAATTATATTTCCAATGTAAATAATCAAACGGAACGTTCTAGGAAGAGCTATTTGGAAATTAAAATTCAAGAGGTTACTCGATTATTTCCGTCTTTGTGGTTAGCTTTGTGGAAGATTAGACTCGCGCAAAGGTAACGAGAATCTCTTTTAAATGATTTTACAACGTGCTAATTTCGTACGAAAGAGGCGAGTTGTTTCTTAAGCGAACGAAAGTGGTTTATTTAAAGATGATTCGCAGCTATTTCGCAACAACACCGAGGTAAGCACGAGATCTAAGGCAAGCAAGAGGCAAGGATAGCATTCGAAGTAAGGGTCAACGTGAGCAGGATGTTTCATAGATTACGTTACAAGAAGTTCTCTGCCGATGAATAATTCATCTCTGGCTAAACATCACACTGTACGAAATACTTTTCATTTTACATGAACGTTTGATTAATACCATGAATAAAAGAATTGCGCCAAACTAAAACACGGAATAATCTACAAACCTGTTTGCCATTTTACGTCGTCTTATTTTATTTATCACAACTACGTAAGTTAACTTTTCCCCGCGTGAACGTTAATTTAATGTTATTCCGAAATTTCTCGAAATATCACCGTCGACGAGTATTTATGTATTCGGTTAGCAACTAAGTGATTGCGCATTTTGTCATTACCACCTAATGACAAAATCCGCAATCGCTTAATTGCCAACTCAATATAACGAACGCGATAGCGATTTACCTCTGGAAATTATTAAATACACATCCTACTTTGCAAACGGTCGCAAATGATTATATATTGGTTCGAATAGATCGTATCAAGGCTTCGTTTATTTTCATTTCCGCCCGCCATCCTTCTAAACGCATCCGTATACCATCGCCTCGTCGTTAGACGAATTTCGTTTGCCCCGTAAAACGAATCGCAAATCGTCGACGGGTTATTATGGTAACTGTGCGCGAATCGATTGCATTATGGAAAAAAAACGCAAGGATATTCTTGCCAAGCAAAAGCAAAAAGACGAGGGAAAAAAGGAAGGATGCACTCTGAGGTATTCTTCTTATCGCGTGGCGTCCAAGCTTCGATTTCAGATCCATCATTTATTTCCATCAGATTCGAGACACGACGAAAGTCGAAAATATCGGCAGCATAAACGCGATATGCAAAAACCCAGGGTGTATCGACACCACCCGTGTCGTTCCAGCGATTTTTATCCTTTCGCGAACAGAAGCTCTGATAAGGTGTGCCAACCCCGAAGAACTCTTTTATCTCCAACAAGAACAAGAAAAGGAACAAACTAAACGCGAACACCGTTCGACCCTCTTTTCTCGCGATATCGTTCGAAACATCTTGATCGATGGAACTCCCTGATACACTTGGAAAAAACCAACTATACTATCGATCGAACGCGTTACTATTCAGAGTATCAACGGGGCTAATACTATTTCCATCCGATAAGCTTTCCTTCCGCTGCATATATCAAGGAAATAGAAATACATTTACTCGAATCTATTACAAGGGTAAAGGTTACTTTACTCTCGTTCGTTATTTTTTCACCAATCTTCGCCAGCTTTTACTTTATTAACAAGGGACCATCGGAGTAATCAAAATCGAATCACTTAAGTAAAGATATTACACCTCTGTAAAACGAAGAAAAGTATCCGTCGATGAAAAGACATTGGGACGATACGAACAACGTATTTAAAGATGAGACTTCCTCGTACTTTCTGTACGAAGTGTGAATGATTTAGTGGTAGGAAATTTCTCTTAACCCTTTCGCTATGAAACGCTTGTGACACAATGCGATAGCTGTAAACGGAGCGCATTACCGAGGAATTGACACTGAGCTACGGAATGCTACGAAGTAAGTGGAAGACGTTTCTTGTTCTCTAAATTTTACAATGATATTTATTATATTTAGTAATTACTTTATAAAATATAAAAATCAACTGTTTGAGGCATACAGAGTTACCAGATACTCGATTAACAAAAGTATCTCATGTAAAGCATGAAATAAAAGTATATATGGTATGAACGTATATATACGCTCTTCGTATACGAATGTTCATTCTCCGAGGCCGTATATATACGCCCGTCGGAGCAAAAGGGTTAAAGATTTACTGGTTTCGTCCAACGCACGCGAGAAACTACCAGCAACAAATTTCACACTCTGTATCCTCTGAACCAAAAATCTGATTATTTGTCTCGTAAGTAGCGCGGCTTTTGCAAAAATTATGTTGGAAGCAATGCAACCTATCGCGATATTTCCATTGCTAATTCCACGAGATTCACTGCACACGATCACGTTGCAAAACGATGTATTCCGAAACATTCAAAAAAGACTTGATTATAGAGAATGTTTGATCGTGAAATTTATTAAACGTTATTGAAACCGTCGAATATATTTAAAATAATTAAATAAATTATTATACCGACAATATTATATATTGCAGAGACGCTCGTACAGTGTATAAGTCGCAAAATAAGATCGCTCCATGAATGTTAGATGTTAGATAACTCGGTGAATAACTGCTATATACTGGCAGATACTTGGTAGATACTAATTCGCGCGACTAACTAATAACTGACAGATAACTGATGGATAACTAAACTCTTTTCGGTTGCGTCCGTTTATTTATACTGGTCGGGAGAGAGTCGGAAAATTCAGATTCTCATTCTAATTCTCGTAGTGTAATTCGAAAATAGTTTGAAGTCCACGGGATAACATTACGGGAGCTTCAATCGCTATCGATAGAAGATCAAATTCGTCTTTGTTCGACGGTTCGAACGTGATTCGAATTGTCCTCTGACTCATGCGCCGCTACAAATGTAAAAAATAAAAAGGCAAATTAAAAATGTGCAATTACGATCATTTGGCTGCAACTACTGTCGCAATATCGAGTCACAGTTGCCACGCTCGTAAAAGGGAAGAAGGAAAACCTGATCGGACAGGAAAATCTACCCTTTCGGCGCGTGTCGGGTATTTACCAGAGTTTTCAGCGATCGACGAGACAGATGGTCGGAGTGGCGCGACAATATGCACTCGTTCGACGTGGAAAGACACCAAGACTCGCGGAGTCGAACTTCGCACGCGATATGAATCACTGTTCGCGTACAAGACGCGCGTTCAATTAGGTCGTGGCGAAGGAAGCTTTCATTGTAAAGCTTCGTCGATCGATAGTACGCCGCGAAAGCACAATAAGATGATTTCTAGCCGCCTTTATCGTTGTCAACGTCCGTTCAACGATGTACTTAAGACACGTTTCTCTGGCAAACAATCGCGGCTGCATGCTTCCTTCGTCCTCGGGATCCTTCGTTTTCTATCACTCGCGGCATTCTACCTGAGAACTCGAGCACTCGCAGCATTCCGCTCGCAAACGAGCGGAGATAATTATCCCACCGTCGCCTTTGTCGTTGTTTTCCATTGTTATTTCTGATAGATTGCTTTGACAGACTATGTCTGCTTCAGCGTGCAAACTCTCCAACATACGCACGGTAATAACGCTCGTACGTGCGTCTACTAGTTTCTTGCGTTTGTGTATCTTATAGAATCTTATAGACGGTGAATCGACGATGTTGAAAATTGTTCGCAGCAGATGAAAGCACGAGGCAAATACGATATGTCATTCTTGACGGTAGGCGAAGTGGAATCGTATCAAAGGTACAATTGCGAATAAGAAAGCAGTCGAGATGTGAGTAACGATAGGCATAGTACGAAATATACGAGGCGATAAAACTTATATGTCAACCGTTCGAGCCACGCAATTGCCCTAAGATTAGAAAACATCCGTTATTTCGGCGGATTTTGTATGTCAATTTTTTGGTGATCGAGAGAAACGTCAAAAACCTCGATCTCTTCTATCAATAGCGATTGAAGCTCCCGTAATGTTATCCCGTGGACTTCAAACTATTTTCGAATGAGACTACGAGAATTAGAATAAGAATTGGAATGTTCTATTTTCCGCCGAAAACTTCGTAGTCTCTCTGTACGCTATATACATCGTGAACTTGTATTTTATTGCCTTTTTCCGCAGAAGCTGTATACTTGATATTTATTTAAATATCTTTGTATTAACGCTATTTGTCATCAAACTGACTTTAAGAACACCATGGGCGTCAACGTTTATTTTCTCTACGCGCAAAGGTCTGCACGCGTTTGGATTCACGCATGCGACACGGTAAAGTTTACTTTTAATTTTGCCATCAGAGACGTTTCAGTTTGAGTTTTATAAAACCATATACGTAGCTATATCTGCAACTGTGTTGCGTAAGAAAGACGATTCGTCCGAATGCATAGCTCTCGTAATTTGCTTCGGATGAGCTTGAAATTGTTTCAGAGATCAAATTTATGGTAGATTAGCAGAGATTGAAATTCGTTTGTCATCGCCAATCGAACGATCCTTTTCGTACAGAGTCAGATAGGCATAAGACACGCTCAGGGTGAAAAGTTACTCTACTACGAAGTTTTATCTTCTGCAGGAACGAAATATGATCTTCGGGCGAAGCTCGTCCGTCAGTTGCTTGCGCTGACATTTTACAAGCTTTTATAAACTTATACCTTCCATCGCGTATCTTCCAAACTTTTTTTCTTTTTTTCTTTTACCGTGGAGAAATCCTCATGGACGCTCTGCTGCTGCGACATAGCAGCAGAGTAGTGTCGGACTCTCACCGACTAAAACTCCACGATGGTCGCCCTACGCGTGTGACAGTGTGCATCAGGAACTATCTTGCGAATTTCTTCTGCTGCACCCCCGCGTCTTCTTGATGGAGCCAATCCTATACTTCCTCTAACTATTGAATTTGGCGCTAGAAGAAATCATTGCCCCTAGCGCCATCTCCCCTTCTAGTGGCGACCTGTTGGTGCGGCGGTGGAGCGGACCTGGGCCGCCTGACCGCCATCATCCTTCATCGCGTTACCCTACAAGGGTGAGAATTTTTCCCTCTCTCTCTCTCTCTCTCTGCTCGCTCCTTTATGAGCATAATTTGCTCGCAGAAGGAGCGGACAGCCTCGTATTCCTGGAGCCCGTTCAGCGTCGCTTCCAGGATCGCCGAAGAATGACGAGACGCAGAGTATAACGGAGCAGCTCCCACGCCGGACGAAACAATTCCAGCTGAACCGTGTCCCTGCCCTCCCCGCAGTGGTGACAGGTGTCTGTCGTCTCGCGTCCGACGTTACGTAGGTACTCGCCGAACACGCCGTGTCCCGTGAGCACCTGGATCATCCTGCAGGTCGGTGGGAAACCGCGGTGGCTTCTCCATGTCTCTCAACTTGGGAGGACCGCCTCCGCGCCTCGATATTCGCCGCCCTCGTCGATCAGCCGAGACCGCCTCTGGTCCCACGAATCCTCCTCGGCGGTTCCCAGGTCGTCCGGAGCCACCTGCTCGGCCGAGTCCTCTCGCGGAATACAAAAAGAAGCCAACAGCACATGGAATTCCCAAGCGGTCACCCATCCAAGTACTATCCATGCCCAACACAACTTAACTTTGGTGATCGGACGAGAACCAGTGGACCTTGTGTGGTATGGCCGTTGGCTGCGTGTCTTTCGAACTACGCATCTTTTAACTATGATACTTTCGATTTAAAAAGATCAAGAGCCAAACAACTGTTGTCAGTTTTCGATGTTTCGGTGATTCGATTAGCAAAGGAAATATTTCGAACAAAAGAGACAACGTACGATATTGAAATAATTAACGTTGTGAATGAATACCAGTTACCAATTAATACACTGCACGAGCTACATTTTCACGTGCTCTCGACGAATATATCCTTTGAACCGGTTCATCAAACTAACCGTCACGATCGAATAATAACGAAATTTATCGACAACGTCATCGACGACAAAGCTTAGCCAAACAGCTGTGCTTTTAACATTTTCAAATGTCCAGTCCAAAATCATTTCAACTACGTATACATAATACAATACGAAGCATTTCGCAGGTTGCCTGTATTAAATGCCCCTAATTTCCATATATTTTCTCACATTTCAAACGTTACCAACCCGTCGCTATCGTAACAATGCCGATGAAATTTCTAAATGTACAAGTATCACGTAAATAACATATTCGAGTGTTAGGTATCTACAAGTGTTGCAACGCTTTTGCGAGCCAGTTTACGTTGTATACAAACACGATCGTGTGGTGGAAACCGCATTCACCGGTCTGTGATTGGAAATGCGCATGGAACGTAGTGTTTTCCGCGGCTATGCTGAAACGAGTTTGAATTTCGTGCCTGAAAAGATTCAATTACGTCTGGCGAATCTTGCAGAACCTAACAGAGAGAGAAAGAAAGAGAAAGGGAGAAAGAGAGGGAGAGAGCCGAAACGAGAGCACGTACCGTGTCACGTACCCTCCGTTCTTTTATTTTTCCTTCTCATTTTTAGCCGAAGAAACGCAACACCTTGTTGCGCGTTTTCCCTTCAAACTTCTCTTCGCGTTCGCCCTACCTAATTATCGAATGGGAACGAATTGCTCTCGCGAAAGAATAAACGCACGTCTGGGGAAAACAATCGCGGCAACGCGCGGCTGCCTGAAAATCTGCTTTCCCGGAAATAGCAAAACTTTGCTCTTAGTGTTATAGCGTGGCTTCCTACGAATCACGCGATTATGACTGTAGGAAATCGAATTTCGACTATACGCGTTAACGAAATAACTAACTATACGAGAAGTTGGATCGTCACGAGAGATAATAGGACGAGCTACTGTGATCTTGTCCATTTATTAGAAACGACAGACGCAGAGCAACGAGTATAAACTAATTTGGAATTTCTTCCCTCGTGCTAGGTCTGCATTACGCGTCAAGAAAAATTGAATCGAACGTCGAGGAAGAATATCGGACGAAGTGATTCGCGTGTGTGAAAATTAATGCAAAGTAACGCGGTAAATATTCAAAACATAATTTAAAAGTTTCAAGATTCAGATGTGGAAACGAGACCAAAGCAAGGGAATACTGGAAAGAAGAGGGAGAAAAAAGATGCAGGCTATGTAAAAGGAAAGAAGAAGACCTGAGACACGTAATAGAAGAATACGAAATAACGGGAGGACCAAAGGACACAGAAAAAATACTAAACGAGACTGGGGAAGGACTAATGGAATTGAAAATAATAATGGAGAAGAGAAGGGCAACACAAGACGGGCAGGAACGACAATAAGGAAGCACAGCAAGGAGGCAAAAGCCGAAAAGTTGCCATAGTTTTGGAGACAGAATAATTAAGGGAGTGCAATATAACAGAGTGGATAAGAGAGGAGATATATAAGAAGCGAAACAGGTAAACGAGATGTAAAACCAAAAAGCTCGTCCAAAGCCGAAAGGCACGGACTAAGCAATAATAAATAAAAATTGAAGAGTTTCTAAAATTTGGAACAAGTTTTAAGAAAAAAGAATTTTATGTTAAATGATCAAATAAATGAAAAGCATCGAACAGGTTACGTTGCAGCAACTTCGCAATTAGGAAATCCTGCAGATAAATCCAGGGATTCGTCACGGATTCGTAGAGTTCGCGCCAAGCTACTATTTAAGAACATCGACTCGAAGTTTTTCCGCAGACGCGAGTCCGAGATTCGTTCCGTGCCGCTTAGCGCTCCTGAATACCGATTACTCTCAGTCTAAAGTTGTTAAATCCTAAATAGTATCATCTCGTGGTCGAGCAATAAGACAGAGCACTTTGTAGCTTACGCAGGTCGCGTGTGTCCTAATACCCAGTGTCCCAATGCCATGTGACCAGAATTAGATGATCCTTGGAGAATGCAACTCGTGCTAAATTATACCTGCGAACGGGAACCTTGGCTTCTCTAAATCCAAATTTCGCCAGAAATCGTATCGTCCCAAAGATTTACATTCTCCCGAGATAACAGCTATATCAAGTATTTTATACTACTCATTACTATATTCGGATTATTTTATTTTATATGCAATTGCTAAACCACAGGTATTTATGTAAATTCATATTTTTATGAATATAACTTGGAAATGGCAGAAAATCGACATATCCACTGGGTATTAAATTCTCTGGATATTTTTGCATTGTATAGCATAATACGTAGCATTCTGTTCATTTATACATCTTCGAATTTTCCATAGATACGTAAAAATTCGCAATCTAACGGTCGAGTATCCAATCCTCCTTATTCGTCCCAAACATCTTCGATTCTTTGCTCTGTGCCGTTTCTAAAACGATAGTTGAATTTTTCCTTCCAAGAAGATTTCTATCTCTGCGTATTCGCGATATATCGGGAAGACAGAAAGTCAAATCACGACAAAGATTTCATCGTTTTTTTGGTAAGATGCGATTCGTTACATTCGTTTTGTAGCTCCGGACATCAGGATTCTGGACGAAGCTAGACACGAACTACGTGATCGTTACTACAAAACCGGAAGCGGTATCGAGCTAGCTTGCGTTGCTCGACCTTCTTGTCCCGACTCCAGGATACCGCACCCTGTCTGGAGGAAAAATGGTGAAACGTTGCCGGATCATGTCAACGTTTATCACATTAATGGGTGAGCATATAGAGTAGCGAAACGGTCGATCGAACCGAACTACGATAGATAACCGACGTTCCGATTTACCTTCGTTCATCGATGTGCAATTGTGTCCACGTATCACTGAACACGTAACGTTTTATCGGCTCGTCTGCCTGCCGAAAGCTGTATTCCCTTCACCTATGTCCTTTCTTGATAACGAGCGAACCGTTTAATCTCCCTGGAGGCGTTTTGCGAGACGCTCGGTGCTCTTGCAATCGCTACTTCCATTTCTACTTGTCGCTTCCGCCGCCGCCTTCACGTACGTTCCTTATCTTGTCCTTTTTGGTAATTTATGTTTTCGATGGCAATGAGCACAAGTTGCAAAGTTTCGACAGACTTTGTTAGATGAACAAGTCCATCGCGCGATATCGGTACATCGATTTAAGTAAATGTGCAATTTTATTCGTTTTATCGTTTTTTGCATTTTTTTCAATCTCGTACATTTTTCCAATTTTATAAATTTTTCAAATTGCAGCTGTTAAACCTGCCGTAGCTATAAATTACAATCTGTACGAATAACAAATTCTATATTAACCGATCAACATACGATACATATGTTAAGCGAATCTTTATTTGTCGACCTTTATGATGGGATTCGGTACGGTTGCATCCGTTTCGGTAGAATCTAAATTACCAGATTAGGAGCCTCGGCTGTCTCGTTAAACGTAACAAATTCATATCCATCGAGCGTTGGCTACAATTTGTATCGCTGCGTTTCGGGATACTGCTATGATTTAGTGACCGATTTTAGGAATCTGGTGACAATATGTATAGTTTCTGAGGTATACATAGTCCACTGTACTTTCGTAATTTTCTCCATACTTCATGATCCTACGACCGAATACCGGAAATATAGTCCGATATATAACGTGACAACTGATTTTTCAGGTCGAACGAAGATCTGGTGACCAAGCTATATATCGAGCAGGCGAAAAAGACTGACAGCGGCGAATACTCATGCTCAGTGAGCCAATTTAGCACCGCCGCGGTGCATATTCACGTCCTGAATGGTAAATTCAATTAAAGGTCATGCGTTCAAAATTTTAGTTTAATTCTAGAAGGATTTTTCTTCTACGAAGAGTACAGAAAATTGAGGCAACCGCTTGGTAACTAGATAAACGTGGAATAAAGAGGCTTAAAATATCGAGGAACAACGTTTCAAAAAGAAAGCCTAATATTTAAACTTGCCTAATATTAAAACAAAATTCGTAGATTCGGGAAAAATGCGAGAGGTTCGCTCGAAATAGCGAAGATACATAAATAGAAGATTAATGAAAAATTAAAACGTAGGCACGCTAGGTACTTTTTTGTATTATATGCAACACATAGTCAGAATTCTAATTGCCACTCAACAAATCAATATTCTTTTCCTTACTTTGATCCACGAGTTTTTTAAGAAATTAAAAAATTACTAAGTATACACTCGACTTTTTCATTTTTAAATAAATCATACGTAGAATGTGGAAATGCACGTTGAAGCTTAGGTAGATCTTGTAAGTTACACGATTGTCGAATACGTAGCTGGTTCGAAGGAAAAATCCGCGAAATATCCACGGGAGTGTCACGACCAGTCACATCCACATGCTAAATGCCATGTTTATTATACCATAAAAACCGTTGCCTCTGGTTAAATTTTTAACAATCGTATAGAATGGCTTAATCTCGTTAGTCTGTTTGCGAAGCAGGTTTAAGTAAACGTCTACAGTATAGTAAACAACAGAGTGGTATTTATTGTCAAACCTCGTCGTTACAAAATTTATCAAAATTAAAGCCAACCATGAAATCAAGGATAACGTAACGTCGGATTATGACGGGACAGTTTGTTAAATTTTTCAATAATGTCTTCCTTCCGAAAGCTCCAGCTTTGAGAAATTTGTTAAATTCCGTAAATATCGATATTTACTCGTAAGAATCATATAAAATTTATCGAATGTTCAATCTATTTTAACTAAATTAAACAGTTTTTGCCAGTTAAATAATTCCAATTGAACTAACTATGCGTTTTAATTAAAAAGGACAGTAATCTGTTATTCGTTTCATTCGTATAATTGAAGATCAAAAACATTCCACTTGCTGCAATGCCAATTTAAAACTTTACTTACTTGAGATCATAGAAGATTAATTACTGTTCCAAAAGTATGACTTCATGCATAATCGAAGTAATTAATTTCGGCAAGCTTATGATTACCAAATGAATTGATCGAATTAAGTTTAAAAATGTTTAAGAACTTTCCACTAATTCAAAACTTAACCTTCAAATGAAAGCTTTAAATCCGACCGATACTGCTACAAACTCATGTTCACTTCAATTTGACGAATGTTTTATAAACAAGTTTCTAATCGCGAATATTTACTCTTTGATTCTCATATTTTTATATATTTTTTTATATTTTCTTCGTCGTAGGTGAGAAGCAAGCAGCAGTTCACCACGATCAATGGAACGCAGCGCGAACGAATCACGAAAAATTAAAAAGTCTGTACGTCACAATCGCCAGCCTTGTTTTTCTCCGGACTTGGATGATCAATTCGCCATAAAGTTCATCGAAACATTTTGAGGTTATGATTGCACACTATCTCGCATCGCTCTGTCTTGTGCATATCCGCCAGAAAGCGTTTCTAGTAACGGATCAGTATTACGATGGAAAAAAACTGCCGAATAAATTGTACGCAATAATTTAGTGTGCATTGTATACAATATCGCAAAACCACCTACGAACGACACTGTGAATACTAACTTATATCATTGCAATCTGGCAACAAAGTATATCTCGTGGAAATTTTGTTTTACGAAACCGACCGAACCTAAAAAAATGCATGTTACTATTCGACCATATCGATTTAATGCAACAGACGTATGGGTTTTGTAATGTTTCGATAAATTGTAACACAGAATAGAACATGATAAGATGTGATTCACCTAAAACAAATTGCGCCTTTGTCTTTCACGAGGTTTGGCTTATATTGAAATATATCGATTAGTTAATTTAATATCTTCTTGTTATCCTATTTTAATTAACTTACAAATTATTACAAATCGTTGGAAATTTTCTAATGCTTGTTCGTTTCTACAAGAACTGTTCTTGATAAATGGTTATTGTTACATGTAAGTATGTTAATGTTAAAGCGAATGAAAGGTTGCGTTGTGCGTTTGTTACACGATTTAGGCTATACGATATTCATTTTTCTTTTTAGTGTAATCGCCATTAAAATCGATTTTAGATCGTCAAATATTTGGAATGTTATTCGGTATTCCTGACCGTATCCATCTTTAATCATATAGTGATTGTACCAGTGAATGAATAATTAAGTTGAAACTGTAATAGCAACCGTAACATGCATTTGTTAGGGCAAACATAAATGTTCTCGACGAACAACTGCGAATACTAGTAGTTTAAAGATAAGGAATAGTAATAAACGTTCTATTCTTCTCCTCTCGATGGCCTGTACATAAAATACCTTAAATATTGTATAGTCAAGGAAACATTATGCTCGATTGGTCGATCTATTGCGACTTGACATAATTTTACAGGTGTGCAAATTGCTTGCTCTTAAATGTGTGTATAATTGCCCGACTTAAATCGACCAGTTTAGCTACGCGCATATGTTCTCAGATAATAAACTATCATTAACTAATTTCATCTAAATTTATTTGCTCGAATCATTCTACCTTCCCAAACTATCGTTACAATCATTTCGATAGATATTTATCTAAATTACTACTAATAAAAGATTTTTTTATTTTCGAGTTAAAATCAATGAGTATCTCTATAACCACAATTACCAAAAAGACCAAGACCACTTCCTCTGTTGCAGTATTCTTATCGACTACTTTTAGTAAGAAGCAGCCAAAAGTTTCCAACGTTACCGATTCAGCATAGGATAAGATTGCAATGTTTATGGTGGCTCCAACTGACACTTTTTGATATAAAATTACAAATAAAGAGTAGCACAGAAGAATATCCTATGATCAGGAACGAAATACAGAATCGTTACTCATTCTTCTAACGAAACAACTGTTTAGAGCGAAATGCTCACAACTCCAAGCACATTATTATAGAAACAAGTTGTTGAATACAATAGAAATTATTTTTTAATTTAAATAATTACGGACGAGAATATCTAATTCTCGTGAATGTGTTTTCTGTACTTTAGGTACTCGTATGTACTTATATGTTACTTGTATATACAAGAAAAATAAACAAAATTGTTCCCAAAAACAATATGTCCTTCATTCGGTATGAAGTTTCGAATTGATATTTGATATTTTTTAAAATCGGAAGATATCCTACTACATTGACTGAATATAAATAAAACACATAATCAACTAATTCCTAAACTAATAAACAAAGGACATAAAAATGAAACGTTACTGCTTACGGATAAAATAGATATCTATATTCACTATGCTCGCTACAAAATTCTACGTAATACAACCAGCCACCTGTTCAGTTTCAGATCTTTCGTCATACGACATAATTGGGTGATCAAAGGAATAAAAATGCATGCAATTCATTAATATGTAAATGCGAAGAGCATAAAGAAATTTTACCTCGGCCTAGAAGAAGTCATCAGAAACTGGAAGTCATAACACAATATGGAAGTAGAAGATTGTGAAAAATCTGTAACAGAAAAAGATGGAATTTTATTTAATTCAGAGCTTTAATATACATATACATATTTAATAGGTTATTTGAACTTGTCGCGAGACAATTGATCATATAATAAAGGAGCGTTCGGACGATTAATATTATTTTCAGTATTATATCAATATTCAGGATTCTCAATGTTATCGTACATAAGAGATCTTCTGGACGACCAATATATATTGTCAATATAGTGCTGAGAACGCTGCATATTGACAAGAATACTGACGATATTGATAATAATATTGATCGTTCGAACCCTCTTAAGATCATACTGATTCTCCTTACTATTTACAACTTTTATACTTACGGTATAATAGTAGTTCACGTTCGAATAAATGAATCCAATCACCAGAAGTTTATTTAATCGGGCACTAACTAAAGTTTTATTTAAATAAACGGAGCGCATTCAAACGAACTAATTACATGCGCGCCATGTTATAAATTATAGATGGCGTAATAAAACATAATGCATCAAATCTCGTACCTCGATTAACAACTAACTTCTCTCCAGTAAGATATCTTGACAATTGGACAGTGAATAAATAGTGAATATAGAATTTCATATAAAAGTATATGTACAATGTGTATCATTTGGGGGCGTTAAGTTTATGTGTTATTTGCTATGTTTTGCTACATAGTTACTGCACAAATAATTAACTTTATTTCCCACAAATACAATCCATTACAAACTGTCAAAAATTTCTAATTTATTGACATTTGTTTGGAAGTGTTAATATGTATACATTTCCTGTTAGAAAATACCGTGCCTTAGCTGCAGAACCATAAGCAATTTTTAATGATTTCTGTAGAAAATTTCAACAACACATTGAAGACAAAAAGTATGGAAAACGTTATGGAGGGTGTAAATGGACAATTACAAATAAAATATCAAAAAATTGCCACAGAATATTCAAAAGTAAGAAATATTCAATATATCATTTACATAATCTGGTTTTTGAAAATTTATGTACTAAGAGATGTTTTTATTTTTAATACTATCATCTGTTTGTGAAAAAGAATTATCGAACCTTACTAGTTCGATATTTGTAAATATTTATAAAAAGATCATTATCAAAGAATTTTTTCCTTAGATTCGTGCTCAGGCAAATGTTTTAAAGAGAGCTGTGATCGATGAACAAGCACGTAATGCTGATATACGAGAGCAACTGAAAGAGAAGGAAGTAGAACTTCGTAGAGCCGAACAAGAATTAGACAGTTTGTCATTCCGAAATCAACAACTAACTAAACGTATAACTGTATTACAAGAAGAACTTGACAAAGCACAAAATAAATCTAAAAAGGGAAAGAATAAATTATCGGAAAATAATAGCCAGGTACTAACATCTCCGAATCATATCTTGGATGAAGAATTTCAAAAGAAAATAGTTGAAAATGCCCAGTTATTATCGCAAATCAGTGATAAAGATAGTGAAATTGAAACCTTAAATGAAAGGATACAACAACTAGAATCTAAATTAGATTATTGTGAAAAATGCAAAATTGAATTAGAATGTCAATATCAAAATACTATAGACAAACTGGAAAGAGAAAAAAATGATTTACAAAAAAAGTTAAATGATAGACAAAAGCAAGAAGAAAATGTATCATGGTCTAGTAACGAAGGTAAACGAGATGGATATGAATCTGATAATAAGGTAGGACATTCCAATCTCCCAGAGGTAGAACCGTCTCCATTTTCATCGCCATCTGTATCACGTAGATCGTTAAAGTCTATTGGCGAAGGTCATACTAAGGTACAGGAAGAAAGTAATGACTTTGATTTTTCAAAATCATGTGACCTAGAAAAAGAAATTAACCATTGGAAGGCACAATATCATATGCTTAAAATAAAATACGATGAAATACAGCAAAAGGCTAGCATAAGTAATGTGCAGATTGAACATGAATCTTTACAATCTGCAGAAATAAATAATATGGTAATGTCTATTTCAAATTACTTATAAGAATTTTTATTTAAAGTAATCTAATCAATAAATGTTTATAGCAGATTGGAAAGTTAACAGTACCTTTAGCAATACCAGAAGAAATTGAAGCTCGAGAAGCAAAAATCCGAGACTATTTTCTACAAGAAATCGACAAATTAATAACAGAAAAACATATTTATCATGTGAAAAATTTAGCTATGGCTGCTAATGTAATTAAATATATTTATGCAATTTATTTGTATGTCAAATTTAATATATTTTCTTGCTATATTTTTAATTGAAAAATATTTTTTAGAGTGAAGTTCTACAAGTTCATTTAGACACAAGCGAATCAAAGAGAGAAAAATGTGAATCAGCTCTTACAGAAGCACTTTCAAATTGTAATACTTTACAAAAAGATAAAGAGATACAAGAAGGAAATTATAAAGCACAACTCAGTACTATGAGTGAACATCTTGCTAATATGAATGAAAAACTCATTTCGCAAACGGAAGAAATACAGCAATTAAAATTCCAACTTGTAAATAAGGTAACAATTCCTTATAAAAGTAAATGCAATTATTTTAAATACTCAGTGTATGGTTTAATAATTTTCAGAACAGTAAAAAGGGAAAACAAAAGTGATACAAGTCAGGTTATAAAGTAACGATTATTGACATTCCTACAACAATGTGCTTTAATCAGAATTATTAGTAATTTAAATTTTGTGTACATATGCAACTTATGCCTGACAAACAGTAATTATTTTTCGTCATATTTTAACTAATATGCTATGAAAATTTTAAAATCTTTCTTAATGTTATCTTATTTATGAAAGAAATAAGAATTATTATTGGTGTTTTATTTATGAATATTAACAACAAAAATTATAGGTTATGTAGCATCGAAATATACATAATACTGTCATTTATGTACATTTTACAATCTCATTACATCAACTGATTTTTATTTCATAAGTTCAAACTTCTCTTTGTATTTCATTCAACATGAAGTAAATTAAAATATCTAAGTTGATATTCTCTTAAGTATTTAATATATAATAAATAAAATAATTAAACACACTGGAAAATTTGCTTCTTTTATAAGAGAATCTTAAAATATTCCCATTTTTCCGAAATAATAACAAATATATTTTTTCCTTTACTTTACATTGAATTTTATATCTTAATAAATAAAGGTAGCTTAACTGAAGAATTATTAATCATTTTAAATGCTCAGTTTTGTGAAATACTTGAAATATTACATTTTCATTTAATATCTTTCTAAACTCATACTATTTAGAAAAAATTTCTTTAAACGATTACATCATATAGATGTGTTATTTTCTATCAAATTTTTGCAATGGAACCTTCTACTTTCTTCCATTACAATTCAGTTCTTCAGGTTGTACTTTTTCATATCTAGCTAGAAATAATCGAATATCTACACAGCATTATCCATATTGGCATTTTTTTGCATGCCCAGGCATAAAACAATTGGCGGATATGGGAGTCTCACCCCTACAAGCATCGATCCTGTCAGGAGGCACACTGTGAATACAGATGTATAATGTTATTATCTAAATGAACCATAAACAGAAAAAACGAACATAATGTGAAAGAAACTTAAAAGAATATAACTCATTTCTTTCCTAAATTTTCATAAATAGAATTTAATCTAAAAATATTACGAAATAAAGCTATATATTTAATTATCATCGTTAAAAACGATTTTCCTGTTAAAAAATTACAAGGAACTTTTTCGAATTCAGTGAAAAGGAATCGAAGAAATTCAATTCAGGAATGAAAAAGTAGAATCTTTAGCCTTTAAAATGGACCCACATAGATTACCGTATGATTTTTTTCTCAGGGGATTGTAATACTTCGAAGATTGACAACATTTCGACCAAAACTTTCACTCGAAGCACACGAATACATGATTAGAGTTAATTTCTTTTAATTCTATAATACAAATTTATTTTATCTTCTATCACCTAATAATTAAACTGAGACATGTAATATATGTTTTCTAAACTAACATGCACACATCTAACATAATGTTAATTGGACAGATTATATAAAGATATACTAAAATAGAGGAAATTAAGTAGAGAAGATTCTATACTGTAAATATTTCTATCAGCTTCACTTTTTGTTTCGTCATTCTGATTGTTGTATATTAGTTATTATTTTCCTTGTTTTCATTCTGTAACACATTAATATGAGTATCAAATGAAACATTACTTATAATTATATAAAAGTAATTAAGAAATCAAGAGTATAAGTAATTAAGTATTTACCTTTCTGTATATTGCAGATTCAGATTGAGTATGGGATTGTATCGACTTTGAAGATACATCTAACGTTTGTGTAACACTTTCAGTATGAGAATCCATAAATTTACTACTTAAAATAGAGGTATCAAATGTTATATTATCAATTGCAGAAGATACGAGTGTAATATCAGATAATGCAGTTGAATTTGCAATGCCCTTCATGATTTCACCATTGATGATTGTGTCATCCTGTATAGACTTATATAAAAACATGATAGACGTATATGAAATAATATTAAGAGTACATAAAATATATTTTATCACATGTATGTAACTTACATCATCATCTGTTGTTTCAAGGAATTTTCTGCTTTCTCTAAACTTTTTAAGAATTTGTTCATGTGGAGACGTTACCTTAAATTGACGAGGATAGGAAAAGTTTTTCCTTGCTGGAGTTAATCCTAGAAAAAATTCACAAATTAAATTAAATGCGAATATTCCTTTTTTTTTTTTATTAACCTGCACACGGTAACAGACCTGTTGCGACATCACGTTGCAAATCTTCATCAAAAAATTTGTTAATTTCACCAACTGTTACTTGTAACTGTTCAATAATATTATCATTCCGCGCACTTGATTCCATTATTTGGTTATCTAATTGGGCAGATATGTTCTGAGACACATATCCAGTATTTTCCTTTATATCTTTCACGAATCTTGCATGGTTTTTACTTACATCTGAAATTACTTCATGTGCATCCTATAAACATGACACTGCATTTGTTAATGTTTGATACTTCATAATAAGTTAAATAAAAAAATTTCTGTATATTTACATTGATTAATGAAAGGGATATATTCTTATCTGCATCCATTTTCAGTTGCTCTTCCTTAATATTGCATTCCGTATCATTTGTATACTGCTTTGACATATTACAACTTTCATTTATATTTGATTTTAATTCGTTTATTAAATCCTTTCCTCGCTTTGTAATCTCATTTGCAATTTCTTCATTCTATTGACAAAATAAAAATCAATCTTTTTATTCGAATTAATAAAAAGGATTATAATTCAAAAATTACCTGTCTCGTTGTAACAATAACGTTATTTTCAATTTTCTCAATATTACTTTGTATATAATCCTTTAAATCATTTCTCATTTTAACATTTATATTAGAACTATTTGTTGCTTGAACATTAGCTTCATTACAAATTTTGCTAATATAATCACATTTGTCAATTGTAGCAGAATAATGCTTTCCTTGACTTTTATGTAATTCGTTTGACTGTGAAAATAGATTTTCCATCATCTAAAACATAATAATTCTATAATTTTAAAATCAACATTAGTATTTTTGGAATTGAATAAAGATATATTCTTTATACTTTAGTAAATAACTGTTGTTTTTCACTAAATTCCTGTTTTTTACGAAGTACTTCAATAGCTTCCATAATACTTTTGACACTTTGACTCATACGATCATTAATTTCTAATTCATAATTACAAGAAGCATCTATCATTTCTTTTAGAAGAGTCGAAGTTTGTTTTAATTTTTCAGTTACATTATTCCTTATGATTTCCAGGTTTTTAGCTATTTCATTTTCTATCATACTGTTGATGCTTTCAGCCAATTGCAGAGAAACGACACTCATTAATTCATGTTCAGATTCCACTGTGTCAACCACATTTCTTACTTCATTTTGTATCCAATTCTGATACTCTAAATGCTGAGATATTAAAGAAAAACAATAAGTCTTTGTAATTGGAAATCAAAAGATGTAGAAATAAAATATGCAACTTGATAAGAATTAACAATACATACGAATTCATTTATATTTTTTGTTAAATTAGTAGTATCTGATTGATTCGAATTGTTCGTCGCGTTTCGATGTATTATAGTGTCAATACCGTTACATTTGATAGAGGTTTCTATACCCAATAGAATAAATAGAAAGAAAAATTAGTAGATGAAATATATACGTGAATTTCTATAATGTGAGAAAGTATTTCTTACCGATGTCATTTTTCATTGCTGGAAAAAATGTCTTTAATTTTTCGCCATATGTAGATATATCTTTTTCTATATTTTGCAAACATTCACAAACATTACTTTTCACGGTTCTACCAAGATCTTCAAATTTTTGTTCTGTTTTACTTGGGAGGAGAAAGACAGCAAAAAAATTATTTCATTGTACAATAACATGCAAAATATAAAATATTATGCCTACTAAGAGATTTTTTATGCATTCAAGGATCATAAAATTAGCATTTGCATAGTCAAAAAAGCTGTAAATGTAAATAGACAAACCTTTTCCTGTCAATTTTATCATGTAATTTATATGAATCTGTTATTGCTGTATCTGCAACATTTAGCAAAGTCTGAGCCTGATCCAATAAAGACTGTTCTGTATTCATATGTTTCTCTACTAAATATTTATGCTCATCTCGTTCCTGCGTTGTTAATTTTAATCGATAATTTGACGACTGTAGAGCTTCAGAGAAGTTATTTAATTTAGTCTTAACATCGTCTAATTCTTTTGTCTGGGCAATATTTTGTAATTCAAGTTCATTATATATTTTCTAAAAACAAAAAGAATATACTAAAATTATAGGCAATAAGATAGAGGAATCAAAACTTTCTTCGTTAATAAAGATGTACCTCCTTGTCTTGCATAGTTTTCTCAAGCGCTTTTATATGATTAATTTTTTCTTCTATTTCCTTAGTCTGTCGTGAAATTAGTGTTTCCATTTCTCTATAATTATCATCTGCAAGATAAACACCGTTCCTATCACGTGAAGCTGATAAATCTCTTCGCAGCTTTTCAATTTCTTCTGTATATTGTTTCAAAAATTCTCGTTTCGAAAGTTTCTGATTTATTTCTGGACGATTTGTGATATTTTTTGCACGATGTGCATAATCTAGTGTTGATAATGTTTCCTCAAGGTTAATGCTAGCAGGGGATACTGTTGCGATAATTGACGTTTTTGTCCGACCACCTAATGATTCCTGCAGTAATCTTGTAAGTTTAGATTCCCTACATGATGTAAAAAATAATAATGTAAAGTAATTATATAACTGATCTTGTTGTAAAAATCAGGATATTTATTTTTGTCACCGGTAAGGTATATGAGGTGCTTTTTCAACAAGAGCTGTTATAACTCTGCCAAGAGTTAATAAAGACTGGTTAATATTACCAGCTTCTCTTGCTCTCCTATCAACAGAGCCAGATCTTCCAATATTTTCGCTGCCAGCCAGATCCACTAAATTTAATTTCCCCATTTTCAGAATTTCTTCACCATCTGTATTACCAGTACTTTCTTTCATATGTATAGTAATTGAGAATATAGTATGGGACCGGCTGTAATCATGTTTGGACATTTCATGTGTTGGAACCAATAATATACTTAAAATGTAAACTTATATAATACACAAAATGTTTGTAAACATATACCATCTGAAATAATTAGTAAAATATAGGAGATATGAGAAAAATAACACATTTTATTTTTATGCAAAGTATAATAACATAAAACTAACTTTTAACTACATATAATGAATTTTCACTTTAACGTTATATGAGATAATATAAAAAAAATATTCTGCATGAGGATAGAGAAAATGTTTTTAACTCTTCCTCATATCTCCCAGCACTTAGTGATTATTTTAATATTTAAGCAAACATGCATATTTACAGACATTTCCAATATATAAAAATTAACTTTAGTAATAAAAAATAATGACCTAGATTGAGTATTCATCAATGTTGCAGCTGTTTGCCTTCTGTCTGACCCTTTCTTAATAATTTTATAAACCTCACTTGCATTGTGTATTGTTACTTCTTCTAATCCATGTATGATTACTGCACCTTTCTTTGATGCATCTTCATATAGCCTATTCAATTATCATTATATTAGATGTGTAGGTGTGTATGTATACGTTAATCTATCAAAATTTAAATAATTAAAAAAAATTTAACTAAATATTTGAGCATTTCTTTTTAGATTAAAGAACTTGAATTACGTACCTCAATTTACATGCATCACTATTAGATGATAAAAGATCAAATATATCTTCATTATAGAGTTCAAGAAAACTAACTCTAATCGTATATTCCTGTGTTTCCAGTAGTTGCAATTTGTCAAATAAGTGACTTAAAGAACGTGGTATCATGCCAGCAGACGAGTCCTACAATTATATAGTCTCGTATAAATACAAATAATATCCTTTCATATTTTACTTTATACTTTTATTTTATATTATTTAATATTTCTTTTCCTTTATACTTTACATGATTATTAAATCTATTTTACATACTTAATAACTGATATTATTTTAGTTTATTATCACTATTGTATTTTATAAGAATATTATTTATTAATATTGACATTTTATATGTTATATGAATACAAAAAATATCTTACATTATGCCAATATAATGTTCGATCATTGTTAATTCCTTCCATTGTGTATGTCTTCCCTGTACCAGTTTGACCATATGCAAATACTGTACAATTATATCCAGCCAATACTTGTTCCAATAATGGACTAACAACGACATTATATACATCGATCTATCAATTGAAAAATATGTAATAAACTAACTTTTCCTTAAATATACATGTTCATTAGTCATAAACATATACCTGTTTTGACAAAGGTCCAAATACATTATTAAACTTAAATTTTTTAGAAACTTTGTCATTTGGACGTTCATGTACTATTATTTCCCTATTATTTGGAACTTCTAATATGGATGTAGATTTATTATTTTCCTCAAAATTGTTGATAGGTCTAACAAAATAAATATTAGAAAATAAGTCATAAGAAACCAAACTTTTCATGTAAAAATAAATTATATTCTAACAACTAATGCTTACATGAATGTATAACTTATATAAATGTTTTAATATCAAAGATTATTTTTTCATATCAATAGCTATTATTACTAAATATTTATTTCGTTTCAGGTCTCTTTCGATTCTTTAGATTTTTACCTTCTTAATTTTTTCGATATATATGAAACCTTGCAATTTACATATTTTATTGATATTTCTCTATATAACATAGAAGCTACAATAATATAAACTAATTCTACATACGAATTTAATATTTAATAAACGCCAGATAAAATTTACGTTCATATCATGATATTAGTATCATAATCTTATAAAACAACAGTTTAAAAAAAAATCTCAATCACTCACCTAACACGAACAAATACCTGTATCTGCTGACATTTTTCCTTTTTTCCACTCCGTGTATCGTTCATCTTTATTATTATTTAAATTATGCTGATTTTCGTTGCAATCAAACTACTATGTAAAATGATGCAGATTATTCGTTACAATTTAAACATCAATTTAAAATGTGTAGTACCTCGTAAAGTCACTTGGAGCGCTGTTTTGTAAATGCTCTTGCGCTGATTTGTGGCGAGCTAGTAACAGCTTCTATTGCCTACCGCGGAACGGTGCAATGATCGCAATGGAACAAGGGTCGCACACATCGGGCAACAGAAAGCCGACATGTGAATTCGTCTTCAAAGATCAACATCCCTCTAGAAAATACAAATAAATTTATAGTCTTAGTCAGAGACAGAGTATATAGTCATAACGTTTGCATCAAAGAGAAATGAGAATTATAAATTTATATTAATGTTATATTTTTACTGTTATATTTTTAAATAAATAGTTATCTCGTTGTAGTTACTTACACTGCGCAGATATATACATAGCTACAATTACAGATTTATGTTAAAATTTTAACGAATTACATTATTGAAAAATTTGATTAAATTTAGACATTAACTAATAAATCTTTCGATTTTTAACTCAATTTTGTTATGAGCTAACTACATGTATTGTTGACTTCTTATTTTAGTAGGTGTTTTTAAGGTTACTATCATAAACACCGGTAAATTATTTTATAAATGAAGAGTTTATATTTGTACATTGATAATACAAGCGAATATATAGTATTATGTTGTGATTTTTATAAAACAGTGTAGAATTCGCGCTTAATTCATATGGACAATTAAGGCATCTATGCAATGCAGATGCACAGTAATGCAATATAATTATGCGTATGCAACTTAAAGTATGAAAAATTAGAATATGTTATAAATATTTCATGTCAATTATCCTAACAAATACTACTTTTGTTTTTATATATCATCAGTTACCGTATTTTGCAAGAATAAATTGCATTGTACAATAAATTCATTAATATATATAATGAAGAATTTTTCTACAATGTTGTCTGCTGTATGAGTTAGGTGACAAATTTGTCTTTGTCAAATAAATATTTTATTCACGTCTATAATATTATATATTTATGACTGTCACACAAAACATTGAGAACATGGCGAAATTGAAACGCGCGATTTGGAATGTTTCTTCCAATTTTGCTGCAAATCGATATTTTTCGCGTTTGTTAACGTAAGTTTTAAACTAATAATTTGTTTATTAATTTACATTACAATTATTTGAATCTCTTTTCATATGAAACAATTTCGATTTGATTATAGAATATGAGATTCATAAGAGGCAAAATTTGACAGTTATTTTATGTTTGCAATGAACTGAAAATTAATTTTTGTTCATAGTTCTCAGTGGTACAGTGTGTCTACAGATTCATTAGTAAATAAAACAATAACGGAAAGTACATTAAAAAGCGAAAATGATATCATCATTACAGACAGTTGTGTTCAACGTTTAAAGGAAATTACAGATGATAATGCTTATTTAAGAGTTACAGTTGAAGGTGGAGGTTGTTCTGGTTTTCAATATAAATTTGATTTGGATACAAACATAAATGAAAATGATAAGTAAGTGTCATAAAAATAATTAAAATATTTATGTGGCTATAGTGTCACTGATAGCTAATTACATGCAATGATGTATTACAGAGTGTTTCAAAAGGATGGTGCAAAAGTAGTTATAGATACAATATCTTTAGAGTATATTAAAGGATCGACAATAGAGTATCACACAGAATTGATACGTTCTGCATTTAGAATAACTAATAACCCATTAGCTGAACAAGGTTGTAGCTGTGGTGCTAGTTTTTCTATTAAAATATAATTTTCATCTAAATTCAATTGTAAAGGAATTTAGGTATATATATGAATATATATATTTATTATTGTTGTGCTAATAAAATGGTTAAGAATATTGTTACATTTTTGTTAAAATTGTAAATTTCCTAATTTATTTGATTATTTTATGTATATGTTACATTTAAATACTAAAAATGATCTTAGTATATAAATTATATGTTACTAAAAATAATTATTGTCTGTCAGCTGTGAATTGTTAATAATTAAAGTTGCTAATAATTCTGATTGAGATACTCATTTTCCCTATTACTTTTTAAAATTATTATTATCACTATTATTTTAATTATTTAAAATTATTAAATTGTATACTTACTAATAAAAATAATATTTACAAGACGTAAACAAGATGAAAACAGATGATTCTCAACTATGAGGTTTCGCAAATAATGTTGAATTACTTATAAAATTTTGAATTTTTCTATATTTATCCTTAAAATAAATTGTAATTTTTACAAGTTAATCCAGTGATCCATCTTGGGAAGCTAATTGCACGTCACAATTTTTATAAGTTAGTTTTATCTTCCTATATTGCATTTGTGGAAAAATAATCGACATTAAAAATAAGTTAGATTATCAGCCTAAATTCTACTCTAGACTGTAGACCAAAATATATATAAATAATCCGAATTCTGCAATTTTTTCTTATGCATCTAGATTCGATAACAAGTTATGTTATTAACTTGTAATAAAAAATTTATATTTGTAATAATGTCTAGTTTTTGAAGGTACATAATATTTACGTTGAATCATAAAAAATTTTTTACAATAATGTTTTACAATAATGTTTTATAGATTTAAAGCACTTAATAACTAACTTTGATATTCACATTTAATATTTTCACTCTTTTTTTAAATCGATAAAACATTCTTATAATTATAACTTGAAGAATACATTATGAGTGATGCAATAATGTACAAAGCAATGTGATATTGTCCCCAAATATACTGAATCTACATAATGTAAATATTGAACAATGTATGTATATGTATGTTACAGGCGAAGTCGGTCTTGCTCGGGCAATATCCGAGGAAATAATTCCGAGTCTGGCAAAGTCCGAGGAAATAATTCAATGGCGAACATGGTTCAAGTCCAAGGATTATCTATCTCACCATTGAGTGGACAATGTCGGAAACTATTATTTGTTTCAAGCGTAAAGTCGGTATTGTGCATAATGATAAATCCATGTGGACAACGTCGCGCTAAGTTCTTCCAGTTTTATTCATCTCACGTCAGTCATACCGTTTCTTTTGTAACGAAGTATCGGTATAGGATTAGGTATATAAAAATTTCCGGCTAGCAACTCTTTCGCCGATTGTGCACGGGGTCACAATTACGGCCGAAAACTATTATCGCGCGTGTTTTTCCGTGCGTGTGTGATTGAGATTAATAAAACAGGTATAACTTAGCATAGCGCTGCCTACACTGATTTATCATTATTCTCAATGTGCATTTCAAGTCTGGCAAAATTCGCAAAATATATAATAATTCCCGACACTGTTGATGCAGTGGTGAGCAACGTAAACTTTGTTCGTATTATATTGAACTATATTCCGTATTCAACTATTTCTTCAGACTTTGCCAAACAGCGGTGCATAATGCTGACATTGTCCGGACAAAACCGATTTTGTACGCCTTGCAGCCTTCGCCCTTAACATATATATAAAATATAGAGCCAATTTCATAAAACAAAACTGATGAATCTACATATATAATAATAAAAATAAACATACATACATACATATATCAGTTGCAATGTCTTACATAAATTATTATTAAAAAATTACATTAAATATATATATATGTATATATATATATATATATTCTCTACTAAGGTAATTAAATATCACTATATTTTGGCCTTAACAAAACCATTTTAATTTCTATGAAATTGACTTTCACTTGTAACATGTCATTTAATACAAATAAATGACATGTATATACTCGTATATATACAATGAATTATAAAATTGTTGGTAAAGACACACAAAAAATTAAAATTATAAGTTTTATCTTTTTATTAACATTTTGTCTAACGTTTAAAATAATTGACAAGCAACTGACAAAATGATATATGTAGTTCTACGCATATTATATGTGGACATATATTATGCGCGATAGTAAAAAAATTTATCTTTAATCACTCTAACTATACTCGACAAAATTCATAAGAAATGTCTGAAGGTTGTTATAATTATTGCAATAATCAAATCTGTTTTATGTATCTTATTAATATTTAACATATGTATTGTATATATGTATTATTGTAATAATACATTAATGTTTAATATTTTTACGTTATATTTAGTATTTCACAAAATTAGAGTATTTTGTACTTTTATATAATCTTTTAATTAATGTTTTTCGAGTAAATTTATGTCTACCAATAATTTTATAATTTATTGTATAATCTTCATTATTATCTAAGAATCTTTATTAAGACAGTATTTTTTCATCTAAAATTGACGCACTTGATGGCACAATTACCAGAAGGAAATAATAGATTAAGCTTATTATTATATATATTTTACCAATGACATTAAAATTTAAATTCTAAAAGATTCTATTTAATTGATAGATACAATAAACTTTCGTTTTTCCTATATCATAAAATTATATTTGAATAATTACAGGAACAAGATTTAATAAAATTTACAAAATATATTATATATAACTAATAAATATAATGTTTATTTATACCTTGTTGTCATGATATTAAAATTTTAAGAATTACGCTTGTTTTTGGTATTTTAGAAGTACGTAATTTTTACTTACCAAGATTTTGACTTTAAAGCTCACAAAAAATTATAGATATGTATTTGTTACCTTTGGCGAAAGTAATTCAATATTTGAAGTGTGGTGATTCAAATATTAAAAAAATTGGATAAACGGAAGTTTACTGCATTAGTTATATAAGACCATATTGCTAAAACAAATTTTTAGTTACCTTTAATAATTAAAGGTAATTATCAAGTATTATGATATTTATAAATATAGTACGAGTATCGTAACATTTTCAATGTTAAGTTCTTTTGCACGAATTGTTGCATTCTTATCATGCGTCAAAAAGGTTTTTCTTTCTTCTCATATATTTTAATTGATATAATTAAATAATATTTAAAAAGATGTTTCTTAGATATCTTTGCTGGATACGTAACATAATGATGTTACGTCATCAAGCGCGTAAAGGTACTACAATGTTTCCTTAATAAATAAATACTTTAACTTTTATTAATAGAACATAAAAAAGCTAAAGATTATTTACGGAAATAATTTGATTGATCCAACCAATGAACGCCGAAACTTTGACATAAACTCCAGGAACATCCAATCTTCCGCAACCAAAACCCCATGACACCAGTCCAGCTAATTCGTAGAATCCGTCATCTTGACATACTAAAGGACCTCCACCGTCGCCCTATCAAATATTAGCTTTTGAAATTACTATACGTAATTGTTTAAGTAAAATATAAACAGTGCTTTTGCTCGGATTAGCTTGATCAATAAAACATACTATATTTACAAATAAATAGTAAATATCATGAAATGTACGAACTACTATTTCTTTCATTTCTGATCTGTGTAGAAAATATCATTCCATTCTATTTAAAAAAAGTAAAAGTCATTTCACTTTATCACGTAGGTAATGTATCATTATCACAAAACTTGTATTATTTTATACAGTTATGAGTTACTTTTGTTAATATCTAATTGCGCGTGATTAATAAATGAGCCATAGATAAATATCGTATGTGGTGTACGCCACTACTATCAGTTATATTTGCGCTCGATTTTGTGAGTTATTTTCGCGAATACGGAGATCACTGTATGGTATGTGTATATATAAAGCACAATTAATATTACCTGACATGCATCGTTTCCTTGTTCGCCACCAGCGCAAAAACTACTTGCTGGCAAAATGAAAATTTTTTCAGTTACGGCATTCACTTTACGTATACATTCTGCGTCGCTTACAATTGGTATCTCAGCTTCTCGTACTCGAAGCGGGATAGGACCAGCTACATACAGAAGTAGACACACCTTATTAAATATACATATATGTTCTACATGAAAATATAGGAAGATATATACGTATATTTAGGAGTATGAAATTGGTAAAAGTGCATAGAATTGTGTAGAAATTATCTTGATTAAGTGTAATATGTTTTACTTCACAAAGAAAATGACTCTTTATTGTACTCATCAAGTAAAAGTTAACTACGCACAGTTGTAGTACGCGCTGTAATAAAATAACTGGCAATTTATGTCAATTTATATTAGCTTATATACATATGTACATGCTGAAAATTTCATCGAAATCGGTTGATGCAGAAATAAGCAACAGACAACGTTCATAATAACAAAATCTATTTACTACTAACTTTGATTTTATTAAGAAGTTTTAACTTATTCGGAACTTTGCTACATGTACATACATATGTATAACGAAGAAAAACAATATGGAAATCCTACCTTCTCCCATATATCCATAACCAGTGACGGTACATCGTTTACCAGCTGTATGACTAACCCCTCGTGCAGGTAAACATACTAGGCAAACACCATCCTTAAGCTCTGCTTGTCCATGAAGCTTTAATAGCGCTATATCGTTATCAAGAGTCTGACTGTTATGATTATGATGAATGTAAGTGGTTGCCACTCGCAGAGTTTGAGCACCAGGACTTCCATATTTTCTCGTCAAATCGTGATCACCTACCCTTACATAAATCGCATCCCCAGATCGTACAATACTACAAGTAAAAATGAGGTAATATAATCATTTTAAATATCCACTTTTTCATTGTCTGTAACTTTACAACGTTTTGAAAGATTAGTAAGTAAGTTAATATTATACAGTGGTAAATGTATTAAAATTCAAAACA
The DNA here is from genome assembly GCA_014737365.1 of Bombus soroeensis. Classification (NCBI taxonomy): domain Eukaryota; kingdom Metazoa; phylum Arthropoda; class Insecta; order Hymenoptera; family Apidae; genus Bombus; species Bombus soroeensis. The sequence goes on from JACXIL010000166.1 coordinate 1,857,115, forward strand.
TACTGATCACGAGAAAACTTACTTTGTTACACAGTGTGCAGCTGTCAAGACCCATTGCGTGCCGATGAGTGCACCACCGCAGAGGTATTGATTCAAGGAATTAATCAGGGCAACCTGCCAACACCATTCATTGGCATCTGCATCTTCGCCTCCGACAACGCGTGCTCCTCTTTCAAGACTACGTGCTTGAATCGGTCCGCGGGATGTTCCTTTTACACCACACACGTATTTACTGTACACGGGGCTTCTCATAGTTGTCATCACCGTTGTTGTTTCATCTACAAAGTTAGTGTAATTTTTTACATATAAATAAGTTTTGCTTAATTTTGCTAAAAGACAATACACGATTATGGACAAATACACGGTAAAGTTGTATGCTGTAGTATGTTGTACGAAATCTTTCAAAAAATTACAAGATAAATTAAAAATCGCTCGTGCGAATATCTTGAATAAATCTTTAACTTGAATGTTATTAATGTATAACTTACATATAGCTGTTGTAAATGGTGTTGTGTACGGCCTTGAAGTAACATACATGGTGTCATTTCTATTAGTCAAAATTGCTTCGCTAGAATTTCCACCGTTGATTTCTCGTATCAATGATTTTGGAGCACAACATTGATGCCCTTGTTTCTTACATTTAAACAAATTCGTCAGTTCAGCGTTTCCTATAAAGAAAAAAAAAAAAAAAAACAATGAGAAATGTTATTCACATGTAAAAAATTCATAAAATCCGATATTAAATTTCTATACAAACTTTTAAAAGAGCAGCGAAATAGGGAGAAGGAATGGAGATAAATATTACAAAACGGAAAAATTCATAATAAAGTCGAATCTCGGTAACTGGAAACTTAAGGAAAGAGCTTAAATTTTCAAGTTACTGGAATTTTTATTTTTACCTCATCGAATTTTTCGAATAAAGAAAATTTGAAAAAGCGAAACGACTTGAAAAGAGGCTTTGTACAAGAGTTAGCATTTTTCTAATTAAAGAGGCTCAAATAAAGACAGATTTAACTTTTTGCATCCTTACACTGTTAATCTAGCTACGTATAAATACAGAACCACTATCGTCAGAATGTGTACAAGCAGATCAAATAATTCATAGTATCATCCCTAAAATTATTTTTCATTTTGGAGTCTTTATTCGTTGCTTAAGCATGCCAAAACACATCAAGGAAAGATAGAATTGTTTAGTCAGAGTTTTTAGAAACTCGTGTCTGTCGCCCTCAATAGCGTGAAGAAATAACGTCATAAAATAAGAGTTTCTAAAGGATAAATTAGAAAATCAATTGTCACGATTCAATAATCGAATAGTCAATCCTGAAGTACTGTGTCGTTGTCAAACCGAAGAAAAGGAATTTTCAAGAAAAAGTGCGTTGAAAGAATATTAAATGTGTGCTCTTGACATTCAGTGGATTGGTATTTAGAATTCTGGGTAATTTCTGATCAACGGAATCGACGAAACGAAGTCTTCTTTTTTTCTGGAAATGTCAATTGAATTCTAATTATCCAGCTAACGAGTTTATCAGTAGTTACCTTAAATGTCGTATATTACAAAGTTGAAAATTACTAAGATTTTCAAAGCAAATTGTTCGCTTCTTCAAAATTAAAAGTCGCTTAAAAAACAGTACATCTAAAATAAAAAATAAAATTTACCACAAGCTAAGAAGAAAATAAGGGATCTGTGAATGAATTTCTAAGGGAGTCTATAACCATTATTATTATTATTATTTTACATTATATGTTATTGATGAAAATAAAAGTGGGACAGTTTCGAAATATACGATGCAGATATAACGAAAAGATATTTACGAAAAATGTATTAACGCAAGGAAGTTATTAGCTGTATAACATACGCAATTAATATTTTATGCTAACGATAAGTTCTCAAACGGATAAAGTAGGAGTAACAAAAGAGAAGAGTAAATACTTACTGAAACAAGTGAATGATAAATAGGAAACAATACACGATCCAGGACACTCTGCGCGTGTGTCTCGTGGTAAAGAAACTGTAGTAATCGATGGTCTCGGTGTGGGCCTTGGCCTTGGCCTTGATGTCTGATACGGAGAAGATGGTGTCACTACGTTTACCGTCTATGTGCGAGTAATTTCAATTTTCTTTTTCGTATGGGTTATCCAATATCTTACTTGCCTCAATTTAATCGTTCCATTGAAAGGGTTCTACCGTAAAAAAGAAATAGAATCACCTGCGGCGAGCTTTTCGTGTTGTCACAACAAATATATCCGGATTGACAAGTCGAAGTCTTCGCTATTATTGCGTTTGGCCGTTCACAGAAGGCTGCCATAATGGTTAACAAGCAAAATCCGGGACATGGTTGTAATTTTGGTTCCGACGGTTTCGTGGTTGGTCCAACTGTCGTTGTTGTTGTCGTTTCCTGTTCAATCGGATTATGGTCGTAAATATGAAGTTATCTCTTAAGAAATATTCATATTTCTACAGCTTTACTTTCTTACAGTTTTTAAGAAAGCGTCGATAACGCAACAAGATCCATCATCAGGGCATTCAGCTTCTCCATCCACTTTATCGCATAAAAGAGCGAAGAAGCCACTAACGCATTCACCTTTACACGGCTTTCTCACCGTAATCTTTGGTCTTGTCGTAGTTGTTGGTTGTTTCGCTATCGTAGTAGTCGTTGCTATCGTAGTGCTAGCTATGCTCGTAGAAGTAATCATATTTGATCTTACAGTTGTAACAGGTGAAGAACCTTTGTAAGATGTATTGAGACCAGTCTTTTCATCGATGCGACTTGAATTCGTTCGGTCAATGACTAGTAGTTCTGGCGGAGGTGAATCCCCAAACGCATCTCTGGATACGCAACATTTATATCCTGGCTTGCAAAGGGTGTCTATTACCAGAACCGCATCGCAGTAATCGGCAATTCTCTCTGCCATACAAATTCCTGAACACGTTTTTGCTAAAAAAAAATAATTATGTGACGAATACTGTTGGATCGTTGATTGCAAAATATTAAATGACTTTATTTGAGGCAGGATTGAGCACTAATTGATTAAAAGCCATTGGTAAAAATTACTACATTTGTTTTAACTGATCGATGCTTACGATTAGAAGAAATTAATCGTTAAAAGTTAAAAGTTATTAAATTCTAAATTAAATTCTATTTGACAGTTAAGAATGTATATTATATCAAATGAATGCTATTAACAATTAAAACCGATTCATACGAGATCCGAGGTGATACGAATTACAGATTAAAACGTCAATCTCAAAAGAAAGAAGATTGCAATAATTAACCAATGACCTAATTGACGATTAAATATACCCACTCTAATCGTTAACTGCGATTATGTACCAGTTGGATGAAAATTTAATTGTTAATTTCAGAGAAAAAAAAAATGGAAAGATATTGTATAATTTCACAAAATTCGAAACTTGAAAGATCGTTACTTGAAGCTTAGAGGGTATATAAAGATTTTATATTTTATTATATATCTCGCTTTTTTAATATATAGTTAAAGATAAAAAATACATACATGATGTTTTATTCACTGCTTCTTTCTGATTTTCCTGAAAAATAAATAAAGTATTTATATAGTTTTAGTTCTTATTTTTAGTAAAATAGATATTAAAGAGTATATCTATTTGTATGCGTATAAATTTTTCAACGATAATTCCACTATTTAACGAGGCAATTGCGATGTGTATCCAATCACTTTTAAAGAAACGACATTCTGTGCATTCTTTATTCTGTAATAATAACTACGCTAAAGACGTCAGTGGTCAAATTTTAAATATCGAACATGCTTTCACTTATACGACATAATAAATATATTTATTGTTTCGAAGAATACGATTTTGTGAACATACAGAAGTAGCTTTTACGGAAGTTGTTGAAGATACGGTTGTAAGTGCTGTAGTTGTTGAAGGTGTTGTTGTGCTCGTAGTTGTCGTTGTCTTAACGGTAGTGATAATAGTTGAAGTAGAGTCATCGTCATGAGGAGGGGCAGCACTTTCAGAAGTTCCGGTACCATTTATAGGTGCCTCGATACAACATCGCATACTAGTAGGGCACTCTACATGCTCAAGAACTTCGTAACATATTAACGTTGCAAATGCGTGTACGCACACACCTGGGCAGTCTGCACTGTTGGCTGTACTTGTTATGGAATCTAATAGACCTGAGAAAAAATAAAAACATCCACGTGAGATTTATTTAATGAAATTCCTGTGACTTCGTGTACCTCTCCACCACATTTCTGGATTATTACGTTCGTGTTGAAGATGCAAATATCATTAAAATCTCTACTCATGACAGAAGGATGACTACTGATGCGTTATGACTTCCTTGATACCAAACAATTTTAGGAAATGGATTTTTTACGTATCCAAGAACATTCAAGGTATTTAAAACGGAGTATTTCACATATTATAATTTAGTAACAATATGTATTTGTTAAAGAAAGTTTGTAAAGCTGTAAGCATAAATTTTAGTACAAATATTAAAAAATTAGTGGAGTTAGAGTGTCAATGGCGGTAGAAATTCTACTAATATTATACTCAAGCATTTAATATTTATAAATTTTTGACTCAATAGAAACGACAATTGTCTAATAATATCTTATTGCGAAGATTACTTGTGAGATATTTTTATGCACGATAATGAGTAACACGTGTATTATAAATTCAACATCAACTATCGGGTACAGGTGCGAAGGCACGGTGAGTCAAGAGAAATTCCTGCATACGTAATCTTACGCTCCACTTATAAAATGAAATGGTCAAGCGTGATTGAATTTGATCTTGACAGTTGGTGAACTTCTAAACGAAATTAATAATTCGTTGAAACTGTCCTCTTCGTTCACCACTGTTATGGGAAAAATTATGAAAGAACCACAAATAAATGCTTCAAAATTGAGAGCAATGCCGAAGAAAGAACGCAGAATTAGTGCACTCTCAAGAAATGTTAAATAATTAGGAACGAAAAATTGCGAGGAGAGGACTACAATGGACAAATATGTACATAGTCAAAAGAAGGCCATGTATTGATTCAACGGACGAAAAATATCTTAGTTCGTAAAAGAGCTTATTTCAAAAGAAAGTCAGTGGGGGAATAACATTATCTTTGCTGACGAGAGTAAATTTAGCATTTATTCTGGCGATAGAAGAGTTGGAGTATGTATCAAGAAAGTGGAAAGGGGAACTAATTTCGAAACATTTACAACCAGCCATAAAGCACGATGATGAATCAATACAGGAGTGATAATGATATGAAGATGTAATTCAATTTAGTGAAGCCATCTTGGTAACAATTTCTTTAAAAACGTTGCCGATACGGAAACCAAATAAATGCGGTAAAAATCGAACAAGTGCCCAAAAAATCCAGTGTATCGATTCTAATTATTATTAATACACTGCTCGAGATTTCCTCGAACGTAGAAAAGGACATCGCGAGTGAAGGAGGAAGAGGTCGGAGAGTCGAATTGATCAAAAGGAACATATCGATGAGACAATATTTATTGCAAGGATAGAATTTTTTAATTTTTCATCTTTGTCAAGTGAAATGTTAATCAAAGTGACTACGAGATTTTTCTGATTAAAATAAAGCCAAACTATATAATTTGGAGCATATCTCCTTATTTAAAAAGCGATGATAACTTATTTTCTTTCGCCTATTAAAATAAAACTACGTGTTTAAGTTTTTCTATGATAACTACCTGAAACAGAAAGTGTGTTTTGGTCAAGAATTTTTACTGTGCCGTTTCACAAATACGCTTTGCAACTGTCGCAACGTTCTTACAAATGAGACGAACGCGCCATACGATTGAAAATATATGTGTATTATTTAAATCGGCGATTTACAATGAAGAAAAAATGTACAATTTTTTATTTTGAGCTAATGAACTACGATCGTTAGATTTTTCCAATGATTAAGTAAGTAAATTTCAAGAAATTCGTCTCATAGTGTAGACTTCTAGGTGTTTTCACTTTAGCAGGCATAACGGCCCAAACAAACATAACGGTAGTTAATTAAACAGCTTGACTTAATCGCATGACCGTTTTTGATACCATACGTGCCTTTTCTAACATAATTGTCTTAGATTGATAATAGACTCACATCTATATTCTGTATACATATTCAATTAGCGTTGTACGATTACGTTAACGTCGTATCTATATCTTTTCAACTCTAGAAACTTACATGGAAAGATAATTCTCTGTTATATGAAGGTAACTGATCGAACGAAATTGACTGCTCTTTAACTTACGCTTTTTCTTTACATCTTCATCGGAACTAGAGTTATGTTTCCAGAATAAAAACAACATCAAATTTTAACGATATAGTTTAAGTATAGCCGCACTAGATTGATATTCAAGCTTTATATTCTCGAAAAGAACATTTTATTCTACGCTACGAAATATCTCGCGACGCTTTGTGCGACGCTTTGAACGAAATAACTCGCGTCCCCGTTTTTCGATGTTCACAAACGCAGTGCCTTACGAATTGACTTTTATGGACGAGATACCTCGAGTTCTAATGAAAAGATGTCCAACATATCTCGCCCAAAGCGTCACATGAACGATATTACGTCGCGAAATACCAAGTACAAAATATCACATGAACGACACGGCATTGCGAGATATCTCGTCCAAAGCGTGTCATCGAAGACCTAGCGTGGCGAGATATTTCGTCCTTTTACGCAAAGGGGGACTAGAGCGTTTACAAAAACGACTAGACATCTAGACCAAAGTTATTGGTAGTAAATTAAACTACAGAGGTAAACGTGAAAAATATCTCTGTATCAATGAAATTAAGCAGTGAAAAACTGAGATACAATCGTATCTTAGTTATGGTGCGTGTGAAGAAAATTTTATGAGTACGAATCGCTGTATGTGTTAAAATATTGTTTGTTTTAAATGCTTAGTGAAATGTTTGGAAAATCTAACAACTTCTCAATACGAGACGTAAAACGACTAAAAATAGTAAGAAACGAAAGAGATTTTAATACTATAATTGCTACGAGCAATCATCGCAATCGATACAATTCACTGATCACAACGAATGCATTATCAACACGTGAAACATTGCGACGAAGAAGATTTTGGAAACCCTGCGAAACTTTGTCAATGGTTTCCGAAGATATTTTACATAAACGAAAATAATATATTTTTACCAAATATCCTATTCACACGTTCGCATTTATAAACTTCAGACAAGTAAATTTTATCATTGGCTCACTAATAGGACACAAATGTTAAAACACTATCACTTTGTCAGATAATTTATCATGTGAAACTCCTTTAACAATGTGATACCGATACAATAGTTGCTGTGTACAATGAATGTGTAAGGTATTACGGAGATCAATGGATTGAACGTGGAGGACTCATAAACGACTAGTTCTCCAGACCTGATCCTCATTAGACTACTTTTTCCGAGAATATGTGAAAAATAAAGTTTATCGAGAGCTGCCAACGATGCACGAAGATATGAACGATCGAATTACTGCGATCGCACACTTGCATTGACTTTAAGAATTATTTATATAGACGATCATTTAAAGAATAATTATTGGCTCTTTGACCCATATACCTTCATAATTTATGCAAGTATTATACGTTACATTTGTAAAACTCAAGTTAACTTTTACACGCAAATAAATAAGGGAAATAATGAAAGACTAATTATTATGTTACACAATCCCCTCGATACCATAGAACTTTTATTTGAAAAAGGTTTTTTTATATGACCACTTTTAAAGCAAATTTAAAGTAATAAAATTAAATGATTCACTCTGTATATTTTGAATATCAAAATGTTCAAAAATCAATGTTTGTTACGTAATACTTTGAATTATATCTTTGTATTGGTCATTTAAAAATTGATCATTTAAAAAAAAGATACAACGTAACAACAAGCTACTGAAGCACCTAAAATTTTCTAGTTCTCATTTTTTCCATTAAAACAGGAAATTCGAACAATTACTAATTACGTACGTCGTACATACATATGTATCATCGCGTACTTTTCAAGTTTGCCAATGGCCTTCTCACCAACAGTGAACTTGAGCGTCATCCGCATAGCGTTGTACAACTCCTAAGTAGGACAATCACATCCTTCCAGATACTATCTATACAAGCGTACACAGCATACATTCACGCATGCGAATTTCTATTTCTCGAAACCTCCTCTGCAACGAACTAATTTTATTTGCAGCTATTTTCTATATACTTTGACTAAATGCTGTTGTTACTTATATAATCGATCAAAAATTGTTGTACTACGGGGGAAAATGTACATATTAAATTTTGTAATTGAAAATTCTTTCTATTTCTTAAGACAATACTTTAGGTATATCTCTATTTTCTCATAAACTAAATAACATAACAGATCTCTCTACAGGGAAGGAAGAAGCAGAATAAATAAATTAAAAATTATATAAAATTATATAGCGAACAACTCGTTCTAAGAACGGAAAAATAAATAGATAAATAAAATTTAAGAAAGACATTTAATAAATCGAGAATAATATGGAATAATATAAGATTGAATTAGATATTCCTTATTATTTATTGTTCGCAGGTGATACATCAAACTATATGTATATGTGTGTATATTGTGTGTAAAAATTAAAAAACGCAAATAAAAGTAAAAAAACTATTTAAGAGTGAGAACGAAACATTATCAAAATGTTAAATTTACAGAAGTATATAATTACAAATGCAATAGTATCCAAGTGAGAAGAAATAATTGATTTACCTGACAAGAAACTGCCAGCCAAAGAATCGTCGTCCTGAGCAGCGATCGATCCGCTAAGTAGGAGGAAAAGGACGATGCCCCCAGGGACTGTTCTTAGTATCATCTTCGCTTTCCTCATTCTCTTTCTCTCTCTCTCTCTCTCTCTCTTGCTTCTTCTTTTTCTTTCTTTTCCGCTTCTTTTTCTTCAATTTAAAAAGGTAACCGCAAAAACAGTTAAAGAAAGACACACTGTGTCGTTACCCGGTTCGAACACGTGCGTGTCAAACTACTTTACCGCGAGTTCGGCAGCCACGGTATTATGTGGGCCCGCATTGCCTGTTAGACTTGTTTGACTGACTGACTGACTGACTGAGGAGGTACCGGGGCCCACTTGTGGGTCAGGGTGCGGGTCCCCTCTTTTACGCCAGTCAGAAAAAGGAGAGAAAAGAACGAAGGCGGAGAAATAGAGAGAACGATCGTCGACGACCTCACTAAGAATTACTCAAAAAGAGGGGGAAGGGTTGTTGGCATCAACATCAGACATTTATGCACGATATTTTAAATATGAACAATTCTGCTATTACAATTTATTAGTAATCCGTAATATGTACATGTTTGTTTCCTGTTTACCTTACTCGCTTCTTTGACAAAAGATTAACAAACAACTTTGAATCAAAGTATATTTACAAACTATGAAGAATGAGCTATTTACTAGCATATATTATTAATAAAATTAGTGTAATAGCATTAACATATAACACAAATAGGTGTAAATCATCCCGATGATGATCGTTGTACTCGTTTTTCTTTCGTTAAATTTAATTACTATCTTATGTTATTTATTGCTTTATATATTCTCTAATTTATTAATTTTTACTTATATTCGATTTTCCTTATTATCTGATCTCAACTATATTAGAATCTCTCTTCTCCCTATCTTTCGTGTTCGCACTGTTCTTCCTCTTTGCCTCTCTCTCACTCCCCTATAACTTTTTTCTTCCGTTCTCTCTTTCTCACCGCATGTATATGTAAGTATATGTGCACGACTAGCGGTACTTTACCCGTAAATGTACGGGATACCGTACGATATTTCCCTTTGGAATTTATCGTTCTTTGCGCAACGGTCAATCCTTCGTAATCATAGTACTGCATTAACATACGTCTCCTTAAAAAGTTCAAACAAGAAAATAACTTGAAATCCTATTATTTGTTTCAATATTCTACATGACTATTAATTGTAAATTTACATTTCTTTTTTTAGTATATTTAAATAATTCTTCACATTTTTCAAATTCTCTAACATATTTAATTATATCGAAATATACAATATTCTATTCAATATAAAAATTATACTTTACTAGTTAATAGCACTTCTTCATTAGTTCTAGTACAGCAATTATAGCCACAAAACATGTTAATAATTAAAGTTTAAGTAGACCTAATTGCGATGGATCAATTAATGTAAATTTTTCTATACATTCAATTAGCCATATAAGCGGAAGCGTTTTTATATGAGGCATATTATATTTTATACGTGGTTCATCTCTTTCTGGTACATATATGATATAATGTGTACATTTATATAAAGAATGAGTAGGTTCATTTGCAATGTGAAAAGGAATAAATAATCCCTGGTCCTTTATATCTTCTGGATTTGGTTCTCTTTTCAAAACCGTTCCACCACCCTCTTGTACTAGTGCTATTAATGCCTCTTTTGTTAATTGTATACCATTTGCATAAACGTTTTTTGATTGCCATGCAAAATAAAAATAACATCGATTGAAAAGACCTGGATTCTAAAAGGATAACCAGAAACATTCAATGTATTATTTAATTTTCCTGTACAATGTGTTTGCAATTAGTTTTACCTGTTTTTGTGCATTTTCTCTAGCTTTCTTTGGGATACCTTTAATCGGTGTGCCGCTAACTTCAAATATTTCTAAATCTCCTTTTAGTATTTCACTTATATTTATTCCTAATTGAATCCCTTTTATGACAAAAGATGCTATAAAAATTTATTTGTATAACTGTACACAAGGTATTATTAATCTAGAAACAAACCTACACTCGGTATTAAGTAACCAAGCTCCATGTAAAAGTGCCATCATTACGTCATATGACAGTTGTACGACATTTTCACTATTAGCTTCTACTATGACATGAGTCACAGATGATCTACAACATATTATGTAATATTTATAATCTCCTACATTCAAAGATGTAATATAATACTATATACTATAAAATGACTAAAAATATCATCAACATACTGAAATCTAGATACAATTTTAATTTTATTCTTTGATGCTATTTCATTCAGATGTCTTTTATTCTCTTCTTGTAAATCTGATATATATATAACAACCATATCAAATGCCATGGAAATTGATTTATTTAAAGTATGACTAAGATCTATGGTGGTTTCAAGTACATTATCCAATTCATTTTCATCTTTCAAAATATTCCACATCTCACTGTATGGCTGACAATAATCTCTAAAATACAAAATATAACATGAAATGAAAATATAAAATGATAGTACGAAGAGAAGTTTACATATATAAGACTTATGATATTACTAGCAACTTTATACAGATATTAAGAATATCAACATATGTGTATATAATATATTGAATATGTACTTCGACAGTTTAATAAATCAATATTAAGTAACACATACATAGGTTTTCTTCCATAATCATCATACACATTTTTGTTAGCTGAATATTTTAATAGCAATTTTGCTTCTAACAATCTATTTGCTTTAGCAGCTTCATGTAATGCCGTTCTGTTTCCTTCACCAGGTGTATTTGGTAATGCACCACATTCTAATAGTAACTGACATATGTTGGTATGACCATAACTTACAACTTCTTGCTGCACAGATTATATTTACATTATTTAAATTCAATTTAAAAAGTTATTTTATAATGTAATAATTACCAAAGGAGTCCAACCATTATAATCCTTTGTATTTGGATTAGCACCAGCAGCTAATAGAACTTTTATATGATCTTCTTGTATCTCTCCCTAATGTTCATTTCATAAGTTTAGTTATATCTTTTATTTTTTAATTGTTTATTATATTATATTATATATATGAGCATCAAAAATTTACCTTCAAACACGCGGTATGTAATTGTGTTTCTCCTTTACTGTTCTGTTTATTGATATTTTTTTTTGGTATGCGATATTTTAAATTACATACTGTAGAATTGATTTTGTTAGGTGACTGTATCGAATTTGAAGTTGTGGCTGCATTCCATAAATCTCTATTAAATTTATGTTAATTTCAAGTTGAGTAGAGCATATCATATTAAAATTTTATTTTTCTATGTATAAGACATATTTAGTATAAAATTTTGGAATTAACTATAATCAGATATTAATAAAGTCTCATAAGATTAGATAAACTTATTCACATATTTGAAACAATTTAAATATATTTTAAAGAATGCAAATACAGAAATATGAAAGTTTATTCTTTAACTTTTATAATACCTTTCCTGTATTATTTCAGCAATAGTATTGCAATGAGATACAAGACTCTCAACTAGATGATCGTTACGTATTTCAATGGGTTGTACAGGTGTCTTACATATTATACATAGCGAATCGTTCCCAACACACTGTTTGCAGAAGAAATGACCACAATTAGTGTATCTTGTTGCATTTATTGGCTCATTTCCACTACACAAAAAAGTAAAGAAAATTATAACATACTTGTTTACATTTTAAAAAATGCTAAATATGAGATAAACTATGTAAGAAATACGAAATGTATTATTATAATTAATTAGGAATGTTAATTTTTGGACATATTTTTTAATTGTAATATTAAAAACAATTTTAATAAGATTGTAAAAATAAGTCCAAATTTTATCTTTATTCAGTAAATAAATAACAGAACTTAAAAATAAAATATATATAAATGACACAAACACACACACGCACAAACACGCACAAACACACACAAACACACACACACACACACAAATGTGAGAAAATTTAAAAGACAATATAAGTTTGTTAATCGTTTTAATTAAAATATTACCATTTGTTACACTTCAACACATTTGCAAAGTCTTTTAAAGCGTCACGAGTGTTCTTCCATGAAGTGTCCATTTTTAATTATTATTATAGTACATGTACATATATTTAAGAAATGTCTTTATCATTCCTTTTATAAGCATCTATTGAAAGTTAACCGTACTAAGTCCAATTACAGTTTCTTGCGTGGTTAAAGAGTTTGTTAAGTTTGAAGAATACATTCTAATGGACATAAAATTACTGTAATAGTTTTCAATGTGTAAAATTCAAAAAATATCACTCTTAACTTTAGGAGCACAGCAATTTAGAAGTTATGTGTATATATACTCGCGTTTATATCCATTAAACCGAAGTTTAACCAAAATATATAAATATATGTCATTTCTTGTTTCAATTGTATAGAACACTTTTTCTTAAGGCATTAGAAGCCATTGTCTGTTGAAACGAAAACGGAGTTAAACTGTTGAACTACGCCACAATAAACCGCACACACCTGTTTACATCACCAGAGACGAAATAAGAGTGCTCACGCTTATAGAGTTGGTTGCTCCAAGACTAGTGCTGCGCCATGCAACCTGAGTTTAAAGTGCTGAGTTTAATTGACGTTAGTATATACAAGAACCCATAAAATTAGAGATCTATCTTGTTTGGTTGCACATTAGCATAGCATATTTAAAAAATGACAAAACATGCACACCAACACATTGACTCCACGATTCTCATACATAACACTCGGGCGCAAGAACCTATGATGCACCTTGGTATGTTACCAACGAAACAATATATCGCGACCTCAAGATACCCACAGTCAAAGATGAAATATCAAAATTCAATAATAGTTATAGCATAAGAATTAACAACCACCATTACTCAATTACTTGACACGTCGGATCAGATCCGCAGGCTAAAAAGACATTACCCTTTAGATTTAAGCACTAGATTCAATTAGAATCAAACACACTTTATACTTTTAATCATATTATAGTTTCACGCCAAAAAGCTTACTTAAAATTCTCAATGAGAGAACTGATTGTAATGTACATCCAAATAAAATAAAATAAAAAAAAAATCAGAGGACAGAATGTGAAAATAAAAAATGACTTATTATCATTATCAATAGATACGCAATAATTGCAATTTTTAATGCCACGAAGTCGGAGGGTATCCGACTTCTTCACTACGAAATATTTAAGTCATTGCAATTTTTTTCTGTAAATATATATTTTTAATACATTCCGACTTTAAAAGTAATTATAGCACATATCTTCAATCACAAATATTCAAATTAATTGTTAATATAATATCGTTTGTATCGGTTAGTACCACTACTAATATTGTTAATACAAAATTTTTCAGTATCATAAAATTAATATAAAAAAACGTGGTGTGCAAGAAGATCTATACTGAACTAATAAATAATAAATAATATATAGAAAAAGAAAATGTTACTCACGGATATAATAAATACCCGTGGTTACCGTGCCAGCAAAATATTCTACGTAATACAACCAGTCACCCGTGTCGATTCGGACCTTTCGTCCTATGACATGATTGAGTGACCGGAGGAACAAAAATGTATGCGACTCACGATAAGATGCGAGGAACGTAGTCATCGATGCTGTGAAGACCGTCATCGAAGAACTGTAACAATGCATAGAATATTATAATTTGCTCTTAAATATGATGTTAATTAGTTGGAAAATATGGAATAGTGGAAGATTTCTATTAATCTCTATTAATTTCTGTTACATTTCTAATGACAATATCTAGATCAGGAGTAGCAAGGAATAGAATTAAACGATTACAAAATTACTTACATTCTTGACTTTTGAAGCCCCACCAGATCCTTTTCAGGAAACTGAAGGGAGAGGAGGGAACGATAAACCTTTAACAAAATATGACTTATTATACATATATGAATAATATATGCGGGAATAATTTATTTTGAAAACTAAGTAATGAATCGGTAAAAAATTTGAGACAATGTAATATGGAACTCTATGAAAACTTTGAACTTTAATGATAATAAAAAAGTTAAATTGCTAGTAAACTCAAATTACTGTAACAATTGAAACTCTGAGATTAAAGTTCAAAATCAGACTTGTTTTTTCATTATGAATAATTAAGGCAGAAAACAAGGTATAAAATTAATTGGAATACGATATGCAAAGATTCTTGTATGTTTAGCTTTGAAGCATCACTGCGTCCTTCCCGTAGCGCAGAAAAAAGTAGAAGTTACGAGAAACTGAAACAAAACATGTGAAATGTAATTACTATAAAAATAGAAACGCTAAAATAACAATTTTTAACAATCTTTTTTTTAATTTTATGATAATCTAATCATTTGTGAAGAATGTTAAATATTTTTATTATGTATTTCGATATTATAACTTTTAGATTTGATGTCAATGGAAATGAATTATGGTTCGACCAAAATACGAATAATAAAATAAATTAGAATACAATATACAGAAATACTTGCATTCTTGAGTTCCAGAAGAGGCTGTATCCTCTTGCGAAACCTGCGACTCTACTACAGAAAGCGAATGTTTGAAAAAAGAAAAAAAGAAAAAAAAGAAAGGCCACTATCGTGTCCGTTTAAGTAACAATCGGCGAACATACTGATTCTAATTTCGCGTACAAGTATTGTAATTGAATTTATAATTATTAAAAGGTATTGTCCTCTAAAAGATATACAAGATGTTATTATGCAGCAAACACTGACTCTATCGACCGCATTGCGCGCGATCACAAACATTTTTTGAACAAAAGTTGTATTAGCAGGCAGATTGGTGGAGAGCGGAGTGTTTGTTTAGGAAATACTGCTGTTTTTCGAAACGTATGTACCATAAACCGATTATCATTCATTTTTCACCAACAAACAGGTATTACATATATATATTTAGAAAATATACGTATATATATTAAGGAATATGCGTGTAATATTTCAAACACTGTTTATGTATTGCAAAATATCTTCTAATATATTTTCAAATATTTATTAATATTCTGAAATATAAAATCAATTCTTTCTTCAGGAAGAATCCAATTACGAATGTTCGTTCAATGCTTACGATAAATTAAACGTTCTTAACTAAACATGCCTGAAGTGATTACAGTGTATGATATAATGTTGCAGCGAAACATGTCTGAACGTATCTTATGCAGATTCTTTCGAGAAAATAATAAGCGGATTTTTCTCGTACAAATACGTAAAAATATAATAACTTCGCAATAGCTTATTTTCTAATAACAATTAAATAATTCATATAATTTGGTATATATTGGTATAAAAACATTAATTGTTGAAAAGTGATTTTTTTATCTTTTTTTCATCTTAATATTTTCAACAAATTATGCAATTATTTAGAAAATAATGTCATTATATATCAATTGTAAGTCGCATAGTAATTATACAGTAAATGTATAATTAACCAATCATTGACAATAATGAAACCAATTACAGTAAAATAAAGTAATAATATAACCCAAATTCTGCCTCAAAGACCAATAATATCAACTATCGACGATTGTAACTTGTCAAGTACGCAGTTAACGATGAAAATAAAAAAAAATTTCTTAATTTTACTAAAATTATAATTAATAAATGATTAAATACGAACGTACTATTTAAATGAAGCAGATAGAAGTGTAGAAATGTTGATAAAGTCGAAATGAAAGTACTAATAACGACAAGGTAATGGTCGACGAGACGAATTTTCGCTCCACGACTTTCAAAAGTACAATGACACCTCACGACACGATCCTTCACGAAACTACGATTTTCCAATATTTCGCACCAATGGGAAGGCTCCATTTGACGTGACAGTAGGAACGCTCCAATAGGAACGCCAATAGAAACGCTCAATTTTATTTGACAATATTCTGCACCAATAGGCACGCTCGATTTGACTTTGACAATATTCTGCGCCAATAGCTACGTTCGATGTGACTTTGACAATATTCTGCGCCAATAGCCACGTTCGATGTGACTTCGCAATATATTGCGCCAATAGGAGCGCTCGATCTTTGTATATACGAGCGCGCACAAATTTATCGTATTCAAACAGTCAAATCGATGAAATTGAGGAATAGAAAACATACCTAAGACAATGTTCAGTAACAATTGCGAATAAGATTATGTTCTTAATGAAAAGCTTTTATGTTTTACACGAGCGACGCTGATATTGACAAAATATGACAAATAGATAGGCTAATATTTACATTCGGCAGTGTAGATAAATTTCTATTGTATCTTTTTATATAATGTAATAATATAATTGACAAAAATAAAAATAGCTGACAAAAAATGCAATTTAAAGAAAAGACACACGGTATCGTTTTGCCGATCCGAAGGAGGTTGGTCCAAATCCTAATAGACACTTCTTTTTATAATGAATATAATAGTTCAAAACAATTACTTTTTTTTATTATCGGTAAAACCGGACGAATATACACAATATGTTAGTATTACGTGAAAATATATTTTATGTTAAAATTGAACTATTTACAGTTTTTTACACAATTTATCAATGCCTTGCAATTGTTCACTTATAATGGCTAATACACCTCAATAAATCAAAATGAATCAAGCACATCAACGTCAAAATCACCGCATAAAGTTTGAACGAACAGTGTCTTTATTACGCTTTATGATTTCACTGTCATACTCTTTGAGCATTATTTTATTCTTTTATAAATTTTGCTGTACATATATATGTACGCACATATATATACATGTATAATTATATACACATATATTTATTGTTAATAAATACGTATAGCATATAATCCTAATAATCGTCGAAATACAAAAGTACACACGCAAGATGCAGAATGATATATAAATTTTTATAGGAGACTTATTGTAACACACAGGATATTATTTCATATTAATTATTATAAATGTATACATGTTATATGAAGCATCCTATATACAGTACTGAGTCGCAAAATAAATATACAATATTATAAACATTCAATAATTCATATAATACAACTCACATATTTTATCTATTCGCTGAATTTATCAACAAATACGATTTATGTATGTAATAATATTTTACAAGAAAACGTTAATAATGTTGTATTAGAATCAGAATCTTTTGAATTAACAATCGATTAATTTTCATTATATATGTATACATACAGTACACAGTTATATACGTATACATATAATCAACAAAATATATTATTTAAACAGAAAAAAAGATAATAAAATGAATTTACCGCGATAAAAAACCATATAATATTGCCAGATCTAATTTAAAGTATACGAAACAAATTTAATATATAAATCTACACATCTGAACCAATGGAGATTTGTAAAACATTTTGTTTATATTATATTATACCTTATTTTTTTGTGAAGTTACATTTTACTAAAATTTGTGATAATTAAGTAATCTGCATTAACTACGATTTTTTAAGATTACTAAACAGAGAAACTTTCTCCGCAACCACAAGTCCCTTTGATATTTGGATTATTGAAAACAAATTCAGAGCTTAATTTAGTTTCCACATAATCCATTTCAGTACCTAGCAGAGACAACTGTGCCTTTTTGTCGATCATAATGCGAACTCCATCTTGGACAACCTCCTCATCGAGTTTACATTTTTCTTTGGCATAATCGAGAGTGTAACTTAGACCATTACATCCTCGTTGTTTCACGCTGACCCTTAAACCGATCTGAAATAGGAAGTAGTTTTTATGCAATATCTGGTTCTAAATAGTCAGCTATTTTATATTACAATATATTTTACATCAATTATTAATATTTTGTACAATTTATAATTCAACAATTATTCTTGGAACAAAATCAACTTAATTAGTATTTAGTTGTAACAATATTCAAATCTTTAAAATTGAAATGATCAATATATGAAAACAAATTTATTTTAAAATAATCACAGTACTTTAGTTACTTTATAATAAATAAGAAGGTATTAAAGTAGAGATCAAACTGTCTACTCACAAATTCGCTTTTGTCTTTTAATAATTCCTTAACTTTTTTTACCGCACTTGATGTCTGAAATAAAATAATTATAGCATGAAAAACTAAAATATCTTTGCTTATTTGGAAATGGCAAATATTTTTATAAATAAACAAATTGGTACAAGATTGTAACTAAAATTAATTATACAATGTGTGATATATTAGTACAAAAACAAAATTCATAAAAAGGATATAATCATTATTATTTACAGATTATTTATTATTACTATTTTTTTACAATGCTTTACTTGCATTTGATGAATTTTATTAAATGTTACAACAATATACTACAAATTTAATACAGTTCCATATAACTTAAAGAAGGAACTGAGATAATATTTGTTATATTGTATTAAATATCAATACTAATCATTCAATTACAATTAATAAAATCATTATTTTTTTATGCATAAAATCATTAATTTTAATAAAGATATCGGTTAAAGTATTCTAGATTTATATTTGTGCAAGTGTCTGAGAATATTTATAAATATTTTTTGGTACTTATATTTATGTCACACATCGTGTAATTATATTTATCTTTTAATATAAATAGTAATACAAAGTCAAGCTATACATGTTCACATACTCAATGATAGAGAATAAGTTAATATTCACTATACAGTGTTCTTGGAAGATATTTCGTAGCTACAAAAAGAAATGTTTATCCACAAATTAATAGCTAATTATTATATTATTATATCTTTTATTGTTTTGTGAAAATTATAAATAGCTAAAGTCATGGAAATTTCTATGAAGATAAATAAGTAGTCAATGTGTTATTATATGTGATAACATTGGTTTTAAGAATAAGAATTATACATCATAATATCAACATAGATTGAAAATTTGATCTTAACCTTTCAGTGTTCAAAATATACATACGTTCGTAGCAATATTAACTAACACCGTGTACCAATAATCTAAGACTATCATATATTTATATATGCGTATGTTAATTATTCACTTACTAAAGTAAGCGCAGCTCGTGTAGCAAGTATTTTTCTACCTTTGACAGCACGAACAGTAGCTGCAGCAGCTACGGAAGAAGCCATATTGATCTCGTAACGCCGATACTGCGTATAAACACATGTAAAATATATGTATGCGCGAATGTATGTACAAGGAATGATATAACTATATACATACAAACATACATAGATATAGTATATGATGCATTTAGAATACAGAATTTTAGGATTGATGATTAACATCGACTGAATCACTGATATACATATGTATTTACATGCATCAGTGGACTGAATGCTGCCAAATTGCAGTAACAAGCAATGAGGAATTTTCCACGCACCGGCAGACTACAATTTTCAATATAGCAAAGTCGATTCTGTAAGATTGTTTCGACATATGTTCAGGTTATCCCAAATAAAGGTAGCAATAAATATAACACCAGAGAGAAAAGATTAAGATTGTATTTAATTTGTAATTGTATCTTTTATTTAATACTTGGGTAAATTGAACATAGTAAGCGTAGGTATCAAGTATCAATCGAAAGGTAACAAACAACTATCGAATAACCTTTTTCACTTCTCGTGGCAAATGGGAACTGCCACGAATCAACGTAATAATATAAGTTTCATTAATCTATCTGCATACAAAAACGATCATTATAACCGATTAAAATTGCTCAGCTGGCAATAAAATTATAAATTTGAAACTGAAGTATGCACATATCATTTTCTCAATGTCCTTTAACCTAAAATAGAAGTATGCGATATAGAAGAAATTTGAAATCGCACTTCACGTTTAACGCGACAAACCATACGAATTTTGTAAAGAGTAATAATTTGGACGCTTTCCAATTCCAATTATAATGTTCTATCACATAATCATAATATTTGGATTTCGAACGTTATTGGTAAAATAATAGGTAAGCTGAATATTAACGAAAATAAAGTAATCGATAAAATTAATAGTTGGTACTATATTCGTAGAAATTTATATATTTTATTCGTTTCTATAAGTAAAAGTATTACTTATATATTATTTTGTATAAATTATAGAACGTGTGAAATAAATTTGTTAATGTGTCTGAAGAGTTTTTCTGTGAAGATAACAAGCACGTAATGCATTACCTGAAAGATGTGGCTGTATACAAACATCAGCTCAACGTTACTTAATAGACTTTTAAATAATTTACGCTAGAATGATTAATATAACGTTGATATATATTGGCTGAGCTAAAATTTTATGTACTAATGTAACGAATAATAATTTGCACGTCAAATGAATTTGTTGCGAAAACGTGTATTAAAGCTCATAAATTGTTTTGACGAAAGTAAGTATTATTGTTCCTGGAAATGTGATTACGACGTATTATAAAATTAGTTTTCATATCGATCAACATATTTTTCGAAATAAAACTCTTTAAAACATAACCTCCGCTGTTACTACATATACAAATAAACGTGTCGTTACTAGTATAAAAAATGATGATATACTGGCCAAATTTCTTTTATATGATTGCGAAAATTATATTACTTTGATTGCAGAATTTTATTAAAGTAGTTATCCGTCAGGATGCCAGGGAAGATAAAAGTAAAAGTATTGGCGGGTCGCAATCTGCCAGTAATGGATCGTTCTGGTGATACGACGGATGCATACGTCGAATTAAAATTTGGCAATACAACGTTTAAAACAGACGTATGCAGAAAATCGCTCAATCCTCAATGGAATTCAGAATGGTACAGGTTCGAAGTTGATGATTCTGAACTGCAGGATGAGCCATTGCAGATTCGATTAATGGACCATGATACCTATTCTGCAAACGATGCAATAGGCAAAGTTTATATAAACTTAAATCCATTATTGTTGCCTGGTGTTCCTCCCACAGTTAAAAATATCTGGACATTAGAGGCTGCAATGAATACCAATGCTGGTTCTCAGAGTGGTACGTATTTGTTCGTAACGGTAGAACATTCAAACAAATTTAATAAGATTTTATTCTAGGTTCTGTTATGACTGGATGGATACCAGTGTATGATACAATGCATGGAATTCGTGGCGAAGTTAATATTATTGTTAAAGTAGAGTTATTTTCTGATTTTAATAGATTCAGACAATCTTCCTGCGGAGTACAATTTTTTTATTGTAAATATATAGAATATTTATCAAACATTAGAAATTATTTCTTTTAAATTTGGTATGTAGTATAATGTTCTTTCAGCACCGAACATACCTCACGGATATCATACTCAAAGTATACATGGTTTTGTAGAAGAATTAGTTGTTAGTGATGACCCTGAATACAAATGGATTGATAAGATAAGAACACCCAGAGCCTCAAATGAGGCAAGGCAAACATTATTTTTTAAACTAAGTGGGGAAGTTCAAAGGAAAATTGGCTTGAAAGCTCTAGACCTTGGTGGAAATGCTGTTATTGGGTAAATTACAGATATAATGCATAAATATCAATTGAAGAAGTTTTTCTCACACTATTTTGTCATAATTAGGTATTTACAAAATTTTGACCTGGAAGGTGAATCTGGCATTGTAGCTCGGGGGATAGGTACAGCCGTTACACTTGTGAAACTGCAGGATACCTTGAACTTTCCGTCTGACGATATAGAAGAGTAAGTATATACAATACTGTTCACTATATCGCATTTAGCTTAATCTTTTATAGACCAGTTCTGCATTAATCGTGCCCTAATTCTTACACTCTTAAATTTGTTACCAAGTATTTTTTAATATAACAATGTTGGTAATACTAAAAATATATTGAAGTGTTCTGTGTTGTGAATTATAATGCTGATTATTTAATCCGAGACATGAAGTTTGTCCTACTGCACATTTTTTGTACAAGTACGAATTTTTATACCGCTTATACATAACTAAGTGCATGTAAAAGAAATCAAACTATTATTTTTCAATTAAAAAGTTACTAATTTTTTTAGTTAATACTAGCAGGTGATAAAATATTAATTAAACTTTTTATTACTCAAAAGTAAACATTAACATTTAGTCATCAAGTACTTGATACTGATAATGTGTATTTATTTCATTTCCAAATATATGGTTTAAAGTTGGATGCGTTTGTATACAAAAGAACCAAATAGGTTTTAACCATTTTACATTCATAGTGTATTCGATCATATACTTCAAGTGTACTCGATCTCATTTCAACTTCTACGCATTGGGTGTCCTATTTCTTTGGAATTGTTACTTTTACATAAAAAGATATAAATATTTTATAATCTTTTTATCCCTATATTCCGTTTACGTACCATTTATTATTTATTTTGAGAAACGTTTCATTTTTTGATGCGTTTGCTAGCGTAAAATTATAGACTACAAAAGCTACAGTAATACTTTATAAAACTTCTAATCAGTATATAATTTTTTTAGGACACCCGGTATGTAGAAGCTAGATCGAGGTCTGATGCGCGTGCATTAAAACCAGGACGGTGTGTGTGTAGAAAACGGAGCACTGCGATAGACTGGAAATAAGTAGGTACGCTACACGCGCATCCAACTTTGATCATTGATAGTAAAAAAGATTAGTGATCTTTAATTGAATGAAAAATATTGAGAATTCTTATATACGAACTAATTAGGCCTTTTTCTTTCTATCCACCTGCATGTGTCAATATAGGGCATTCTTTTCACAACACAAAGCACAAAAGGAACGTACAGGACTCGATGAGAGTATGCCGTTATATCCCGTTACTTCCGCTCATATCCTTGATCCTCGCTTTAAGAGTACACAAATCACGCGTGTAAAGGATGATTTTCCACATCATTCAAAGATATCTAGAAGTCGTCGGCGAATTATAACAAAGACTGAATGTCCTTGCCGTAAATTACGCGACGTAAGAACTATTGAGAAGTCATCAGACACGAATAATTTAAAGAAAACTCCAGTTTCATACCCAATTTCAACTGAATCCATTATTCAAGATGCGTCCATAAGAATGATGCTAGCGTTGGAAGATGAAAGAGGTGAAAGCAAAAATATATTGGATGTCCGCAAAAATTTGAGGAGATTGTTTAGTACAAGTGATACGGAAAGTAAATCTAGTACTTCTTGGTTAAATAGTTCAGCTAGGTCTTCCATTGGAAGTATTCAATATTCAAAGAAAGGGAAAGCACTTAAGGATAGTAAAGAAAGAGTTGCCGCCCTTTTAATAAAGTCTATACATAGTGTTCCTTTGGAGCATGTTAAGGAAGATCATGAATTATCAACAGCCCTTTCTCTGTCTGATAATACGAAGGAACGCGAAAATATCGATGAACATGCTATCCAAAAAGGAAGAAATAAGGATGATTTTAAAGGCGAAATTTATACCGTAACCCAGAAAGAACAGACGAAGGGGGAACACGATTCTTCGTTCGAAGAAAACACATCTAGCTCTAATGGTTTTTCGAATGAATCATCAATTGATAGTACTAGTTATAATATTTTGAGCGATTCAAAATTTTCAACCGACGAAGAATTGAACGTAATCGATCAGTTTAGGAAACTTCGTAGAGCCGATACTTTTCCTTCATTAAATAGAAGAACAAAAACGCAAGTAACGTCACAAGGAACAGATAGCGATACGTGTCCTCTTCACGAAGAGAATACATCCCCTCCACTTGTTAAATGCCTATCTATGAATCAAATATTGACATTTAATTTCGAATTCGCTGCAAGTTCGGAAATAAGGAAAGATCATCCGCAAACAACAGCAGCAGGGTTTAATAAAAATCTGGAAGGTGGGAAAGTTTTACAAAGACAGCAAAGTAGTGAAACTTCACAAGACTTCAATCTTCCGCTCGCGACGAGTACGCCTGTAGAAGATTCTGTAGAAGAAACGAAATCGGATTCTTCAATTATTGATGTAGCGAAAAAATTAACTGCTCTTGTTACTGATTATGAAAAATGTGACGAACTTAAACAACGTAATCAAATTTCTGTAATAAGGGAACCTACTTCAGAAGATACTTTGAATGATGCGGACAATATGAAAGATAATGAATCATCTTATGCCGATGATTGTGAAGTACCTATCTCGGCGTATTCTCTGTTGCAAAGTGCAAATAAAACTGAAAGCGAAGATAAGATAGCAATACCTAGACGGATAGATAGAGATTTCTATCAAAGATTTCCTTCTGTGATCGATGAGGTAGATGAAATCACTTTGAAAGACTCTTTTAAAGATAAGCAACGTATTGAAAGATTAGAGGAGGGTGATGCATTAAAATTAACTTTATTAACACAATCACTTCCATCATTACAACAGTATCAATTCTCTACTGCAGAGTCAAATTCAAGAAAAGATCTGGACAATAAACTAACGCCAGAAACTATGTCGAAAACTTCGTCTAGCATCGAAAGTTTATTACAATCTTCGTGCAACGAAACTTTTGATGTAATTCACAAGAATAGACAACGTCGTATGTTAGATTTAATCAGAATAATTGACACGAAAATGATGGTGCATCCGCTTCATCATAATAACAACGATAGTCACTTTAAAAGGAAAAGACGAGATAGAGCGTGCAGAAATTTTAATCCTCGGAATTTACATCAGAATTTGCATAATCAGTTTCTGAAAAAGCACCTCCACAATCACAAATGGCCAAAAGTTACACGTGTGTCCTCGTTCTCTAAAGATTTTCCTTTAGGCGAATCCATGCCAACATTGCGTACACCTGACACCTCGTCCTACAATTCCTCTCTCGAGAGTGTAATCATCTACGACACGCTAATTCGATCACATGTATGCAGAACAACCGAGTCGTTTTATTCGAGAGATACCTTCATAACCAAAAGATCTACAGTCGATCCGAAAACGTACGAGATTGCTGCGAAAGAATTAACTCTAGATACACAAAGCAGCGATTCGTTTAAAAATGATAGTAACACCATAGAAATGAATCAACTAAAGCCAAAAGATACTAACCATTCGACATCATTCACATCTGTAGATCATGCGGTACATGAGAGTCATAGCATTTGTAATATAAGAGAAGCATTAGATCAGGATGAATTAACTAATATTACTAACACTGCTAATATGACTTACAACTCGTGTGTGTCCCCTCCTTCCCTCGATCATAGGCAACAAGATGAGGCATCTCTAAGTCCGTCTTATCCACTTCCGGCTGTTCCTCCTATGGTTTCAAAAGTATGCCAATTACCGACGACTAAGGCACAACCCACTGCCCCGTTGCATCGAAGATCCAGTGATTCTGATTTGAGCGTTACTCCAAAAGGTGAGCTTTCTTAATTATACACTAATTACACATCTAACTTAAGTCAAGATAGAGAATGTAGAATATTCGTATTTATTTTTGATCAACTTGGAATGACTCATGAATATACATAATTGGAGTTGTTTTTAATGTAGTGCTACGATTGCACTTTATTCACGGAATTCATTGATCTGCAGGTGATTTATTATGGGTCAAAATTCAAATTACAGGGTGCCTCATAAAGTGAGTTATAACCAGCAAAGAAGAAATTCCTGAAACAAAAATAGCATATTTCATGATGATCCTACATGGTTCTAGGTAATTTCTTTTTTAATTTACGTATGATTAAGAGTATCATTTCCTGAAAAATTATTTTCTTTATCTCCTTCTTTGCTTATTACTTATTGAATATCTACATTGCTGAACAAGGAATCACTTTATGAGACATTCTTTCTTTATGACATGTAATTACAATACATGTTTCAATAAATATTTTGTTCTTAGATTAATCTATTTCTTTGTAACAAAAATAGAAAGTGCAATGTACATTATAGGCAACTCATTTGGAGCAAATGATAGATCAACGACTGGATTACCAAAAACGTCAACTGCCGTGATAAGAACCATGAATCAAGATGCATTTGAAATGTTAGAATACCCATTTATTACGATGCAACAGTACCCGCCAGGATTTATTTTGCATATCGGTAAGCATTTCATTATTTAAATATTTTAATTTATGTTTATTTACGACTTTGTCGCAAAGTTTAATCATAAAGCGTGTACTTTGAGACAGGTGGTCTTGTAAGCTCAAGATCAGTCAAACTTCTCGAAAGGATCAGCAATTTAGAAGAACCCGAGAGTCGTGATGCCTGGTGGAAAGAAGTTAGAATGGAAGTTCGATCGCATGCGAGAGCATTAGCGTGTAACGTAGTGATTGGTTACAAAGAGGAAACTAGTATTTGGTAAAAATTGGGATAAGACATTTAAACGTAGTTTATAGTAACATTTTTTTACGCTTTTTACTGTTACTCTTTTTCCTGTAGTGATGATGTCTGCGTGTTAAATGCATATGGAACTGCAGCAGTAATTAATCTTCATAGCTCAAGTCAGGATGCAGACAATGTTTTTGTTAGCAAAGCACAATCTGGATCCGGTGTTAATGCCACGGAAGTAGAACGTGAGAAAGCTCAACAGAAATCTGTACCTATAAAAGTAGAGAAAAGCGATACGGATACGTCTGTGCCAACTAATACACAAACCTCCAAAGTAAGGCATATGTCAGAGAGTAAAGATCACGAGAGAGACGTCCAATTTCAAAGTAAATGCAGTCTCTGTCATCTACCGTACAATGAAGCGAGTGTTCCGTTTCGTGTAAACGTGTCAAAATGCGGCATATGCAAACGTGCCAGAGTACCGGATGTGATGTTCACTACTATAGAGTTACCAGAAAACGTATTAATGACCGGACGAGGATGCATCATTCAAGCTACCGCGTGTAAAGCCAAGAAAGATCTCAGAGGAGAATTAAATGCCAAGGAGATATCCGATTGCTTACCATTTTTGGAATACGAATTGCATAGTTTACTCTTAAACAAATTAAAAGTGAAAGGAATGAATTCGATATTTGGCTTGAAGTTACAGATCTCTGTTGGTGAACGACTAATCATTGGTATGGCTGTGGGTACGGCTACGTTTTTAACCGCCTTACCCACACCCTCTGTTCCACAAATTGCCTCTGGAAATTCTTGGCATAAAGAGGAGCAATTAGCAGAAATTCAAAAAACTTTAGTCGAAACAGTCAAACAGAACAGAGAATTCTATCGGCTTAAATCTGTTGGGGTAGGTAGCTGTTTATTGATCATTTTTGAAATTGAAAATAATCAATGATCAACTTATGTATTTGTTATAGGATGTTGAAAACGGACGTGTCACAACTTCTGATACCGATGAATCGGACGATGATCTCCCAGATTTAGATTTTAGCGTAGGTCCGAGAGATACTTGCGTGCTAGAAGTCGATGATATCGAAGATATGGATAGAATATCGTTACTGATGGATGATAGGCCTCCAGAGGATTTCCACGTAGTAAATACTCAAACGATTCCTGGTTTAGACGATTTGGAAATCGTGAGGAATTTGCAAATGTTTACTCAAATTTCGAGAACGAAAATTCCCGCTGGACAATTTGCATCAATGCCCTCCAAATATTTTGCTAGATTACTTCAGGTACCGTTGTATTTAGTTTTCAATCGTAATAAAATCGTTATTAATTTAATTGTAGATTAAATTATTGATCTTTCGTTTCAGTCTGTATATTTCAAATTAAGAAGAATGATCCCCTGTGCGCTCTGTGACATGCAATTTAAGTTGGCGCTTCCCGAGCCAGATGAAATACAATTCACAGTAATTGGTATGGCCCTTGGATTAGGAGATCCTGTAAAAATAAATAAATCTAAGAAAAAGCTGATAAGTCATTCTGCAAGTAAAGACCAAGTTAAAAAACAAGGTAGGTATCATAAGCTGTTTACAAATTCTTGTTATACTCGAAGTATTTATTAATTAAAATGCATTATGTATTTAGATGATAATGATATGATATTTAATCTTGACGTGGATCATACGGAAGTCTCGTCGGATAATGTATCTAGCGGAAATATGAATTCGACTACCCTAGTTCATGCGCCATCGCTGAAATCGCGGACTCGTTCGCCATTACGATCCAAGATTTTTACAACACGTAAACACAAACATGTAAGTGTTTCGGTGTTAGAACAATTATCTTACGAAGCATACGATTAAGACATATGAGTTTGATTGTAAATTGTAATTAAAACGAACAGGTGCCTTTAAAGGGAAGGTACGGTGTAGATATAACACCTCTGTCTTATCTACCGGGTGGCCGCATAGAAAGGTATCTAGGAAATTTAAACTTTTTCTTCATTCGTGAGAGCACATCCATCAGAGAAGTTAGTACTGTTTTTTTTTTTTTTTACATGAACGGATCTAAGAAATAAGAAATTAACGAAAATTAATAATCTTCTACCTATTACAGAATGGTGGTCTGAGTGGATTTACTCATAGTTTCGTGATGGAAGTTTTGGCAATCGTTCGCGCGCATATTACGGCCTTGGGTGGTAATGCGATGGTAGCGTTTTTTATGACTAAGTGCGTACTCCTCCACAGTCCGCACAAAAACCAAGTACGTATAATTTTTGTAACCCTTAACTGTAAGTTCGACTGATGGAATATAGCTAAGGGAAAGTTATATTTTAGGGTCAATGTTTGATAAATGTCGGTGGAGACGTGGTATCCGTGTCGTATTTCACAGACGAAAAACACTGTGGTGTTTCAAATTGCTGACCCCAACCTCCGCATTCTGCACCTCCATAGCTACAACCGCACTCCGAGAAGCAACGTCGGAGATTTGACTTCTCGCTGATCGACGAACTCCATTAATCGTTTTGGACAGATCGTATCTCTTTTATCTTACAATCCTGTGATAGGATAGGGTTTGTAAATATTCGAATCTTTAGCGTATAAGTACTATAAGTTACGAGAATTCGATCAATGGATTTAGATAAGTTTACCAACCAATTTCGTAAATTTAGTCAAGCGGCTTTCTCTAACGAAAACGATAATTGTGTTACAAGACGCACATGTTCGATTCAGCACGATCTTAGGTAGGCCTTTTAAAGAATTCTAAATGCTGCTTCGATGATTAGGTGCCTTGGAAATTGCACAATTTCTGAAAATTTGCGAACAATTCTTTTGTCCAACGAAGTAGATAGTCGTTGGAGGCAAATTGTACGATTCAGGCATCTGAATGGATTCCCGTTTCTCGTTCGGTTGTAACAATAACAACAAAAAGGAAAGACGTGGACACTTCCTAAGTTCTGACACAGATGAAAGTGCGGTGATCGATATTAGCGTGGATAAACGTTCGCTCTCTTTAAAGGATGATAACAATCGACGTTGCTGGCTCGTAAAAATGAATTTGCCAGTAAACATTTGTTTATAATTTTGCAGATATTAGAATAAGAGAAGGGTATACATATAAACAATCTTGATCGTTATGGGGCAGAAATTCAAGTTTTGCGATCTTTTTTTGTCTAAGGTTGGGGAATATCTTTTCCGAAATTCAAAGCTGCGTAAAATGTACAAAATTAGATTACGAGACAGAGTACGGCTTACGAAGTTACCTGTGTATTTGGATTGTTATGCATGTGTCTCCAATCCTTTACATTTGGTCGTTGTTTGTCGATAGTCGTACTAATTTATTGTTATCGATTTAACGCTTATTCTGCGAGGATTAAACGACGTGATAAATGTGCATTGTAAAATGTGTTTGTGTTTTATTTTAACATAGTTATCGATTATTAATCCCTCTGTTACAATGTGATTAAATAAAATCGTCGTGTAATTAAATATTAAAATTTTGTAAATTACGTTTTGATATTAAAGCATCCTGTATTTTCTTTGTTTCTGAATGAGGAGAAAAAGATGATGTCGTACAACAACTTTATTATAATTTTAAATGTTGGAATTTAATAAATGATTAAAATCGTTAAATAGTACATAAAACTGGCTGTTGAAATTGTGTTTCAATTTTGCATCGTAACGCTAATGACACGAAA